>CM073122.1:52619922-53819922 GCA_037039145.1 Fundulus diaphanus
AAAAGTTAATTATTGGAAACTCATGGGGTCACACCCTAACCATCTAATGAACTGAAAACACTTGCAAAGGTTCCTGAGCCTCTAAATCACGTGTCAAACTCAAGGCCTGCAGGCTGAATCCGGCAGTTTATCCGGTCCCCGAGAGCCAAAAAAGGCACATCATGTCATAAGGTACAGACATATATCCTTTTAAATTGTAGAAAGTGGCTAAATCTGTGCATCCTGTAGCGAATTTTGTTTTTAAAACTGTATTAACAACATCCTGCCACTAGATGTCAGTTTTCCCACAACACATTAAAACAACCCAAAAATGTCCAAAAAGAGAAAGGTGATGCAGAATGATAAGAGTTTAAAGTGTAACTCACCCAAATATCAGCAGATAAACTGTATAAACTGGGCCTACTCTGGGTCAGTAGGCGACGCCATCATGGGGAAGACGGCTGACTGGACAGAAGATGGTCCTTGTGAAGACTCTTCACAAGAAGGGGAAGACACTAAAGGTCATTGCTGAAGTGGAAGGAAGAATCGTTGCAGTAAAAGGTGAACCAGAAATAGGGAGAATCGCAGCATTGAGAGGATTGTCAAGAAAGAAATCTATTCAAGAATTTGGAGGAGCTTATCAAGGAATTGACTGAGGCTGGAGTCGGTGAATCAAGAGCCACCAGGCACAGATGAATGCTAGACATGGGCTACAAGCTTCTTACCTGGGCTACAGAGAAAAGAAACTAAAGTGTTGCTTGATGGTCCAAAGTCCTATTTGTCCATTGATGCGGTACTCATGCAAGGTAGGGTTTTATTCATCTTGGAGAACTAACCACAGAACTTCTGTGGATGTCAGCTTCTTCAAATCCGTCTGACTCAGACCAGGGCCGTGTACGGGCCATGCTATCACTTTCAGGACTTCTTGTGCTTCTCTACACTGAAGATAGTTGGCTGTGTGGTCGGGGTGATTGTTTCAAAGGGAAATACGCTTTCTATGGTTTTCCACTGCTGTGCCACCACTGCATCTATGATTCTCAATGTTGCCCATTTGTACTTCTTCAGAAGAGCTTGAACAGCGCATCTTGACACACCAGCCGGCTTTGAAAGCGACCCTGCTGAAGCAGCACAACTACCCTGTCTGTGTTTCAACCTACAAACCGGAGTCCAAAAAAGTTGGGACACTAAACAAATTGTGAATAAAAACTGAATGCAATGATGTGAAGACGGCAAATGTCTATATTCTATTCGTAATAGAATATAGATGACAGCTCAAAAGTTTAATCTGAGTAAATGTAACATTTTAAAGGAAAAATAAGTTGATTCAAAATTTCACAGTGTCTACAGATCCCAAAAAAGTTGGGACAAGTAGCAATAAGTGGGAAAAGGATATTGAGCATATAACGAACAGCTGGAAGACCAATTAACACTAATTAGGTCAATTGACAACAGGATTGGGTATAAAAGGAGCCTCTCAGAGTGTCAGTGTCTCTCTGAAGCCAAGATGGTAAGAGGATCACTTTTTCCACCAATGTTGCGCAGAAAGATAGTGCAGCAATACCAGAATGGTGTTGGCCAGCGTAAAATAGCAAAGATTTTTAAGTTATCATCATCAACCGTGCATAACATCATCAAAAGATTCAGAGAATCTGGAACAATCGCTGTGCGTAAGGGTCAAGGCTGTAAAACTTTACTGGATGCTCGTGATCTCCGGGCCCTTAAACATCACTGCGCCTCAAACAGGAATGCTACTGTCAAGGAAATAACAGAATGGGCTCAGGAATACTTCCAGAAAGCATTGTCAGTGATCACAATCCGCCGTGCCTTCCGCCATTGCCAGCTGAAACTCTACAGTGCAAAGAAGAAGCCATTTCTAAGCAAGCTCCACAAGCTCAGCCGTTTGCACTGGGCCAGGGATATTTTAAAATGGAGTGAGGCAAAATGAAAGACTGTTCTGTGGTCAGATGAGTCACAATTTGAAGTTCTTTATGGAACTCTGGGACGCCGTGTCATCCGGACCAGAGAGGACAAGGATAATGCCAGACCACATTCTGCAGCAATCACAACATCATGGCTACGTAGGAGAAGGATCCGGGTACTGAAATGGCCGGCCTGCAGTCCAGATCTTTCACCTATAGAGAACATTTGGCGCATCATAAAGAGGAAGGTGCAACAAAGAAGGCCCATGACGATTGAACAGTTAGAGGCCTGTATTAGACATGAATGGGAGAGCATTCCTATTTCTAAACTTGAGAAACTGGTCTCCTCTGTCCCCAGACGTCTGTTGAGTGTTGTTAGAAGAAGGGGGGATGCCACACAGTGGTAAAAATGGCCATGTCCCAACTTTTTTGGAATTTGTTGACGCCATGAAATTTGGAAATAACATATTTTTTCCTTTAAAATGATACATTCTCTCAGTTTAAACTTTTGATCTGCGATTTGTGTTCTATTCTGAATAAAATATTTGTTTTTGACACCTCCACATCATTGCATTCAGTTTTTATTCACAATTTGTTTAGTGGCTCAACTTTTTTGGAATCCGGTTTGTACATGTGACAGTGGAGAGCATTAGCACCTGTTGGTAGAATTGGCTGATACAGCTGACTATAATCCTACAGGATCCCAGACTTTTTCCCTTTGTTCGCTCACTTTGCACTTTTAAATTGATAAAGAAAAGCAATCATTATTTAGGCTCTATTTTTTCTAATTACTGTGAATGCAGTAGGCATTCATAGTTCTTGAGATCCTCTTTCGCGTTTTTACTGTTTAAAGTTTGATTCGCTTCTCCTCCTACAGTTTTTGTCCGATTTCAACCATTCAACTTTTAAACTATTCAGCTTCTTCTGGAATCGATGGCTATATCTTTTTGTACTTTTAACTTTTAAACTTTTTAAAATATTCAGCTTTTTTTGCAAATTTTCAGCTTTTTTTTCTCCCATAGGAAATGAATGTAACTAGAAAAATTTGCATTTCCTGCGAAAATGCACTGTGAATGCAGATAGCTGAATGATTGAGCAAAAGATGCAGAAGATCTTTGAAGAAGAGAAAAAATAGCTGAAAAGCATTGAAGAAGTTGAAAAAGTTGAAGAAGTTGAAAAAGTTGAAGAATTTGAAAGAGTTGAAGAATTTGAACATGAAAAACAATAGCTGAATGATTAGAAGAAGAAAAAACTGAGGGAAAGGCACCAAACATTTCCTAACTCATTCTAAACACTGAATCATTTAACAAAGCAGAAGTAGAATTTCAAACTTGAATATACTGTAGCCATATGTGGGCCTGCATTTCTAGGGAGTATAAGGGGTTTCGCCCCCATTGAAAAGCATTGGATGTTTGACACCTCCTAACTTGGAGATGCTTTACGTGACGAGGCCCAAACTTATTGTGGAGCATTCTGTATAAAGGAGGTACAGACTCTGTAAAGCAGAAGTTTGTCCGAGCTTCCTAGAGCTACTTCCGGTTAGCAACATGCTAACCGTTAGCCGCTAACAGGGTTGTGTTCAGTATCACCGGGTGATTGTACTCTGTCAGTTTGGTCCAAATCCTGTACTGGGAAGTGCCTCAAAAAGGGTGCCAATACTTAATGTCACCAAAGGTCACCAAAGGTCATTGGTCAGATTGGCCTCCTTTAGCAACTCAGCCTCACCACATCTGGGCCCAGAACTCAACATTTGACCAAAATGGCGTGTAGCGCCATTTCCCACAGGTGGGTGGTGCTGTATTGGCCAATTGGGTCGTCTCTGGGCATCATGCCAGGTCCTGTTGGAAGCAAAGGCCCAATAGGAAAGCATGTGAAATCCAAAATGGGACAGAAAAGTGACACATGGCTGAAAGTCACTTGAAAATTTTAAAATGTCAAGAGGAAGTGACTGTGCGAATTTCAGATTCCTACATTAATCACAGCAACTGCGGTGAGCGTTGAAAGTTGCCATTCTATCTCAATGGAGCCTCTCCCTCTGGCCCTCAGAGTTCCGTCGTCATGGAAACTCACTGACACACCTGCAGCTGGCCAGTCTACCAAAGTGCAGACACTATGCTCAGCATATGTCCCATTGGGTTATAATGGAGAACTTTGCCTCGCACAACGCTCCATATCTCCTGATCCGTAAATGGTAGAGACGTAATTTTTTCTGCGTTTATTTCTTAACGGATACGGGAAGAAGACTTGCTATTGGTTTTTGCTGGAAATATTTTAATAAAGGCGTAAAAAATTATGATATAAAGGGGATTTTTAAGGAATTTTAAAAATCCTCTAAAAACGGTCCCGAACAAATCGCTCTAGCTGAAAAAGTATAGGAGATATCAAAATAATTCTTTCACTGTGAGTATCAGCAGGCTTTTGAGGACTATGTTGCTCATTTTTATGTTTGTACAAAAATCGGTGTAGGCACAGCGACGATGTAAAAAAGTGGATCATGTGGAAAAATGCAGCTCTAAAGCATTTTTAGGATTTTGCACATTCGCTACTGCCGAACAAATTGTTCCTGCGGCCAAACCGTAACAGTTATCCAAAAAATTTATTTTTTGTGAGTGCCAGAAGGGTTGGGACATTCATGTGTGAAAGTCTTATTTCTGTACATTAAACGGTTTAGGAGTAGCGACGATGAGAAAACGTGTGATGTATTGGATTTTCAGACGTCATTTTTCAAAAACGCTCCATAGGAAATGAATGGGGGAGGTTTTGGGTTTGTGTCGCTCTGAGGTGATTTGTGAAAAATCTATAAATGCTACACCAATGAGGGTTACATTTCCTGAATCCAGACAAAAATTCCTACGTTTTGATGTATAATTTATGTGGATAGGTTGAAAATTGAGCGAGTGAGAAGAAGTTGTTCGGAGAAGAAGAATTTGTTGAATTTCTAGAGTGTGCACTCTATAACTGCCTCCTTGACGACCATAGCAACGCATGTTATTTGCTGAATTTCTTGAAAAGCCAAAATTATTTTAAAGACGTACTATACGAAAATGGTGAAAGATATGAAAAAGCTGAAACATACCATAATAGCCAAAAGATATTACAACAAAGTACAAAAAGATATAGCCATCGATTCCAGAAGAAGCTGAATAGTTTAAAAGTTGAATGGTTGAAATCGGAGAAAAATTGTAGGAGGAGAAGCGAATCAAACTTTAAACAGTAAAAACGCATTAGGAAGAATAAACACTAAGAAGAAGAAGAAGAAGAAGAACTAGAAAATTTCTGAAGAAATTTAGCAAGGCGCCTGCCTCGTGGTGCGTACCGTACCATTGAAAATACTAATGGGAAGTAACACTGCGAATTTCATTTTCCTACGATCTTCACAGCCCCCGCAACGGCCGTCCAAAGGTGCCATGTTAAGTCAATGGACCTCCTAGGAGCCTCTGGCTAGCAGCGTTGTCATGGAGACTCCCTCACAGCTGTAGCCCTCTGTGTTAATTATCATTACCTTTATCATGTGAGGTACTGAGGTGAATGTGTGATTTCAGTGTCTTTGGAGCATTTCTGCAGCATGTAACAGAGGCAAAGAGGGGTCAAAAATGGATGTTTGACACCTCATAAAATAGACATGCTTTATCTGACATGGCCCAAATTTGTTGTAGAGCCTTCTCTGTAAAGGAAGTACAGACTCTGTGAAGCAAAAGTTTGTTCGAGCTTCCTAGAGCTACTTCCGGTTAGCAACATGCTAACCGTTAGCCGCTAACAAGGTTGTGTTCAGGATGACCAGGTGATGGTACTCTGTTAGTTTGGTCCATAACCTGTGCTGGGAAGTGCCTCAAAGAGGGAGAAAATACGTAGTTTATTACGTCGCCATGGTAACTCAAAATGGCGGGTGGTCTTGGCCCATTGAAAAGCATTGAATATTTGACACCTCCTAACATGGAGATGCTTTATCCGACATGGCCAAAATTTGTTGTGGAGCTTTCTCTCTACAGTAAGAACAGACTCTGTGAAGCAGAAGTTAGTGAGACCTTCCTAGAGCTACTTCCTGTTAGCAACATGCTAACCGTTAGCCGCTAACAAGGTTGTGTTCAGGATGACCAGGTGATGGTACTCTGTTAGTTTGGTCCATAACCTGTGCTGGGAAGTGCCTCAAAGAGGGAGAAAATACGTAGTTTATTACGTTGCCATGGTAACTCAAAATGGCGGGTGGTCTTGGCCCATTGAAAAGCATTGAATATTTGACACCTCCTAACATGGAGATGCTTTATCCGACATGGCCAAAATTTGTTGTGGAGCTTTCTCTCTACAGTAAGAACAGACTCTGTGAAGCAGAAGTTAGTGAGACCTTCCTAGAGCTACTTCCTGTTAGCAACATGCTAACCATTAGCCGCTAACATGGTTGTGTTCAGTATCACCGGGGGATTGTACTCTGTCAGTTTGGTCCAAATCCTGTACTGGGATGTGCTTCAAATAGGGAGAAAATACGTTTTTTATAACGTTGCCATTGTAACTCAAAATGGCGGGTGGTACAAAAAAATACTTCATAGGATCAGCACACATGTTTTGTTATACATACTGTGGGGATTATAATATAAAACTCTAAGTGTCCCACACCGGGATTCGATTCCATGACCTCTTGCATGCAAAGTCTGCCCTTTCCATCTGAGCTATACTGTAGCGCCATATATGGGCATGCAGTATTGGGACCATAAGGGGTTTGATCCCCCATTGAAAAGCATTGGATGTTTGACACCTCATAGCTTGGAGATGCTTTATGCGACGTAGCCCAAATTTCTTGTGGAGCTTTCTCTCTAGAGTAAGAACAGACTCTGTGAAGCAGAAGTTGGTGAGACCTTCCTAGAGCTACTTCTGGTTAGCAACATGCTAACAGTTAGCCGCTAACAGGGTTGTGTTCAGTATCACCAAGTGAGTGTACTCTGTCAGTTTGGTCCAAATCCTGTACTGGGAAGTGCCTCAAAAAGGGTGCCAATACTTAATGTCACCAAAGGTCACCAAAGGTCATGAGTCAGATTGGCCTCCTTTAGCAACTCAGCCTCACCACATCTGGGCCCAGAACTCAACATTTGACCAAAATGGTCAGTAGTATGGGGTTCCATTAGTGCCAAAATTATGTTTATGCGTCTTCTGACGTGTTCATGTGTCCATGTACGTGTCTATGTAAGGTGTATATGTATCCTGCTTATGTAATGGAAACTGCATAAATTATGTTTATGCGTCTTCTGACGTGTTCATGTGTCCATGTATGTGTCTATGTAAGGTGTATATGTATCCTGCTTATGTAATGGAAGCTGCATAAATTATGTTTATGCGTCTTCTGACGTGTTCATGTGTCCATGTATGTGTCTATGTAAGGTGTATATGTATCCTGCTTATGTAATGGAAGCTGCATAAATTATGTTTATGCGTCTTCTGACGTGTTCATGTGTCCATGTATGTGTCTATGTAAGGTGTATATGTATCCTGCTTATGTAATGGAAGCTGCATAAATTATGTTTATGCGTCTTCTGACGTGTTCATGTGTCCATGTATGTGTCTATGTAAGGTGTATATGTATCCTGCTTATGTAATGGAAGCTGCATAAATTATGTTTATGCGTCTTCTGACGTGTTCATGTGTCCATGTATGTGTCTATGTAAGGTGTGTATGTATCGTGCTTATGTAATGGAAGCTGCTTATGTCGTGTCCATATGTATTGTGTCTACATGAGGGATCAAGTGCATGGCATTTCTTAACTTTATGTTGTTTAACCTTGTTGTTGAACCTGTAATCACGTGATCTCTGTTTGCCGTCGTTTCCCCGTCATCTCCCTGTGCTGTTATTCCTGTCATCTCCTCTGCTGTTTTTACCTGTCGTCTCCTCTGCTGTTACAACCTGTCGTTAACCTGTCCTCCCCGTTATCGGGCCGTGTTGTCACCTGACGTCGTCATGCACTGCTTTTACACTGTTGGGTGGGTTCCTGCTGCCGTTTGCCTGTGCGGTTACCTTTATTTTATTCCTCTTTATTTTTAATCTTTAATGTCACAACAGTAATAACTCCCTGATTGTTCCCAATAAGCTCCGACAAACATCTTGGTTCTTCACTTACTGATCGGTGCGGTCATGATAAAGCTACGTACACACCACTTCCGGTTCAACTGAAATTTCAAAATAAGAGTCCTTGACACAAACGCCTCCTTTTGCTGCAAAGTTGAGCTTCAATGCTATTAAAATGAGCGCAACCAAATTTGTAATTTCTAAATTTCTCATCTTTTCATATTTACAATCCCAACCTGTGGTGATGCTTAAATATACAGTGGACAGAAAATATCATTTTAAGAAATATTGTCCCTCTGGGGGAAAAAATTCTCTGGATTTTAACCCACCCCCTTTAAAGGGAGCAGTAGGTTGCACACGTATCCACTTAGGCAAGGCAAGGCAAATTTATTTATATAGCACAATTCAGTACAAAGACAATGCAAAGTGCTTTACATGATTAAAATATAGCAAAATAAAAGCAAGTAGGAATAAAATGTAGATAGAAAATAGAATAAAAGCAAGTAGGGATAGAATGTAGAAACAAAGAAGAACATTAAAAGCAGTAGAACAGTTTAATTAGAACAGTCAAAGGCAATTTTAAACAAATGTGTTTTTAATCTTGATTTAAAAGAACTCAGGCTTTCAGCACTTTTACAGTTTTCTAGAAGTTTGTTCCAGATAAGTGGAGCATAGGAACTAAATGCTGCTTCTCTGTGTTTAGTTCTGGTTCTAGGTATGCAGAGAAGGCTGGAGCCAGAAGACCTTAGTGGTCTGGAAAGTTGATACACTGATAACAAGTCTGTGGTGTATTTAGGTGCTAAGCCATTTAGGGATTTATAGACTAACAGAAGGATTTTGAAGTCTATTCTCTGAGATACAGGGAGCCAGTGTAAGGACTTTTGAATTGGGGTTATGTGCTCTACTTTCTTAGTCTTAGTGAGGACGCGGGCAACAGCATTCTGGATCAGCTGCAGCTGTCTGATCCACTTTTTAGGCAGACCTGTGAAAACACCGTTGCAGTAATCTATTCGACTAAAAATAAACGCATGGATTAGTTTTTCCAGATCCTTCTGAGACATTAGTCCTTTAATCCTGGAAATGTTCCTCAGGTGATAGAAAGCCGACCTTGCAATTGTCTTTAGGTGGGAAACTTAGAGGGCACGAAGAGAGATATAAAACCAGCAACCCACTGGTTACAGGATGAAGTCCAACCTCTTGAGGCACTGATGCTCCCAAACCATGCTTTAATGTATTTAATTTTAAATTGTAAATATTTTATCGCCCAACCCTGGGTCTTTATGCATGGAGTTTGCATGTTCTCCCTGTGCATGCGTGGGTTCTCTCTGGGTACTCCGGCTTCCTCCCACAGTCCAAAAAACATGACTGTTAGGTTAATTGGCTTCTTTAAATTGTCCTGTGAGTGTGTGCATGAATGGTTGTTTGTCCTGTCTGTCTATGTGCTGCCCTGCGACAGACTGGCGACCTGTCCAGGGTTTACCCCGCCACTTGCCCAGTGAACGCTGGAGATAGGCACCAGCTACCCCCGCGACCCCATGACAGATTAAGCGGATCAGAAAATGGATAGATGGATGGATATTTTATCGCTGAAAAAAAATAGAGAGTTTGAACAACCCATGCTTAGACTCCACCATACTTAGTAAAATGCTACCCTTACTTTCAGGAAGAAAACACAACCTAAAGAAACCTCCAGTATTTCCAATAAATACATTCAGAAAACTCCTACATAACAGCTTATTATATGATAAACCCATAGAAGAGATAATAGGTGAGTAGCTCTGCAGGAAATGAGCACCACAGAAACAAGTTTTATTTAAAAGATTAAATACAATCACATCTGACATTGGCTCGAGGTATTTGTTGAGATCTGTGTTTGCTATAAATATAGTTGTTTTTGGAATGAACTTGCGCGTCCTAATTCACACTAATTTCCGGTTGTTGGCGGTAATGTACCAAGCTGTTCATTTGCAACCGCCATGAAAAAATCAAGACAACGAAGAAGAGGACCCATAACATATTTTTTCAGAATGTAATAAATATACTCAAGAAAGAGAGATGTTGTGTAGAGAATTAGGCAGGAATAAAAATAAATTAGATATAAGGGAATTGTTTCAGAGGTCATCTGGGGATGTAGTTTTTAGGAGTATTTTTAGTTTTCTAAGAAGAACTGGTGTTTTACAGAGAATCTAATAGATTGTCTGATCCATACTCCATTCTGGAAGGTGGCGGTAATGCACCTATAAGTTGTTTGCCAACCGCCATTAAAAAAGGAAAGAAGAAGAAGAGGACCCACACAACGGCACATGGTGGTGAAAAAGCGCGTGCTCGCTATTTCGCGGAGACTGTTCAACAGACTTCATCTTCGCAGCAGAGGAAGGTCAGACCAGAAGTTAGGTATGAAAAACACGAAAAACTTTCCAGACAATTGTTATTTTTTTTGATGATTAAAGGTGATGTAAATATTTGTGTTTTAATTCACGTTAAGTCACGTCGAATAAAAAAAGCCGAATTAACAGTTAGCTTAGGCAGTTACAAAGAACAAGGATACATAAATGTATTTAAAAAGTTGTGGCTAAAATTATAACACTTTTTTATTTTATTTGTTTTTTGCTTGCTGAAAGTACGATAGGAGTGTGGTTTGCAGTAGTATGGCGTTGTACAGACATTTTTTTGAAGGGGTGTTGCTAACTGGCTAGAGCAGGAGGTATCGGGTGGCATATTAAGACTTGTGCTGCTTTTCCGGGCTTAGTCACTATTTGTAAAATTCAATGGCATAGGACAATCTTTATCGGCTTCGAGGTACTGGGGCTGGAGTGGTTGTCTTATCAATTTCCCACATGCCAATCACTGCGACACGCTCGCGCTCTCTACCCGACATGTACCATCAGCTTCTTTGCGCATGCGCAAACAGAATAACTTCCATTCGCCGTTGAATGTGCTTTATTAGTTTGAAAAGGACCAGAAAGTATTCCCATCATTTCCTACAGAATTCTATGGTCCCCAGAGAGCTCACAGTCTGTGCACAGCACGCCCAAGTATGTGGGAGCTGTAACTTTGTGTTTTTATCAGTAGAGCACACAGAGAACCGAGTTTATCTTAACAACCGCGTTAGGCTATTACCACTTCTTCTGCTCTGAGACTTCAGCAGGGTAAAAACAAAACAAAGCGCCAATCTCCACCTAGTGGTCGGAGGCATTGACGCACCATACTTCACTGGAGCCTTCACACTCCAGCCCGGGAGGTGAATTTTTAACATTGCGCTAGGTTAGTGTCCACATTTATTTTCATTTTGGTTTAGTAAAGTATTATTGAGTTAAACAGAAATAGCAGCTGTAGATATTCTCAGGTGTCTATATTTTCTACCCTGGGTCTGTTTGGGTTTTCTGCTCCACAGCATGTTTGTGAAAACAAATGTCTCAACATTCAGGGAGAGGCTTTGGTCCTTAAGGCCACCATTAACTCCTTTTACTTAATCAATTTGCAGTTAATTGTTAATACAATGATACTATTATCAATATAATGCATAACTACACAGTCATGAAATTCAGTTAACAGCTAAGAAAATGTTTTTAATACCAGAGATTTAATTTGAGATCAGATTAAAAATAATCTATTCTAAATCCTGAGAATTGGAATCAAATTGATTCTTGAAATTTGAATCAACCTTCCCTACTGACTTCCAAAGAGCCCATAATGTTTTGGATGGATCTCATTCAGGCTTTGCACATCTTTCATTAAGCAGGCCTGCTTTATGATCGTCATGATATCAACACCATGCTTTGATTAAGCAGTAAACAACTTATAACTCATTCATAAGTGTTTATGAATTAAGAGTGAGCAAGAAAAACTGTTTCTTGCCAAATAGTGAGCCTAATTAGTTCAACTATGTAATTATTCCAGAATTGCTTATATTAAACATTTCAGGCTAAGATACTGCCTTGTAAGCAAAACCAGTCAGTTTTGTCTCTTTTTATGTCATGCAAAATCTTATTTGTGTGCAACTTTCTCTGCCAGGGAGTAACAAGAGGAGGGTGGAAACCCAGATGATGATGATCTTCTGGAATGACAGATAGATAGAGGCGGATGGTATGTCATAACTACTGTATGAAACATTTCAAAGACGTAAAGTTCCTTGGTGCTGTAAAACTGCACTGAATTTTTACTTCCACAATACAGGTATAAGATGTTTTATTCTGTTCAAAATCTGGTCTGCTTCTTTTACTGGTTTCCATGTTTGCAGGCTGCTGCTCTTTCGCCAAAATAAAATACCAAATGCTGCACACTGTTTTGGGAATTCTCAAATGATTGGCTCAGGAACCAGGAAGTAAGTAAAAGCTACAGTCTGAACCAAAGTAGTTCTGGATCGTACCTCTAGGTTTGAAAAGAGAAAAAAAATTACTAAGACGTTGTTGATGGAGAGGACCAATCATTTATAGGGAATGTTACTTCCTTCCCGGATGACAAATGAGAATGATTTATTTATTTAACTGTAAATGTCTTACTAATAGTTATATACGTTGCGTTTTGCATTAGACAGTGTATCTCCCTTGAAAAAGAAGGCGATTATTCACAGGAAGCTGGCTCCCTGGTTTAATTTAGAGCTGCGTTCTTTTTGGGAAAAAAAATGTTAGGAAATTGAAGAGAAAATAGCGCTCTACACACCATGAGGAATCCTACCTGATCTAGAAAAACAGTCTACTGTTGTATAAAAAGACCCTTCACTGAGTTAGAGGAGCATATTTTTAATCATTAATTGAGGAGATTAAAAATAATCCTAGATTTCTCTTCATTAAAGTTGCCAAATTTACAGAGTCATAGCTCTGTTGATCCATCCATTCCATTAGCTCTTAGCAGTAATCACTTTATGGGATTCTTCATAAATAAAATTAATTCCATTAAAAATAAAATAATTGGCATCCTCCCAAACATGATTATCTCGTCCTCAGTAAGTGAGGCAGCATTGGAGGAATCTTTAGAACCTGCGCGGTGTTTGAACTGTTTAGAATTTTAGCTTCATCTAAACCTTCTACCTGTACAGTGCAGACCGAAAGTTTGGACACACTTCTCATTCAAAGAGTTCTCTTTATTTTCATGACTATGGAAATTGAAGATTCACATTAAAGGCATCAAAACTACGAATTAACACATGTAGAAATGTATACTTAACAAAAAAGTGTGAAAAAACTGAAAATATGTCTTATATTCTAGGTTCTTAAAGTAGCCACCCTTTGCTTTGATTACTGCTTCGTACACTCTTGGCATTCTCTTGATAGGCTTCAAGAGGTAGTCACCTGAAATGGTCTTCCTACAGTCTTGAAGGAGTTCCCAGAGATGCTTAGCACTTGTTGGCCCTTTAACCTTCACTCTGCGGTCCAGCTCACCCCAAACCATCTCCATTGGGTTCAGGTCTGGTGGAGGCCAGGTCATCTGGCGCAGCACCCTATCACTCTCCTTCTTGGTCATATAGCCCTTACACAGCCTGGAGGTGTGTTTGGGGTCATGTTGTTGAAAAATAAATGATGGTTTAACTAAACGCAAACCGGATGGAATAGCATGCCGTTGCAAGATGCTGTGGTAGCCATGCTGGTTCAGTATGCCTTCAGTTTTGAATAACTCCCCAACAGTGTCACCAGCAAAGCACCCCCACACCATCACACCTCCTCCTCCATGCTTCACAGTGGGAACCAGGCATGTAGAGTCCATACGTCCACCTTTTCTGCGTTGCACAAAGACACGATGGTTGGAACCAAAGATCTCAAATTTGGACTCATCTGACCAAAGCACTTAGCAGCTATTTTACCATGAAGGCCTGATTCACACAGTCTCCTCTTAACAGTTGTTCTAGAGATGTGTCTGCTGCTAGAACTGTGTGTGGCTTTGACCAGGGGCCCGTTCTTCGTACGTCGCTAACTCAGTTAGCTGGATTTGATTGTTGACGATTTGGCATAATCTTGCATCGTTTGGTTCTTCGAAAGACATCCTGCGCTTGTCATAGCAACATGTGCGCAAACTTAAGCCTGCTCTCGAGCAGGCTTATTTCATGTAAACAGGAGTAGATCGCAGTCTTATAAGCGGAGGAGATGGGGAAGTCTGTCGTATCCATGTCTTGTCCATTTTTACGACAGCAACCTGTTGCGGAAGGTGCAAGAATAATTTTTGAGCTTTCAAATTAATCGCGTAATGCGCAATAGACGGGATCCTTTAGCGCAGCGCGACAGTGTAATTGTGGAGAGATTTTTCTTGGTGGCTGTTATTAACAGACAAACATCATTTAACAGTGGCTTTTAAAGAGGAAAAAGTGGTGTTTGTATGATGGTTTGCTTTTTATTTTTATCTTATTCAGTAAGAAGATTTGTTCAGGCCATTTTATTATAACGTTTAGTTTTACTTTGAAAAGTTTATCTTAGATAACTCAATCCAGTCATACTAATCATAAACAGGTGTTTTCAAAGAACCTAATTAGCCGGATCATGATTAGCCGGATGAAATCATCTTGGATGTGTCATTTGATATCGGATGTTTTAAGCAACGTACGAAGAACGGACCCCTGGTCTCTAATCTGAGCTGCTGTTAACCTGCGATTTCTGAGGCTGGTGACTCTGATGAACTTATCCTCCGCAGCAGAGGTGACTCTTGGTATTCCTTTCCTGGGATGGTTTTTGCAACTGCACTTAGGGACACTTTCAAAGTTTTCACAATTTTTCGGACTGACTGACCTTCATTTCTTAAAGTAATGATGGCCACTCGTTTTTCTTTACTTAGCTGCTTTTTTCTTGCCATAATACAAATTCTAACAGTCTATTCAGTAGGACTATCAGCTGTGTATTCACCTGACTTCTGCACAACACAACTGATGGTCCCAACCCCATTTATAAGGCAAGAAATCCCACTTATTAAACCTGACAGGGGACACCTGTGAAGTGAAAACCATTTCAGGTGACTACCTCTTGAAGCTCATCAAGAGAATGCCAAGAGTGTGCGAAGCAGTAATCAAAGCAAAAGGGTGGCTACTTTAAGAACCTAGAATATAAGACATATTTTGTGGTGGTTTCTAGTAGGGCTGGACGATAATTCAATAACAATATATATATCGATCGATAGACATGTGGCGCGATAGGAAAAAATAGGGTCGATAATAGTTCGATAGAAACAGTTTTCCTTCCTTCCTTCCTTTCGGCCTATCATGTTAGTTCACCACTTCCTCTCAACCAATCGTAATCGCGGACCCAGGCACGTCGTCACAAAGCGCCGCCCTCTCAAACCACAACACAGAGCATGTGGATATGTCGCAGCAAGGAGCGGCGGAGGAAGCGGTCCCAAAACGGGGTTTTACTAGTTCGCCAGCCTGACAGAAATAAATCAGTGATTTGTAAAACTTGCAAGGAACCGGTAAAAACAAAGTCTGGTAACGCAACAAACTTGTTTCATCACGCAAGCCGCTCACTCCGCACGAGCTGCTGCGCGAGCTGTGCAGCTCCGCGCCACACCGCGGGCATGCTGCTGTTGTCTGCAGTTAAAAAACCTGGCTTCAAACAACTACTCGCCACTCCGCGAGGTATAAAGTCCGTGATATAAAGTTCCGGGACGCAAGTTTTTTCTCTAACAGCGCTCCCTAAATTGTGCAACGAGTGCCGTGAATCAGTGCAAAATGAGCTGCAGCCTGTGTCCTTACACGCCACAACCTCGGACCTGGGTCAGCCTCTCAATTATGAAACCTGAGAAGTAACTAGTGTATTCCCACCTAAATAGGCTATTTTATTTATTTATTTATATGGTATATTTATTTTGGTCTTTATTTAATAATAAAGTCTTTATTTAATAACATAACTCAGGTCTCTTAAGTTATTTTTCTTAAAAAAAATGCTGTTAAGGTTAAAAAAGTTGGTTAAATAAAGATTTAATTGGAATTCTGTGTTTGTGTTCTTTATTAAAATTAAATAATTTAGCAATATCATAAAATGTCCAGGCAGAGCTGCACATAAAATATGGTTTTAAATATTTTCAATAATTATCGATATCGATCAATATGCATTTTTTTTTATCGATAAGCTTTTTTTCTATATCGCCCAGCCCTAGTTTCTAGAGTCTCTAAAAGTAGAATGGGAGGCAGATCCTTTAGCTATCAGGCTCCTCTCCTGTGGAACCAACTCCCAGTTTTGGTCCGTGAGGCAGACACCCTGTCTACTTTTAAGACTAATCTTAAAACTTTCCTTTTTGACAAAGCTTATAACTAGAGTGGCTCATGTTACCCTGAGCTACCTCTATAGTTGCGCTGCTATAGGCTTAGGCTACTGGAGGACATCAGGGTCTATTTTTCTCACTCTAAGTTCTCCTACTGTTCTGCAATTTGCATTGTTGGTTGTTATTTGAACTTTTACCTTTTTGTTCTGTAATCTTTTTTCCCTTCATAGTAGGTACACCTGGTCTGACGTTCTATTAGCTGTGACACCATCCAGGTGAGACAGATCATCTGCTATTACCATATAATGTAGAAGAGATTCCTGGATCAATGTGTGCTTCTGTGCTTTCTGTGTCTCTGCTCTGTCTTCTTTAACCCCCAGTTGGTCGAGGCAGATGAGCGTTCACACTGAGCCTGGTTCTGGTTCTGCTGGAGGTTTTCCTTCCTGTTAAAGGAGAGTTTTCCTCTCCACTGTCGCTTCATGCATGCTGAGTATCAGGGATTGCTGCAAAGCCATGGATAATGCAGATGACTCTCCCTGTGGCTCTACGCTCTTTCATGAGTGAGTGCTGCTTGTCAAGACTTGATGCAATCTGGTCAAAAAGTTTCCTCTCTAAGGAAACCCAGCAATCTTTTTAATCTGTTCCAATCTGATTGAATTTGACTTTGGGAAGTGCCTGGAGATGACATGTTTCATGAATTGGCGATATATAAATAAAATAGAATTCATTATTGCTCCTTTAATCTTGCACAGCAATGTCTTTGGGCCCTTGCCCATCAATCAGGTTGTGTTTTAGCAGTTTTTTTCTAACTACATTTTTACTTGCTATTACTACTGATTTTTTTTTTTTGTTGCAGTTTTATTGCTGAATGAGCAAAGATCAAATAATTTTATTGTCGTGACAAAGTTAAAATGAATTTAAATTTACTGTATACAAGTTATAATAAATTTAACACATGAACATTTGCACAGCCCAAAAACGAAAAGTATTTGGATTGCTAACTTTACAACTTTTATGTGCAGTTTTCTCTCAAATGTCTTCCACAGGGAACACGGCCGGTGAGACTGGGACAAATTTGGATTTCTTGCATGGACAACATCCCACCGCTTGGCTTTTCTACCTCTGCATTGATTTAATTCTTGCATAGCGAGGACGGGTGATCCTGCGGCTGCCTGTTCACCCTACATACAACCTCTTTGTCGGCTACATGGGAGTGTGGCATCTTGCAGTCCCCTATATTTGGTTTAATCTGAGTATATAGCTATTGACAAGTTGAGCCGTAAAAGTTAGGATTTATACAGTTTTGGTGTTTTTCTTACCAGATGCTGTATCATCATTCCTGTGTTCATATCACTTTGACATGTTGTGTTGGTCAATTTCAAAGTAAACAAATCATTGCAAACTTTTGAAAATTGTCTTAATTTTTTTTCTATGAATGTTAAACATTTTTACAAAGTATGATGAGTTCTTGGTATGGATTGTTGAAAATCCCTTTTTAAATGCAAAACTCTGAGTTCTAAAATTAGACGCATGGTGGCGCTCATTTTAATAGCTTTGAAACTCAACTTTGCAGCAAAAGGAGGCGTTGGTGTCCAAGACTCTTATTTTGAAATCTCAGTTGAACCGGAATTGGCGTGTACGTAGCTTTATCATGGCCGCATCGATCAGTAAGTGAAGGACCAAGGTGTTTGTCGGAGCTAATTGGGAACAATGAGGGAGTTATTACTGTTGTGACATTAAAGATTAAAAAATAGAGATGGAAAAAAAATAAAGGTAACCGCACAGGCTGACGGCAGCAGGAACCCACCCAACAGTGTAAAAGCAGTGCATGACGACGTCAGGTGACAGCACGGCCCGATAACGGGGAGAACGACAGGTTGTAACGACAGAAGAGACGACAGATATAACAGCACAGGGAAATGACGGTGAAGACGACAGGTATAACGGCAGAGGAAACGACAGCAAACCGAGATCATGTGATTACAGGTTCAACAACAAGGTCAAACAACATAAAGTGAACAAATGCCATGCACTTGATCCCTCATGTAGACACAATACATATGCTCACAGCACATGGACACGACATAAGCAGCTTCCATTACATAAGCAGGATACATATACACCTTACATAGACACATACATGGACACATGAACACGTCAGAAGACGCATAAACATAATTTATGCAGCTTCCATTACATAAGAAGGATACATATACACCTTACATAGACACATACATGGACACATGAACACGTCAGAAGACGCATAAACATAATTTATGCAGCTTCCATTACATAAGCAGGATACATATACACCTTACATAGACACATACATGGACACATGAACACGTCAGAAGACGCATAAACATAATTTATGCAGCTTCCATTACATAAGAAGGATACATATACACCTTACATAGACACATACATGGACACATGAACACGTCAGAAGACGCATAAACATAATTTATGCAGCTTCCATTACATAAGCAGGATACATATACACCTTACATAGACACATACATGGACACATGAACACGTCAGAAGACGCATAAACATAATTTTGGCACTAATGGAACCCCATACAGTAGCGCCATTTCCCACAGGTGGGTGGTGCTGTATTGGCCAATTGGGTCGTGTCGGTTATCAAGCAAGGTCCTGTTGGAAACAAAGGCCCAATAGGAAAGCATGTGAAATCCAAAATGGGACAGAAAAGTGACACATGGCTGAAAGTCACTTGAAAATTTTAAAATGTTAAGAGGAAGTGACTGTGCGAATTTCAGATTCCTACATTAGTCACAGCCGCTGCAGCGGGCGTCGAAAGTTGCCATTGTATCCCAATGGAGCTTCTCCCTCTGGCCCTCAGAGTTCCGTCGTCATGGAAACTCACTCACACCTCTGCTGCAGGCCAGTCTACCGAAGTGCAGAGACTTTGCTCACAATAAGTCCCATTGGATTATAATGGAGAACTTTGCCCCGAACAACGCTCCATATCTCCTGATCCGTAAATGGTAGAGACGTAATTTTTTCTGCGTTTATTTCGTAACGGATAGGGGAAGAAGACAGGCTATCGGTTTTTGCTGGAAAAAGTTTAATAAAGGCGTGAAAAATTATGATATAAAGGTGATTTTTATGGATTTTCAGAAATCCTCTAAAACCGGTCCCGAACAAATCGCTGTAGCTGAAAAAGTATAAGAGATATCAAAATAATTCTTTCACTATGAGTATCAGCAGGCTTTTGAGGACTATGGTGCCCATTTTCATGTTTGTACAAAAATCGGTGTAGGCACAGCGACGATGTAAAAAAGTGGATGATGTGGGAAAATGCAGCTGAAAAGCGTTTTCAGGAATTTGCACATTCGCTACTCCCGAACAAATTGTTCCTGCGGTAAAACCATAACAGTTATCCAAACAATTCCTTTTTTATGAGTGCCAGAAGGGTCGGGACATTCATGTGTGAAAATCTCATGCTTGTACATGAAACGGTTTAGGAGTAGCGACGATGCGAAAACATGTGATGTTTTGGATTTTCAGACGTCATTTTTCAAAAGCGCTCCATAGGAAATGAATGGGGAGGATTTCGGGTTTGTGTCGCTCTGAGGTGATTTGCGAAAAATCTATAAATGCTACACCAATGAGGGTTACATTTCCTGAATTCAGACAAAAATACCTACGTTTTGATGTATAATTTATGTGGATAGGTTGAAAATTGAGCGAGTGAGAAGAAGTTGTTCGGAGAAGAAGAATATGTTGAATTTCTAGAGTGCGCACTCTATAACTGCCTCCTTGACGACCATAGCAACGCATGTTATTTGCTGAATTTCTTGAAAAGCCAAAATTATTTTAAGGAGGTACTATATGAAAATGGTAAAAGATATGAAAAAGCTGAAATATACCATAATAGCTGAAAGATATCACTACATTTTAAAAGTTGAATGGCGTTTCTAGCTGAAAGTAGGCTGAAGCAGTAAGCTGTCAAAAAGCAGCTGAAATGAGCGGAATTTTAGTGAATTACATTCATTTCCTATGGGAGAAAAAAAACAGTAATTACTGTGAATGCAGTAGGCATTCACAGTTCTTGAGATCCTCTTTCGTGTTTTTACTGTTTAAAGTTTGATTCGCTTCTCCTCCTACAGTTTTTCTCGGATTTCAACCATTCAACTTTTAAACTATTCAGCTTCTTCTGGAATCGATGGCTATATCTTTTTGTACTTATACCTTTTCAACTTTTTAAAATATTCAGCTTTTTCTGCAAATTTTCAGCTTTTTTTTCCCCCATAGGAAATGAATGTAATTCACTAAAATTCCGCTCATTTCAGCTGCTTTTTGACAGCTTACTGCTTCAGCCTACTTTCAGCTAGAAACGCCATTCAACTTTTAAAATGTATTGATATCTTTCAGCTATTATGGTATATTTCAGCTTTATCATATCTTTTACCATTTTCATATAGTACCTCCTTAAAATAATTTTGGCTTTTCAAGAAATTCAGCAAATAACATGCGTTGCTATGGTCGTCAAGTGGCAGTTGGTAGAGTGCGCACTCTAGAAATTCAACTAATTCTTCTACTCCAAACAACTTCTTCTCACTCGCTCAATCTTCAACCTATCCACATAAATTATACATCAAAACGTAGGAATTTTTGTCTGGATTCAGGAAATGTAACCCTCATTGGTGTAGCATTTATAGATCTTTTGCAAATCACCTCAGAGCGACACAAACCCGAAACCTCCCCCATTCATTTCCTATGGAGCGGTTTTGAAAAATGACGCCTGAAAATTGAAAACATCACACGTTTTCGCATCGTCGCTACTCCGAAACCGTTTCATGTACAAGCATGAGACTTTCACACATGAATGTCCCGACTCTTCTGGCACTCATAAAAAAGGAATTGTTTGGATAACTGTTACGGTTTTACCGCAGGAACAATTTGTTCGGGAGTAGCGAATGTGCAAATTCCTGAAAACGCTTTTCAGCTGCATTTTCCCACATCATCCACTTTTTTATATCGTCGCTGTGCCTACACCGATTTTTGTATAAACATGAAAATGGGCACCATAGTCCTCAAAAGGCTGCTGATACTCATAGTGAAAGAATTATTTTGATATCTCTTATACTTTTTCAGCTACAGCGATTTGTTCGGGACCGTTTTTAGAGGATTTCTGAAAGTCCATAAAAATCACCTTTATATCATAATTTTTCACGCCTTTATTAAACTTTTTCCAGCAAAAACCGATAGCCTGTCTTCTTCCCCTATCCGTTACGAAATAAACGCAGAAAAAATTACGTCTCTACCATTTATGGATCAGGAGATATGGAGCGTTGTTCGGGGCAAAGTTCTCCATTATAATCCAATGGGACTTATTGTGAGCAAAGTCTCTGCACTTCGGTAGACTGGCCCGCTGCAGGTGTGAGTGAGTTTCCATGACGACGGAACTCTGAGGGCCAGAGGGAGAAGCTCCATTGGGATACAATGGCAACTTTCAACGCCCGCTGCAGCGGCTGTGATTAATGTAGGAATCTGAAATTCGCACAGTCACTTCCTCTTAACATTTTTAAATTTTCAAGTGACTTTCAGCCATGTGTCACTTTTCTGTCCCATTTTGGATTTCACATGCTTTCCTATTGGGCCTTTGCTTCCAACAGGATCTGGCATGATGCCCAGACACGACATAATTGGCCAATACAGCACCACCCACATGTGGGAAATGGCGCTACTGACCATTTTGGTCAAATGTTGAGTTCTGGGCCCAGATGTGGTGAGGCTGAGTTGCTAAAGGAGGCCAATCTGACTCATGACCTTTGGTGACCTTTGGTGACATTAAGTATTGGCACCCTTTTTGAGGCACTTCCCAGTACAGGATTTGGACCAAACTGACAGAGTACACTCACCTGGTGATACTGAACACAACCCTGTTAGCGGCTAACTGTTAGCATGTTGCTAACCGGAAGTAGCTCTAGGAAGGTCCTACAAACTTCTGCTTTACAGAGTCTTTACCTCCTTTATACGGAATGCTCCACTATAAATTTGGGCCACGTCACGTAAAGCATCTCCAAGCTAGGAGGTGTCAAACATCCAATGCTTTTCAATGGGGGCGAAACCCCTTATACTCCCTAGAAATGCAGGCCCACATATGGCTATATTCAAGTTTGAAATTCTACTTCTGCTTTGTT
Organism: Fundulus diaphanus; assembly: GCA_037039145.1. NCBI lineage: Eukaryota > Metazoa > Chordata > Actinopteri > Cyprinodontiformes > Fundulidae > Fundulus > Fundulus diaphanus. Next base: position 52,642,223 of record CM073122.1, read on the forward strand.
AAACGATTCAGTGTTTAGAATGAGTTAGGAAATGTTTGGTGCCTTACCCTCAGTTTTTTCTTCTTCTAATCATTCAGCTATTGTTCTTTCATGTTCAAATTCTTCAACTCTTTCAAATTCTTCAACTTTTTCAACTTCTTCAACTTTTTCAACTTCTTCAATGCTTTTCAGCTATTTTTTCTCTTCTTCAAAGATCTTCTGCATCTTTTGCTCAATCATTCAGCTATCTGCATTCACAGTGCATTTTCGCAGGAAATGCAAATTTTTCTAGTTCACTAAAATTCCGCTCATTTCAGCTGCTTTTTGACAGCTTACTGCTTCAGCCTACTTTCAGCTAGAAACGCCATTCAACTTTTAAAATGTAGTGATATCTTTCAGCTATTATGGTATATTTCCTGTGGCGTGCACAGACATTTTGGGGGGCAGGTGCTCAGGAGGGGGGGAGGGCACTTTTTAGCGCACGTGGAACACTTAATTATGAAAAAAAAAATACACACGCATGTTGAATGAAATTTGACTTTTATTTGTAACATTCTCTAAATATGAGTTTTCAATGGAAAAAAGTCACACCACCAACAGAACAGACTAAAGCGTACTACTTTAAAGCAGCATCCTCCTTGGTACCATGTCTTTAAAGATGACCTCACTGTGGTTTACCTCAATGTCTTTTTCAATGGCAAGCAGAAGAAGGTCAGAGAGCCTTTCTTCTCCACACAGGCTTCTTAGTTTAGTTTTAATGATTTTCAGCTTGGAAAATGATCTTTCAACTGAAGCTGTCGTCACTGGTAATGTTGCATATATTTGGATCATTTTGACAAAGGCAGGAAAGATCAGCTGGCCATTGTTTTCCCTCAGTATTGAACATATTTCTTGTAGGTTCTTTGAAGTAAAGCTGGAGTGGAAGACCTTTAGTTCTGTCTTAAGCTGCTCCTCATCTTCTCCATAGAACTCACAGAGAATGTGCACAGCTTCCATGGCTTCTGTGTTTGGTGTGCCTACCCAGTTAGCATGTACAGTTAAGGGCTGGAATGACTCAATGATTCTTGATGTAGGGCTTCCAGTGTTCTCCCCTTTGAATCTCCTGTTCATCTCCTCAGTCATAATATCCAGGAAGGTGAAGTACACGCTACTCCTGAAATATGCCTCCACTGACTCAAACTGAGCTCCTACTTGAGACACTGTTGGGTTGTGTTGGAAACGCACTGGCACTTTCCGTTTCCTCTCTTGACCAGGCAGGCACCACAGGGTTACTAACCCTAACCTTAAACCAGTCGGCAAAAATGCTTGTTTGGTGCTACTGAATGAGACATTTTAATGCACAACAAAATGATTTTGCTTGATCTGTATATTACCTGGCTAATGGGGCACGGGGGAAGCAGCCTGTCAGCGACCGTTCCTGCTATCTGAAGACGCTTACTGAACTGCTATGATGCTGCGCATCTGGCATGCCCTGCAGGCGACCGCGCGAGTTCACGTGACAAAGGAAGAGAGATGGCTGGTCGGGTGTGCGCAAGGAGGTGGCTCATTTCGCAGATGGGAGTTTTGCTTACTGAAAGATGTTCTGAGGGCAGAAACTAATGGGATTGGTTCAATCAGGCAACCAATCAGAACAGAGGAGAGGCGCGCCTAACTAATTTGAAGTTAGCGAGAGACTGCCCTCGGACAAATTATGATTTAGGTTACTCTGCTGCTAGCTTACTTCAGGCTAGTCCGGTGAAAATGTATAGGCCTACATTGTGTCGTAAATCATTTTAGCATGTCCAAAACACTTTGCCCTGTGTTAATAACAGACACCACATAGCCATTTTCATTTTAGATCTATAATTCTCTAACCTAGCCTAACCAGAGCGACCAGAGTTTTCTCTCATTGTAAAGCCGGGCGTACACTGTACGAGTTTTTGCCCTTTTCGGGCCGATTCTTCAGTCGTGCAAGCATTTTTTGAATCGGGCCGAATTTCAGCTTGATCGTAGAGGGGGGGGAGGAGGGGGGAGGACGGTCGGTGAAAATCAAACATGTTTGAAATTCAGTCGGCCGTCGTGAGGTTTTCGTGAGCGCATCCTGCTGTTCAAGCAGAGCTACGAGGGGGCGCCCTCCCCTCCTCTCCGTCCCTGCCAGGGGAGGGAGGGGAGCGGGCGTCCCCGAAGCGACCTCCGCCCGGCCCGGGACCTGCGGGACCCGGATGTCGGCTTGCGGGGGGGAGACGGGGGGTTGGGAAAGGGCAAGCGTTCCGGTCCGCGCAACGCGCTGGCCGTCTGTTTCCATACGCCTCCGCTCGCGGGGGGTGCGGGCCGGGCAGTCTGCCGTGCTGCACGGTCGGCGTCTCGTCTTTCTCCCTCAGCCGAGATTCTTATAGCTAAGCGAGAATTGCGACCATGAAAATAAACAGTAACAACCGCTTGCTTCTCTCGCTAACTTTAAATTAGTTAGGCGCGCCTCTCCTCTGTTCTGATTGGTTGCCTGATTGAACCAATCCCATTAGTTTCTGCCCTCAGAACATCTTTCAGTAAGCAAAACTCCCATCTGCGCTCATTTCGGGGCATTGTTTCAGTCGTTTTTAATGGCTCAGGTTTTCAAAAGATCATTTCAAAACCGACCTCAGTAAAATCTTAATAATATTAATAATAATAAAAAAAACGAGTTTCAAAAGGGCATTTTCGTTGATAAAGGGCAAACTTCCTAGTGCTTTAGCACCACCTAGTGTCTATGTATGCACGCCCCTGTATATTTCAGCTTTTTCATATCTTTTACCATTTTCATATAGTACCTCCTTAAAATAATTTTGGCTTTTCAAGAAATTCAGCAAATAACATGCGTTGCTATGGTCGTCAAGTGGCAGTTGGTAGAGTGCGCACTCTAGAAATTCAACTAATTCTTCTACTCCAAACAACTTCTTCTCACTCACTGAATTTTCAACCTATCCACATAAATTATACATCAAAACGTAGGAATTTTTGTCTGGATTCAGGAAATGTAACCCTCATTGGTGTAGCATTTATAGATTTTTCGCAAATCACCTCAGAGCGACACAAACCCGAAACCTCCCCCATTCATTTCCTATGGAGCGGTTTTGAAAAATGACGTCTGAAAATCCAAAACATCACACGTTTTCGCATCGTCGCTACTCCTAAACCGTTTGATGTACAGGCATGAGACTTTCACACATTCAAGTCCAGACATTTCTGGCACTCACAAAAGAGGAAATTTTTGGATAACTGTTACGGTTTTGCCGCAGGAACAATTTGTTCGGCAGTAGCGAATTTGCAAAATCCTGAAAATGCTTCAGAGCTGCATTTTTCCACATGATCCACTTTTTTACATCGTCGCTGTGCCTACACTGATTTTTGTACAAACATAAAAATGAGCAACATAGTCCTCAATAGCCTGCTGATACTCACAGTGAAAGAATTATTTTGATATCTCCTATACTTTTCCAGCTAGAGCGATTTGTTCGGAACCGTTTTTAGAGGATTTTTAAAATTCCTTAAAAATCCCCTTTATATCATAATTTTTTACGCCTTTATTAAAATATTTCCAGCAAAAACTGATAGCAAGTCTTCTTCCCCTATCCGTTAAGAAATAAACGCAGAAATAATTACGTTTCTACCATTTACGGATCAGGAGATATGGAGCGTTGTGCGAGGCAAAGTTCTCCATTATAACCCAATGGGACATATTTTGAGCAAAGTCTCTGCACTTCGGTAGACTGGCCTGCAGCAGAGGTGTGAGTGAGTTTCCATGACGACGGAACTCTGAGGGCCAGAGGGAGAGGCTCCATTGAGATAGAATAGCAACTTTCGACGGTCACCGCAGTTGCTGTGATTAATGTAGGAATCTGAAATTCGCACAGTCACTTCCTCTTGACATTTTAAAATTTTCAAGTGATTTTCAGCCATGTGTCACTTTTCTGTCCGATTTTGGATTTCACATGCTTTCCTATTGGGCCTTTGCTTCCAACAGGACCTGGCATGATGCCCAGACACGACCAAATTGGCCAATACAGCACCACCCACCTGTGGGAAATGGCGCTACACGCCATTTTGGTCAAATGTTGACTTCTGGGCCCAGATGTGGTGAGGCTGAGTTGCTAAATGAGGCCAATCTGACCCATGACCTTTGGTGACCTTTGGTGACATTAAGTATTGGAACCCCTTTTTGAGGCACTTCCCAGTACAGGATTTGGACCAAACTGACAGAGTACAATCACCCGGTGATACTGAACACAACCATGTTAGCGGCTAACGGTTAGCAAGTTGCTAATCGGAAGTAGCTCTAGGAAGCTCGGACAAACTTCTGCTTTTCAGAGTCTGTACCTCCTTTATACAGAATGCTCCAGAATAAGTTTGGGCCTTGTCACGTAAAGCATCTCCAAGTTAGGAGGTGTCAAACATCCAATGTTTTCAATGGGGCCGAAACCCCTTATACTCCCTCGAAATGCAGGCCCACATATGGCTACAGTATATTCAAGTTTGAAATTCTACTTCTGCTTTGTTAAACGATTCCATGTTTAGAATGAGTTAGGAAATGTTTGGTGCCTTTCCCTCAGTTTTTTCTTCTTCTAATCATTCAGTTCTTTCATGTTCAAATTCTTCAACTCTTTCAAATTCTTCAACTTTTTCAACTTCTTCAACTTTTTCAACTTCTTCAATGCTCTTCAGCTATTTTTTCTCTTCTTCAAAGATCTTCTGCATCTTTTGCTCAATCATTCAGCTATCTGCATTCACAGTGCATTTTCGCAGGAAATGCAAATTTTTCTAGTTTTCTAACACTGATGCTCTTTAAGATATAAGAAATCCTTTATTGCCCCGCAGTGGGGAAATTGGGTGTGACAGTGGCAAACACACAGACAGTTACACACAATTATTAGCAATGAAAAAAACAAGAGAAGAAGAAAAAAGAACAAACCAGTCTAATCTAAAGTTAGCTCTAAAGAAACACCAAGAGTAGAAGACAAAAGTAAATACCAGAGTCAGTATCGCACAGTGGAATACATCTGACTGTGGAAAAAAACTCCAGCCTGTTTACAAAACACACGATAATAGAACATGCAATATGCATAATAGTGCAGCAGCATCCTTAGCTAAGGTGTGAGCAAGTTTCCTTAGCATCTGGGGACAGTGTAAACAATTAACGGTCGCATCAGATGCTGTGCAACCATTAAAAACACTATAAAGTGTGACTGCAGCTGGGAGAAACGAATCACAGGAAGTGTGAGAGCAGACTCCACCTGCTGAGGAGGCTGAGGTCTTTCAGACTGGAAGGAGCGCTCCTGAAGTCCTTCTTTACCTCTGTGGTGCTATCAGCCATCTTCTATGGTGGGGTTTGTTAGAGCAGCAGCTTATCTGCAGCTGAGAGGAAGTAGCTGGATAAACTCATTAGGAGGACCAGCTCTGTCCTGGGATGTCCCCTGGACCCAGTGCAGGTGGTGGGAGACAGAAGGACTGTAAGACAAATAACATCACTGATGGACACTGTCTCCCACCCCATGCATGGAGCTGCTGCAGAGCTGGAGAGCTCTTTTAGTGACAGCATTTAGATGCTCTAAGGAGTGCTTCTGCAGGTCCTTTCTCCCGGCTGCTGTCATACTTTATAATCTCTGCTGCTCACAACAGACTCAATAACTTCCTCATGCTGATGGTTGCACAGGTTCTGATCGGATCATGAATCAACACTGTCTCAGGTGCTATTTGCACACGTCTGTTTTGCTACTCTGGATGTTGCTGGTACAATCATGCACATTGCATGTTTTTTCTCACTTCGTTGTGCAATTCGGCTGCTGTATTCCCCCTGTTTAACTTTAATATTTCACTTCTCTTTTTTACCTGATTATGCCACATTGCCGTGTTGTAAATAACTGCAATTCTTCCTCTGGTGTTATTTGAGCCTTTCTGATAAGTTAATTATCTGTTGCATTAGAACTTTAGATTAGCTGTTTTCTTCTTTCATTTCTGATTTAGTGTGACACTGTGTGTTTTTGCCACTGCACGCTCGAATTTCCCCTTTGTGGTACAAAAAGGCTTAATTCTTATCTGAGCTTAATTTTGAAACCTGGCACTAAACGATGGACCTCAGCATCCATTGCTGTGAGCGGGGACCTCTTGGTGGGCGCAGCCCGTCCACAGAAAGCCCGGGCTGACCGAGTGAAGGAGGGAGGAGGAGGAGGAGGAGGAAGAGGAGGAGGAGCTGGGTGTTGCCTCGCCTCCCTCCACGAGTCTAAATCCAGTCTGGGCTTTCCAGTTGATCTCCAGCCCGTTATTCGAGCATACTTTCCCGTTTCAACAGCTCCGTCGTGAATCCCCCGTCTTATCGGACCGCCATGGGAGTCGAAGGCTGCACCAAGTGCATCAAATATCTGCTGTTTTTCTTCAATTTCATCTTCTGGGTAGGTGACCTGCTTACTGAGAGCCCAGTGGCGCAGGGCCGCCGCGTCTGCTTGGCTCTAGGTTTGTTTCGGCTGCCAGTCCGTTACAAATGACAACGACTGGGGTTCAGAATCCGCTGCCCCTCCTCGTCTCGCCCATATGTATAAACTCAAAGCTACAAACTCTTATCTCACTCTTATTTCTCTTATTTTTAATCGACGTGTGTTTGTGTTGTTTAATTAGACTAAATACATTCCGTTGAAAGAGCCGCATGTTGGTTTAATTTGCAGAGGCGCGCATGCTCTCTGTGGGAAAGCGTCTAAAGACAGGACTATTGGACCTCTGACTGGACTCTTGTAAATAACGTCTGCAGACCCGCAGTCCCGAACCGACTCCCCACATTGTCTTAGTCTTGGGCGGTCGAGAACGCGTCAAAGGGTTCTCGAGGTTCCAAGTCCTGCTGGCTCTGGAGAAAAGCTTTGTTTGGATTCCATCCTCCGCCCAAAGTGTGTGTGTGTGTGTGTGTGTGCGTGTGTGTGTGCGTGCGTGCGCGTGTGTGTGTGCGTGCGTGTGTGGGCGTGTGTGTGTGCGTGTGTGTGCGTGTGTGTGTGTGCGTGCGTGTGTGTGCGTGCGTGCGTGTAGGGGGGACATGGTGGTTTCCATTTGGTGAGTCAAAGCCCTGTGCTGCTGCTGGGTAAGTGAATCATGGAAACATCTGAGGGTTGGCCATTTTCACCCATTTCACCAACACCCTCCCTTCTCACTTGACACTTTAACGTCGCCATTTTTCTGCTCAGTTTTAGACTTGAGACTTCTGTCCTTTTGCTCTCTGAGTTGGAATCAGTGGCTCAGTCTAAAAGTGGGACAACCGATTGTTAAACTATTGTTTTTTTTTCTTTTTGGAACAATGGCTTATTATACATGAAGTCCATTTCTGGCAGCTGGTCAAGGCATTATTAAAGCCCCTGCAGAAGATACAAGCAGAGTGGCCTGGTTATTTTTTTCAGTTCACGTCAGTCTAGCGTCTCTATGCAAACAGCAGGTAATGCAGAAGAATCAGTGCATTCATGCAAGATTATTTACCAGGACACAATCATCCATCCATCCATCCTCATCCTCTTATCCGGGGTCGGGTCGCGGGGGTAGCAGCTTCAGTAGGGAGGCCCAGACGTCCCTCTCCCCAGCCACTTGGGCCAGCTCCTTCGGGGGAATCCCAAGGCGTTCCCAGGCCAGCCTAGAAACATAGTCCCTCCAGCGTGTCCTGGGTCTTCCCCTGGGCCTCCTCCCGGTGGGACGTGCCCGGAACACCTCACCAGGGAGGTGTCCAGGAGGCATCCTAACCAGATGCCCGAGCCACCTCAACTGGCTCCTCTCGACGTGGAGGAGCAGCGGCTCTACTCTGAGTCCTCCCCAGATGGGTGGCAGTCAAGGGCGGGGACCTTGGCGTTCTGATCCTCGGCTGAAGAAGCTGGCTCTTGGGACAAAGTCTTCATGTTAGAAAAATGTATCGCTTTCCAGTAAATGCAAATTAAAGCGTTTTTCGCTTTACCACTCCAGTTTTCATGGATTACTTTTACATTACAAACTTATTACATGTTTTAGGTGCAAACAAAAAGATAGCCTTAAAGGTAAAGGGTAGGCTAATATATCAGCCGGTCCGTGCATTTACCATTTTACACATGTACAGGATCGGACAGCATTACCAGCACTTTGTAGAGTTCGCTGCTGTGTGTCAAACGCCATTGAGTGATGCTAATGGTGTTTAACGCGTTTACAGGGCATTTGGTCACCTGCACCCCTGTCTTTAAACTCCTGTTGGTAACTCCTGCCTCTAACACATCCCTCAACTTTGTGGCATTAACACACTGTATGATGCCCAATACTAAAGTGCCAGTTGATTCAAAAACAAATCATGTACACACCAGTCACTGGGCTGCATTTGTACCATATTATATCCAAATTGGGCTTTATCTTTGACACAAATAACTCAGTATTTATATTTTCTTTAGTGCATGAAATCACATGTTTTTCCAACTGTACATGAGGTCAGTGTTGAGAGTTGTGAAAGTGAGGTCTAGGCACAGTGTGATAGCTTTTAGTCACAGTACTACTGTTTTATGTTGTCATAATACTAAGACAAATATATTTATATTTAAAAAAATCATATAATATAATTGAATTGCTTTTGCCTACTAGCAACCATGTTAGAATTTGCTATCTGTAGTCTACAAACAGAATTACCTACATGAGACCGATAGGTGTTATTCTGACAGGAAATATTTCCAAAAAGCTGAATTGATTAGGATTGATGATGTTAAAATGAAAAGGAGAAACCTTGAGCCTTTCTCAGCTGACCAGCAGTCCACAGCAACAGGTGGGGGTGGGGCGTTGCAGCATGACATGTTCCATGCAACCAGAGGAAATGCCAGTCACTCCACTACTTTTCTTGCAGGGCAAGTGAAGTCACCGGACTACCTGTTTGCTGCTAAAGTTCAAATGCTTGATGCAAAGCTCCTGCACAGAGATATTATTGTGTTTAACTGGGGTAATGATAAGCAGGAAGACCGGCTGCCACCTCCGTTTCACTGGCTACACTTTGAGCTACATATTCAGAATGTGAGTCAGCTGTAGCCCTCAAGTCCACTCCGCAGCATCTAAGTGATAAAGTATTCTCCCCAGCTCCAGGAAGAGGTCTGAGTCTTAGCAACAGATGGTCAGGCCCCCACAGAGCCATGAGCTCAACGACATGGAGTCTGCGTTCTGTCTGCCTTTTTTAGTTCAACCTGACGGTAACACCCTCTTATAGTTTAGCAGATGACCTCTCCTTACCGTAGGCTTTGTAGTTAGCAAGCGTTTAAAAAAAAGAACAGAAAAAGACTCAGAACCTTTTAAAACTAGAGAGCAGGGATAGTCGGAATCTGTCATTCACCTGGAAATGTTTTTAAAGTAATGTCTAAAAAGCACCATTTCTTCTTAGGCTAACGGAAATGCGCTTATGTCATCATTCCCATTAAACAGATGAACTGATAAGAGCATAACAAATGTGTTTTTATACGGCATGGTTGTGGTGTGTAGTTGTAGCGAGGGTTTGTGTGGTCTTGTCGGAGACTTACGGGAACAGCAAACAGGACCCCAACCCCCAGCATGCTCAACATTCTAGATCCCACTTCTGCAGCTGGCAGAAATAGACTGTAGTGGGGGAGTCGGTGGGGAAACCTAAGCTGTGCTTTCCGACAATTATAGAAACTTGGAAGAAATTAGGCTTTTTTTCTTTTCCTTTTCACTGTTCCTCAGTCTTCCGCTTTCCTTCTTCACTTCTCATGTGTGACAACACAAAAAAGTAACTCTCCTTTTCTGTCATAGCACATTTGAACTTTCTCTTCATACATTCTAGAGCGACATACTCTGCCACATCTAGAACAGATCTTCACCAGAAGTTGATCCGTTTCTCAATATTAAACAGCAGGTCTGCGTGATAAAAGGCGTGGCTGAGGAAGTAGAGGTTACGGGTAGTGGGCTTGTGTCTGCTCTGGAGAATGTGCTGTGAATGTTAAAATGTTGGAAGACTAAGACAAAAGAACATTTAATCTGGTTCATCATTTTGGTATCAGGAATACCTGCACATCTGTCTAAGCTGTGAGAAGAAGTGTAATTATCATTAAGTGGTAAAATCTTTACTGTTGAAAGTTTCTTAGTATGTTGGAGACGTAAATAGTAGGAATGAATGTTTATTATCAAGCTCACAACATTCATCTATTTGGAGTTGTACATCTCATTAAAACAATCTACTTTCTCCCCAGTTTTTAAACATGTAACTGCATGGGAAATTCAAAGGACATACCTACATGTTCAAATCGTTACAGTTAGATTCTGAGCTGCCTTTTTACCATTCTACCAGTCAGAACTGGTAGAATGACCTTATTGTTATCTGTGCCGATTAACTGCAAAAGTAATCTCCAGTCAGCTCTAATGACGTCCCACTGGCATCTTTTTAACTCAGTACAAACTCAGAAACAAATTGAACCCTCGAGTGGATTCAGACGAGTCTTTAGGATCCCATGAATTTTGTCCCAGGACCTGCAAGTGACCCTTGCACCTGTTGGTGTCAAAGTGCTGAACGCTGCAGGCTGAACCAGTTGGGTCGGCTTGGTACATATGTCAGAAAGAAGCTTTTTCTGTCCCAAGAGATTGACCACGGCCAGTGGATTTACGGCTCATTCACACTGACTTCGTCCGCTTCGTCATCTGTTGCCTTTAAAATCTGTTCATGCATCTGTCAACAATAGAGGCAACGGGACTTGGGAGAGCATGAGTTCACGGGGGAGTAACATGTTTACACAGGAAGTGGAGTGTTCTCGCACTAACAGCCATGAATAGAGCCGCATATAAACAAAAGTGAACTCTCCCAGTTTGACCAACGATCGGTGTTGCGAATTAACTGCATATGCTCTCATGTCTCCAGTTCTGATGTAATGTTTATACTTCATTGGACTGCTTGTCTCTTACTTTGAAAAGTACCAGATGTTCTTTACTGTTTCCCTGTCTGACTTCCTGTTGGGCTCGATCCGGACTTTAAAACGTGACCAATGTGTGCTCCGTCACCTGTCAAAAATAGACTCGATCTGTACCTCTGACGGACGACGGAGGCGGGCTCTCCGCCATGCCGCAGTGCCATGGAGCCAGTGTGAATTACAGCATTGATTAGAATAGCTTCTATTTGCAAAGGAGAGCAAACACACAAATGACGGAGCCTGTGTGAATAAGCCTGTAGAGCAGGTTCACTGTTTGAAAAAGCTTTCTTTTTAGACATTTTAGAGTGCTAGCCTATTTATGCCAAACCATTTTTGAACAATAATTGAAAGGAATGAACGATGGCACACGCTGGCTATGCTTATGCTGCAATAATGATGTGTGAGAGGGGTGTAAAACGGTTTCTTAAGCTCCTGTATCTGCAACACTGAAGTAATTATCCTCCCAGACAACATAAGCTAACGCTAGCTGTTTAAATCTTAGCTTTATTGCCGCTCAATAACAGTCTGGCGGTCTGAGCTCCCCCGTTGAGATCAGTTCTAAATTAAACTAACCAGTGAGCATACCGTGGCACACTTAACATAAGCAATTATAATAAAACAAAAATATTTGCACGGCTGAATCAAAGGTAAACACTTACTTAAAGGATATTAACATTATTACCGTTAGTTATCTGGTCTACTGTTTTGATAAACAGGGAGACTTTTAAATGATCTGTTTCTCTAAACAACACCGCTTATGGCTTTCATCCTAACTGAGGAAGTTAAAATAATGTCATAATGTAATTAATCATATCATTTGGTCTTAACTGTAAGGACCATGTGTCTTCTAAAAGTATTGCTGTAGTATAAAAAAGTGTAAAAACCAAATAGATCTACAAATTGGATGAAATCTGCCCTGTTCAGGGTTTAATATCCGGACAGCAAACAAACTTGCTGAGACAAGCTAATGGTTGAGGTTGGGATGAGGAACTAGCACCAAAATAGCAAGCCAAATTTGCTAACAGCAACAGAAAATATACCATCGTCACAAGAACTGTGAGAAGTTCTTTGGTATGACAGAAACGTGTTTTTCTTTTAGTAGCAGAACCATGACACATAGAGACAGTACAGTAAGTATTACTACAGCTTCCGTCCCAACTCCACACCACAAAGTCACAAAAAGCCATGGAAGCTTAATTTCAGGCAGCCTGTTTTTATAATGTACAAAAGAGCATTTTCTCTCTGTCTGATGTCTTAAAAGGAGCAGTTATAGCAGCTGTAAACTCCAAGAGGAATGGCCCTGATGTGATCTCTGCTGCCTCACATGTTATGGTGAGAATGTGGACTAGAGCACAGACATGAATACGTAGACGCCGCGTCCTCGGGTGAGAGGCGTGCCGACAGAGCGGCCATCTTAGGTCAGACCAAGCTGCAGTCAGACAGAATACAAGTCAATTCAGGAAAATGTACTTTATGTTTTCAGACACTCTGAATCCGGTGAATTCTCACCCGATTTCCAGATAAATCAACTGACTGAAAACGTCACCCCTTTAGGGACTACATGGGACCAGTTGATTGAATTAAATGATTGTCTACCTTAATAAATAATTTCGATTTTTTATTGAAAGTAAGCAAACTTCCAGAGCTCCGTCCCAGGAAGCCCGACTTTAACTCCGCTTATGGGTGCGCAAATAAAAGGACACTAGGAACCAGATCCTGGGGAATTACCTTCCATAAGTAAGATTTTATGATAGATAATCCCCATGCTTTACAGTTACAGTTTTTCCGGCATAAACACAATATGTGCTAATGGGTAGCAGGGATGGAAGCAGAGAGAAGTATTAAACACCAAAAACAAACAAAATGGTCCTAAATTACTGGATAGACATGGGGGGGGGGGGGGGTAAAATTTTTGTTTTTGCTATGATTTTGTAATGTCTTTGATTCTAAGATGCGTTATTAGGTATTTTTGTTGATTTTTTTTATCCCAGATTGCGGTTTGACTTCAGTCTAAATAGTTTTGGTTCTGAATAAATATGTGTAATCTGTCTGAAAGGTCACGATCACTGTGAACATATGATTAAAATGAGATCTGAGCTGTCTCCTATTCATTATGACAGCAGCCGTCTGATCTGTGGTCTGACCCAAGATGGCCGCCCTGTAGGTACGTCGGTTTAGCGGCCGGCAGCATACAATGGGGCGTCTACGTATATGATGTCTATGGACTAGAGTATAGAACCTTACAGAGAAGGTGGACCATGCTCAGGTTGATTACAAATGGTTCAGAAATGTTGCAAAGGCTGTGGCCAGTGTTGTATAGTAACGAAGTAAAAAATACTTCACTACTGTACTTAAGTATATTTTGGAGTACTTTATACTTTTCTCAAGTATAACATTTTTTGATTACTTTTACTTTTACTTCACTATATTTCCGTACTTAATTGCATACTTTTACTCCGGTTTAGTTACTCGTTACAAAAAGAGTGTCGGTTTGGCTCTGCCAGACGTGCGTACATGCCTCCGTTTGAAGCGCTCGGCGTGTCATTTCAAAGTTGCTATGCGCTAGCGGGGGCGGGGCCTGGCGCTCCACGCAGCCAATCACTAACGCGCCTGGCCTTTTAATTGACAAGGTAGAGACCCCCCTTTAACTCCGCTCTCATTGGTTGTGCTGTCTTAAATCCCGCCTTCCCTCTTCCTGATTGGCTGTTTTCTATTACGTGTGTGCGTACGTGCTTGGAGCACGAGATTTCAGTTTTGATATTAACTGGGATACAGCGGTTACCACAATTAATACTAGACTACGAAACTAGTCCCAGTTAAGAAACTAAATATTATCTGCACTAAAATAGGTGAAAGCTGCTGAGTGCAGTTCTGAACAGAAGCAGCAGAGAGAGTTTTGTATTGTTGAACTTGAGAAATGTAAGTAACCAACGTTAATATCTCAAAATAGCATTTAATTCTGAAGTATAACACATTTTATCACAAAAACCTAATCTCCTCTATAAAACTAAATATTCTGTGCCAGGCAGGAGTTCTGAAGACTGCTGGAAAGATGGAAAAGCAAAGACTGTAGGTCATAAAAATTCAGATTCTTAGCCACAGCCGTCTGAAAAAGGTGAGTGTCGCTTTTACAATTATTTCGTTGTTATTGTTGCTTTCATTTATTTTTGACCATTTGAGGCAGTTGCTATTCTTGTTTAGACCTTTGCGTAGTTATAATAGTATGATTAGGGTTCCACAAAATAATAGTGTTATTCATTTGACTATTTCTACTTCTAGAATTAGGATAAAGACAAATAAAACAAAGGAACACAATTTACATTGGTTTTATTGTTCATAGATTTCCACACTGTCCATTAGTAAATTAGTATAAAGCAGGGCCGGAGCTAGCAGATTCAGAGGGCAGAGAATTCCCAAAGTATCTAACATATTCTACCTCCTGCAATGGAAGGGAAAATTGTTATGGGCTGGCTGATATACAGCAGGTCAAAAAAGGCCATATTTTGGCTGCAGTGCTTTCTGTTCACTTATGAAGAAAAGATCATCTAGTGCACTCAATTCAATTGCTGGGTTGAAAATATCCAGTATAAAATACAGAGATTTGTGTGTGTGGTGTGGTGGCGGCAGGTGTAGAGGGGGGGCCCAAAAAGACTGTGTTGTCCCGGGCCCTAGCAAAGCTGTCAGCTGGCCGGCCTGCAGGTGTATCTATTAGCAGGTTTACCACTTCCTGTAGGTTAACTAAGCCTGGTTTATCACTTCACCATGTTCTTAGTATACACCCCCTTTGCCTGCACTTGGTTGTGTGTTGGTTGCTTAGCACTGACCTTGCTTGAGGAAGAAAAACTGAAAGCTTACAAAAAGGTTGTATTTTCTGTCTAAACTTGGTCTAAATTTCTCCTGCACTTGGTTGTTTATATTATTTTAAGTGAATTTGACTTTCAAAGTTTACCAAAATCTAAAAAATGTCATTCAAACTGCATGTGCTTTGTTTTACTTTTTACTTATACTTTTTATTACATTATAGTAATTTTCATTAAAAGGCCATCATTAAAACGTTGCTCCGTTGCAGCTGCCATCTTAACTGTTATGGTTACAAAAAAGCGCTGCTGCATTGTGGGTAAAGAGAGTTTTAGACAGGAGAGTCTGAGCCTATCCAGACCCACAAGCTGGTGTAAGTCAGTCTGGCTGGCCAGGCTATGTCAGAATGGGCAGGTTAAGTCTAGCTTAACCTGCCATCCTTTGTGCTGCTTCGCTTCACCTTATCAGAAAACAATTCAAAGAAAGTGCAACGTTACAACTTGTTAGGGGGTGCGCGAGATGAAAACTGTTATGGCGGTCTGACCGTGTTTTTTCCCCACACCATAAAGACGTGTAAATAAACCTTTCCTTTGCAAAGATTAAAATCATAAACTGTGAATTTAATCAATAAATAAAATGTATTGTAATGATCCGTATTAGACTTTATTGCTAAGTGCTGTTGCACACTTACTGTTTCTTTAAGTTAGGTTGTTTTGGGGTCATACCGGAAGAAATGTGTGACTTCCGGGGGGAAGAGTGGTGGTTCGGGGGACTGGCATGGGTGAAAGCAGAGGAAAAATTTAATTCGGGCCGAAAGTTTTATTTACGAGATTAAATTGAGTGACTTGGTCTCTCTATTGATCGCGCAGCGCCTACAAACAGCGCTGCTCATGGGGCTGTGACTGAACCGTGACAAACACCGATGCGCAACTTTATTGCAGTTAAATTCAAATTATGTTATAATTTTATTTACATAAGCTTTGTTATGACGGTTGAGTTGTAACTACAACTGCATTTTTTTTTCTTTTTTGAAGATTGGGGGTGCGTCAACACAGGGGTGCGCGGTGAAAAAAGTTTGGGAACCCCTGCTTTAGAGCAATATGACATTATCCATAACTGCCAGTTGATCATAATCAACATGCATGTTTAATTTTGGGTGACCTGAAAAGCAGTGTGGTGGAAGCTAAGGAAGAGCATTTGTACTTGGTATATTGGGAAATTAAAATGTAGCTGAAAATTTTTGACATAAATGTTTCTGAGTCATGACTGGTAGTTTTAATCTCCTCTTGAGTCTTCACCTTCACTCCTTTTGAATCCCAATAAAAATTGTCTCCTGTATACCTTATTTGTGGTTTACAGGGTTGTGAACTTGCCAATAACTGCCTTTACTTTCTAATTGGAAAGCAGAGCGGCCTGACTGGCTTGTGAGTCCCTGTCTGCCCGGCAGAACTAATTTGGGAACTCGACTTCCCCTTTATTTGGGTAGAAAGGTTTCAGCTGTCCCATGCTGGCCTCTGTCCTGTCACAGATGTAGATTAGTTTTGTCTGCAATTTCTAGTAATGATCCCTTCATCTGCTCACAGCACAACCAGTAGGGAGAATCCCACTATGGCTGGCCTTCTCAGAAGACATTAAAGGGGATCTCCCCAGTTTCTCTTCTGACACAAGGATTTATTTTACAATCATCTGCGACACCAGTAAACTATTCAGCTTTTTTTTGTGTCCAGCATGTATGGAGTGGAGGAATGAAAGCAAATGCCTCAACTTTCAAAGCGGTTGTGCAAACAGAGCATTAAAAGATCCTGGCCCAGCCCTGAGTGTGTGTGTGTGTGTATCTGTTGCACTTCTGCAGTAATGCTGTTTATTTGGTTGCTAGGCAGTAACTTGAAGGAGCCGTGGAATGGACCTCAGTAACAGAGACGGAGGACGGGGAGGGGAATTCTGTTTTGGTTCAACTCTATTCTCAGAAACAGCAGTTGGCTTGCCATAAAAAAGGAAAGATTCTGCTCCCTGGTTTTATCACCCTCTCTGACAGACAAAACTCGTCTCTGTCGGCATCTCTGCTCACTTCTACCGTACAAGTTCAGCATTGGAGATGTTTCGCAGCCTCCCATGCTGTCCAAGAAGAAATCTTTCTGTTCCTATTGACGAGTTCTACCAAAACTGAACAGAGTGAATCCAAAGTATATTTTTCTGCATCACACAATTTTGTTAACAGTTGGAGCATTAGTGACGACTTCTATGTTTAATCTTTACATGTCAGTAGCCCTGTGGTGTTGTAAGAGGAATGTTCTAGCTGTTTCTTCAGTTATTTCTTCCCAAAAATTAAATAGAAATGTCCTTCATGCATTTTTTTTTTTGCAAAAGTAAGTCAGAAACAATTAAACGACATTTACAAGAATTCCTAGAAATTCAGCTTACATTTTTATCTGTTTGATTTATTGTTCCCTTTTGTAAAACACAAAGTATTACACTTTTATTGTCATTGCCGTATCAACATCGCAAAGACAACAATTATTTATATGAATGCAACACATTCACCCTTATGCTATATATATATATATATATATATATATATATATATATATATTTGCTGATGCTTGTTGTTTGATGATGTTCTAGTGAAGTCATTAACAATCCTGGTTACACTTGTACTGGATGTGTAACCAGAGGACATTTTCCAGTAAAACCATGTTGTTGAACAAGAAATAATTCATTTTTAAATTATCTGAATACAGTACCTACTACCTCAAGTACACTTTTTAATAGTAATATGGAGAGCATAAAAAGACTCTTGCTCCTTTTTTATCTTCTTGGCCTGTTGCACCCTGTGGTTTTTGTATCTTTATTGGATACTTAAACGATGGTGAATTCCAAAAATGATAGCCAGGAACCGCATGGCCAACAGCTGGACAGAGGACAACGTGTTTAATGCAGTGCGCTTAAAGATGGAAGCCAGGGAATGGAGTAGTAGGCCAGGGGGTCTTCATGTTTGATGCCACCAATTCACTTGGAAGAAAATCATCTGTTATGCTGTTAATTATGCTATTATTTGAAGTAACTCTAGAACATCAATTCTCGATGTGTGGGACACTCTAGTGTGGGCATGGCTCGAGAGGGCAAAAGAGCTTCATAGTTATTTCTTTATTATTTAATTTTTTCGTTAGAGGTACTAACGTATAGGGTTCAGATGTTGCCCACAGTTTGCTCCATGTTACAGATCCCCCAGATCAGTGTTTTCATGCTGATAGGACAAAGCACAGTGTGTCCAGCCCACTCTGCGTTGCCGCGCCACCATATTCCCTTAATAAATTCAGATCAAAAGGTTGCATCTTAAATCAGGTACAGCCGCGGGAAGCCTCGTAGTAACTGGTGTCTTATTGATGCTGTATAAGCAGAGATAGGGAGCTGGTTCCTGGCTGGTTGAAGCTTCAGGGACCTGTTGGTCTGTTGAGACAGCCGAGAGCATGAAGCTAAAAAGATTCTGATGAGCAACGTGTCTGCCAGCTGCATTTTAAAAGATATTAATCAACTAGCCGGCAGTCTACAGTCAGCCATGTTATAAACACGACGGTCAGCACACACTTTCTATTTCATTGGAAAAGCTCAGTTAAAGTGCAACTATCTGGAACAAGCAGGAGAAAAACACCCTGCTAAAGGAATACCTAAATGCTGTTTTTATAAAATGTTCTACAAGGGACAAAAATAATAAAAAAAGCATTCTTGCACTATTCTTTTAAATGAAACAGATGTTTGGCTGTTTCTTTTTTTATAATTCTTGTTTTTTCTGTGTTACTGTCAAGACAAAATGTGAGTACTACCGCTTTAGTCAGATCTGTTGTACAGATTCCCATGACAGTTTTAGGGTTAGTTGCAAAAATAACAGATTGTGAAGTTATTGTAAGTTCATCATGACTTCCATTGTGGTTTTCTTTGGTTAGGAACCAATGGACACTATTTTAAAGTGACTGGGGGGCACCTCTGGGGCATGTTCATTTAGTCTGAGTGTACATGTTTTCGACTTGACATCAGGATCGTTGTCATCAATGTGTCAGATTCTGCACTTTTCACTAATGTCAAGATTGTCCATTTTGAAATGTTCATAACCTGTAGTCCACTTCCTGATTCATTAACCAAGCTACTTGTGTTGTATGTTGTAGCTTGCTGGAGGTGTGGTCTTGGGTGTGGCCCTTTGGTTGAGACACGACTCCAAGATCACCAGCCTGCTGGAGCTTGAACTGAACGGAGCTCATGCCCCCACCTCCTTCTACATCTGTACGTATCCCATCTTCATTTCTGTTCTATTTCTGTTACTCCTTGACTACCACAAGCGTCAATGATCAAAACCTGCCCAACATTTTGGGTCCATTGGAGTAAAGATCATAAGTTCCTGGTCTAATTCATTAAACCACCCTGGTGAGTCCAAGTGTACAAAAAGCAAGATGTTGATAAATATGCCGTCTGGAAGAAGCTGGAAATGAGACACCACAAAATTTTCTATATGAATTATGGAAAGGTTTCTCATGTTTTGAAGTGAAGCATCACAACAGAGGAAAGTGTTTCTCACACGAGACGAAATGGGACCGAAAGCCACTTGTCACCCACTGGTTGCTGTAGTGTGGGTTGGCTCTTTTTTAAACCACACTACACTATATCAGGTAAATCAGACTTATTTAAATATCACCATTTAATAATCATACTGTTAATCTGATATGAATGTTGCTGCTTTTCCGTTGAAAGATCATTTATTAAACTTCTAAAAAACCTAGGAGTTAATCTATTACCCAGCATTGCTACATGTCGCTGTCAGAGATAAAGACACATCAGTAAAGCTTTAAAAGAAAGAAGCTTGAATCAAAGCATAGACTTTTTTTAATTAGTCTATATTTACAAGCATTTACAGATGATAAATATAGGTATCAAGCAAGACTCACAACAACAAATAACATATGACCTATCTATGATCAGAAAGAGTTTGGTACGAATAATAAACGAAACTTTGCTTCCTATAACACACCCAGTTTAGGCTGGGACAGCGGTTTCAAAGTCCAGTCCTCAAGGCCAGTGTCCTACAACTGTTGTCAATCAATCATTTATTTGTGTATCCCTTTTCACATCCTCAATAATGGTGACCAAAGTGGTTATCATACTCACCACATAGCAAAAAAAATAAATAAAAAAACACAGGGAGATAAAAGAAAACATAAATAAGGTTAAAACAAGGTAGGTCCAACAAAATAGATTAACCAGGAAAGAAAAAATCTCATTGAGATTAAAAATCTCTTTTACAAAAACGTCCTGGCCAAGACAGGGACAAGCGGGGTTACATATCAGTTACAACCTTCAGCCAGAATACAAAAATAAACTATTTTAATCCTGAAAAGAGAATTACAAATATAAATTTTTAGAAGCAACACATTTTCCTATATGGATAAAAATAATCAAGTAAAACAGCTACATGCTGAGGTTACAGCCTCCCTGCCACTTAAAAATCGTTTAAAAGACTCCTCATGGGCAATTCCTCATCCTCCGCTCCACCTATGTGAGTCAGTGAAAAGCAACACCTACTATATCCACGGCTACTCCGTCTAGCTCCGCACTGAAGTTTCCTGGAGCCAGAGGAGAATGCAAATCCTTTTGGAGGAATGTTGATAAGACAAATCTGCTTCCTTATTTTGTGCAAAAAGAGTGGTTTGCATCTGATATTTGAATAAAACAGTTTTATTGTGAATATGCAAAAAAATATTTCATTTGTGGTTAAATATCTCTATTTACACCATTTAACTTTGACAAACCAGATGTTGTTAGCGTTCATTTTCCTTTTTGCTACGATCGCAATTGTGGAGCTTGACCCCGACCGGAGCCTGACGGACTGGAACGGAGCAGAAAATTGGACTTGTTCCGTATTTTGACGGTGAACGACGGAGAGTGGGTCCGTCGACGGTGATGTCTGGAGTAGTCACGGAGGATGTGGAACCATTCCCATTGATTAAAATAACAACGTAGTTGCTCCGTAGGTCGGGCGTGAACATACGTGAACGGAATGGACCAAACAGAGTGGATGTGAAAAATGTTGGTAAGGAGACCAGCTCCTTCAGTTTAAAATCATTTTGTAGAATGTTCCATGCACAAGGAGCAGCAAACACTTCTTTCCCAACTCAGATCAGACATTTGGAACTGACAATAAAAACATGTTGGTAGAGCTAGGATGATAAGAACCAGTGTATTTCTGATAGATATACATTTGTAAATAATAAGGAAGCTGACGAAGTAGACATTTATAAGTATGTACAGTTCAAGCCTGAAGGATGCCAAAGAAGACCAACCAACACGAACATAAAGTACACAGTGATGTGTAAAAGCTCTGAGGCCAGCGATGAACCTCAGAGCTCTCAGTCTCTGAACTGATGAGTGCATGTACAATCTATCAGCCAAGTCCAACAATTCAATTCAATTCAATTTTATTTATATAGCGCCAATTCATGAAACATGTTATCTCAAGGCACTTTACAAAGTGCAAGTTACAATGGCATGAATGTGGCAGAAACAAGCCTCTTCCTGACCTCAAAGGACAGATAATCCTGGATTCACAAGCAATTTAATATGGAATGCAAATAAAAGACCATTGTTAATTCAGATTCCAATTGGTAATGGCTAACAGGTTCTATTTGAACACCCTAAAAGGTCTGTGGCAGAGTTTTGGGAATTGGATTTTGTGTTTGAGAACAACAATAATTTTTAATCTGAATTTTGGATGAGTTTTAGATCATGGAGGTTATTCCTTGTAGTATCAAAAGCTAGTTGTAACTAAGTGATGGCTTGTAAGGGTAAGGGCGCAGAACTAAAAATTATTGTCATCAGCGTAGAATTGTGAGCATCCATTTGTGATATTCTGATTTATATTATTGATAAAAAGAATGAATAGTAGAGGCCCTAGTACTGATCCTGTAATCCTTTATTGATAGAGTCTGTGTGATATGAGTCCATCTACCTTTACACATTGAGTCCAGTCTGAGAGGTAGTTATGAAACCATTTAACCGTTTGAAGTGGAAGTCCACATGCAGTGAGTCTTTGTTCCGGTAGAGAATGGTCAACTGTATCAAAAGCTTTAGTGAAGTCTGTGAACAGAGGGCACAGTGAAGTTTAGTGTCCAGTCTGGTGATTTCATTGACTACTTTTAATGCTGCAGTGGTTGTGCTATGTTTCCTATAAAATCAGATAAGATATTGTCAGATGGAAGTTCTTTTAGCTAAAAACTGATGAGAGATTCCTGAAGTTTATAATTAGTCTTTTATTTTAATTTTTCACAAGCGTTGGGTTACCACCTTTACACAGTGGTAGAACAAAAGCTGACTTCCAAAATGGTGGAAATTCATTTGTGACTAGAATGAGGTTGAAAAGGTGGGTCAAAGGAGGTGCTATAAAATTTGGCTGCTAATTTTAGGAAGTAAGGCTTGAGATTGTCAGGTCCTGGAGATGTTGAATTGTTTGAAAGTTTGAGGGCTTTGTGCTCCTCACAAGCTATAAGGGGGTGAAACTAAAGGGTTGCTACAAAATGTTGGTTTAAGCGGTCCAACATTGGCGGCTGACCCAGGTTTTATTCCGGCCTGAGGTCCTTTACCACATGTCTTCCCCCCTCTTTGAAAACCCCCTTTCCTGTCAGTCTACTTTGTGAAAAAAGAAACCTATAAAAAAGCTGTCCAACATCTCTGCTCTGTCGGAAATTGCAAAAGACAAAAAACAGCAGGTTACAACATCCTTTGGAGGATGTAAAAGGGAAATAATGTTACATCATGGTGGGCCTATTATTGTATATTTCTGTATAATTACAGTCATACACCCCCACAAGCGGAAGAAGGTGGATGGATGGAAAACAATCATAGTCAAGAAATTTGAATATTATCAAAAAGTCAATTTGATAATTGGTAAGGTAAATGAAATGAAAACATGACATTTAAGATTAGAAAATTACATCAAACCAATTAAGAAAAATATTTTGTTTGATCCAGAAAACCTTTGCGTCAGAGTGCAGTAACACACAGCTGTGGATCATGGCATAGTACATTTAAACAGACCGTATGTGCTGTGATAGTGCTGCTAATAGGCTGTTGGCCTGATGTATTTACCTGGTCCTGACGCTGTCTCGACACAGCACAGTAGCTGAGCCGAACGCGCCTTCCCCGCCCTGTCGGCGGTGCTGGTCAGGCGAAACAAACCAATAACAAGGTTATTTCTCTTTGCAGATGTAAGAATACTGTGAGAATCGTTCAAAGAATTATTTATTTTTTTTTATTTTTTTTTTGCTCTTCAAATTCAGAATATTACATACATGACCTTAATATGTGGTAGAATTGCCCTTTAAACAGTTTGACTTGGATGAAGATACAGACTACTCCTTTCTGGCATAATAAGCAGATAATAACACCTCCATTGGTGGGAGCCGGTGAGCACCATGTTTTGTAAACCAAGAACAGAAAATCTGCTAAAGCGGAAAGATTAGAACAAGTTATTCTGTTTCTCCTGAGCCCCCCAGATTAAAAACCTGGATCAAGGCTTGGGTGTGGTTTTGGAGAATGTTTTCCTGGCCCTCTTTAACTCTGTGGTTTTAACGTCATAGCCTTTTGCAAAGTTTCTCTTGAACACCATCTGCCATTTTGTGGCACTATATTGCAAAGGAAAATGCCTCCTGAACTAATTTTGTGAGCCTGGCAGTTCAGTGGCTTTCCTCACTCACCAGATCTGCCTTCTTGGCTGAAGGTGTGGCCACGCAGTCGGAACAGAAATGTGCTGTTGACAAGTGAGACGTGGTAAGATGCAACGAGACAAACATGGAGCCTGATGTTAAAGGAATGTTTCCAGCATCATGTGGAGTAAATGCTGCGGAGATCTGAGGCAGTTCTGAGAGCTGGGTGACAGTGTCTTATAATGATGTTCGGGTTGGGGAGGAGGGGTGACGCAGCCTCGCCCAGATCAGCAGCTACTTGTGACCAGGACTAACAGTCGACATACTGCAAATCACATGAATCTGTTTGTAGTTAGCTCTCACAAATTAGGTTAGCCTCCCTGTCATTTACTCCCGGCTCCATCCACATCCATGAGTCACCGCCTCGGGATGACGAAGAGGAAAAAGCTAAAAGTTCGATGGGAGCGTTTAGGATGATGGGCTTTGAGGAAGGAATGTGGGATTGTTCTGTCTGCCCATGGACCACGCTGAAAGCCAGGGGTGTTGGTTTGAATCAGTGTTTTGCTGCTATTAAAGGCAGCATAGCTGTGGTTGTTTATAAGAGCCACTTAGTGATTTTCCCTCAGTGATTGCATCCTGCCCATTACATAAAGCCTCCCCCTCTTTCCCCAGATGGGGAGAAAAAAAATCATCAGTATAGGAAAAAATTCCTCACTCCCCCTCTCTTCTCCTCCTCCCTTGGCCCCGCCTCCTGGCCAGTCCTACCACAGCACTCCCCCTCTTTTCTGACAGTTCCCTTTTCTTTTCGCCACCCTGTTTCTTCACGCTGGAGCTCCCCTTCACCTCCCCGTCTGGTAGTGGTTAGTGTTAAAATCGCCTTATGTCCCTTCATTTTTCCTTAGTCCCTCCCACCTTCTCTTTTCCCTCCATCTGTTTTTCTCCTTTTGTCCCTCAGAACCCCCCACACACTAAAAACTAAAATGCCTAACATTAACCAAAGACCACCTCCCCAGCTAATGAAAATACGCATGCATTTTTAAATCTGTGCTTTCTGAACAACTCCCAGAGCAGAACTGCACTAAGCAGAAGTTTGGTCAACTTGTTAATAACTGGAACTAAGGATTAAATTTGGTCCATTCCGTGGAATTCATGTTCAAATTCCTGTTCAGTTATTTTGCCCCCTAATAACATCCGTTTCCTCATCAGCAAAGAAGCTGAAAAAGCAGTTTCCTACAAGTTGCAAAATCCTTTTAGGCTTTAGGGCACATAGAGAAAAAAAATGTCTGGGATTTTTTTGGTCAAAATGCAGACTTTTTGATTTTATTCTGACTTTTTTACCAAAAATTACATGATCATAATTGAACAATGGAGCATGTTAAACAATGGAGTGACTCCCCAGTTTGGAAAAGTTGGGTTTCAAACTTATCCTTTTGCTCTGCCTTTTACTGACCCAAAGAAACCTGATTATTCTCCTGCAGTACGACAGATTTACAAAGTGTCCTTTTTAAATTCCTTTTCTTTTCACGAGGAATCAAAAAAAAAAAATCTTGGAAATAAATACAGTGGTCTGCAAAAGTTTGGGCAACCTTGTTAATTTCAATGATTTTCCTTTATAAATCATTGGTTCTTAGGATAGAAAAAATCAGTTAAATATATCTATAGGAGACAAACACAGTGATATTTGAGAAGTGAAACGAAGTTTACAGGAAGTGTGAAATAATTGTTTGAACAAAATTAGGCATGTGCATAAATTTGGGCACTGTTGTCATTTTACTGATTTCAAAATCTTTAGAACCAATTATTGGAACTCAAAATTGGTTTGGGAAGCTCCGTGACCCTTGACCTACATACACAGGTGAACCCAATTATGAGAGAGTATTTAAGGGGTGGCAATTGTAAGTTTCCCTCCTCTGTGAATTTTCTCTGAAGAGTAGCGACATAGGAGTCTCAAAAGAACTGTCACATGAACTGAAAAGAAAGATTGTTCACCATCATGAATTAGGGGAAGGATACCAAAAGCTGTCTAAGAGATATCAGTTGTCTGTTTCGACAGTTAGGAACATAGTCAGGAAATGGAAGACCACAGGCACAGTTCAAGTTAAGGCTCGAAGTGGCAGACCAAGGAAAATCACAGATAAACAGAAGCGAAGAATGGTTAGAACAGTCAAAGTCAACCCACAGGCCAGCACCAAAGACATACAACATGATCTTGCTGCAGATGGAGTCATTGTGCATCGTACAACTATTGCGCGCACTTTACACAAGGAGATGCTGTACGCAAGAGTGATGCGGAGGAAGCCTTTTCTCCGCCCACATCACAAACAAAGCCGCTTGAGGTATGCTAAAGCACATTTGGACAAGCCGGCTTCCTTTTGGAATAAGGTGCTGCGGACTGATGAAACTAAAATTGAGTTATTTGGACATAACAAGGGGCGTTATGCATGGAGGAAAAACAACACAGCATTCCTAGAAAAACACCTGCTGCCTACAGTAAAATTTGGTGGTGGTTCCATCCTGCTGTGGGCCTGTGTGGCCAGTGCAGGGACTGGGAATCTTGTCAAAGTTGAGGGACGCATGGATTCCACCAAATATCAGCAGATTCTGGAGACCAATGTCCAGGAATCAGTGACAAGGCTGAAGCTGCGCCGGGGCTGGATCTTTCAACAGGACAATGACCCTAAACACTGCTCAAAATCTACTAAGGCATTCATGCAGAGGAACAAGTACAACGTTCTGGAATGGTCATCTCAGTCCCCAGACCTGAATATTATTGAAAATCTGTGGTGTGACTTAAAGAGAGCTGTCCATGCTCGGAAACTATCAAACCTGAATGAATTAGAGGTGTTTTGTAAAGAGGAATGGTCCAAAATACCTCCAACCAAAATCCAGACTCTCATAGGAAGCTATAGGAAGCGTTAAGAAGCTGTTATCTCTGCAAAAGGGGGATCTACTAAATATTGAGTTATTTTTTTTTGATTGTGGTGCCCAAATTTATGCACATGCCTAATTTTGTTTAAACAATTATTGCACACTTCCTGTAAATGGTATAAACTTCGTTTCACTTCTCAAATATCACTGTGTTTGTCTCCTATATGATATATTTAACTGATTTTTTTTATCCTAAGAACCAACGATTTATGAAGGAAAATCATGGAAATTAACAAGGTTGCCCAAACTTTTGCAGACCACTGTAATTGCAAACATTTTGTTCAACTCCCTTTGCCTCAGAGTTGGTTCGATCCATCTCACCCCCAAAAGTGGCTGTGTCTCTGGGGATCTCGTCAGTCGGACAGTTTACAGCTATGCAGAGGAAAAGGTAAAACAAACAGAATCTCGTTCAGCGTTTTAAGTGCTATAACAGCACTGGATCTCTCTTGCTCACCATAAGCCAGATAAGATATAGTAGAAACATTTTCACAGCATTCGAGGTATATTAGATGTACACTAATGAAAAAATGTTACTGAAAAATGCTGATAGCTTAGTCAGCTACCACAACTAACAACTATTGCCTGACAATAGCAGAACTTCAGGATGTTGCTGGGACTTGACACCATTTGACTCACTTCCACCGTCACTGACTTACACAGTGTCACTCCTCACTTACTGAGAAAGTGATCACCTCTAACATTTGCACAAGTTTGGTTAAACTTCCTGTTTCCTCCCATAGACGAGGTCCTAAGAAACCAGCGTGGGTGAGTGATGCATGTTTTGGGAAATCCCACAGATGGGTCCAATCTGGAAGGATCTCACACTCACCTGGCAGCCCCCAGAGGAACACCCTAAATAGCTGCACTGCATTTTTCATTCATAAAGAACTCTTCATGTCATTTCTTTTACCCTTTTTGGTTTTACACTGAACCAGTTTCCGCTAAAACTCTTAGAAATGTATAGTCTACAGGGTTTGACAAAAACTGTGATTTCACTAGTTTCCTAAACCCCAATGGTTGGTAACCATTATGAAACTTTGGTTCTGTTTAAAGACATTTAAATGAGGTAACTCTGATATGTGGTTAATTTGGTCTTAAGTTGTGAAACTGTAGTGCACACACGGGAGTCACATAGACGATGTCTAGTATTAAGAACGTACTAAATGCACGTCTTATCTGAATACATGTGGAACAGAGAGATGCCAGACTCAAATGTTTTCAGTTTGGCAGCTGAAGCACTTGTTGGCCAAGCATTGCTGCAACAGAGCCTTCCTGCTTGCTTGTAAAACTGGTAAAACACATCCAGGTTTGCCAGCCTACGTTTTCCACTGATCTGAAGCATGCATCTTTTATTCTTCACTTTCTCTGGACCTCTGATGTCATCTGGCGCTTCTGGTTTGATTTATGTGCTGAAGGGTTTGTTGAATGTTACACCTGAATTTGCTCCAGTAAGTGACCTGAAGCCGGTTTTCTATAGCCTGTACCGCTACTGTTCTGTTTTGTAGCACTGGCATAGCAGCAGTCGACCTGAGGCTTTCACGTGTGGATGAGAGGTCTGCTGTGTTATTCTTTTCTGAACACCCGATCCAGAGTGTTAGCTCTGCTGGTTTGGAAGGTTTGTAGCATGTTGCAACTGAGGGAGCATCTGAATCTGTTAACAGTAGCCCTGGAGAGTATATAACGAACATATCAGCATCACGATCTCAGCATCTGCAGTATTTACAGTACAGACCAAAAGTTTGGACACGCCTTCTCATTCAAAGAGTTTTCTTTATTTTCATGACTATGAAAATTGTAAATTCACACTGAAGGCATCAAAACTATGAATTAACACATGTGGAATTATATACTTAACAAAAAAGTGTGAAACAACTGAAAATATGTCTTATACTCTAGGTTCTTCAAAGTAGCCACCTTTTGCTTTGATTTCTGCTTTGCACACTCTTGGCATTCTCTTGATGAGCTTCAAGAGGGAATGTATCTTAATACGTCTAATGCACAGTAACAGTGAGAGATCATCAGCTGTTCTTCTCATAACGCTAAATGGCTGATGAATAGCTGCACCCACAGAACATAATGGAAGAGAATCTGAGGGAAAGCATTTAAGTGGATGGGAGCTTTGAGAGCGTAAGCCTGAATGAGAAGGCATTACGCAGAGAGGATGGCTGAATGCCAAATGAAGGTGGCGTTAGCCAAACAGTAAGTATATAGCTGCCGTATGAAAGATGGACAGAGCACTTGCAAACGTATTGATTTCTAAATCACGTGTGCTTGTCTAGCTCAGTGAGTGAGGAGGATGTGGGAGATGGCATATACAAAGCACGGCACCAGTTAGTGGTCTGGAATTAAATTATGTCTGAGCTGACGGGTAAGAGTAATGGTGCAGGAGAGCCGTTGCCCTCACAGCCTGAAGCAAGCGTTAGATCAGTCAGAGCAGCGTTGTTGTTCTTGTTGGACATCAGGAGGCTGCGGACTGTGTGACAGTCTAGACATTCAGGCATTGCTAACTTCATTGCATTTATGTGGAAATATTTATTATGTAACATTTGGAAAATACAGTTTAAAAGCAAAACAATTAAATAGACCACAGACACAAATAAACCTTAGTTTTCTCATTATGTGACAACAAACCAGACTAAACCTTCACTTGGAAGTCAGTTACAATTACCAACATTTTTCAAGAGAGTCTTTCATATGTCTTTTATGTTGTTACTTCAATTTCCAGATTTGCAGTCAGATCAGGTTTGATCACAGTGTTGATTCATCAACTGTAGTATTAACCTATATGAAAGGCAAAAGGAAAGAAAACTCTTCTTCTATTTAACTTTTTATTGACCCTTTTTTTCCTCTGTCACACCACATGTCTACCATTCGCTATATATTGTTATTGAATTATCATCCGGCCCTACCTCCATATAATAATGTGTAAGAAACAAAGACAAGGTTTCATTCTTGTACAACCTGGATAGTAGCTGGTCTCTGTTGGGCATCAGGTTTAAGGATCTAAAAAAAAAAAAGAAAATGAAACAGCAATGGAAACTGGTAACAGTCAGGAATAATCTAAGCAACTAATTCCCGCTTTCAAAAAGTTTTTTAGTTATTTTGTAATGTTTTTAAATCGCGTCTCAAACATTTGTTTTCACAAAACCTCAGTGGCTTTTTCTTTTCATCGTTGCCTTGTGATAGACCAACACAAAGTAGTTATTATTCATCATTTACAACATTTTTTTACAAATTAACATCTGAAAACAAGTTTGGCATGCATCTCTGATGAGTCCTTTCTACTCTTTTACTCTTAAATAAATCCAGTGCAGCCATTTACCTTCAGAAATCACTTAGTAGAAAGGTCCACCTGTGTGGCTTTGCACCTCAGCATAAATTCAGCTATTCTGTGAAAAAGCTGCAGAGATCCCCAAGTTAACTATTAGTCAAATAATTCACAATTCTAAACTTCGTGGAAGAAGCCATAAGAAGTTTATTTGCAGTTTGCCGCGAGCCATGTGGAGCACACAGCAAGCGTGGAAGAAGGTGCTCTGGTCAGATAACTTTGTCCGACTCGGACAACGCTGTATGTGAGGTTTAGCAGCACAGGAACAGCCCATCCCTGCAGTAGGGCATGGTGGAGGCAGCGTCATGCTGTTCTCCTCAGCAGGGACTGTGGTGTTGGTCAGAGTGGATGGGACGTTGGAGGCAGCCCCTTACAGACCGAATTCAGGTGTTAGAATGGATTCAGGTCCGGTCTGTGAGAACCTGAAATTTACAGAACCCCTCCATCCAATCTGACTGAACTTGAGCTAAAGGAAGGGAGAAAACGTTCAGTTTCTTCAGTCAAGTTAAACTAATTAGAAGTGAATGTATTTCAGCAAATCAGTTTACTGAGACATGTATAAAATTATTAGTCACAGGCCTTTTATTTCTTTTTATTACGATGAGTTCTTTAAATATTGACTTGTGTGGAATCCAAATGCCTCATCTCTAAAATGTCCGAACCCTGAATCATTTTATTGCACTTCAGAAAGACAGCCTATTTTTGGGCCTTATCTCCAAATCATCGTCATCGTTATTGTTATTGATAGCGGTGCGTGTTAAGAGTCGAACATGTTGAACAAAGCTGGGAGAGCTGCAGCAGCAGAACCAGCGTAGCATCGCTCCAGAACATACCGTACTCTTTTGTCCGTTCTTCACAGGCAGATAAGAAAATGTTCCCGTGCAACAAACAATCAACACGTTGCTGATGAGAGAAAGATCCTGAACATTTTAGTCAGAACGATCCAGCGAGGCCTCACAGCGCATGGCTCTGATCCTTCTTTTCCCTGCGTGGCCTCCCTGGTGTAAGACAAAAATGTGCCATTCATTCTTGAAATTCTGCAGATAATGTTGAGAAAAAGCTCACTTCTTTTCAAACGCAGTTTAAATTATTTTTAAAAAAATTGTTTATATGTTTTATAAAGGTAGAGATGTTCTGATGGTGTCAGAGTTGTGTGGCACGCTACTTAGGAATAACAGTTAAAGGGGAGATCCATCACTTAAATAGCAAGCAGACAGCTCTCTTTTCATTCTGCCCAGGGTCCGGCTAATCTCCCGGGTCGTATAAACTCAACCCGGTTCAGAACAGACAGGGGAGTCAGCTGTGAGTCTGTGAGGGGAAAACTAAAGCCCAGAGCCTGTTTATTATCCGTATTAAAGTAACTGGGTTGCTCTGTGGAGAGGGAGCAAAAGAGGGAACAACATGGATGCAAATAAGGGGTATGACTCACTTTTTCCTACAGGCAGAAAAACCAACTGCTGCCCCCTGTGGGATATCTCATATTACTGCATTGGAGCAAAGTTTGTAGCTTTGAGCAGTTTTTGCTCTTGTTACTGCGTTGCATTTCTCAGTCTGTCTGTCTGTCTGTGTTGTCCAGGTGTCCACATTCTGATCGCAGTCGGCGCTGTGATGATGGTGGTCGGGTTCCTTGGCTGCTACGGTGCCATTCAGGAGTCCCAGTGCTTGTTGGGAACTGTGAGTTACAGACTCTGTGGGTTGTGATGTGCGGTGCCACTGAGCTCAGTAAATATTCCAGGCTGATTTCAGTTTTTCTTTCCTCTTCTTTTTCCTCTCTGTTGCAGTTCTTCGTCTGCCTGGTCATCCTGTTCGCCTGTGAAGTTGCCGTTGGAATCTGGGGTTACATGCACAGAGAATCTGTAAGTGAGGACAAACGTGAAGACTAAACTACAGTGCCATGCAAAAGTATTCATACCCTTAGACATTTATCACATTTTGTTAGATTAAAACCAGCTTACATTTGGTACACTTCATGGTTTTCGGTCCTGCCTTAGACTGTCAGGTTGGGAGGGCGGTCACACCGTGGTGGGTTTGGACCATTCTCATTCCATGTTCAGGTGATGGATGGACTGGACAGGGCTCATTAGGATGTACAATGATGTGACGTTTTATAGCCTACTGTGCTTTAAAGGGCGTTATCCCTCTACAGGATGCTCTTTGTTCACTGATGTTCTCTGATAAACCTCTGAGGCCTTCACAGAACAGCTGGATTTATTTACACACAGGTCGAGTACATGGGGCTGGATACACACACCAGCCGCACTTTTCAGCTTTGTGTTTATAGTATATTGGGACAACCAGGTATCATTTATCCATCCATTCGCCCTTTCAGTTTGTGGTCCATCGGATGAAGATGAGAAGCTAAACTCAGATATCAGTTGTTAGGCTGTAAGAGGAAGAACAGCTGCTTTACAAAATACCTTATGAACATCTAAAAAAAATGAAACTAAAACCTTTAAAAGAAATTACGAGCCTAACGCAGGTTCAAAGACGTTGGAGGAACAGCCGTTTGTAACATCTGGTTTCCTTTTCAGGTTTCAAAGGACATGAAGGGCTTCTATGACTCTGTCTATGACCAGGCCTTCACAGAGAACATTGCTGACCCGAATAAAAAGACGGCCGTTGGACAGGTGCTCAAGGTCTTCCATGAGACGGTACGACCATTTCATGTTCAAAAAGGTGTTTGGTCTAAAGTAAACCATTAGAGAGGAACTGTGTAAAGCAAGGGGCCGTTTGAAGGAAATGCTGTGTGTGATTCTCATAGAAATGTCACCGTAGAGTACAGATAGGTTCCAGTTATGGAAACCATGTGACCGTACTCAGGGCTTCTTTGTTGTGAGGGATCAGTGTGATTCTAACCTGTGGTGATGTCCCAGTGTGAGGAGATCCTGGATTATTCTGCTGTTTTCCTGAGCTCGCTGTAACCTGCAGCCAAACTTTGGTGCATTGTACCTCTCCTTTGATAGGAAAGGCTTTAACATTGTTGTCTGTGTGATGTTTTATGTTTCAGCTTCAGTGCTGCGGCAAGGACACTGTGACCTCGGTTTTCTCAGTGCTAACGTCTAAAGTCGGCTTCCAGGACGTCTGCTCAGACAAATATATCGGAGTTGTAAGTGTTGTCTGTGACATTAGCAGTTTGTTTGACTGAAATATACTGACTGTAGCACCACGTGGCTCCAGGTCAGTTTGCCCCTTTGCCAATTCTTTGGCCCACTCGGTAGCCACGCTTCACCCTTTTGTCCCTTCTGACTTCAGTTCACCCAAAACAAGCTGTTTTACACCATTGTATTCAAACCGTTGCATGTCAGTTTGTCTTTTCTTTTAGTTCGGCATTGTTGTGGATTCCAGAGATAAATAGTACACACAAAATTATTTATTTGTATATTATTTTCTGAAGACGTTTTATTACACGGTTTCCACTGATTATGGTTGTGATCCTAAGTCTTTTGAAGGATAACAGATCATGATTAAGCCACGGGGCCCTGAGCGACCTCCCTGAGTTCTTACACCACTATTGGCTTGTCCTGTACAAAGTAGGCTGACAGGAAAGGGGGGAAGACATGCGGTAAAGGACCTCAGGCCAGAATCAAACCCGGGTCAGGTGCGTCAGGGACTAAGGCCTCCATGTCGCGCTCACTACCCCCATGCCATCGGCGCACACACCTGGTGGATTTTATTTATTGGAGTCATCCCTCTGGCAGTTACAACAGGACTGCAGAGTTAGACGATGACAAAGGGGCAAAATGACCAACAGGAGGCGCCGACTACTCATGAATGTGAAATGGGGCATACGCTGCAAAAAGGGAACTAAAGGTAGGTAGAATTTTCTTGAAATAAGTGTATTTGTCACTGATTTGAGCAGGAAAGTTTAAATGATCTGCCAGTGGAATAAGATTTTTGCACTTAAAATACGAACAACTCATCTCCATCTTCTTCCAAGTGCAAAATATCTAATTATCTTATTTGGGATCAAAATACTCATTCTTTTGGCAGATAATCGTATTTTCCTGCTCAAATCAAGGACAAATTCACTCATTTCAAGAAAATTCTACTTACTTTTAGTTCCCTTTTTGCAGTGTAGAGTTGACTAATGTCACTTTCCAAAGGCAGGTAATTGAAATAAGGACTACTGTGACACCAAAGCAACTAGCTTCTACCTGAATCTTAACTTCTTCTCTCCAAGTCATCAGATGATGTCAGACTTTAAATGTTGACTTGAGCTCATTTCACAGCCTGATCTCCATAATGTCATGTCGCAATGACTAATTAACAGCCACACAATCGCAATCAGCTCATGTCTCTTCTCAGTGAAACGACCCCTTCAGTTCAGGGTTGAAACAGATGTTTCTGTGTTGTTCCAGATTAAAAAGAAGTTTCCAATTCAATGAACGCAGCAGGGACTAATACAAGAAGCCCTTTCATCGGTTTATGGCTTTGGTTTATTTAACCCACTAACTTTCTGGGTTCTTTTGTTTGCAAGTAACATGATTTTAAGATGTCCTTTTTCTACATTAAACAATGTAGTGCATTTAACAGATGATTACCATGAGAAGCAGCATTCAGAGCAAGCTATATCTGGGCCTCTGATGCAGAGCAGGAGGAGGGCAGAAAGCTAGTGCACACAGCTTTGTGCTAACGCTTATACTGGAGAAAGAGAAATATGCGTTTACACCCACTGGCCGAGAATGGAAGAGACGAGCTTCACTGCCGCCAGCAGCACTGCTGTCACTCCGTGGGTAACGTGAGGCCGGTCTCAGGTGTAGAACCGCTGGCATGGGTGAAAATGCCTAAGAAAGCTTCAGGAAGCGCTCCAGTTCACAGCTATAACACAGAACCATAGCAGAAGATCGCTAGCTAACGCCCTGCCAGCAGGCTTTGTCTCATT
The DNA here is from genome assembly GCA_037039145.1 of Fundulus diaphanus. Classification (NCBI taxonomy): domain Eukaryota; kingdom Metazoa; phylum Chordata; class Actinopteri; order Cyprinodontiformes; family Fundulidae; genus Fundulus; species Fundulus diaphanus. The sequence goes on from CM073122.1 coordinate 52,676,714, forward strand.
GCTCCTGCCTTTATTAGTGGCAGGGACTGCAGCGTTGTATCACAAGTAGAGAAGAGCAAAACCATGCGGTTAGTTTAGTCTGGGTCCAGAACACGGTACTGGGAATGTAACTCCTGTCTGATTTGGTTTTTTTTCTTTTGCAGAACTGCCACGATAAAATCGACGAACTCTTCTCAGATAAGATTTACCTGGTGGGAATCGCCGCGCTGGTTGTTGCCATCATAATGGTGAGAACACGAGGACGCACGTCCAGCATGTGTCACATGTTTCAGGAGGTCATTTCCGTTAAGTCAGTTCAACTGTGCTGTCGGTCCCAACTGGGTTGAGCAACTGAGTGAAGGAGCCATGCAGTAACTAATGCATCGAAACCCTCCAGTCTGTACGTGGCTCGTTCAAACGTAGCTGAAATACAAAAGGACCCATTTTCAGTAGTTATTGCCAGACTTCCTTATATTAAAAAACAAGAATACACCCATTTTAAAATTCAACACCATAATTAATATTGTTATGGTGTTATTTCCTCCTGGTGACACTTTGAAATGCTTGTGGAAAGGGTCTGAACTTGCTGCTGTTTTTACAAGCAACCTGTTTGAATTCCTGGCCAATTAAAGGGAGCACATGCCTTTAGGGGAAAGATCTGAGGGACACTAAAAAAGGGAGCTAAAAGTAAGCAAAATCTTCTTGAAATGAATGTATTTTCCTTGATTTGAGCAGGTAAATGAGACTATTTGCCAATGGAATAAGATTTTTGTCCTTAAAATAAGAACAATTCATCTCTGTCATCTTATTTCAAGTACAGGATATCCTGTAATTAATGATCTTATTTTAGGGGTAAAATACTCATTCCATTGACAAATAGTCTTATTTAGCTGCTCAAATCAAGGAAAAATACACTAATTTAACTAAAAAAGACAATTTTGCTTTTAGTTCCCTTTTTGCAGTGTTTAGTAGAGCAAGGCAAGCAAACGTTCTCTGAGGCCTGAGTGTTGGAAGTCATGCAGAACAAAGTCTAGATTTGTCTTGCTTCTGCAACACAGCACCAAGTGCAAACATTGCTTTAATGGTAGCATGTCTCTAAAATATCCCTTAATACTGCACTACATCAACATGAACCTTCACACATAGGTCAACTAGGGTTGCACAGTACATGCAATTGCAGTCTCATTGCCAGATCAGCATGTGCAACATTGCAAACACAAAGAATGCTTGGATGCAACAATTGGTACGCTATAAAGTTTCAGACGGTACATTTTTACACTGTGCATGCCAGCTGGATGGACCATTCTAGCTGTTGATGCCCCACCTGCTATAGATTTTAATGCTTGAGATGTCATAGAGAATGACATGGTGGTTAAAGAAAAGGGAGGAAAATGTAGGTTAGTATGGAGTGAATTTTGTTTCATTATTGTTGCAAGCAGAAAACACATATTGTAAATGGAAATTAAAAAAAAAAACTTTGAAAAACTTCTTAATAAAAAAAAGGTTTTCAGAGTGACTTTGGTGTATTCCAAGATTGAATTTTTTTTCAAAGAAAAAAATGCACATTTTTCATTTTAATTTTTTGCAGTTTACAGATCACATTCTCCTCACTTCTCACTCTCGACGCGCACATTGACCAATAAAAATGTCGTTACTAACGTCCCTGCAGATCAATAAAAATGCATCTTCGCTTCTGACTACAGAAGAAAGCCCGCACCAGACGTGACGAGAATGTGATCTGTAAAACGCAGTTTGAAAAAATGCGAAATCTGTAAAAAATAAATAAATAAAAGATCAAAATTTTTTGTTGAACAAATAAAACCTGACAAAACAGCAAAGTTATGCTCAAAACCTTTTTTGTTGAAGAAATTTTAATTTCTGGATGGCATTTTTTTTTCTTCCAAATTTCCATTTACAAAAGGTGTTCTTTACTTCCAAAAATCAAATTCACTCCATACACCACACAAACAATAGATGTATTTATTTAATCCTTGATTGCAAACAAGTAAGTCATCAAAGATGATGCAATTGAAGAATGGGTAATTATCTTTTTAGAAATCTGTCTGCTCAGCGCTACAGCCACACAGAGAGAAATAATGCCTTGCTTGTGTTTGTCCTCGCAGATCTTTGAGATGATCCTCAGCATGGTGTTGTGCTGCGGGATTCGCAACAGCCCAGTGTACTAAAAGGACTGAGTGGATGGAATGAAGACCACATCAGTCACAGTCTCTGTTCTTTCTTTATTACATGGAAATATCCCATATAATGCTTGCTGGGTTTAGTGAGCCGTTTAAAATGCTGCCCTTAAACTTCATTACACTGTTCCACGTTTTTTATTCACAGATGGTGTCATATGTATACAATCGGCCCTATCCTTTAATGAATTGTAGTTGTTTTTTAATCACACTGTCACTCATTGGTTAAAATCACCAGTCAAGGTGCTGTAGTTCTTTGAAGATTTTTTTTATTTGTTTATCTTGGTTTTTTTTCTGCAATCCTGCCTATGAACATGCTGATACATTCTGTTTTATGGATTTATTTGACTGTTTTTCTGTATAAACTGTATATAAATATATGTTAACAATGCTTTATGTCTGCCTGAGCATGGATATTGTATTACACAAGGTCTCTGTCCAGTAGTTTCTCTTTACTAACCTCTGCTCGACTGTCTTGCTTTAGACTGAGTCAGATATGGCTGTATGTTACTGACACTACACTGGTTGGCCTTACCGACACAGTATAGCAGTTAGACCAAACACGTTGCTCCAACATCCATGTTAATGTGCTATGTCTGCATGAATCTATTTACTCTAAAAATCTGCAGGTAACGGCAGTCACCAGGGTTTCCTACAACTGTTCGCTCATCTATAAAAAAAAGTTTCTCTTGCACCTAAACTAATGGACCTTTTTTTCCCCCTTACTGGCTGCCATAGTGAATTTAAAGTATTAGAGCGCCACTTCTAACGCTTCCAGCCGCCATCTCATACAAACCTAGAGTACAGATCATCACAACTCCTGCTGCAACATTTGCATAACTTCATGACTAATCATTTCTAATTATGAATTTAAAAAAAAACAAGATTCAAATCTAAGTCTGGCAAAATTGCTTTGATTGGTGCTGTCAAGGTCTGTCTCCTCTCACGTGCCATCGTGTGCCTCCTCCTCCTCCACTGTGCCCTTTGCAGTTCACCATTCATGCACTAACACGTCTTAGTCAAGGGCCAGATGGGGAAGAAGCAGCAGATCTCTTTCTGTTTCACTATTTGGGTCCAAATTTACTCTCCCAGATGCAGCTGCAGGTCAGCACTGCCTGTTGACACGTCAGCAAACGCGCATCCCTTCGCTGCATCTTTATAACCTCCCACCTAGTCTTAGCCTATAGGTCAGCCTATGTATAAGCCTTGCCTTGTTATCAGCTTCTACCTTAACTGGTAAACAGTGGAAGTGTGTAATGCACCTCTAATGTATCCTTATAAAGAAGGTTTTAGAGAACAATGTATGCCTTTTTTCTCTTTGTATTGCAATATGTTTGTCTGGTATGTCAAACAAAGTCTGGTGAGGGAGGAGGGGGATTTAGTGGCAGGGTCAATTGAGGGGGACGTCAAGCTTTCTCCCCATATCATTTAAATAAACTAAAAAAAAAAATTATTGGGCTCTTGATGAGGACACTGTGTTTCTCCAGGTAAATATACTTTATATTTGGCAAAGTACACTCTGGATTTACTGCCACAAGTCTCCACCTTTTTGCCCTTGTAGACTTTGTTTTGCCCAGATTAAAGGGGATTAAATGTATTTTCCAATTAACTAATTGGCTGGTTTGGTCTTTTTTTCCCATCATGCTGCACTGTAATGTGAACCAATGCCCCTATCAGTAGTGCTAAATGACTCTGGAGAAAGACTAGAACAGTAGACAAGAAATAGCACAGATAATGTGTCATTATTACCACTGATGTGAATAAGTTTTAATCTACCGTTGATAATACACCTGTGTGTCACTCACTGTGGTCCCAGGCTTACGTTTGACTAAAACCACATTTCTAACCACAGAGATGCCAATTAAGAGTCTCTTCATTACTGGATCTGTCCCTCGAACGATCCTGTGCATCTGCTGGAGGATTGCTAACAGCTGCTCCTGTCGGTTCGGTACGGTTTAATAAGACCTGGGGTGTGAAATGATTTCTGTACAGAGTCCTGCTTGCGATTCTGCTTGTAGTGTCTCAGTACAACACAAATAAAATCAAACTATCTTGTTAAGAATGTATTTGATAAAGATACAATTCTTTTTTTGTCACTGTAAAGTACTATGAAGTTCTGTTGGAGACCCCAGGTGCCAGTAAAAAAAATAAAAATGTGTATAGAATAAAACTATACAGATGCAAATACACAACATATTGACCCTGAGGTACTTGAGGCTCTGCATGACCTCCAGTCTTTCGCTGTTAATGCTGACGATGTGACGGACCAGGGGCCTTTTTGTGACTACGGGCACAGGTGTGTCTCAGCTCTGCCCCCCAGTGGCCACCTGTGGAACAGAATGGAGCACCACCACCCAGACCCTGACAGGTATCTTCCTGACCCACAAGCAGAAACCGAGTGGAGACTCTGGGTAAGCCCGTTTACACTACCCTTGTTAAACCGATCCAGGCCGAGACCAGTCCGAGCTTGGATCAGTTAACCAGGCCGAGCCTCGTTTCTGACGACCGTTTAAGGCCCATTCATACCCTACGTTTGGCCTGCACGTCCGTATTTCTGTCCGTACGTTCTATCCGTTGACTCCTTCATACCTCCGTCCGTTGAGGTGCGCAATAACCAATATGTCCTCTAGGTGGCAGTGCTGGGCGCCAATGATTCGTCACTGATCAAACATGGCGACGGTCCAAGACGTGATTTTGTTGTGTTTGCTCCGTAGGTAAACTTTTTTTGTCCCTGTGTCCCGGACACGACACATCATATGTGTGGGCAGTTGCGGACAAGCTCTGCAAGTCGTTCCCCGAATCCCGCCATTGTTTAAAGCCCAGAATTCTAACCTTCGTGATTTTGTTGCCATATTGTACTACAAACTCAATAGCGCCCCCACCGTTTCCGGTAGTATTGCTCCGTATTGATCCGTTTCATCCGTAATCGTAAGCTCCCAGTTTTCGTGTCAAAATACGGACGAAATCGACGGTTGGAACGTATGAAACACTCCACACGTATCCGTATCCGTCTTTTACGTGAGGTATGAATGGGCCTTTACACACCACGCTATCTCGGTACTACCGCTCACTGGGATTGAAGGCGGGACCGAGCAAATCAAAACGGCGGCGCCAGTAACATTCAGGAAGTTAAGCTTGGATAGAGTCGGCTTTTGGGACGTGGATAAGACAAACGAACGTCTAATAAGGATTTACAGACGCAGGAAACAACGACAAACGCTGAGGTTCATCACACTGCTAAGCAGAATCATCACTGGAAACCGTGTGGCACGGTAAGGAAGCTAGTATTATTATGAATGTCTGGAATTTGTCTGAATGGAGTGAATCGGGACGTGCAGCCAGACTGCCGAAAAAACCGGACAGTCAGCTGACTGTAAGGAGATGACACGGTCTGCTCATGCGCTCTTTATCAGAAAACTGGGCCAGAAATAAAAACAGGCCGAGACCTACTCAAGAGCTGGTCTGCAGTTAGCGCGGTCCGGTTATGTTTAGCGCGGTCCGGTTCAGTCTGCTCACCGTTTACACACAAGAGTTATCTCGGTTACCGAGCTCGGACTGGTCTCGGCTCGGTTAAAAAGTGTAGTGTAAACGGGCCTCAAGGAAACACGTTGATTCTCTCCAGGAGAAAAGTTAATGTGGGATCAGCGGGGTTTCCACAGGTGGCCCAGCAGTATCTGGGGACCCAGAAGTCTGATCAGACCAAGAGAAATCCTGGTCAGGTGAATGTGCCGCTGGCAGGCAGCATCCTGGAGGAAAGAGGGGGGCTAAATGTGTGAACTCTGCAAAATCCCCGCAGCCTGGTGAGGAAATACCTGCAGGTGAAATTACTAAGATTCAGTTATTAGGAGTGTGAGAACCAGAACAGCAACCAGAAAGACAGGAGTCATATGAAGAGCAACAAACGACTCCATCGATGAGCAACTAAAAAAAAATAAAAATTGAGCAATTAGATCCTGGGATTAGTGCAGTGAGGAACATGTGAGTATAATCAGGGGCGTGCATACATAGACACTAGGTGGTGCTAAAGCACTAGGAAGTTTGCCCTTTATCAACGAAAATGCCCTTTTGAAACTCGTTTTTTTTTTATTATTATTAATATTATTAAGATTTTACTGAGGTCAGTTTTGAAATGATCTTTTGAAAACCTGAGCCATTAAAAACGACTGAACAATGCTCCGAAATGAGACACCTCCTTGCGCACACCCGACCAGCCATCTCTCTTCCTTTGTCACGTGAACTCGCGCGGTCGCCTGCAGGGCATGCCAGATGCGCAGCATCATAGCAGTTCAGTAAGCGTCTTCAGATAGCAGGAACGGTCGCTGACAGGCTGCTTCCCCCGTGCCCCATTAGCCAGGTAATATACAGATCAAGCAAAATCATTTTGTTGTGCATTAAAATGTCTCATTCAGCAGCACCAAACAAGCATTTTTTCCGACTGGTTTAGGGTTAGGGTTAGTAACCCTGTGGTGCCTGCCTGGTCAAGAGAGGAAACGGAAAGTGCCAGTGCGTTTCCAACACAACCCAACAGTGTCTCAAGTAGGAGCTCAGTTTGAGTCAGTGGAGGCATATTTCAGGAGTAGCGTGTACTTCACCTTCCTGGATATTATGACTGAGGAGATGAACAGGAGATTCAAAGGGGAGAACACTGGAAGCCCTACATCAAGAATCATTGAGTCATTCCAGCCCTTAACTGTACATGCTAACTGGGTAGGCACACCAAACACAGAAGCCATGGAAGCTGTGCACATTCTCTGTGAGTTCTATGGAGAAGATGAGGAGCAGCTTAAGACAGAACTAAAGGTCTTCCACTCCAGCTTTACTTCAAAGAACCTACAAGAAATATGTTCAATACTGAGGGAAAACAATGGCCAGCTGATCTTTCCTGCCTTTGTCAAAATGATCCAAATATATGCAACATTACCAGTGACGACAGCTTCAGTTGAAAGATCATTTTCCAAGCTGAAAATCATCAAAACTAAACTAAGAAGCCTGTGTGGAGAAGAAAGGCTCTCTGACCTTCTTCTGCTTGCCATTGAAAAAGATATTGAGGTAAACCACAGCGAGGTCATCAACATCTTTACAGACATGGCACCAAGGAGGATGCTGCTTTAAAGTAGTACGCTTTAGTCTGTTCTGTTGGTAGTGTGACTTTTTTCCATTGAAAACTCACATTTAGAGAATGTTACAAATAAAAGTCAAATTTCATTCAACATGCGTGTGTATTTTTTTTTTTCATAATTAAGTGTTCCACGTGCGCTAAAAAGTGCCCTCCCCCCCTCCTGAGCACCTGCCCCCCAAAATGTCTGTGCACGCCACAGAGTATAATATCATTAAAATAAGTATTAAACTTGCAATAGCTTCACTATAACGTGCTGCAGTACCATCAAACTCACAGCACACAAAGTACCTGATCTTGATCATACTACAACTCTTACCTTGGTAAAATCTGCTTACATTTATTTTTTGTAATTTTTTTCTCATTAAAATAAGTATAAAATTAGCAATAACTTTACTACAGTGTGTTGTAGTGCCATCAAACGCACAGCGCTAATACATTTTTTGAATAAACATAACATTGCCTTTAATGATGCAGACTAGGGCTGGGCGATGTGGCTGGAAAATAATATCTCCAATTTTATTTTACCAAATCTGATTAATCGGTTTCCTTTTCCTCCTTTTTGTTTCACAAAAAAAAGTAAAGAAATTATATAAAAAAAACTTTTTTATTTCAAGCATTTTTTCTGGGAGTTGACCAGAGTCCAAAGTGCAACTAAGTAGAAGCTGTGAAACATGCTTGTAAAACAAGATGGCCGCCCTGCTGTTGTAAATAATGAAAATATAACTAAATGTTTGCAGCTAGTGGTTTTACACTAGCTTACACTTGTGTAACTTCAAACTAACTGAAAAAAACTAAATTAGTTAATTAAAGTGTCTCGACTTTTGGTAAAATGTTTCATCTTTATGGCATTTTGACAATATAATTTCCAAAACATATATTTAGCATTTCATGCTATTGCAAAATAAAATCTTGATTTTCCAAAAATTAAATCTTAATAAATTGTAAATTCGAATTAATCCATCCATCCATTTTCTTACTCGTTTTATCCCTCATGGGGTCGCTGGGGTTGCTGGTGCCTATCTCCAGCGTTCACTGGGCGAGAGGCGGGGTTCACCCTGGACAGGTCGCCATTCTGTCGCAGGGCGACACAGAGACAAACAACCATTCACGCCTAAGGACAATTTAGAGAGACCAATTAACCTAACAGTCATGTTTTTGGACTGTGGGAGGAAATTCGTATTAATCGATTACATCAATTTAATGCCCAGCCCTGCTTATACTGCAGACATGCTTTTACTGACAATGACTCTGTATTACTCCCGAAGAATAATGAACTTTATCTGTCCTCCATCTGTTAGCGGATCACCAGCTTCCTGAATGATGGGCAGCAGGTCTTCTCTCCTCACTCCTCTTCTCTCTCTATGCTAATGACCAAACCCCAGCAGACCCATATGTGGAACTCCTGAAGTTCGCAGCTGGCACCCAGCTTGTTTGCCTGATCCAGGAAAATGACCAATTTGCATACAGACAGAAGGTCCACTGGTGCGGGAACTTCCCCAACAGTGCCTCCACTCACCATCCTCAACAACACTGTCTGCGGTGGACCACTTCCAGTTCCTGGGAAGAACTTCTTGGGATGTGAGAAGGTCCTCACATATAGACAGTGTTCGGACAAAGGCCCAGCAGAGACTGTACTTCCTGTGGCAGCTCAAGAAGATCAACCATCACTGTCGGCTTATCCACACACAGGGCCGGTCCAAACAACAAACAATCAAGTCTGCAGAGAGGATCATCGGGTTGACCTTCCCTCCATTCAGGTTTTGTACAAGTGTAGAATCAGGAGAAGGGCAGCTAACATCTCTGCAGACTCCACACATCATGGACACAAAATGTTTAGACTTTTACCTTCAGGTGGCGCTGCAGTGCGCAATTTACAAAAACCAGCTGCCAAAAAGACAGGCTGTCTCTCTAATGAACGAAATGAGTAGTCAGCCACACGACTGTGATACAAAATAAGCATATTTGCACTATTCTGACTTGCCATTAAAAATATTGGGTATACATATACTGTTACAACCCAGCTCAGTCAGGCAAAAGGGGAAGTAACATTAAACCAGAAGTTGAAGGTTTTTAAGAATAAAAGTGATTTCAAAAGTGAAATCAACAAAAAGAGAGAGAAGGGATCACGCACTTAGTTGTTTTTCGTAAGGCTGTAGGCCTTACATCATCCATGTGCGTTTCCGTCACGTAATGATGTCAGAGTTAAAGTCTGTCTGAAATCTGCACAGCAGTCTGAAGCATCTTTCATCCCCATGATAGAATTCTCACTGTTGAACCTCTGAAAAGTTACGGAGCTAGGAGCAGAAGTTAGGAGCTATCATTAAGGGTATTCAAATGGAGCCAAGGTCTAAGTGTAATGTTCTGTTCTGGTTCTTGTTGATATTTTGGTTAAGTTAGCTTTCCTGCTTTAAGGGTTAGTTCTGTTTCTAGTTTTTTATTGTGTTGGAGTCATGTTTAGCTTGTTTACTGTTTTAGTTATCTGGTCTTCTCTATTAGTTTTTATTAAAGCTTGTGTTTCTCTCAGTCACTTCCCCTTCTTTGATCACTGTCACCTGTCCTAGTTAATTAGAGCCACTTGGTTTCACCTGTCCTCCTGCCTTTTTAAACCCTCCTCAGTTTTCTGTTTGTGGCCGGAACTTCACACATGTCTCATTGCTCATGCCTCCTGTTTCCCTGCGGTAAGAACCATCCAGCATTCTGTATTTTGCCTGATTACCTGATCCTATTCTGTTTTTTGAGTCTGCCTGCACCCTGTTTACATTTTTGTTTTTTTGCTTGGATTACCGCTTTGAACTCGGCTTTGGACTATTTTTCTGTACACCTGCCTGATCCATCCTCATCGTCCCTTCAATAAATCATGTCAAGCATTACTTTAAGTGTCTGATTGAATACTGGGTTCATCTCCACTCTAGTTCTTGACACTAAGTGAATCAGTTAATCAGATGGGACAAACTTTAATCTAATTAACCATTAATCCACAATTAATCATAAGTCAATTATTTGTTTGCATCCCTTGTGACTAAAATTGACCAGCCACAGTTTTGTCAAAATGTTGCTCACACTAAATGGACTGAACTTATATAGCGCTTTTCCAGTCATGCTGACCACCCAAAGCGCTGTACACTATAGCCACATTCACACACTGAGACGCAGCTCAGTAGGCAACTTGAGGTTAAGTGCCTTGCCCAGTATGGAGCGATATTTGTGCCTTCTGATTGAGCGCGCAAGAACCAATCCGAGTGCGCAGTGAGACAACACGCGTGCACTCAAAACTGGTCTGCCGCGCGCTCAACTCTGAAAAACTCTTCTCAACCCACTGTCCTCGCGCTCAGTTCCATCTCTGCTCGTGCGCGACCTTTTCCTTCCACGCTCAACACCAGCTGTGCGCTCGCTCGACTCTGTCTCTGCGCTCGCGACTTCAAAAACTGTCCACCTCACCAGCCAATCACAGACAGCTTTCTTTCCATCCAATCAGAGTATGGCTTGCAAATACTGCATTCAGATGGATCAAATCAAAAAGCTGCAGCTTTTGGCAGAAGTTACTAAACATAATGGTGGGATTAAAGAAAAACAAGAAAAAACAGTTTAGACTAAAATATTTGATTTATTAAGAGTTACTAAGTGAGGTGTGAAAAATGTTTTTGTCTCTTTTCCTTCCAGCTTCTGGGCGGTGATGCAATAGTTTCTAAGAACAGCTGGTGTTGAGCGTGGAAGGAAAAGGTCGCGCGTGAGCAGAGATGGAACTGAGCGCGAGGACAGTGGGTTGAGAAGAGTTTTTCAGAGTTGAGCGCGGCAGACCGGTTTTAAGCGCGCACGTTGTCTCCCTGCACGCTCGCATTGGTTCCTGCGCGCTCAATCAGAAGGCACAAATATCGTTCCATAGCCCAGGGGCACATTGACATGTGGCAAGGGGAAGCTGGAATCGAACCCACAACCTTCTGATTGCCAGACGAATACTTAATTAAAATGCAGCTGTCTGCAGTATAAGCAGGGCTGGGCAATAAATTGATTTAATCGATTAATACGAATTTCCTCCCACAGTCCAGACGAATACTCAACCCATCAAGCCACATATTTACATATCAGATGTGCCATTAAAATGCAGCTGACAAGATATGTGTTTATTGGTGGACTAATCCCCTTTTTGTGTCCGTGGCTTTGGGTTTGATAGCTAAACACTGGGAGAAATTTTTTTTTTCCTTCTGTAATTTATTCACCCCGAAATAACCAGTCACCAAAACTTGTCTCATCACACCATGGGTGTTAAAATCTAGTCCTCCAAGACCGGTGTTCTGCAAGCTTTAGATGGAGCTTTGCTTCCACACATGATGAATAAACTTGTAAGGTCATTAGCAGGGATCTGCACAAGTTAGCTGCATGCTGAGGAGGTAATCAACCACTTGATTGAGGTGTTGAACCAGGTACAGGTCTTGTTGCAGGACACTGGCCCTTGAGTACTGGACTTTGACACCCCTGCATTAAACAGTCAGCGCAAAATTGCATAACGACCCAAGTTTAAACTTCCACAAAGCAGCCAGTCAAACAGTTTCAAACAAACAGTTCCAAACACTGCCTCTGGGGAGCGCAATATACAAAGAGTTTGTTCTTAACAGCGTGTCTGTTTCCCACTGTTTGCCTCAGTGTGTGTGCTCCAGCTACTCACTGTTTGGAGACATCATTCTGAGACATCGCTCAGTTTACCTACAGACACACCACCTGAGGAACCTCAAAAGTTGATAGTAAAATTCCATGATTGCTCTGCAGGGTCTAATATAAGCAACACAAAAAAGGAAAACTACAGCATGAGTGGGTTTGTCCAGTTTTGCACCGTTTCATTGCTACGGTTCACGACTCTAAAGCTTCACAGATGGAGCCTCCTACTCTTTAGCAGGAAAACGTCTCTCCCACTGCGAGACGTTTTCTCTGCTGTGTGACAGCAGATGAACCTGACAGCCAATATTCAACCAGGATTCATTTCTGTCACGGTTTTCACTCTCAACATGTTTTTAAAATTTTACTGGCTGCTTTTATACTTTCAGACCAAATTTACGCCTTACTGTTTGAAGATTTGAGTTTTTTTGTTAGTCAGGCTCCTGAGGCATCCCTTATCAAAATCTTAAGACCAGGCAGGAACTTAAAGTTGAGTTTAGGCACACTTTGCATCAACTTATCACGTATTCAAAAACATTACCTTAAAACGTGAAAATCAGCACATAAATTTGGCTTTCATGTCTTTTTCGGTCAGGTATAGAATGTTTTGAGCCCTGATGGCAAAGACAAAAAAACTTTTTTCAAGGCCTCTTCAATGTGCCATCACTGCTGACGCAGAGACAGTAATTCAAATTTCTGAAAATATGCTGAGGAGTTACCGCCACAAAGTCAATCCGGGGAACCGAAACAACCTGCATGTGTGAATGTCCAAGAAGACACGGAGAGCAAATCAAATTGAACTTCCTCACCACAAACCTGATGACATTTTATGAAGGAACAGGCTCTTTATAAAAAGCATAAAACATTAACCAACTGCAGTATGAAAATTATTTGCTTTAGGACAAAACCAAAAACTAGAGGTTAATTCAGCACCCATTTAGAAAACATTACAAGTATTTTATGATTGCAACCCAGTGGCTCCAGACCAAACAGAAAGCAGCCGGTCAACGTGGGAGCAGACGTCCTTCATAAGCTCCACAATGTCTCTTCTCTTCCTATCTGGCTCGCAATATCACATTGACTCTGTTGTTGGTTTTAGTAGAAAAAGAAATAAATTGCAGCTTTTCAGATCAAATGTAACCATTATCCATTTTTATCTACCAAGAGGGCGATGATCCATGACCTGTCCACACTACAGTGGCACCCGAGATGCTCTCAACATCGGTAATTAATTTGGACTCCTAATTAAAATTAAGCTTGGTTAGAATATGTTTGTTAGACTGTATTCATTTGTAAAATGCCACACTTTCATTTTGAAGTTTGAATTTGAAGGGTTTTTATTGCATTGAAAAGTAAACAAGATATCTGCAAGATATCAGTTCATGGTGGCTTTACTTCATTGTTGTGCCAATTTAAAACAGTATACAAAAGTTTAATCTATTGATGCAGAATAAAGTTAATAATGATAAGAATAAGTGATAAGTAATACGTTTTAATGCAACACAATACTCGTGCTCTTTAGGCAGCATCAGCATTGGACCCACGATTTAGAGAATGCCCTACCTGGAAAAAAAGCGGACAGGGAACAGGTCTACGCTGAACTGCTTCTAGAGGCAGAAGTTCCCCACCTTTCCACTGTTCTGTTCTATTTTCCTCCTTTTTCCTCTATGTGTCCTCTCGCATCTGTTCTTTATCTATCCTATCTTAATCCTATTTATGTGCAGTCTTACAGAGCGGAACTTTTAACATCTATAGCTTTTAACATCTATAGATGCAAGCAATGGCCAATCAGGAGGAAGACAAGGGAAATTGTTGTTTTGTATTAATGAGAAATGAGAATCATGACTATATTTTAAAATATTTTTTTCTATATTTTGCAGCTCCAAATGAGTCTCCTTGTAAGAAAAAGCTCCGTTTGGAGATTCCTTAACTCAAAGAGAAAGAAAATCCATACACAAGACATTCAAAGCAGAGGGGATTGAGTACTGAGAAAAAGATGCGTTGCCTTTGACTGAAAATGCCATGAAGTGGTGAAGATCTCATGAGAAAGAGCTATACCTCTACTTTCAACCATTGCTAAACTGTACCTGTGTTCCAGGGACCCATGTGCCAACAGAGCAGGTTTTTAGTACACAGCTGGCGACATAGTGAATGCACAGAGAAGGGTTCTGATACCCAGTTCTGTAGATCAATTGATATATTACGGAAAAAAGTCTGTAGAGTAATTGACATGTGATCTTTTATGAGATATTATTGCACTGCTGTTTGTTTAATAAAATCAGAATGGTGCCAGGTTGAACCACTGCTCTTTAAACCTGAAGAAATGAAATGTTGGTTGTATTTCTATGTTGAAAACAAAAGCGGAAGTAGCAGCTAAAGCTACTCCTTGATTCAACCTGAAGAAATGTTGGTTGCACTTTATTCAAATAAAATATGAATGCATTTTTTATTAAATGTTCTTTACTTTTTTCAGTATCTGTAATTCATTTGTACTTGATTCCTTTATAACAAGCAGGAGTCTATGAAACTTCATCTGCACTGTTCAATATCCAGGTATTTATTTCCCAGTCACACATGCTGAATTTCTGATTAAAGCGTAACTGAATCGATTTCAAGTCACTGAATCACTTTGGATCAAAGCGTTCTAAATGGACCAATATCGACCTTGAATCGCATCAGCAACCACAAATCAATTTTTTGAAACGAATTGTTATGCCACGTAACAATTCGCAAAAAAATGGAGAACGAGTTCTGCAGTTTCATGTTTCATGTTTAAACAACTCATTGGTCAGTGGTAATTGACAACTTGGAAACCAAAAGGCATGATTTAAAAGCGTGTGAAGGCAAAAAAAACACAACAAAAATACGATAAAAGGTGCTGCTAAGAACCCAAAGAGCCCCAAAGAAATATTGCAGAGGATCACTTTAGAACGTCTCAAGAACCTCTGATTGCTGGGGAGAAAACCGTTCGTTCCTCAAATTGACAAAGACTCAAGACTTTTTCACATTATTATACATGTAAGATAAGGACCTTCCTGCTGTTTTAAATGTACAGCTCGTCCCCAGAGCTCCTGCCCAGGTCTCAGAAACAAACCTGTTCTGTTTTGTTTTTTTAAGTGAGGAACAAGAAGATCTGTGGAGCTTGTGAGATGCATCCTGTGTCAGGAATGCCTTTGAAGCAGCACACCCTAAAAACCTTTTGAGGTGGACATACTACAAACACAAACTCACATCAGATAACTTGCATAAGATAAGCAAGCTCCCAATGTTCTAATTCTAATTTCATAACATGCACAAAAACAACGAAATCCATTTGTTTTTCCCGTTGATTTCCTTGACTGCAGTGATTTACTCGCTGGAGAAACGTTCAGAAACAATCATAGATATCCTGAAGCACAAATTTATATGATGAGATAACAGGTGGGTCAAAACCTGTAGATGTTGTTGCTGATTATTGGTATGGTCTCATACAAACCTCCCTGCAGAAAGAAGTCTAAAACGATGAGATGTTGCATTCCCTCGCAGTGAATGCATCACACTGTCTCTGATTATCATTGTCTTGTATAAAAACTCTGTTTAAACTCAATGTCAGCAGTTAATCATTTTATGCAACAACACTTTCTAAACCCCAAGGCCCGAATGTGAAAACTGAAACAGCTTCTGAGCTTCATGCCACATTGTGCAACTCTTATCGCCATAAACCGCAAGATAATGATTTCAGTATGTGGGGATGAGCTTCTGCCATTACTGGGCGGAACTTTAGTTCATTCTCCTGTAGAACGTTTCTCCTGTGTTTGACTATTTGACCCAACACAACCAGAATCAGTTCCAGAAAGTGTAAACATCCTTTAGGACATTGACTTTGGTTTCAATACTCATCGGTTAATTTGCTTGTATTTCCTCAGCCCCTCCTCTCTCTGTGTACTGCTGCTTTATCTCGACACAGAGTTTCTTGCTGTCTGTTTGTATGATTAATAGCTGACAGTATTGAACCCAGATGCTCCAAATTCCACTCCTCCTTCCTAATGAAAACCGTCCCTGCTCACTCAGCAGTGAAGACGAGAAACACGACGCTGTGTTACATTTTAACCGGTTGAGTGGTGCACTTTTTATAGTTGAAATTCTTTGGTTTATTGAACTTGTGCAATTGAAGAGATTATATGTTCTGTCTTTAGACAAAATTTGGAATCTTACAATAATCGCTTTAATACATGATGGTTAAATTACAACAGTACCAAGCTCAGGACCATCTGTAGCCTTCTGTTCGTAGAGGCCAGTGATTGCGCAGCTGTTTTTCACACAAGCTCTTCACCATTGATTATTTTCTGCCGGAGATGCACTCTTTATGCAATGCAACAGAGGAATGCGTGGGAGAGGCTACATAGGCTGGCCAGGAAACAGTTCAACCAATACCTGGGCAATACGTAAACAGGAGCGCTTGGATCAGAGAAGCAGCAACGGCGATGAGCAGAGCCCAGCGGGACAAACATTTGTGTAGTGTTCTCATGCACTGTGTATTAAGCACTGACTAAACACCTAATTAAACCAGGTCCAATGAAGAAGAAGACGAAAAATTCAAAGCTTGTTGAACTCTTCACTGACATTCTGGTGAAAATTGCCAATAAGCAATAAAAAAAATCATCAGCATTTTTACTTTTTTAAGTATAGCTGTGAGCATTTTTAGCTTGTTTAAAGCCATAAACCATCTTTCTTTAAAACATCACTTTTTAACAGAATATTTTTTTTCTACCATGGGCATTGTGAATTGAACTAACTTACAGCATTGCTTTTGGATGCATTGACACAGTTGGATGCATTGTGTTCAGCACATTGTTACCATGGCTGCCGTGCATTTTTAAGACAAGGCAAAACAAGGTTAATTGTAAAGCTCATTTCAGTATCAAGACAATTTAAAGTGCTGTACATGAACAGAACATAAGAAAACATTACAGAGAATAGCACATTGCAGTGGAATAGTCACAGCAGGTCACAATACGTTGGACTACAAGCTTCATTTAATTATGTTTCAGTGAACTACAACAGTTTAAATAGAACTTTAACATTCAAAAGCAACTCTAAACAAACAGGTTTTTAACCTTGGTTTAAAGGAACAGGGTTTCAGAACTTTTCTCCATGTTTTATTCTAGTTCTGGGCATGCAGAGTAGGCTTGTGCCAGAAGAGCTGAGTGGTCTAGATGGTTGATACACCGATAACAATATACCGATAATGTATATTGGTGCTAAGCCATTCAGGGATTTATAGACTAACATAAGTATCTTAAAGTCTATTCTCTGAAATACAGGGAGCCAGGAGTCATGTTTCCATCAATGTTTTTAATGCACGTTTTGAAGTCTTGCGTTAGAAAAGATTGATGGAAACAGCTAAATTTGAATTAAGTAAAAAAAAATTCTCGAGATGGAAACTTATTTGTCGAATTAGTTCTGACGTATCGAACGTTTACCTCACAGGACTGATCAGCTGGGGCGAGTGTTGGCGTGGGGCGAGTGTTGGCGTGGGGCGAGTGGTTTCCTAGTGGTTAGAGCAGCGCGCTTGCACTCAGCGAAGGATGCAAGTACCCGGTTCGATCCCCAGCGCCTGCACTCTGGGTCCCTGAGCAAGACCCTTAACCCCAGTGGCAGCCCACCGCTCCCCAAGGGTGATGGGTTAAAAGCAGAGAACAAATTTCGTTGTAATGTATGTTTCAATGTATGTTTCAATGACAATAAATATGATATTACTATTATTACTATTACTAGCTGTTTCTGCTGCCAGCGTCATCCTTAGTGTCCCCATAATGCTCGAAAAAAGGTCTGGAAGCAACAACCGGTACAGACGCAGGCAGCAGCATTCTGGTTCAACTGCAGCTGTCTGATCGACTTTTTTAGGTAAACCTGTAAAAACACCAATGCAGTAATCGATTCGACTAAAGATAAATGCATGAATTCGTTTTTCCAGATCCTGCAGAGACATTAGTCCTTTCATCCTGGAACTGTTCTTCTGGTGATTGAAAGCCGACCTTGTAAGGGTTCAGGTCTGATGGTCTGAGTCCATCACTACTCCCAGATTTCGGGCCTGATCAGTGGTTTATAGCTGAAGCAGCTGAAGCTGTGTACAAACTCTTGATCACTCTTCTATTGGTCCAAAAATTATTACTTTAGTTTTGTTTTTTATTCAACTCTAAGAAAGATTTGGCACATCCATGCATTGATTTCTTCTAAGCATTTACTCAGCGCTTGAACTGGTTCATAGTCACCTGATGACATGGTGATGTAGAGCTGTGTGTCATCTGCATAGTTATGGTAGCTGATGTTGTTGTTTTTTAATGATCTGAGCTAGAGGGAGCATGTAGATATTGAACAGGAGGGGACCCAGGATGGAACCTTGGGGTGCACCGCATGTAACTTTTGTGGTCCCTGATGTAGTTACATACTGAAACAAAAAAGTATCTGTCCTTTAAGTAGGATTTAAACCAGTTGAGTGCTGTACCAGACAGACCGAACCAATTTGTCAAGCATAAATCAACAGTGTTGAAGATGCACTCAGGTCTAACAGTAGCAGTCACTGGAAAAGGCGTACTTCTAGTCACACAATTTAAGTCATCTCTTACCATACAAGTAAATCTAACAAACATGTGAATATTGCATAAAAGTGCAATATATTTTGTCAGTCATCTCAGAAAGTGAAACTCTTATATTGTATACTGCTGCCTGGACAAATAGAATGATCTATTCCAAGCCTTGTTTCTTAAAAGTTTTGATAATTTGTGATTATCCTGGCACTGGGGTTGGTTTGTTCTTCACTCAGTACACCTATCTCGGCTCCACCCCAACTGCAATCAACCTTCACCGTTTTCACCTGGTTCCACCTCCTTATAAACCACCGCCAAACAAACCACCAGCGCCAGATCGTCTCAAGCTAACTCTCGAGTACTTTCAAGCCCTTTTTTGATTCTGCATGCCTGTTCTGTTTCCCGACCCTGATCTGTCTTTGGAACCCTGGATTTTTCTGATCTTGGAAAGCCTACCTGTGAGCCTGAACCCCATTCTGTCTGAGTTACCGAGCCTGCCTTCTCCCTTTGTACCTCTGAGCCCGCAAGATATCGAACCTTGGATTGGACCTGGACATGCCTTTGGATTTCCCCTTTTTTTGAAACATTGTGTGCACCCGGTGAACAAGTGATTATTCCTGGACCATCTCTGGATCACGCCAGGAGCGTTCCAGAAGACCATCAGCCCGGCTGCCGCCCCCACGGCTTACGCTACGCAGACACAGCCTGCAGCCGGACTTACAGCTCTCAGCAGGTTAGTGATTCAGCTTCACTCTCTCCCGACCATTTCCCTTCCTATCCTGATCACTAACCCGCTGTCTCTACCGCAGGAAGTTATCGGCTTGTGAGCTACACGTCACCGCAGCACACTCAGCTCCTGAATAAAGAGCCTATTAATTGTTACAGACTAACCTGTTCTGAGTCGATAATTGGATCCGTTTTTCCCCGCACGTTACATAATTATGGATTACAGGTAATAAAAACCCAAAATTCAGCGTCTCAGAAAATTAGAATACTGTGAAAAAGTTAATTTTTGGAAACTCATGGTGTCATACCCTAACCACCTAATGAACTGAAAACACCTGCAAAGGTTCCTGAGGTTATAAACGGTTATAAACTCACTCTGGGTCAGTAGGTGACACAATCAACACCCTTCACAAGGAGGGGAAGACACAATAGGTCATTGCTGAAGAAGCTAGTTGTTAATATGCTGGATCCAAGCATATTAAAGGTGCCATGACATCACTGTATAAATCAATTAATGTAGTTGATATTGGCGCATATGTAAATTCTCCAAAGAATTTCATAAAAAAATTGTTAGCTTGTTTTGTCAGGCCAAATGTCCCTCCCCAGTAAAACAGTTGGGTACGGTAATGATATCAGAATCAAAATCAGAAATACTTTAATAATCCCAGAGGGAAATTACAGTTCCAGTACAACTGTCCATCGGAAGCGATTTGACTGAGGTTTTGCTGCCAAGGACCCCGCCTGACGAGGCTCTACCTAGTTGACTTCACTGTGATTGGCTACAACCATATACCCGATCAAAAGCGCCCCCACACCCCTTTCCTCTCCATCCACAACTCCCTCCCGAAACGCTGTCAAAAATCCATTATTATGGCTGGTGGAAGTATCAATGTTGCAGGATGTCAAACAGGCGAGGCCGCTGGCTGCCGGCTCCAGGGGAGAGCTGACTTAACAGCCGTGACCGTAGTAATGTGTAGCGGTTCACCACGGAGGAGAGCTGACAGGAAAATCATGCAGCTGACAGCAGTTAGACTCTGACTAGTTTGCACCATCTCATGTCATATTGTTTCAATATATGAATCTACACTCCTATGCTGCTGTTTTTGCAAAAACTTTACTCATCATAATTTTATTTGAAATCCTTGCAATAAAAAAACAGACTATGCATCAAAGTCTGTGCAATGACTTCAGACTACGTCCAAGTTTCTGTCACAAGGATTTTAGGGATCCTCTATTTGTCACCACAAAAACTAAATTTAATAAAACACAGTTCCAAAAGTCTTATTTAAGGTTGAAAGGGTAAAAGAAATGCCAAAGATAACTGCTTTGGGCCAAATCATCTTTTATTTAAATCTAGATATAAGTAGTTGGCGATCCTGTTTCCATTGTGATGCAATGCTTTTTCCTTAGGAACAATGGTATGAAAAGTATTCACCCTTACAGATTTCTTCCATTTTTGCTTATATGTGTGTACACCCGTACACCATTCATTTTCATTCCACCTTCCTCGTGGTTTTTTATTATGTCTGTTTTTTCTGATATAATTGTGTTTATTTCTTCCAAATAGCATTAAAAATGAGGCTGTTTATTTCTTTTTTACTTTTTGTGGAAAGGGGTAGTGAGTAAGTGGGGTATATTAGTCTGTTTTTGTTAATAACTGTCATGATTTTGAGGTGTCTGGTTATGGTTTTATTATAGATTCATATTTTTCTTGTCATTTATGGTCTATCGGTCTTACCACATTCAGTTAGTTTTGCCACCAGGGTATGGTCATCAGGTTCACTTCTGTGTGTTTTAGATTTGTTAGATCCTTTTCTTTATTACAGAATTTTTTTATTTTTTGCCTTCTACTTAATTCTTACATTGTACTTGGAGTCTTGTGTTTATGTTCTCAGTCAGATTATGTCCTTGTATTTCTATTCAGCTCCATTCATATTTATTTCAGTCTGCACCCTCCACCATAGTCCCAGCCAATTACCTAATTCAATCACCTGTGCTGTGCTCATTATCCTGCATCTGTGTCACCTGGGACTCTGCCTATTTATACCTGCCTCCCACAGTCACTCATTGTCAGTAGTGATGGTGAGATGAAGCCTCATGAGGCATTGAACCACTTGAGCCAACTGGTTCGAGAAAGGGTTCATTTCTTGATGCTTCATGTGCACACGACACCACCTACTGGCCAGGTGTATAATCACAGCCAGCTGTAGCTTAACACGTGTGATGCATTGAATTTTTGTCTATTATGACTCTTGGGAATGACTTCACAAAAGGTGTAGGACGAAATAATTTGTCTACATAAATTTTGTATACACATGTGAATAATAAAACATTGTTTGAATGTATTGTCTGTGTGTAATTATTCCCAAAATAGTAGTGACATGATATGGCATGTTGTGTAATAATGTTTTTCTGTGACTCTAGAAAAATGGCATGGGCTTAATCAGGCAGAGGACAATGAAAGTGCTTATGGAACTAGGCAGGGGGTAGTGAATAGGCTAATGCTTGTGTAACTTGGATGATTTCATGCATTTTTATTAAGAAACAACAATTTCTCCACAGTTTTTGGTTTCAAATGATTTCTCTTTTTTGATACTACTTCTCCAACCTTGGAAAAGACACGCTCACATGGCACAGATGATGCCGGGGTGCATAAATAAATAAGTGCAAGTATGTACAGATTGGGGTACTGTGACCGATGATTAGCCCAGTACTATACGGTCCCACAGTTTCCCCTCAGCAGCAACACTGAAGCACACAGAGGTTCCCGCTGCGTCTTTACGCACGATCCAGCTGCTGATGTCTCCTCTCTTTTCAGCTCAATGCAATTCTAGACAGTAACAGTTTATAACCTATCACCTTTCACAGCAACAGGTTTCTCATCTCAGTCGACCAGACAAATCTCTATTGCTCTCCTCAGTGCGCTCTGGGCGGTGAGGTGGGAGGATTTTACCCGATGGTGCGCTGCATGCGAGGGATAAACAGGGGGGAAATGCATAAATAAAAACTGTAAAGGGCTCCTATACAGTGATCATAGGAGCTGACCGGTCTGAGATCAGCCTCCTGATGTTACAAGTTCTTTAAAATGAAAGCGCGCACCCAAATTACAAGTAACGTAATTTTGCGCACCTGAAAAAAGCGCAAGGCAGCAGCGCACCGAAGAGCTGAGGCACAGAAATACGGTGCATGTAGTTAAAAAATGCAGAATTAATAAAAACAACTTATAACCAGACGTAGCGTTTTAAACTGCATCTGGTGAGCAGAACTGTTTTATGATCCAGAGTGCAGCCATCACTGGTTCTGAATGAAGGCAATATCTGGCAGCAGCTCTCTTCCCCCGCCCCCTCCCCTCCTGCGTACGTAGTACAGGACCTTACCGGCTCACTTTCACCGCTGGTTAAGACTAAAATTATTCATAACTCTGATCGCTCTTCCTGCTGCTCTGTTAACATGAACTGCAGCAGGAATTACTGATGGCCACAAGCTGTGAAAGAAGCTGAAACATCTCAGCAGAAGGTGGAGTTTTTATCGTCCGCTGCCCAGATGGGCGTTGGGATTTTTATGCGTGAAAAATGCCATGTTTGCGTGTGACCGTGTGAAGTCAGTGACGGTCAATGCGTGATAGTTGAGAGCACTGATCTCCTATCAATCCATCTCTCTCCTAAACTTTCCAAACACCAAACTAACTGTCTCAAACTAAATAACCACTATCCAAACTCTGCTATCCAAACTATCAAAACTCTATCCACTCTCTCAACTGACCGCAACTCGCCTACAACAACCCACATTTTGAATGGAGCCTGTGGGGTTTCTAAAGCTGTCGAAGACGCGCCAACATCTGAACCACTTCCCGAAGCAGTCACGTGGTACAGCCGGCCAGCGAGGCTTCGGACGTCATCGTTTTCGGCTCCTCCCCTAAATGAAGCAAGCCTCGATACGCGCTTCAAGGAAACGCCCCCTCCATTACTCGACACACGCCTCGAAGCCTCGGCACATAACGTAACATCACTAATTGTCAGAAAGCCATTGTCTGAGTAAACCTTGCAGCATCCCTTGTCTGCCTCCCTGGTTTAACCATAGTCTCTGTTTTTGGATTCTCCTTGTTCGCCTTGCCCTTGCTGGACACCTCATCGGCTCTCTGATTCCGGATATGGCCTTGGACTGTTTTGAGCACATTTCCATCCTAGCCTTTGTTTTTGTCTGCTTTCTCCTGCCTGTCATCGCTTGCTGTAAGCAGCCTGCTCTCTTCTGGACATTTCCCTGCCCATATCTGTTTTTGTTTGTGTTATTTTTGTTTTATTTTTTATAATAAACCTTTACAGTGCAACTCAGTGTCTGGCTGCCACTTAAATGCTGGGTTCTCTGATCTGCTGCAAATTACAAATAATGATCTTCCAATTAATGTTAAGTCTCTCTGCAACCAGTTATGAAGAATTGTTTTGGATTATTCAATCAACATTTGGGTGTTTTCACTGTCACTTGCTTTTGAGTCTTTGGAGATCCATATTCCTGGATAATGAACCTCATTCTTCAGGGATATTTTATATCTTTTTTGAACAATCGCAAATACTTAAAACTTCACACCTATTAAGATTAGGGAATAAGCATGAGGTTTGGGAGAGTGATTCTGCCACCGGAAATGTACCACAGACTTTTAAAGTAGTTGTTGTTAAACCTTTAAGAAACCTTCTAAAATTCTTGAGAAAGAAAGTTGTTGCTAAACAAGTATGTGAATATTTACAAAGTAATGACCTTTTTAAAAAGTTTCAGTCAGGCTTCAGAGCTCATCATAGCACTGAAACAGCTCTGGTGAAGGTCACTGATGATATTCTCAAGGCCTCAGATAATGGACTTGTGTCTGTACCTGTCCTGTTAAATCTCAGAGCTGCATTTAATACAGCTGATCACAATACTCTCATAGAAAGATTTGAACATACTGTAAGGATTGGAAAAAGATTGGGCTGGTTTTAATCTTATCTCTCTGGAAGATTCCCATTTGCTCATGTTAATAATCTTCAAACTCCAGGGTTGCTTGCAGAGTACCACAGGGTTCAGTCCTTGGGCCAATTCTCTTTACTATAAATATGGTAAAATTATCAGACAGCATGGGATTAATTTCCACTGTTATGATGATGAAACTCAGCTATATTTATACATAAATCTTGACGAATCCAACCAATTACTTGGACTACAGGCATGTCTTGATGACATCAAAACCTGGATGACTTGAAATTTGCTGCTTTTAAATTCTGACAAGACAGAAGGTTTTGGGGACCAGAGTCCTCAAAAATAAAGAAACCTTAGTATTATTTTTGACCAGGATATGTAATTTAAATCCCATATTAAACAGGTTCCCAGGGTTTCCTCTTTTCACCTCCAGAATATCGCCAAAATTATAAATATTCTGTCAAGTAGTGATGCTGAAAAACTAGCCCATGCATTTGTTACTTCAAGACTGGACTATTGTAATTCTTTACTATCAGAAAGTCCACAAAATGCAGTTCGAAGCCTTCAGCTGATCCAAAACACTGCTTTCTGATGAATTTCTGATGAAAATCAACAAGAGGGATCATATTTTTCTCCTATTTTAGCTTCCCTTCATTGGCTTCCTGTTAAATAAAGAATAGAATTTAAAATGCTCCTTTTTACATATAAAACCCTTAAGATTGCTCTCAGACTGCAGGTCTACTGGTGTTTTTTAGAGTCTCTAAAAGTAGAATAGGAGGCAGATCCTTTAGCTATCAGGCTCCTCTCCTGTGGAACCAACTCCCATTTTTGGTCCGTGAGGCAGACACCCTGACTACTTTTAAGACTACGCTTAAAACTTTTCCTTTTGACAAAGCTCATAGTTAGACCAGCTTAAGTTACCCTGAGCTATCTCTGTAGTTATGCTGCTATAGGTTTAGGCTGCTGGAGGACATCAGGGTCTATTTTTCTCACTCTGCTTAGTTCTCATAGTGTTCCCCAATTTGCATTGTTTGTTGCTATTTCAACTTTTAACTTTATGTTCTCTTTGTCTTTTTTCTGTTAGCTGTGACATCATCCAGGGGAGCAAATCGTCTGCAATTCCCATATCACATCATTGTGCGCTTCTGTGCTTTTTGTGTTTCAGCTCTGTCTTCTCTAACCACCAGTCGGTCGAGGCAGATGACCATTCACAATGAACCTGGTTCTGCTGGAGGTTTTAGCTTCTGTTAAAAGGGGAGTTTTCCTCTCCACTGTCGCTTCATGCATGCTCGCTATGAGAGAATGCTGCAAAGCCATGGACAATGCAGACGACTGTCCACTGTGGTTCAAACTTCTACTCCAGAACTACAGGCCCATCTCAAACCTCCCCTTTATCAGTAAGATTATTGAAAAAGCTGTGAAAAAGCAATTAAACACCTTCTTAACAACGACCAGCCGCTTTGACGTTTTCCAGTCAGGTTTCCGTGCTCACCACAGTACAGAGACCGCCCTTATCAAGGTGTTTAATGACATCCATATAAATACAGACTGTGGAAGAACCACCGTGCTGGTTCTATTGGACCTTAGTGCAGCATTTGATACCGTCGATCACTCCATTCTGTTAGACCGTCTGGAAAACTGGGTCGGCCTCTCTGGTACAGCTCTCCACTGGTTTAAATCCTACTTAAAGGACAGGGAATTTTTTGTATCAGTAGGTAACTTTAAATCAGAGATGACAAAAATCACATGCGGGGTTCCCCAAGGGTCCATCCTGGGTCCCCTCCTTTTCAATATCTACATGCTCCCTCTAGCTCAGATAATAAAAAACAACAACATCAGCTACCATAACTATGCAGACGACACACAGCTCTACATCACCATGTCACCAGGTGACTATGGACCAGTTCAGGCACTGAGTAAATGCCTAGAAGAAATCAATGCCTGGATGTGCCAAAATTTTCTTCAGTTGAATAAAAACAAAACAGAAGTAATAATTTTTGGACCAATAGAGGAGAGATCAAAAGTTAGCACACAGCTTCAGCTGCTTCAGCTAAAAACCACTAATCAGGCCCGAAATCTGGGAGTAGTGATGGACTCAGACCTGAACCTCCAAAAGCACCTAAAGACAGTTACAAGGTCGGCTTTCTATCACCTGAAAAATATTTCTAGGATTAAAGGACTGATGTCTCAGCAGGATCTGGAAAAACTAATCCATGCGTTTATTTTTAGTAGAATCGATTACTGCAACGGTGTTTTCACAGGTCTGCCTAAAAAGTGGATCAGACAGCTGCAGCTGATCCAGAACGCTGCTGCCCGCGTCCTCACTAAGACTAAGAAAGTAGAGCACATAACCCCAGTTCTAAAGTCTTTACAGTGGCTCCCTGTATCTCAGAGAATAGACTTTAAAATACTTCTGTTAGTCTATAAATCCCTGAATGGCTTAGCACCTAAATACATCACAGACTTGTTATCAGCGTATCAACCCTCCAGACCACTAAGGTCGTATGGCTCCAGCCTTCTCTGCATGCCTAGAACTAGAACTAAACAAGGAGAAGCAGCATTTAGTTCCTATGCTCCACTTATCTGGAACAAACTTCCAGAAAATTGTAAAGGTGCGGAAAGCCTGAGTTCCTTTAAATCAAGATTAAAAACACATTTGTTTAGGATTGCCTTCAATTGTTCTAGTTAACTGAATCACCACTTTTTTGCTCTAATTTCTATCTACATTTTATTCTTACTTGCTTTTATTCTGTTTTAATTTGCTATATTTTAATCATGTAAAGCACTTTGCATTGTCCATGTACTGAATTGTGCTATATAAATAAATTTGCCTTGCCTTGCCTTGCCTTGCCTTACACTCTTTCATGAGGAGTGAATGCTGCTTGACAAGACTCGATGCAATCTGCTGGATTTCTTTAGGAAACTTTTCGACCAATCAGTCTGGATGATATGATAGAATTTGACTTTGTAAAGTGCCTTAAGATAACGTGTTGTGAATTGGCGCTATATAAATAAAATTTAATGGAATTGAAGGGTGACAGGTATTTGCTCCTTATTTTTCAAAACAATGTCATGTCATCTACTAGTTGACTAATAACTTATTTTTCCATCTAGAGTAATGGCTTCAATTTCAGAGTTTTTCAGTAGAATGAACAGTATATCTGCAGCACCGATAAACAATAATGGAGACAAACGACACCCTTGTCTTGTACCTCTAAATCAATCCTCCAAACCCAAAACGTTTTAATATTTCCAAATAATTTTTGGAAATCGTGAAATAAAATATAAGCATTGTCCCCCACCATATCACTGTAATCTATAAGGTCCCGGAGCAATCTGATATTATTATGGATGGATCTTCCTTTCATGAATTTTTGACAGCTCTGATTTTAATCTAGATGCTAGTACCAAGGTAAGGAGTTGATAGTCTCTATTCAAAAGAGTAATAGGCTTCAAGTTATTTCATATTTTTCTGTCTTTTCTGGGTTTAGGGATTCAATTTGATTTTATTATATCTCGTTTCATCGTGATCATCAATTCGTTTTTACTAATACCGTCTTCAATTGCATCAACTAATAAATATTTAATTTCTTCCCAAAAATGCTTGTAAAAATTTGCTGTGAATTCATCTGGACCAGGCGAACGATCAGATGCTATTCTTTTAATAACATTATCTACCAGTAATTCTGCTAATTTTAAACTTTCTTCACAGAGCTTTTTAAATGTGCCATCAGTTTTTGGAATCACTATATGAAGAGGATTAAATGTTACAATACAGTTAAATATCTCTCTACAAGCAACCCAGTGACCTTCTTTATCCCTCCAGGAAAAACCCATGATTTTGAGGTGTCTGGTTATGGTTTTAATTTAGATTAATATTTTCAGGAAACATCTGAAAAGAAATAGCCACTCCTGTGGAGCGGTTGGATCCATGACTGAATGTAATTTTGTCTCCCTAATTGTTGGGACCAGAATTTCATATCAGACTCATCAGAAAAAGTTTCTTGGTGAAAATAAACATTGGACCTTAGCCTCTTAAAAAACAGAAAAACAACTTTCCGCTTGACTGACTCTCCCCCAGCATTAAATTTGACTGAATCTTTTAAACCCCTAGCATTAAACAATGAACAGGAAATGCATTTTTAATGTGGTAATAATGAACACATAATATTCAATTAGAACAGAAAATAGACTAGTTAACGAGGTAGTACGGATTACTGCGAACATCCCATGTTTAGAATAACCTCTCCACACGACTTTGATTTATTCTGAATACTTAACCCGTTCCTATTGGCTTCAATGCGCTTGCCGTTGATGTAGCCATATGGACATCAAAAACACGCTGCCCTCTGTTCTTTTCCGGCTTGCTCAAGCTTAGGCCCCATTGCTTATCTTAACAAAAAGTTCTCTCTTGTCAGATCTTTGGCAAAATGGACACCCTCTTTGGAGGCCGCTGATGCCAAAATGTGTTCAGGGTGTTATAAGCATCTTTAGTTCTTTTAATTCTCCTGTTGATTGGTTTCTGCCGTGTTCATTGGCGGTAAGATGTCTCTGCACCACTAAGTAGAACAGCGGGCAAGGGTGTCTAAACTGGGTGGATTTAGCTCCTACAGAGTTCTTACTTTTCATCTGGTAGCCAGGTAAATATGTTGCCCTAAAGCTCATCAAGAGTGGAGATACAACGCTCACATATAAACAAATTTGGGACAGAGCTTGCAGCTTCAGGTAAGTGCGACTGCTCTGCTGTCCATTCCACAGCAAGCCCTCCCATTGTTATAGACGTGGTAATGCCGTGGAGGAAAACTGACTGCTATCAGAGAGGTGCTGATCTGTATGTTGGTGTTTTGATTGAGTGTTTACGACATGTGTCTCATCAATGTTAAACTGGACAAATTTACTGCTATGAAATCAACAGACTCTCCAAACTGACGTTACCCTGGCAACCACACAGCATTTCCAGTTGTCACCTCGATATTGAAACTTCAAAGTATAAACATGGAATGTTATAAATCGTAAAGTTGGTTCAGACGCTTTTTGCTTGTTTGTCTTTACAAGTCCTGCTGCTCCAATGCGTTGAAGTGCAAAGGAGAAAGGGTGCTTGGGGGTCAGATGTTTTGCACCAACTCCGTCCCAATAAAGAGGCACAATGTTGTTCTATGTCGCCATTATTGTAAAGGATTCTGACTGGCTAACATAGGTTTTATCATAGCAGTAAACTGCCCCTTATGCCTTTGGCATGTTTTAAACAATGCTTAGTGTTATATTTGTGCAGGTTGAAAAACATTTCTGAAAACAATCCAGTGTGTACTAGATTATTTTAAAAAACGATGTGGGGGAGGTATTCGTTTTTATAAAGATCTGGATATGTGTGCAAGGCCTAAGTTGGGTTAGTAACAGAAGGATCCAGAGAAGAGCACAAGAAACCAGTAAGTTTATATACAAACTGAGGCAGGGAAGGGAAATGACTGGCAAACCAGCAGAGCTAATGAGTGAGGATGAGTTGGAGCTGAAGGAGAGAGAATGCAGAGCAATCAGGGGAGATGTGGAGCAGCTGACAAAAAAGAAAAGACCAAAGCAGAGGAGCAGAGAAAAGACAGCATGAATGGAGCTGAACAAGAAACCCTGGGGGGAAACGTCAAGCAGATCTAACAGGAAACAATCTAAATGTAAAAGGATCACAAGTAAAACACAAAAGCATGAACTAAACAAATACACCAAACTATAAAGCGCCTAAGGAAAGGAGCAAAGAAGTGAATTAGGCAAGACCAAACAAGGAAATTATCAAAATGAAAACACAGATGGAAATCAAAAGCAACACCAATTGATCATGACACCACGATGACGTAATGAACTGGTTGTTAAAAACACTTCATGACAGTTGTTGCTGAAGGGATATATTAAGTTTAGGGGGCAATCACTTTTTCAAGACTGGTCTGATAGCTTTTTCTCCAATAAATGAAATCATCATTTGTATTTATTTAGGTTGTCTCAGTGTGAACATAAAAGAAAAACGTTATTTGATAATCTGAAACATCTAAGTGTGAGAAAAAAGTAAAAACAGAAGAGACCTGTAAGGGGCTAACATTAAGCCATTGACTTCCTCCCACAGACCAAAAACATGTGATTCTGATACTTGGTGACTGGCTCTTACATTAGAGTGTGAATATACTTGGGTATTTGTGTTAGGTGTCACTGCTTTTGCCCGGTGATAGGTTGGTGACTGTTTCTGGGTGGAGTTAGCCTCTCATCTGTTTTCTCCTGGGTTAAGCCCCTCTCTCCAAGGCTCCCTCTCCCCACAACCCTAAGAAGGATTAGAGCGGCAGAGAAATTAGTGAGCAAGAAAAGAAAATTATATATTTAACACTGACTTTATACAGAAAAAGAGGCCACGACCTCTGTGAGGGAACATGGTTGCCAATTAAACTCTCCCCACATTACACCCAAACCCTGAGTGTGGGGTTTGTGTGAAAACCTCTTGGCTTCAGTGGCGTTTCTGAGACAGGCTGCAGGAATTCCTCCCTGAGGCCTCTCTGCTCCTGACATAGTTCTCTTCCGACTTAGTTCCCCAGACTTCCCCTCCTCCTCTCATGTCAGCTTTGGGTGAAGTTATTTCCACATTCCTGGACCCTGAAACAATCAGTCAGCGAACAGGAAAGGTCTACATCAGATTTCGCAATCATCCTCCACTCTCATTTATAATCTGAACTGGTAGTAACGAGAAGAGGAGAAAACAATAGGACGGGGACAATTGAGAATACCATTCTGACGTCACCTCATAGTAGTGTGAATATGGAAGGTACTTCAAAAAACATGTATTAGTCTTTGTTGATCGAGTTCTTCACTTCGAAGGTTTTGACATGATGTCAAGTACTTTAACAGAGCTATGAGCTCTAGCTTGTCATCCATCCCACCCCTGAGTCTATTCTCCACCCACGCTCTTCGCTCCAAATGTAGTTCAGAATTGGCATGGAATTGTTATTTTAAAGCACTTGCATCACATACACAGGAATCATAATATTATGACTTACAGATATATTTTGCAACCAGTAGAGCTGTAAATCAAATGTCAAGGATTAATTAAATGCAAATGCAATGCATCAATGAGATTCACTGCTGGTCTGTTAGATGTCTTCTGAACCAGAGCCTTCCATGGAGAAGTCCAGGTTCTGTGATAATCTCTGGGTTCTACTGCAACAAAACGTCTGGCCTTGAGAAGTAAAGGTATATAACCACATTGTTTGCTTAAAAAATACCAAAAACCATTTGATCATGATAGAATAAGGTTATATACACCAAGCCTCCATCCTGATAATGTTTTGATGGTCCTTTTTTGGATAAATATAGCCCCAGCACCGGTCGTGATGACCAGATATAAACAGACGTGGCACCATCTACCAGCAGTATCTCAGAACTATCATAATGCCAGTTTTCTTAATTAATAAATCAAAATAAATAATGCCGGACCGAGCCTCACAGTAAAGCAGCAGCTCAGCGTGAATGAAGACTAACCGTTATCAATTAAATACACCGATCTACAGCAACTTTAAGAGCCTCATATCAGAACATTTACTCACGTCAATCAACTGTTGTCACATCTGAGCAATGGGCAGGTTTAGCGTCCGCTTCGCTGAACACCAACACTCACATTCCCAGTGACATTCCAGTCTTTTCTCTCTGGGAATCATGTACTTTTATTTTTTACCAAATCTTAACCGAAATAACAACTAATACGCCAGCAGGACGTGATAATCTTTCATAAAAACTTGTATGTAACCAGAGTGAGCTACTGACGTATAAATTAAAAAAGTCAAATAACATGGCTATGCACCTTTAAGTTGCACTGTTTTCATGTCCATGACAAAAATGGGAAATTACTTTTCATTTGCCTTCCAAAGAGGTGTAAAGATAATAGCCTACAAACAGGAACCAGCGGTCTCTTAAACATCTTAGTTTGAATAAAAAATGTTCTAAAACTGGAGTACAGCTTTATTCAACATAATTTGCTCAGCATTGTCAAACCAAGATTTCTGCTTCAGTGAAGAGAAAATGTGAGAGCTGGCCGGACAATGCTGACGTTGGTGTGCAGCGGGATTGGAGTTTCCACACAGTTCAAAGTGGGTATTATTTATGGTTTGCTGGGAAGAGAAATGAGCAGCGGCAGGAAAAACTGGAATTCCCACTTTAGTGGAACCAGGAATGCAATACGATTTGAAGGGAATGTTGAGGGAGATAATGACGGGGAGTCTGGATTTCTTCTGCTCTGAGCTGTAGAAGCTGCACACTTTTCCTTCAGAATCTGTACAGCTGAGTATCAAATCTTTCACATCCAGATGGGCAATGACTAATACAGTTCTGTTATTTATGTCGAGTTTGCTTTCTTGCGTGTTTATTTTTCAGACATTTCAAACCTCACATCTGGTGTTAGGATATGGATTGTGATAAAAAAGGGTGGGAAACAGGCTGCTGGGTGGTTTGGCTCAAGGTAGAGGTGCATCGGAAGGAGTCAGCTGAGGATGTTAAGTCATATGAGGTGCATCCTGGATGCCTCCATTTGTAGGTTATAGCTGTCCCACTGGAAGGAGGCCCCAAGGTAACCCAGAACTCCCATTTGTTCTGGCCTGCAAAAGCTAGAAAAATTTCTTTTGGGCAAGAAACCTTGCAAAACTAAGTTTTCTCTAAGTATAATCACTGTCTTACTTCTACAATAAAGGTACAAATCTGTGACATGGAAATATAGAAATATTGAGTCTTTTCTTTACAACGTCTTAACCATTGACGATGACTTTCGACATGGAGAGATGAATTAACACTTAAGAAATGAATAACACCTATACTGAAATGATTTCATAAATTGTAGAGCCAGCCCAAAGGCGCAGGCAAAGTATGCAGGTGCTTAGCGGCTCCAAAGTCAACAGTGACCTAAAGAAGTCTCACACAAGAATGGGTTTAAAAGTGTGAGGCTAGGTGAGGAATCCAACATCAAAAACGAAACTTGATGTTAAAATGTCTGTAAATCATTGTTGTTAGACTTTAACTACTGCTTTAAAAGAGTATTGGGAAAATCTGTTGAAATGTGGCTGTACATCTGGGATCTACATGGGTCCCAGTGTTTCCCAGAGTGGCCTTCATCAAACCAATACAAGCAGTTAACATCAGGGCTTTATGTGGCCCTAGTTGAGCCCTGCTCCTGCATGGTGGTTGGAAGACCCACATATATTAAATTATGCTCAGGGCCCCCTACAGTCTTGGAAGTGAGAGAATGGAATAAGAAATAACTGCATAAAATAACTGTGTGAAACACTTCCACACTGAATGCTTATAGGATGAAAACATTTAAATACAAAACATGTATGGGATCTGGGATTGTCTCAATTGCTGTCACAGGGAAGAAAAAAGTACAAAATATAGTCAAACAAAGATCTAATTGCTAAATCATCAACAAGTCCCAGAGAAGACCGGGGCATTTTACAGCCTGCGGGCCACATCCAACTAGTTAAACTGTAAAAGTATTCCTTACAAAGTTGCACTATATTAAACAGACAGAAAGACAGACAGACACTGGAACGATGGTTGTACCGTATGATTGGGTGTCACACCTCAGAGACTTATAATTTTGTATAAGGATGTTTGTATTCTGTTCAAAGAATTTTAGGCCTTCCTATGCACTTTTAATGGCTTACACACATACATATAATAAATATCAACTGAGCAATAAATGCGATTTTATTGACAATCCTTTGCATAAGTATTCTTACCCCTAAACTTCTACATGTTGAAACGTCAATAGTTTCAACATCAACACAAAGTAGTGAACTGTGGTCAGGTGGAAGGAAAATGTGTCGTCCATCCATCCTTTTGCTGTAGCCCATCCTGGATATGTCTGTGTGATGACTCTATCTGTGGTTCTCACGTTATGGATCTCCTCCAAACTCTTGAATGGGTTTCCCTTCATAATCCTGTTGCTTGTGCATCTTTTTCTGCCCCACTTTTTCCTTCCACTCAACTTTCAACCCTACTGTGAAAACCTCTAAATTTCCAGAGACATGCTGTACTTTGCATCACCAGTAACATACTTTTGTAAACAGCCCACTATAAATGTTCAATTCAATTCAATTCAATTTTATTTATATAGCGCCAAATCATGAAACATGTCATCTCAAGGCACTTTACAAAATCAAGTTCAATCATATTATACAGATTGGGTCAGATTATACAGATTGGTCAAAAAATGTTCCTATATAAGGAAACCAGTTGATTGCATCAAAGTCCCGACAAGCAGCATTCACTCCTGGGGAAGCGTAGAGCCACAGTTAGAGTCGTCTGCATTGTACATGGCTTTGCAGCAATCCCTCATACTGAGCAAGCATGAAGCGACAGTGGGAAGAAAAACCACCCATTAACGGGAAGGAA
This sequence comes from Fundulus diaphanus, assembly GCA_037039145.1. Classification (NCBI taxonomy): domain Eukaryota; kingdom Metazoa; phylum Chordata; class Actinopteri; order Cyprinodontiformes; family Fundulidae; genus Fundulus; species Fundulus diaphanus. The sequence continues at coordinate 52,711,309 of CM073122.1, forward strand.
AAACCTCCAGCAGAACCGGGCTCAGTATGAACGGTCATCTGCCTCGACCGACTGGGGTTACAGAAGACAGAGCAGAGACACAACAAGAGAGACAAAAAAAGCACAGAAGCACACATTGATCTAGTAATCTGTTCTACATTAGATGGTAATAGTCGTGATCTGTCCTCCCTGGATGATTTCACAGTCAACAGAACGTCAGACCAGGTGTACCTACTATGAAGAAAAAAGAGAGAGAACAAAAAGTTAAAAGCTGAAATGACAACAGTCATTTCAATGTAATGCAAATCTGGAGAACAGTAGAAATCAGTAGAGTGAGAAAAGTAGGCCCTGATGTCCTCCAGTAGCCTAAGCCTATAGCAGCAAAACTATAAAGGTAGCTCAGAGTAACATGAGCCACTCTAGTTATAAGCTTTGTCAAAAAGGAAGGTTTTAAGATTAGTCTTAAAAGTAGACAGGGTGTCTGCCTCACAGACCAAAACTGGGAGTTGGTTCCACAGGAGAGGAGCCTGATAGATAAAGGATCTGCCTCCCATTCTACTTTTAGAGACTCTAGGAACCACCAGCAGACCTGCAGTCTGAGAGCGAAGTGCTCTGTTAGGAACATACGGAGTAATCAGAGCTCTGATATATGATAGAGCTTGATTATTAAGGGCTTTATACGTTAGAAGAATAATTTTAAATTCTATTCTTGATTTAACAGAAAGCCAATGAAGGGAAGCTAAAATTGGAGAAATATGATCCCTCTTGTTGATTTTCATCAGAACTCTTGCTGCAGCATTTTGGATAAGCTGAAGACTTTGAATTGCATTTTGTGGACTTCCTGATAGTAAAGAATTACAATAGTCCAGCCTTGAAGTAACAAATGCATGGACTAGTTTTTCAGCATCACTTCTGGACAGAATGTTTCTAATTTTGGCAATATTCCGGAGGTGAAAAAAGGAAACTCTGGAAACCTGTTTAATATGGGATTTAAATGACATGTCTTGGTCAAACATAATACCAAGATTTTTTACTTTATTACCAGAGGCCAAGTTAATGTCATCCAGATTAAGTGATTGGTTAAGAAGTTTATTTTTTGAGGACTCTGGTCCAAAGATTACAACTTCGGTCTTGTCAGAATTCAAATGCAGAAAATGTAAAGTCATCCAGCTTTTGATGTCATCAAGACATGACTGCAGTCGAAGTAATTGATTGGATTCATCAGGATTTATGGATAAATATAGCTGAGTGTCATCAGCATAACAGTGGAAATTAATCCCATGCTGTCTGATAATTTTGCCGATCGGAAGCATATATTGTCACGATTTGGGTTTTGTCTTGGTTTATGTTATCAGATTTATTAGTTAAGTTTCTGCTTTTGGGGTCTTGTTTGGTTTTGATTTAGACATGTTGTTCTGTTTAGGTTACCTGTTTTCCACCTGTCACTTTATCAGCTCTGTTTGGTCTCCCCTCAGCAATCTGTCAGCTTTCTTGCCTTGATTAGATCCACCTGCTCACTTATAATTAGTCTTCACTCCTGTTCACCTGCTCACTCCCCTATATAGTCCTGCCACAAACCTCTGCAATCTGCCAGATCATTAACGAGCCCACGGTGAGTTTTGTTTCCAGTGTTCCTTTATTGATTGACCTGTTGATGCTAACCCGAGAGCCTTTTTGATTCTGAGCCAGCCTGTTCCCTGATCTGTTTTTCCTGCCCTGTCTGACTGATTTACCGGTTTACCGACCTGAGTCTGTCCCATGGTTATCCGAGCTTGCTTTGCCCTGTTTGTACCTCTGCCTATTTTGGACTGCCTTTTGTGTACCGGATTTTGGACTGCCATTTTGACCATTGAGCCTTGCCTGTCCCAGTTTTATTATTAAATACTGTTTTTTTGCCTTCACCTCACTTGTTTGGCTTGAATACTGGGTTTGCCTGATTCACGTTCGTAACAGAATGATCTGGCCCCCCTAAAACCTATCGCCAAACAAGCTTGTAGAGGTTTTTTTTTTTTCCTTCTCCGCTTAAATTTTTTGCTTTTTTTTTTTTTTTTTTTCCCCTCCACACGCTATGGCTTGGGAGGGTTCCAGATTGGCGTTCTGTCCCCCTGGTATCGGTCCCAGACGCCATCTCTCCAGCAGCCGCAGCAGCAGTAACCCGCTGCCTGCTCCGAGTTTACGATTGGGAGGGCTCTTTGTCACAAATTCAGATTCTGCTCAGAACAGAAGGGATCACTCACCCAGCGACAGCGCTGTCGGCTCTGCCCATGGGTTTTGTCCGGACCCGGCTTTGTTTGTGGAGGTCGAAGCGGAGGTGGTGCGGGATCTTCGCCCGGATCTTTTTCTCTCTCTCCCTCCAGAGGAGGAGATGCAGGGAACGCTGTGGGCTCCGCCGATCCCGGCTCTACCGACAGAATCAAACCTCCAGCAAGTCCTGCCGTCCCGCCGTCGGAGGAGGGGACGGAAACCTGTGGGTCGCTCCCTCACCCGTTCTGTTCGGCCGACAGGCGAGTCAGTACCGCGCCCGTCCGTTGCCACTTCCTGCCCAGTGGATCGGAGTCCGGTGCTCCCCAGAGCTGAGCAGCCCACAGCGCCTCCTGGTGGCGTCCGTGATGCTGAGGATCTGGCTCTGGAGGACCAGTTAAGAGCTTTTGCCCCTATTATTAAACACCTTAGGGAGGCTCTTTTCAGCCAGTATTCAGAGGAGCTGGAGGCTAAATTAAAGGAGGTCGAGGGGCACTATAGAGCGGCTCTCCAGGGTTTCTATAGTGGACTCAATCCTGTCCCCAAGGGTCCAGCCGACGCCTCGGCACCTGCACCTGTCCCAGAGGACCCGCCCCCTACCTCAGCTCCAGTGCCGACCTCCGGCAGCTATAAAGCAGCACTGTCTGCGCAGCCGGTCCAAGAAGCTGCAACCCCGGAGGGTCCGCAGCCGGCCCAAGACGCTGCAACCCAGGAGGGTCCGCAGCCGGCCCAAGACGCTGCAACCCCGGAGGGTCCACAGCCGGCCCAAGACGCTGCAACCCCGGAGGCTTCGCAGCCGGCCCAAGACGCTGCAACCCCGGAGGCTCCGCAGCCGGCCCAAGACGCTGCAACCCCGGAGGCTCCGCAGCCGGCCCAAGACGCTGCAACCCCGGAGGCTCCGCAGCCGGCCCAAGACGCTGCAACCCCGGAGGCTCCGCAGCCGGCCCAAGACGCTGCGACCCCGGAGGCTCCGCAGCCGGCCCGAGACGCTGCAACCCAGGTGGGTCCGCAGCCGGCCCGAGACGCTGCAACCCAGGTGGGTCCGCAGCCGGCCCGAGACGCTGCAACCCAGGAGGGTCCACAGCCGGCCCGAGACGCTGCAACCCAGGAGGGTCCGCAGTCGGCCCGCGACGTGGGAACCCAGGAGGGTCCGCCGCCAGTCTGCGACGTGGGAACCCAGGAGGGTCCGCCGCCAGTCTGCGACGTGGGAACCCAGGAGGGTCCGCCGCCAGTCTGCGACGTGGGAACCCAGGAGGGTCCGCCGCCAGTCTGCGACGTGGGAACCCAGGAGGGTCTACCACTGGTCCACGATGAGGGGGTTCAGACGAGCCCTTTTTCAGGCCGCAACTCGGGGGCTCATCGGAACACTGGGCGCCGTGGCCCTCGCCCAGACGACAAGCGGCGCCGTGGCCCTCGCCCAGACGACAAGCGGCGCCGTGGCCCTCGCCCAGACGACAAGCGGCGCCGTGGCCCTCGCCCAGACGACAAGCGGCGTCGCGGCCCTCATCCAAACGACAAGCTCCGTCGGGGGTCTCGCCGAGAAGACAAGCACCCAGAGCCCCATGGAGGCTTAGAGGTCCCTGGACCTTTTCTGAAGCTCTTACCCCCTCATCTTTGGCTTGACAGCCAATTTCCCAAGTGGCTGACCAAGCTCTCTTTGTCGGAGGTTCTGGAAGGGTTACTGCTGAGGTTCTGGGTGTTAAAGGGTCTGGGAGCATCTGAAGTCTGTAGCCCGGGGCCTCCTGAACCTGAAGTCTGTAGCCCGGGGCCTCCTGAACCTGAAGTCTGTAGTCCGGGGCCTCCTGAACCGGAAGCCTGTAGCAAGGCCCCGTCTGAACCTGAAGCCTGTAGCCAGGCCCCGTCTGAACCTGAAGCCTGTAGCCAGGCCCCGTCTGAACCTGAAGCCTGTAGCCAGGCCCCGTCTGAACCTGAAGCCTGTAGCCAGGCCCCGTCTGAACCTGAAGCCTGTAGCCAGGCCCCGTCTGAACCTGAAGCCTGTAGCCAGGCCCCGTCTGAACCTGAAGCCTGTAGCCAGGGGCCGTCTGAACCTGAAGCCTGTAGCCAGGGGCCGTCTGAACCTGAAGCCAGTAGCCAGGGGCCGTCTGAACCTGAAGCCAGTAGCCAGGGGCCGTCTGAACCTGAAGCCTGTAGCCAGGCTCCTCCTGAACTCTGTAGCCAGGCTCCTCCTGAACTCTATAGCCAGGCTCCTCCTGAACTCTATAGCCAGGCTCCTCCTGAACTCTGTAGCCAGGCTCCTCCTGAACTCTGTAGCCAGGCTCCTCCTGAACTCTGTAGCCAGGCTCCTCCTGAACTCTGTAGCCAGGCTCCTCCTGAACTCTGTAGCCAGGCTCCTCCTGAACTCTGTAGCCAGGCTCCTCCTGAACTCTGTAGCCAGGCTCCTCCTGAACTCTGTAGCCAGGCTCCTCCTGAACTCTGTAGCCAGGCTCCTCCTGAACTCGGTAGCCAGACGCCTCCTGAACTCTTTAGCCAGGCGTCTCTTCTAGCTCTTAGTCCGGCGCTGTCTCCAGCCTTTAGTCCGGCGCCAGGTTCTGTTCTCTCTCTCTCCAGGCGTCGGTTCCTGAGGGTCCTGTTCTGCCGACGGTCCCCGAGGTTGCTGCTCTGCCGCCGGTCTCCGAGAGACCTGCTCCGCCGCCGGCCTATGAGAGACCTGCTCCGCCGCCGGCCTATGAGAGACCTGCTCCGCCGCCGGCCTATGAGAGACCTGCTCCGCCGCCGGCCTATGAGAGACCTGCTCCGCCGCCGGCCTATGAGAGACCTGCTCCGCCACCGGCCGCCGGACATCTTTGCTAACCGGGGCCGTCCTACAGGACACCCGCCGGATTACCTGTCTCACAGGGGTCGTCCGCCGGGACGTCCGCCGGAGAACCTGACACGCCTAGGACGTCCGCCGGAGAATCTGACACGCCTAGGACGTCCGCCGGAGAACCTGACACGCCTAGGACGTCCGCCGGAGAACCTGACACGCCGAGGACGTCCGCCGGAGAACCTGACACGCCGAGGACGTCCGCCGGAGAACCTGACACGCCGAGGACGTCCGCCGGAGAACCTGACACGCCGAGGACGTCCGCCGGAGAACCTGACACGCCGAGGACGTCCGCCGGAGAACCTGACACGCCGAGGACGTCCGCCGGAGAACCTGACACGCCGAGGACGTCCGCCGGAGAACCTGACACGCCGAGGACGTCCGCCGGAGAACCTGACACGCCGAGGACGTCCGCCGGAGAACCTGACACGCCGAGGCCGTCCGCCGGAGAACCTGACACGCCGAGGCCGTCCGCCGGAGAGCCTGACACGCCGAGGCCGTCCGCCGGAGAGCCTGACACGCCGAGGCCGTCCGCCGGAGAGCCTGACACGCCGAGGCCGTCCGCCGGAGAACCTGACACGCCGAGGCCGTCCGCCGGAGAACCTGACACGCCGAGGACGTCCGCCGGAGAACCTGACACGCCGAGGCCGTCCTTCGGGACGTCCGCCGGAGAACCTGACACGCCGAGGACGTCCTTCGGGACGTCCGCCGGAGAACCTGACACGCCGAGGACGTCCGCCGGAGAACCCGACACGCCGAGGCCGTCCTCCGGGACGCCCGCCTGAGAACCCGACTCGTCGAGGCCGTCCTCCTGGACGCCCGCCGGAGAACCCGACTCGTCGAGGCCGTCCTCCTGGACGCCCGCCGGAGAACCCGACTCGTCGAGGCCGTCCTTCTGGACGCCCGCCGGAGATCTTGACTTGTCAGGATCATCCTCCGGGATACCCGTCAGACTTTATTTATGTTATTTTAGTTCGCCCTGTCGGGTTGTTTTTGGTTTGGATTGTGTTTCTTTTTCCTGTTTCTGGCCCTCCATCCTGTACCTCCCTCCACCCACCCGGGCTAGTCTGTTTTGTTTCTGAGGCCGTCTGGAATCCGGCCTTGAGGAGGGGGTTCTGTCACGATTTGGGTTTTGTCTTGGTTTATGTTATCAGATTTATTAGTTAAGTTTCTGCTTTTGGGGTCTTGTTTGGTTTTGATTTAGACATGTTGTTCTGTTTAGGTTACCTGTTTTCCACCTGTCACTTTATCAGCTCTGTTTGGTCTCCCCTCAGCAATCTGTCAGCTTTCTTGCCTTGATTAGATCCACCTGCTCACTTATAATTAGTCTTCACTCCTGTTCACCTGCTCACTCCCCTATATAGTCCTGCCACAAACCTCTGCAATCTGCCAGATCATTAACGAGCCCACGGTGAGTTTTGTTTCCAGTGTTCCTTTATTGATTGACCTGTTGATGCTAACCCGAGAGCCTTTTTGATTCTGAGCCAGCCTGTTCCCTGATCTGTTTTTCCTGCCCTGTCTGACTGATTTACCGGTTTACCGACCTGAGTCTGTCCCATGGTTATCCGAGCTTGCTTTGCCCTGTTTGTACCTCTGCCTATTTTGGACTGCCTTTTGTGTACCGGATTTTGGACTGCCATTTTGACCATTGAGCCTTGCCTGTCCCAGTTTTATTATTAAATACTGTTTTTTTGCCTTCACCTCACTTGTTTGGCTTGAATACTGGGTTTGCCTGATTCACGTTCGTAACAGATATAGAGTAAAGAGAATTGGTCCAAGGACTGAACCCTGTGGTACTCCACAGGTGACCCTAGAGCTTGAAGAAGATTTATTATTAACATGAACAAACTGGAATCTGTCCGACAGATAAGATTTAAACCAGCCTAATGCTTTCCCCTTAATCCCTACAGTATGTTCAAGTCTTTGTATGAGAATATTGTGATCAACTGTATCAAATGCAGCACTGAGATCTAACAGGACAAGTATAGACACAAGTCCATTATCTGAGGCCATGTGAATATCATTAGTGACCTTCACCAGAGCCGTTTCAGTGCTATGATGAGCTCTGAAGCCTGACTGAAACTCCTCAAGTAGGTCATTACTTTGTAAATGTTCACAAAGTTGATTAGCAACTACTTTCTCAAGAATTTTAGATAAGAAAAGAAGATTAGATATAGGTCTGTAGTTTACTAGCTCATCTTGATCAAGAGAAGGTTTCTTAAATGTTACTATTAAAACAACAAAAATCATTGGCAGTATGACGTCATAAAAGAATGGCCCGTGTGTGGGTTGTCATTGGCAGCAGGTGGATTTGTTCCGGACCTCCCCCCTGTGTGGTTCCCCGCCTCCAGATGTTCGGGCTGCTGACGGGTCTCCATTTCGCAGCGGGCGGACTCTCCCTCAAACTGCAAGTTGCCGACGGGACCAAGGACCGCTGGAATACCAGCTCCGGCTGCTTTTCTCCGGGTGAAGTTGTTCTAGTCCCCGCCGTGAGCGAGTTTGAGCGCTGCTATGGCGGAGGGCTGTTTTCTGTCCGCGCTGCAGCCCAACTCCTCCTGTACCGCCTACGTGCTGCCCTCGGACGGCCAGTCTGCGGACCCCATGGCCAAAGTCCGGAGGGTCCAGGAGCAGGTCCGGATGCGGCTGGCCGAGAGGAAGTCCTACTCGCTGTCCAGACAGGGCGACTCGCAGCTCGGGCCAGCAACAGGTGAGAGGCATGGTGGTGGGAAGATCCAGGTTCTGGTGAGCGGAGGGTGCCCGTTGTGCTGCGTAATAACGGTGCTGCGTAAGGTGACCTGCGCCCAGACACGCTCTGGAGTCCCGTTACACCGTTACCTGAATAGCATAGCTAGAATAGTCCTTTATATAAGTAATAAAACTCAAGAGTTCAGAATCAAAATAGGCAGCAAAACCAGAATATAGCCTACCACATACACCAGTCACTGCTGACTAGAACAGAATAGTGGGCAGTATAGTTTATATCTTAGTTTAGGAAACCCTTCTATAAATAACAAAAAAAATCATATATATATATATATATATATATATGCTGTGGGTTAATTGGCAGTCAGCCCATTCTGGTGGGCTATATCTTATCTCCTGACATTGCATTGCAAGCTGTTCCTAATCTACATTCAGCACACGCAGGCCAACAGTAGCAAGGGGATTTTATTTGGCCTAAATTGCAAACAGATTCTATCCAAACGTTGTCCTGACTGGGACCTTTATAGCCTTCCATCTTTTGTTTGATCCCTCGTCTGGTTTCCCCCCCCTGTGTGTGCTGCAGTGACTGTTCACCCACACCACTTAAACCACTGAAATGTTCATAAACACAGCAGAACAGAAATGTTAAGATGTTGGGGTTTTTTCTGAATCTGAGACCCAGGAGAACAGTACAACAATACCATACAAGCTGCATGTCATTTATATGGATTTTGCGGGGGGAAAAATAGCAATAATATCCAATGTGCTTACTTGGGAAGCTCTTTCAGGCAAATATAAATCGGAATGAGAAAATATCTTCGTTTCAACAAAAGACTGAAAAAAGATGTATTCCTAAGTTTTTCTAAACTCATTTTAGTTGAGCAGAAACTTGAGCAGAAACACTGAACGGGGACAAACAGTCCCAAACTGTACTTGTCACCATGGTTACATCAAATTGGACTTGAAAACTTGGGCTTTTATTGGACAGTCTGTCTCCTAAATTACAATACAGAGCTTTGTCCCAGTAACATCTCAACAAAGGGAGTACACAGCGCTGGGTAAGACTGGGTAAGACTGTTCAGCCAAGGTCTGCCCTTTCTTTGAAACTGAACTGATGATGTGGAATCCTACAACTTCTTCTGTTTTGTGCAGAGTTCAGAGCTGAGTGTTTACCGTGGTTTGGAAAATACCAAATTCACTCTGAGCATCGATATTACAGCTCTGTATTCTGTATTTCACTTTCTTGGGACCAAACATGTAAAATCACATCAGACAGACGTATGCATTTCTAGACCTTTGGAACGTGAGAGCATGTTACTTCCTGTCCATTTCCTGTGTTTTCTCCCTCTTTGTGGAAAATCCAACCATGACAGCTTAGATTCCCAAAGATGAACTTTTTCCTACATGTTAAGCAAAGTAACACATTTTGTATTCATGTTGAACCACATTGTCACTGTAGGCTAAAGAGCAAAACTTCCATTCTTTTTGAAAGGAAATTACAACACAGGAAGGACCGACGTCTCCTTCATACGACTGCCCTTCCCGTGTCCGATAAAGCAGGAGCTCCCTTTACCCCACAGGGTAGTAAAGATGTTTGACTGACCGTTGTGGGAGTTATCTCCTGAAATACCTGCGTCCGATCACTAAATTACATTTTCACTATATAGACTCAGACTCATGCATCAAAATAGGAGGTAGTGCCAGGGAGGAGAAGGACTAATCCCAGAAACTCAGAGCAAAACCTTAAAATAATGTAATACAATTGAAAACAGATGTTAACACAAAGTTAGCAAGAAGACGCATTACTGCTTTTTCCGTCACCGTCTGATATTATTTCAGACTAAACGTTTCCTGTTTTAAGTCAGCTATGATTACCAGCATCATTTCTGTTCAGTGAATACTTGACAGGGGTGGACTCCTACCCGTCCCAGTGGATACTGGACTACCTCACTGGCCGCCCACTGCATGTGGGAACACAGGGTTTTATCTCTGACAGGCTGCTCTGTAGTACGGGGGCCCCTCAGGGAATGGTGCTGGCACCGTTCACCCTCTACAATACAGACTTCTCCATCAACTCCCCAGGCTGCCGTCTTATTGATTTATTGATCTTATTGAGGTATGATTGAAAGTGAGAGAATTCAGTAATTTCCCTCTGGGATTATTAAAGTATTTCTGATTCTGATTCTGATTCTGATTCTGATGATAACCACTCAATAGACCTCTGAAAAAATATGTCCCCCTCACTTCTTAGATGATGGTTACGCCCTTGGTTACAGAGCTGGATAGCTCCTTTAGTGACAGACTGCCACATCCTAGGTGCACAAAGGAGAGTTATTGCAGAACCTTTCCCCCAGCTGCTTCTAGACTTTACAACCCTCAATGCTTCCAACAAAGTCAGAAGTGTTTACATCCTTCCTGTTTTTGCACCATTGTTTCATTTGTTGTAAATAGTCTGTTGCTATTTTGATGTACAAATATACATTCATCTGAGTATAACTGTTCAGTATTCTTTCTCTTTTTTTGTATGGAGTACATGCCCTCACTTTACAGTAATTTCTTCTCATTTTTGGTTTTTAGATTTTTACCCTTCTGTGTATCTTCACGCATCCATTTGCACTTCACTTTGCTACTTTTACATCTGAATAACCCGACTAGATGTTTCTAGTTCTACTCTTTTCCATTCTAGCAATGAAAATTGTTTACATTGCATTGTTCAAAGTCAAAAGTGTGATTACTATGCCTTTAAGCAATTGGAAAGCCAGATGTGGATTTGAAAGCTTCTGATACGTTAATTCACAACATATAAATTTACGGGAATCTGGCTCCCTGGTTTAATCCAGAGCAGCGTTCTTTGAAGAACAATGTTAGGAAATTGGAGAGACAATGGTGCTCTACACACCTAGAGGAATCCTACCTAATCTAGATAATCAGTCTACTGTTGTATAAAAGAGTTAGAGCAGCATATTTTTCATCATTAATAGAGGAGAATAAAAATAATCCTAGGTTTCTCTTTAGAATAGTTGCCAAATTTACCCAGAGTCACAGCTCCATTGATCCATCCATCCCCTTAGCTCTCAGCAGTAATGACTTTATGGGATTACTCATAAATAAAACTGATTCTATTAAAATGTTAAAAATGACACAGTAGAGCTTTCTGAGTTATCTAAAATTTTAACTTAATCTAAACCCAATCCCAACCAAGTTATTTAAGGAGGTATTCCCTTTGATCAATGGGTCTATTTTATGTACCACAAGCCTTTAAAGTAGCTTTTATTAAACCTTTACTTAAGAAACCTTCTCTTGATCAAGATGACTTAATAAATTACAGACCTATATCTAATCTTCTTTTCCTATCTAAAATGATTGACAACATCATAGCACCGAAACAGCTCTGGTGAAGGTCACTAATGATATTCTGATGGCCTCAGATAATGGACTTGTGTCTGCTGTTCACCTGTTAGATGTCAGTGCTGCATTCGATACAGTTGATCACAATATTCTCCTAGAAATACTTGAATATACTGTAGGGATTTAGGGGAAAGTATTAGGCTGGTTTAAATCTTGTCTGTCTGACAAATTCCAGTTTGTTCAAATTAATAATGAATAATATTCGAACTCCAAGGTTACTTGTTTTTTTCTCTTTATAGTAGGTATACCTGGTCTGGTGTTCTGTTAGCTGTGACACCAACCAGGTAGGCAGATCATCTGCCATTCACATATAACATAGAAAAAGATTCCTCCATCAATGTGTGCTTTTTGTGTCTCAGCTCTGTCTTCCCTAACCCCCAGTCGGCCGAGGCAGATGTCCGCTCACAATGAACCTGGTTCTGCTGAAGGTTTTCCTCCCTGTTAAAGGGGAGTTTTCCTCTCCAGTGTCGCTTCATGCATGCTCACTATGAGGGATTGCTGCAAAGCCATGGACAATGCAGACGACTGTCCACTGTGGCTCTACGCTCTTTCATAAGGAGTGGATGCTGCTTGTCAAGACAATCTGCTGGGTGTCCTTAGATAGGAAACTTTTTGACCAATCAGTCAATCAGATTTTATTGAATTTGACTTCATGATGTGCCTTGAGATGACATGTGTTGTGAATTGGAGCTATATAAATAAATTGAATTGAATAAATTTAATGGTGGAGCAACGGTTGATGTATTTTATGGCAGCACCTCATTTTGTGACATCATGTAAAAAAATAAACTTCTCTTCCTGTCAAGATTCAGGAAGAGAAGTGTCATCCTCCACAATTTCCAGATATATAAATGTGTGACGTTCATCTGTTCTAACAATTATCTGGAAAGAGTGAAGAAGAAGCCATTAAAAAGCACAGTCTGTAAATCATGCTAAAATGGCCAGAATCAGAAATCAGAACTAAACCAAAAGGTCCACCATGTTAAAGTTAAGTTGTAGATGCATCATTTAACATCTAAAGCCCCTTTGTTGGAAATAGAACTGCCAGCTTGTTTGGTTTAATTAGGTTTAAACAGGGTAATGCAGCAGGCTGCAGACAAAGAAAAAGCTGGTGTAATCAGATTCCCATCATCTCCATGATCACAGGCTCTTGCTTTGTCCCGCTCTTCATCGTTCAAGTTCAAGGCCACAGCACTACTACTGGGAGTGGTGGCCTAGTGGTTGGAGCATGGTGCGTGTGTCCAGGAGGTTCTGGGTTCAACTCCTACAGGCTGCCAGCCTGGGTCCCTGAGCAAGACCCTTGACCCCACATTGCTTCCTGGGTGCCACACAGTGGCAGCCCACTGTTCCCCAAGGGGATGGGTTAAATGCAGAGAACAAATTTCATTGCAATGACAATATGGATTATATTATTACTGTTGAGAGATTTGGCCTGTGGAATTGACAAGATGTTAAAGTCATTTTAATAGGAGATTAATTCAAACATTGCAATAATGGAAGATTCGTGGACATTGTCAAGGGATTAGGAAGGTTGTTTAAATAGGATTTTGGTGACTTTACGTTGAGGAGGTCCAGAATGTCAGCTAGCTGTAAAATTAGAGCTAAATTAGCTATTTTTTTAAAATATCAATCATTATTTGAGCTGTTGAATTAATAGCAGACCTTAGTTTTGCTTTAGCCTAGTGTTCCAACCAGCAGAAAATATCAGATCATTTGCAGTTATGCCCAAAATTATTTATACCCCTGGCATTTTTACATTCAAAGCAATCTTTTCATTTAGACATGGTTTTGCTGACTGAAGATAATCTTAACCTTTTGTAGTGGCCCTGTGATGTGCACTGTTTTTTGTGGACACAAACTCCAACAGGAACACAACAGCCTAATGATGAGTGAACAGCTCTTTGAAAATAACCAAATGTTTGTACTTCCAAAAACTCAGACAGGGAGGGAAAACTCAGGGGAACCAAGAATTATTATCGAACATTTCACAAGAAAGCAAAAACAATCCAATGAAGTATGACTGAAAACTGAAAGCGTTCAGTCATACTGGAAAGGGGGTTGACTAGAGAAGTGAAAGCATGAGAACATTTACAAGAGGCTCCAGCTGTGACTGGAGGCAAGGAGCTGGAGTTCACTGAGAAAATCCAGTGGGAGGAAATGTTTGAACAGAATTAATACAGAGCAGAGAAACCAGAAAATATCGGAACATAACCCAACACAAGAATGACTGGAACCAAAAGATGACAAAGAATCTCAGAAACAGTATTTTAGGTAAAAATAAAGACAATAGAACACGGCACACAAGGCAGGACATGTAGCTAGGAGAAAACAAGAAGTTAAGGTGAACAGAGAGAAACAGTTGCCCTTTTCGGGTCATCCCACAATAAACATGCAACCATAAATCACTTTGTCCTTTCAAATTACACAACTCAATCCACAGACATCATGGCTCTTATGAGCTTTCAGGTCACGCAGTTGGGGCTGTAGAAACAAAGGATGTGGTTTACAACTTGCAGCATTTGTCAGCATAAGACCTGTGGTACAAGAGTTAAAACTTAAGATCTCAAAACTAAGGCCTGAACTAAACATGGAATACCAAAAATGACAGAATATACAAATGACCACACAATACAAACCACCATTCCAAGGTCCATGACAGGCCTGGTCAGACAGAGACTCTCTCGACTGAGCTGAATATTAGGGTGATGACATGGAGGCCTTCCAGCCGTAAAGATCTGGATTTTGGCAAAATAGGAATTGTAATAAATATCTGTAATACAAGCAATAACACTTGTCAATGATTTTAAGAAAGATATGATCACGATCATGGCAAAAAATGCTTTCCATAATATTGAAGGTTATGGATACATTTCAACCTCCCATTTTTGTTCAAATGTAAATAAAAACCAAGAAAACCTTTCCAGAATGACATCCCTTTAGCATTATTTTATTACTGTTCTTGGAGATGCCAGTGTCATTTCCTCTCAGAAGTAGTTCTTGGCTGAAAAAAAATAGATGCGATCTAAATCTGCCAGGATTAGGAATCATTTTGGCTTAATTGTAGAAACTGTTTTATTCGTTTTCAGACTTGGTAAAGACAACAAAGTCATTTCTATAAAGAGTCTGGACTGCTGTAACCTGCAGATATACTGTGTAATAAATAATGTAGCTGGAGCTCGAATCCTATTTCAGCCTTTTCACCAGATACACCTCTTCCGGGTTGCCTGTTGGTTTCCCAGAACCTACTGTGATATTAGGATAAGGCAAAGTGGTAGGTGTGAAAATAATCAAAAATCATGGCTGACTTTCCAACAAGTCTCAAATCTCAGCAATAGGGTGATATTTCTTATTGAAATATTTTACTATTTTGGGAGAATTCCCAAAAAAACATTAAAATAATAGCAACACCTGTTACTGGCAAGATGACTGTAGGAAGGACATTTGGTCATGGTCAAAATAAAGTACACCATCTGTCAACTTTATGCTTTGAATGCATACATGATGTGGTTTTACCAGCTTACCAGATTGTTCAAACTAATTTCAAGAGCACAAAACAACATATTACGGATTCTCTTATGGCATTATTTATAAAACTGAGAATGAAGACAAAATGGAAAGCAAAGTGTAGCGTATAAAAGCTGTCGATAAATGTAACACATGTAAAGCTCTGGAATTAAAAGGGAACATACTTCATTCTTATTCAGGCTGCACATGTGTTATGATCCTTAGGTGTTCTTAGCTCCTTGCTGTTCTTTCTTTGCCTGTTGTTTATTTTTTCTTAGTGGTTGTACATTCAGATCATTCCCTGTCAGATTTGTACCCAATGGTTTGATTTGTTTCAGCAGGGTCCCTCCCTCAGCTCTGGCTTTCACTCTTCCTCAGCTTGTTCTCACCTGCAGTCTATGCCTTTTGCCACACGTCCCTCTGTGTATCAGCTCGCTGTCATGTTTTGTAGATTAAGGTCGCACACGCAGAACATAGTAGAGGCGAAGTGGAGAAAACTGAACTTACAGCACAGATCACAGGCAGGGAAACAAACTGGTGCACAAACGGGCAGGAAACAAAGCAGAGGTAGTAAATAGAAGAAACCAGCAACAAGAACATGAAACCATTCTGCTTAAATACTGGGAGAAGAGGGAGAGTGAAGGCATGAGGACCAGATGAAGTTAATCATGTGATATCGATGAGAGCAATGAAGGTGGAGATGAGGGAGAGGAAGAGCAATGACAGGGCAGACAGAGAGGAAACAGAAATCTAACAATAGCACAATACAGAAAGGAATAAACTGAATCTACTAACTAAATAATCCACACTGAAGGGTGAAACTAAAGAGTCCACCATCCCTGGAACATAAAGAGTAAGTTAATATAAGCCTAATCCTTGGGGATTGTAACACTCTGTTGCTGAAATTTTCCATTAGATTGCCTGATGCTGTTTTACTCCGTACTCCTGTCAGCCTGCCTGTTTTTTATTCCCGTGCTGCATGTCCTGTTCTTGTGCCATTGCAGCAATAAGTTCTTCTATTTTATTCATTAAAGAGCTGGATATCTGTACTCGGGTCCTTTTCTAAAGAAATCACGGCAACATGGACATATACGGATGCTGCATCTGCCTACTTACAAGGTGTTGTTGATGATGGTGATCTGCATGCTCCCATAAGGCAGTGGAATATTCTAACCAATTTAAATGAGGTACCAGAGTCAATTTAAATCAGATTTTCTATGGCTGATGCCAATTGCCAATGTTTAAATACTAGAGCAGCGAATAGCCAGGATTAAAACGTCGACATTCCTTTGTGTATGAAACATCCATAATCCCGTAGACTGAAATTAAGAAGTAGCTTTGTTCTCTGTACCTCCAGAGATCTGCTAGTAGAGTTATTACAGGTGATCTGCATGCATCATGTTTCTAGATCTGCTCTGCATTGAATACAAGAGAAATTCCGATTACAGTTGATAGGCTCAGAGCAATTTTCTCTCAGATCTTCTGCTGGTTGGAACTCACTGCTTATTCTTATTGTTGTCCATGCTTTGTGAGATACACCAGTCAACCCCCATAGAAAAAGTTTCATAATAAAAATCAAAACATCAGAACATACCTCAAAAGTCTGATAGAAAGAAGAAATGGTTTGGACGTGTACAAAGAGATAGAGACTGATCAGGGGTCAGCAGATACATCCTATACCACATGGTGTCTTAGGGTGCTTCTTAATTTTGCAATAGAAACTTCCATCCATCCATCCCTCCTTCCATCCATCCATGCTTCATCTGTGCAGGTTCATTGGGGTATGGTGCCTATCTCCAACACAATGTTGCCAACTATCACTCTTTTTGAGGGAACCTCAAGCTTTCCTCATCGTCTTACTCTGCCCTCATTAATCTCTCTACAATTAGGACAAATCCCCACAAGACAATAGACAATCTCCACACTGCTGTTTGTGACTGTTCAGGGGTCTACACACATCTCTATTGGGATTTTTCCAAGTGTAGCATTTATGATGCTGGAATCATGTTAAAATAAGGTGATAAATATTTAAAGTTAGTGGCTATTTACCAGAAGACCTAAAGATATGACTCAGCAAGGATCAGTGTTGCATTTAACACACCAGAGACAGAAAAATAGTGCAGAAGGTGATTAATACTACAGTTAGGAAAACACCTTTTTACAATATATATATAGAGGACAACCTTTCATCATCAAATAAATGGCTGAATTTTATATTAACCACAAATATTTCCAATAAGTTGATGATCAAATTCTTTCAAAAATGTTCATATGCCCTTTAAGGGTCTGTGGGAAGCAACAGGAGTACAATGGAGCAGAGACAGGGTGGGGCCAGGAGAGTAGAGTGGTGCAGGGGAGACAATGCTATGGAAAAGGGGCATATGAGTCCCTGAGCCTTCTGGTTTGCAGTCTTTCTTCAGGATATCTTGACACCACAAAATGGTTCGGTTGCTCGGGATGATGCAGCAGTTGAATTTCAACAGAAAGTCATGAGAGGGAGAGGTTGTTGTTTTTACATGACATCACCAGATCTCCCACATCTGTTTGCTTCCATCAGTAATCAGGCCAGTCACTCAAGTTACATCAAACGTTTCAGGATGATGCTGCACATGTGTGTGGCAGCACGGTGTTCAGAAGACACCTAGTACCTTGATGTATTCCTGGAGAGTAGGGAGTTCTGAGAAATTCATGGACTTAGTCTGAAAATTTGAACAAGCACTTATTCTCCCCCCCGCCTTGCTCTCTGCTGCAACCCTCCCTCCACAGCTCCTCCCCCACAGTGGGGCCTGCCTTGCTTCTCCAGTATTTAACCTCGTTTTACCTCAGCCTTGGTCTGATTCTTTCTTTCTATCTCCTTTTATCGTCATCAACCTTCTGTTTACCTGTCTTTGTTTTCTGAGCAGGTGCCACTCGACAAATTCTTCTGTAACATTAGGTTGCTTCTCCAGACAGCTGCTGCGTACCGTTGAACTTGAACAAGGGTACGCACTGTGCAGGGTAGTGGGTGTGAGCAGTGTGCCACACTTCTAAGAAAATCCCCCTGGCTCTGATTGGTTGTTTCTTACCGGGAGCGGTGTATTTCTGCAAATGGGAGTAGGACCAGTGGGAGGGGATTTTTTCACAGATTATCTGTCCTATATTTTACTGTCAGGACATAGCGACAGTTTTAACAAATATGTAAAAAAATATATTTTTACAAAGGTTACCTGCTGCTGCTTTACCAAAGCAAAAACACACGTTAAGAATGATAATGGTCTCTGAAAGTTAAACAGAGCATTGAGTTTGGGGAGCTTCTTCACTTTTTCATCACAATGTATTATTGACGTGACTATTACTCTCCTTGCCTCTTAAACATGAAATAGCAGTAAGCACCTGAGCAAATGACACAAGTAACAGATTTCAACATAACATGTACATTACAGAAGAATAAATGAAAGCAAAAGGAGTAAAACAGATAAAGATGTTTTTTAAACCCTAATGTGAGAGCCACTTTGTGTTGCCAGGACTCTACAGGGCTTTGCTTACTGAACATTCCTGTCCAATCTACTCTTGACAACATGCTGTCAGTATCTATTTTAGACCTGACTCTTGTCCCGCCAGTAGCCTGCATTCACACCTTAATCAGCATGGCTAGATATGACACGATTGGTAGAATCTCAAACATTATAATCTTGTTTAATTTAATGTTTTATTGAGAAGTTCAAGGAATTCCAGTCAAAAAAAACTATAGTTTTACTTTATTGTGATCAAAGCACGTCATTGTTAGATTTCTCTGCAGTACATGAGCAGGGGTCGGTTTTAGCCTGCAGAACTTTCCAACATGGCCATACTGTTTCACACATCATGTTAAATGTCAAGCATAATAAAAATACAATACAGCTTACAAACTATGAAGTTGGTAAAATGAAGAGCTATTACCCAGAAAATGAAGTGAAGCAGTCAAGTGGAAAAGTTAGGACACCCCAGGAAGGCCTGTCTGAGTTTCTAACATATTTAGACAAATAGGTATTTGTTTTGAGTTTAAGAAATATTGTGAAGTTCAAGTAACACAAAAATCATCAAAAAAACACCTTTCAAAAGTTATTGTAAAATATGAACAAAATACAATTTCTGATGAGAAATAAATCAGGACACCCCACATGCTTAAAACGCTCAAATTAAACACAGCCACATTAAATAAGGTTAAATCATTACTTAGCATTTGGAAGGTTTGTCCTGTTTAACCCTTAGTCATTTATTTTGGTGTGCTCCTATTTGAGTGTCAACATCATAGTGAGATAAATAGAGAAAGCAGATTGTAGTAAGTTATGAGTCTAGTAGGGAATTTAAAGATCTGGCTGAGTAAAGCTAAAATCAGCTGTTCTACTGTATGGAAAATTACCTACAAGTGGAAAATGTTCAAACTAACAGTCAAAAACGCTGAGGGTTCATCACAGGACCTGCACCAGGTCCTTGCTACTGTTGATATGAACGTGGATGTCTATACAATCAGAAAGAGCAACACAAGTTTAGCTTTGGCTCGTAGAAAAACATGACAGCAGACCAAAGTTTGCCAGAGAGAAGGCAGAAAAAATACTGGATTTTTGGAATAAGGTTCTTTGGACAGAGGATTTTAAAGTCAAATTATTTGGACACCAGAGCAGATGTCATGTTTGGCGTAAACCAAATGTAACATTCCAGGAAAATAACCTCACGCTAACTTGATGCATGGAGGTGGTCCTCATGGCCTGGCCAGCTCTCCTTTAGAGAATCCACCATCAATTCTTCCATCTATCAGCGGGTGCTGGAGAAAAAAATGTGAGACCACCTCTAAAAAAAAAAAAAAATAAATCTAGCTGAAGCGGAACATGTACCTGAAACAGGACAAAAAGCAAAAACGTAGCAGGAAATCTGCCAATGGCTGGCTGAGAGTTAGGAAATGAAAAGCCCTGGGATGAGGTCAAAGCCTAGATGTTTTCCTTGTGTGACGCTGTGGAGTGACTGTAAACAGGCTGCACATGCAGGAAACTCCTCAAATATCTCACAGCTGAAGTTAAGGAGGGGGACAACCTTTCCTCACCGCCATGTCAGAGACTGGTAGATAGATCCAGGAAGGATCATTTAAGTTATTTCAGCCAAAGGAGGTAACTGTATTCAAATCACTTTATTTTCCAGAGGAACAACCCCAAAAAACAAACATTTGACATTGAAATAAGATAAATACATAATGGGTTGTCCTAATTTTGTCACATCACTGTAGAAAATTAATCCCCACAATTAAATATACTGTTGGATTCTGCCAGTAAACGCTTAATTTTAAAAGCTACAGATCATGATTTAAACATCTCAAACGAGACGACAAGCCAGGAGGAGGAACGTTTACATTTTGTTCAGCTTTTCCAAAAGAATTATGCCATTTTTTCCCCATGATGTATTAATCTTCTAAAATGATTGGACTTCAGTCTCCTGTTGAGTCACTCAGAGCTGCTGTTTTTCTGTTTCTGAAGTTAGTAATATTGCAGTTTGTGCTACATACTGTGTTATTTTCATCGGTCGTGCAGTGGAGGTATATGAGCGCTCCTCCAGTGATCTCTGATGTGGTGATGCTTATGTTCAGGCATGCAGCCCAGGGCTCCTCCCAGCAGCATTTCCTCCCTCCTTCCTTCCAGGCTGAAGGATTTTGTATGGTGTTTGTGTGTCTTTGCGCGTGTGTGCGAGTTTGTGCTCACTCATAGTCTTTGCCACAATCAAAACTCTCCTCTGTGTTGTTTCTTCATGTGGTTACAATGAGCCGCACGACAAAGCTTTATGCAGTCCGTGTCTCAGGTGAAATACAACTCTTAGCTGTAATTGGTCCGTGCAGTTCTCTTTACATGATGTCATCTTTTACTCACTCCTATCCACAGGCTGTCGTGCTGCATATGCTAGCTGTGTGGTACAGTAGATAATGCAGAACGTATGAAGTGCTTACAGTGAGGGAAACTGAGGGAAATATTTATATCTGAATATCTTTTGTATGTAATGATGCCTTCCCCGTTTTTATTACTAACATACCTCTTATCCAGCAGGTGTGCTGCTGAGTGTTTCTTGTGTTAAGCCATGCTAAAAGAAGCACTTTCTCTCTGTCTCTTGTACCCAGGAAAGGTCTGTGGCCATTATACGTCACTGAATCACCCAGCTTATGTCTGGCTGTTGTATTCTTAGTGAGAATGTCTCCATGGGAGCTTTAATCCTGGAACTCTTAAGCTTTTGGGATCAGGGCAGAACTGCCTTCATAAACCAAGAATGTCCTGTCTTCTTCCATGTCAGCTCTAAAGAGCTCCATGAGCTGGATGAATGAGCTTTATCACAGACTCTGGTATGTTTTCTACTGGCGTTCAGGGTTCACTGAAAACAATGCATAATAACTTACCAGCTAGTGAGTAGCATGGTTTGTTCCTTTTGTCCGCCTTCATAAAGGGTGGGACATGAGTAATTAGGAAGGGAACAAATCTGCAGTGGTAGTTTTGATATGGGCAAGATCACCCAGGACACTTCTGCAAAAGACATATCTGTCAGTTCCACCCTGAACAATCTTTTGAATGCTTATCTAAATGTCCAGTCAATGATAAGTTGGTGGGCTCTAGGTGTTTTGCACAGTGTAAGCACATAAAATATGGCTGTGGAATAACACCAGTATCAGGATCTCGTCTAAGTTTCCTGTGTGGTGCTCAAGTAAAAGGATATTTCTCTGTTTTTAAGCAATTTCAACTGTATTTAATCAGCTCCAGTTTTCTTAATATTATTTATCATTTAACTTTTATTTAATCAGATAAACAATCCATCGAGTTCAAGACCTTTTTCACGAGGGCGACCTGACCAAAAAAAGGCAGCTGAACACGTCATAGTGGATACTTCAAAGTCTAAAATATGTAAATTGGTAAAAAGGCATAAAAGGAAATCCCTAAAATACCCAAAGCAACTCTTCTTGTCTCATCTCATTCTCAGGAACCAATAGCGGGAAGGCTTCTCTAAATGATATTATAGAAACATGTAGAGGACTCTTCCATATTTATAGGTTTATTGTACAGGGTGACAAATCTTGATATACTACTTTAAACTCCAAAATCATTTTGTGAATTTAAACGAATATATGATATAATTTGGACCGGTTGATAAATGTACTATGGGATGAAGCCAGAAGGGGGACTGCTCTGTTTTCCAGCTAGTTGTCTAATGCAGTCCAGTTGAAGAGCTTTGGGATCTGCTCTGTAAACATTTTCAGTTCACTGAAGCCCCGTTGCTCAACTTCTAGAACATAAGGACCTCCAACTGACGGCTTAGTATCAGACACCATCTCTGTATGGACTTCAGAAGACTATACATAGATGGTTCAGGGCTGTTTGAGCTGCAGACAGGAAGCTGCCGTCATACCATAGCTGATAAGTGTATCAATAGCGAATTAGTAACATGGTTTCAAAGCATCCATGACATACTTGTGTTTATATTTCCTTTCAATTTTAGTAAGGCTGATTAGAATGTAAAGTGGGAATTGGACCATGGTTTCTTTTAAATGCAATTTGCTTACTGCCTGTGTACCCTTGAAGCAGTTTCTGTTGGCATCATGTAGCACAGAGTGTTTTTAGGGGGGACAGAGCCTGGCATAGGTGCAGTCAACACAGAAGAAAACTTACTCAAACATTTTGTGATAAGAATGGTAAATTAATTATTTCTTTTCATCAGCATCATATATCTGAGACCCCATATAAACCACACATTTACTTCATATATTAGATGAGTGCTATGCAGACATTCTTTGTGGCATTCCCTGAATGGGAATATCTGAAAGAAAGACGCCATCCTGTCTGGTTTCTGGCTTGATTGACTGACAGAATAGTTCCAAAAAGTGTCTCGGTGTTCCTAACAATGTAGGATCACGCTTTTTATGTGTTCCCGGTTGGCATATTTTAAACAAATAACATGTGTTTGCTCTCTCCTTTATGTAGACCACAGTTATCCTGAAGTAAAACATTTTTCCAAGACACATGGCTTCAGCTCCAGGTCCATGACAAGCATGCCCACTCGTCCCATGGCTGTGAGTGCAAAGTTTCACATTAACAAAACATCAAATCCATATTCTGCAGCATATGCAATTAAAGAGTGTTGAGTCATGCATTTTACCATATATCGTGAACTTTGAGTATGTTTTACTGTAGTAGCATTTGAAGGTAATGATTCAGCTTTACGGTGTTCAAAATATATCTACATGTAGTGCATTGCAAAACTCTCAATATGTTGCACTTTATAATGTTATCTCACATAACAAAGACAAACATCAATGGGTTTTGTTGGGATTTTATATTATTGACCAACAGTCATGAATAACTGTTAAGTCGAAGGTAAATTGTACGTACGTTGGTATTGGTGATGCCGTTTGTCCACTAAAATTCAAATATTAGTGAACAAATGTTTGCTGAGTTGACTTAAAATATAACTATTCGGCCTACATGCTGATTGCTTTATTGCTACACTTCACCCCAGACACCCAAAGTCCACCATACTGTTTGAATGTCTTTCCTGAGCAGGGGTAGGGAAGATGGACAGAGATACATAAAGGGCCACCCTGGAACAAAACCTGGCCTGCACCTAGAATTTGAAACTGGGGTGGTTCTCGTGACCTTCCCGCAGGACAACAAACATACAGCCAGAGCTCTTGTCAAAGCACATTTATTTGATATTTTGTCTCAGTCAAAGTCCAGGCTAAAGGCTGGCTGAAAAGCTGAATTGTAGCTTGAGCTGTTCGGCATAGAAGAACCGGTAGAGACATACCTCCCAAAGACATGCAGCTGTAACTGCAGCCAAAGGTGACTCAGAGTGGCTGAATACTGATACAGGCCACACTTTTCAGAATTTCATTTGTAAAATAAAAACAAAAAAGCTGTTAAAACCATGTATCCACCCCTGATGATGACGCGCTACTCTGTGTTGGTCTATCATGTAGAATCCCAATAACATACTATGAAGTTTGAGCTAAAAGTTTAAGCGCTATGAAAGCCTGTCTCCTGTTTTTTGTTTGGGTTCTCTTCAGAGCTGTGAGATATGACAATGAGGCATCTATATCCTGTCTTTCATTTTCTCCAAACATGCTGCTCTGTATGACAGACCTCTGCTTTGGTCTCATTGGTCTGAAGGGCATAGATCCAGATTTCTGAAGTTCAGTTAGGTGCAGCTTTGTAAATCCCATTTGTGCTGCAATTTCCTTTGTATAGAAAAGAGGCTTTTCTCTATAAAAAATAATCAGCCCTTCTAAACAAGCCGTACTTGTTCCGTCTTTTTCTAACAGACACGATCTTCAAGATTTAACAGCTGACTGAGTAATGTGAAACCACCAACATGGCGATTGGGATAAATTTTCAGCGTCTGGAGCGGAATCACAGCTGTCCTCGACTCCAGTGCAGTGATGCTAGCAATCACAAATGTCTGTAAACCACCAGGAGCTAGTAGAAGTTGGCTCCGACAGAGTTTTGCTTTAACTGTTTTAATTGTATGCGCACAGTTTTCCTCACATACGCAGTTGGGAAAAAAACAATGAGCAGCTATTGTGTAGGAATTTCCTGCCATTATTAAAAGGGTTAGGAGACGCGTGAAAGCTGCACTCTGCTGATTTGGGAACAATGTAAAGACAGATACAAACTATAAACAGGATGCCTGACTGCCTTTAACTGGCCGGTCCAACAATACAGAACCCACACTGAGCTTCCTGCAAATCAGTAACCAGGTTTTAATGAAAATGAAAACTAAACATGCCGGTACATTTTACTATAGCCTCCTTATTCAGGAATAATGTGTTTTTTATCTGAAACCGACATGCAACAAGCCTTTTATGTTTCTGTCCTCTGATCAACAACCTTTCAGGTCTCTGCTGTGTCTTCTCGAGCCTCTGGGATCTCCTCCCACTCTGCTGTGGACAGCAGTTTAAAGATGAGGCATAAAGAAAGCAGCAGCGTCCAGAGCAGCTTCCACACCTCACAGATGCAAAACCGAAGCCAGCGCTCTAAGTCCCTGTGCCAGGAAGACCAGAGAGCGTTACCTCTCACAGGTCTGGTCCATCAAGAGACTTTGTCTGTACCCCTCACTGTGCCCCCACCTGGAAACCTCAGGCGCAGCCTCAGCGGGGTACTGGCCCAGGAGCGAGGCCACTGGCAGGATGAGGAGCTGCCTTACGAGTACACCTATAAAGGCCCGTCTCATCGCATCATCAACAGAATCACCAACCGGCAGCAGTACTACCAGCAGCAGAGCTCTGGATTTGGGCAGGAGGGCTGGGTGGGGAACGGCAGAGGCATCTCCAGTGCAGGCGACAGCATGGGCGCGCAGTGGCAGCAGCACTCATCCAGGGCCAACCACGCCATGGCCACGGCGCAGTACGCCCCGCTCCATCGGGCTGCCTCGCTGCGCTCACTGAGGAGCGTCGGCAAGGGAGCGGATATCATGGATGCAGCCTCCATACATAGCAACGATCCACTGGCAGAGTGAGACCTATTATTCATTTATTTGTGTTTTCTTGTTGTTTGGGGAAAAAAGCCCATATGCTATCTACCATATGACAAGGACAGAGTACAGATCTTTCATTTGCCTATTAGAGGTGTAGGGAAATCACTGAATTTAGATCCAATTTATTGGAAGCACAGGAAGCAAACGTTACAGCCAACAGAGTCTTTACTCTCCCAACATTTCTAACCACATAAAACTACATTTGGTGTGTATTCTTCTAGCAAAGAGATCAATTAAGCTGTCTAAGCTGTTGCAAGCTCAGAAAATCGCTTTCATATTTAATGAATCGGCATTTGTACTTTCTTTAAAAAGCTTTTAACACTGTTTACTTTGTGTGGGTTTGGAGTGTAGCATGCAGAGTATTGACATGCCCACAGCTGTCAGATATCTCTCCGACTCCAATACTTCTCTGCAAGTCTTGGGAGCTGCTTATATACAACACCAGTGTTACCACAGCAACGATGCCAAGAACCAGGTATGTGGTTTACTTTGATGGTTCAGGGATGTATTTGGCTAATTATCTGGACTATTGATTGCAAATAGCGACACTTGTCATTACTTTTACTTAGACCATTGATTATAACAGATACAGTGCATCACAAAAACGTCCATATGCCATCGACTTCTTCACATTTTGTCACGTTAAAACTGGAAATCCTTAAGGTGATAAACCAGCACAGGAGACGGATTCATTGTTGTTGTCCGTCCGTCCGTCCGTTGTCTTCCGCTTATCCGGGGTCGGGTCGCGGGGGTAGCAGCTTCAGTAGGGAGGCCCAGACGTCCCTCTCCCCAGCCACTTGGGCCAGCTCCTCAGGAGGAATCCCAAGGCGTTCCCAGGCCAGCCGGGAGACATAGTCCCTCCAGCGTGTCCTGGGTCTTCCCCTGGGTCTCCTCCCGGTGGGACGTGCCCGGAACACCTCTCCAGGGAGGCGTCCAGGAGGCATCCTGACCAGATGCCCGAGCCACCTCAACTGGCTCCTCTCGACGTGGAGGAGCAGCGGCTCTACTCTGAGTCCTCCCCGGATGACTGAGCTCCTCACCCTATCTCTAAGGGAGAGCCCAGACACACTACGGAGAAAACTCATTTCAGCCGCTTGTATCCGGGATCTCGTTCTTTCGGTCACGACCCAAAGCTCGTGACCATAGATGAGGGTAGGAACGTAGATCGACCGGTAAATCGAGAGCTTCGCCTTTTGGCTCAGCTCTCTCTTCACCACAACGGATCGGTACAGCGCCCGCTTCACAGCAGACGCTGCACCAATCCGCCTGTCGATCTCCCGCTCCATCTTCCCCTCATTCGTGAACAAGACCCCAAGATACTTGAACTCCTCCACTAGGGGCAGGACATCCTCCCCAACCCGGAGAAGGCACTCTACCCTTTTCCGGTTCAAGACCATGGTCTCGGATTTGGAGGCACTGATTTTCATCCCGGCCGCTTCGCACTCGGCTGCGAACCGCTCCAGTGAGAGCTGTAGATCACGCCCTGATGAAGCCAATAGGACCACGTCATCCGCGAATAGCAGAGACGCAATCCTAAGGCCACCAAAGCGGATCCCCTCAACACCTTGGCTGCGCCTAGAAATTCTGTCCATAAAAGTTATGAACAGAATCGGTGACAAAGGGCAGCCTTGGCGGAGTCCAACTCTCACCGGAAACGAGTCCGACTTACTGCCGGCAATGCGGACCAGACTCTGACACCGGTCGTACAGAGACCTGACAGCCCTTATTAAAGGGTCCGGTACTCCATACTCCCGGAGTACCCCCCACAGGATCCCCCGGGGGACACGGTCGAATGCCTTCTCCAGATCCACAAAGCACATGTAGACTGGTTGGGCAAACTCCCATGCCCCCTCCAGGATCCTGCTGAGGGTGTAGAGCTGGTCCAGTGTTCCACGGCCAGGACGAAAACCACACTGCTCTTCCTGAATCCGAGATTCGACTATCCGACGGACCCTCCTTTCCAGAACCCCTGAATAGACCTTACCAGGGAGGCTTAAGAGTGTGATCCCTCTGTAATTGGAACACACCCTCCGGTCCCCCTTTTTAAATAGGGGGACCACCACCCCAGTCTGCCAATCCAGGGGAACTGCCCCCGATGTCCACGCAATGCTGCAGAGCCGCGTTAACCAACACAGCCCCACAACATCCAGAGCCTTAAGGTACTCAGGGCGAATCTCATCCACCCCCGGAGCCTTGCCACCGAGGAGCTTTTTAACAACCTCGGCAACCTCAGCACCAGAGATGGGAGAACCCGACCCAGAGTCCTCAGGCTCTGCTTCCTCAATGGAAGACGTGTTGGTGGGATTAAGGAGGTCTTCGAAGTATTCCGCCCACCGACGCACGACGTCCCGAGTCGAGGTCAGCAGCACACCACCCCCACTGTAAACAGTGTTGGTACTGCACTGCTTCCCCCTCCTGAGACGCCGGATGGTGGACCAGAATCGCTTCGAAGCCGTACGGCATTGTTGTTGTTTTTTGTTTATTATTTCTTACCAATAAGATCCACTGTCATGCTCAGGGACAACCTGACCCACATGTAGAATCATTAACTTGAACATTTCAGTGTTTACTAATGACTATTTGTATACTTTTTAGCTTCTCTGGGAGTATTTTGTCTAGTACATTCTCTCTATTGCCCTTTTTGTTTTACATTGTTCTGTAAACTGACTGCTGCCTGTCTTTTATGACTTTTAATTTTATACAGACTATTTGAACACTTTTTAGCTTCTCAGGAAGTGTTATTTTATACATTTCAATTCAATTCAATTTTATTTATATAGCGCCAATTCATGAAACATGTCATCTCAAGGCACTTTACAAAGTCAAGTTCAATCATATTATACAGATTTGGTCAGATTATACAGATTCGTCAAAAATGTTCCTATATAAGAAAACCAGTTGATTGCATCAAAGTCCCGACAAGCAGCATTCACTCCTGGGGAAGCGTAGAGCTACAGGGAGAGTCGTCTGCATTGTACATGGCTTTGCTGCAATCCCTCATACTGAGCAAGCATGAAGCGACAGTGGAAAGAAAAAACACCCATTAGCGGGAAGGAAAAACCTCTAGCAGAACCGGGCTCAGTATGAACGGTCATCTGCCTCGACCGACTGGGGTTACAGAAGACAGAGCAGAGACACAACAAGACAGACAAAAAGCACAGAAGCACACATTGATCTAGTAATCTGTTCTATATTAGATGGTAATAGTCGTGATCTGTCCTCCCTGGATGATTTCACAGTCAACAGAACGTCAGACCAGGTGTACCTACTATGAAGAAAAAAGAGAGAGAACAAAAAGTTAAAAGCTGAAATGACAACAGTCATTTCAATGTAATGCAATGCAAATCTGGAGAACAGTAGACTGGAGAACAGTAGAAATCAGTAGAGTGAGAAAAATAGGCCCTGATGTCCTCCAGTTGCCTAAGCCTATAGCAGCATAACTATAGAGGTAGCTCAGGGTAACATGAGCCACTCTAACTATAAGCTTTGTCAAAAAGGAAAGTTTTAAGATTAGTCTTAAAAGTAGACAGGGTGTCTGCCTCACGGACCAAAACTGGGAGTTGGTTTCACAGGAGAGGAGCCTGATAGCTAAAGGATCTGCCTCCCATTCTACTTTTAGAGACTCTAGGAACCACCAGCAGACCTGCAGTCTGAGAGCGAAGTGCTCTGTTAGGAACATACGGAGTAATCAGAGCTCTGATATATGATGGAGCTTGATTATTAAGGGCTTTATACGTTAGAAGAAGAATTTTAAATTCTATTCTTGATTTAACAGGAAGCCAATGAAGGGAAGCTAAAATTGGAGAAATATGATCCCTCTTGTTGATTTTCATCAGAACTCTTGCTGCAGCATTTTGGATCAGCTGAAGACTTTGAACTGCATTTTGTGGACTTCCTGATAGTAAAGAATTACAATAGTCCAGCCTTGAAGTAACAAATGCATGGACTAGTTTTTCAGCATCACTCCTGGACAGAATGTTTCTAATTTTGGCGATATTCCGGAGGTGAAAAAAGGAAACTCTGGAAACCTGTTTAATATGGGATTTAAATGACATGTCTTGGTCAAAAATAACACCAAGATTTTTTACTTTATTACCAGAGGCCAAGTTAATGCCATCCAGATTCAGTGAATGATTAAGAAGTTTATTTTTTGAGGACTCTGGTCCAAAGATTATAACTTCTGTCTTGTCAGAATTTAGATGCAGGAAATTTAAAGTCATCCAGCTTTTGATGTCATCAAGACATGACTGCAGTCGAAGTAATTGATTGGATTCATCAGGATTTATGGATAGATATAGCTGAGTGTCATCAGCATAACAGTGGAAATTAATCCCATGCTGTCTGATAATTTTGCCGATCGGAAGCATATATATAGTAAAGAGAATTGGTCCAAGGACTGAACCCTGTGGTACTCCACAAGTGACCCTAGAGCTTGAAGAAGATTTATTATTAACATGAACAAACTGGAATCTGTCCGACAGATAAGATTTAAACCAGCCTAATGCTTTCCCCTTAATCCCTACAGTATGCTCAAGTCTTTGTAGGAGAATATTGTGATCAACTGTATCAAATGCAGCACTGAGATCTAACAGAACAAGTATAGACACAAGTCCATTATCTGAGGCCATGAGAATATCATTAGTGACCTTCACCAGAGCCGTTTCAGTGCTATGATGAGCTCTGAAGCCTGACTGAAACTCCTCAAGTAGGTCATTACTTTGTAAATGTTCACAAAGTTGATTAGCAACTACTTTCTCGAGAATTTTAGATAAGAAAAGAAGATTAGATATAGGTCTGTAATTTACTAACTCATCTTGATCAAGAGATGGTTTCTTAAGTAAAGGTTTAATAACAGCTACTTTAAAAGCCTGTGGCACATATCCATTTACTAAGGATAGATTAATCATGTCTAAAATAGGACCACTGATCAAAGGGAATATCTCCTTAAACAACTTGGTTGGGATTGGGTCTAACATACAGGTAGAAGGTTTAGATGAAGCTAATATTTTAGATAGCTCAGAAAGCTCTACTGCTTCTAGACAGTTCAGACACAGCGCAGTTTCTAAAGATTCCTCCAACGCTACCTCACTTACTGAGGACGAGGTAATCATGGTTGGGAGGATGCCGATTATTTTATTTTTAATGGAATCAATTTTATTTATGAAGAATCCCATAAAATCATTACTGCTAAGAGCTAAGGGAATGGATGGATCAATGGAGCTATGACTCTGTGTAAGTTTGGCAACTGTACTAAAGAGAAATCTAACTTGAACATTTTATTTGAATCTGAATATACCTTATTTTCAGTGTACAGTGTTACCCTTCTGATGAGTCTCTCTCTTCTGCTGTACAGCTTAACTTTAAATATAGCTTTTTTATAGTTCTTGGATATTTGAGATAATTCTCTAGATTTCTGTTTGTGTATTAAGTGTGAACGTGAATTTCATTATGCTTACGTAATGACAAAAAATGGATCATGACATCTGTACTCAATCCCCAAACCTCTGAGGCCTTCACAGAATAGCTGTATTTACACTGAGGTTACATAATATATGCACGTCACATATGGTGTATTTTAATTTGCAAAAAAAATTGAAAATTGCACATCATGTAACTTCCATTTCGTAATTTTGCAGTAGTTTGTGTTGGTCAATCAACACCAACACAAAGTAGTTGGGGGTGGAGGGTACCAATCTCCAGCAATCAAAGGGCAAGAGGCAGGGTACACCCTGGATAGGTGGCCAGAGTATCACAGGGAAACACATTCAGACTTAAGGGGAATTTAGAGTAACCAATTAATCCAACAGTGGTGTTTTTGAACTGTTAAGTCCAAAACATCAATGTTTGGTTTAATGGAAACAGTGGTACCCAGAGAGAACCCACACATGCACAGGGAAAACGTGCAAACTCCATGCAAGGTTACGCTGCTACTAGTTGGGCTACTGTGCAGCTCTTCATGCAATGCGCTATAAACAGGGAAAAACTGAAACAAAAAGAAAAACAAACACCTAAAAATAAGCATAAGGAAGTAACTAAAGGAAGCAGGACTTGAGAAACACAGCAAAGAAATATTCAAAATACATAAAAGAAAAACCAAAACCCAAACACCTAGAGATGATGACATGAACTCCCAGGAGCTCAGTGTAGAAGCTGCTGCATCAGTGTTAGTAGATTACCGCTGAGACTGGTGCTATAGCTCTGTGGTTTCAGCCAGAGTCAGGTGTGGGGAACTGCAGGACGTATGGTTGAATGTGTGCTTGTCCATTGTCCGTTTCTCTAATGACTGACCTTTTTATCATCAGGGCTGTGTACAACAACATGGGCGCTCAGTAATATGTGAAAATCAAAGCTTGGTTTTAAACGGGATAAAAGTAAACATTGTGTAATTGATCCTGTGTATTCCTCCAAGGTCCGTGTTCTGAATGGTGTTCCAGTGTTGGTGACCCTCTTCTCCAGCGACAGTATAGAAGTGCAGCGTTACGCCACAGCAGCTACGCGGAATCTCATTTATGAGAACGCTGACAACAAGGTCGCCCTCATGGAAGCTGGCGGACTGACGTCTCTGGTGAACATCCTGAACCTGCATGATGAAGAGCTCTGGAAGACCATTACAGGTAGGAAAGTGGTGTCCCCAAATTGGAGTAAGTGTGTTACTAGTCTGACTCACGGAGTTATTCTGGCATCCTTTGGTGCGTTAGGCATCCTTTGGAATCTGTCCTCCAGAGACAACCTGAAGGACAGGCTGGCTGTGGAAGCACTGCCGCTTTTAACCGAGAAGATTCTGGTTCCGCTGTGCAAGAGCATCCCACTGAACCCGTCTGAGAGAGAGATCTTCAACAACACCACTGGCTGTCTCAGGTGAGAACAGGATGGAGACCCCACAGACCACTACTCGATAAGCTCAGACAGAGACCTGCTGAGTGCTGTCACACCAAGACACTGACCTGGCAAAGCTGCAGGTGGGATATTACGACAAACCAGAATCAGGTGTCTAAAATATAGGCTTTTTGGTTAGTCTTCAGTAAACGACACGTTTCACATTATCACATATTTTGTTATATATTGATTCTAGAGTAAAACCTCATAATCCTGTTTTATAATCCCAGGGATCAAAGGTCACCTAACTGACCTCAAGATTCATCAAAAACAGAGCAGTGTTAAAATATGTCCTAAGAGGAAAGGAATCTGTACCACAGATTTACCATATATCATATATATATATATATATATATATATATATATATATTATATATATATATATATATATATATATATATATATATATATATATATATATATATATATATATATATATATATATATATATATATATATATATATATATATGGCACCAGCAACCCCCGCGACCCCATGAGGGATAAAGCGGTTTGGAAAATGGATGGATGGATGGATGGATGGATATATATATATATATATATATATATATATATATATATATATATATATATATATATATATGAATATCAGAGATAGATATAGATATATATCACTTTAAGACACAACTCAGTTGACCATAGTGCTTTCCACGCCCTAAAAAGCCATAATATCAGAACATCACAGAAGAAACAGTAAAAGCGAAAACACAATAAAGAGCAGATACATATAGATAATCAATAAAACCACAAAAGCCAACATATCAATGTGGGTTAAAAGCCAAAGAGAAAAAAAAAATCTGTTTTAAGAGAAGATTTAAAAACAGAAAGTTAGCCTGATATGTAACGTTAATGCTCTCTGCTGTTTTGGTGGATGACAGTGAATAAGTGTTTGCTTAGAATTAGTGTGTCTGCATAAAAAGTCAGGGAGTTTTTATGCTCCTGAGAGACACCTGCATGTTTCATCCAGTCCTGTGGGGAAGGCAATGGAATCAAAGGTTCTGCTGAGAAAGTTAGTCAAACCTTACAAATCAGGATCCAAAAGGATATCAAATGATTTGAAAAGACCAATCAGCAGAATTAAAACATGGAAAAAATGAGGGATTATGTTGAAACCAATGCAGTCAGGTAGACCGATCAAACTTTCTGCCACATCTAACAGTTGTTCATGACACAAATATCTCCAGCTGACATGAATTACTCCTGGAAAAACAGCAGCGGGGCTCTTTTAGGACGCACAATAAGGAACCAGTGGTAGAAAACTGGCCCACATGGTTGGGTCGGCAGAAGAAAGCCGTTACTACACCAGCAGTCTGCTGAGAATCCACCAAAGAGCACAGAGACGCGCCAAAACCTGGGGAGACCAAGATCCAACTTTAAGGCCACAACCACTAAGGCTACCTTTGGAGAGGAGTCAGCGCTGCCTGGGATGAGAGCTTTATTCCTGCTGGGAAGCACAGAGGTGCTGATGGTTTGGGGGGAAAAACTGGGTCAGTATTAATGGCAAGATGACTGCAGCAAGTTATGAGAAAAGACTGGAGGAAGATTTGCTCTCATCAGCCTGGAAGCTGCGCTGCTACATACGTGGTCGTTCCAACATGGCAAGGACCAAAAGGCCAAGTCCATCTTTCACTGGCTACAGCAAGAAGGGAAGGTTCTGGAGAGGCCATCATAGAGCCCTGTCCAGTCATTCCCTCGGACTCTCAATAACCTTTGGCAAGGTCATTGAGAGTCTTTGTGCAGTGCTTTGTATAATTAGCAAGAGCATCTTCAGGGCAACCAGGCCAGTCCAGACAAACGGTTGAGTTTGAGAATAACCAGGTCAAAGTGGCCTCAGCATCTCTCAAACATCTTTACTGCTGGGTATAAATGTGTCTTTCTGTATGCTTACTTTGTGTCTGCATGTTAAGGAACTTGAGCTCAGTAAATGAGAAAACGAGACGGAAGATGAGAGGCATGCAGGGTCTGGTGGACTCTCTGGTGTTCTACATTCAGCAGGAGGAAAGAGGAGACGATAAGGTAACACTGATCTGCACTAACAAGCTGTAAATAATGCAGTAGTACAAAAAATAAGGTCTGATTTCAAAATTCACTGGACGTTGCTACTGTAAAAGCCAGTGACTCAGTTTACCAGAAACACCACCAATATAAACCCAGCAGACATACCATGATGGCCTCTGATAGGTTTGATGAGAGAAAATATGATCTACTTGGAGGCTGTGGTGCCTGGGTTACCTCGGGTTACAAGAGAGCGTTCTGTGCATGAAGCTGATCTGATGGAGGCAAAAGAAAACAGGCGGTGTGAGCATTTGTGGAACTTTAACAAGGATCAAATGGTGAATGGTTGGATAAGAGGTGTCTCTGTGACTGGAGTTATTTAGGATATTACAGGTTTTCTGTTATCCACACCCAGAAGTAGGGCTCCAGTGAGTGAGTGGACGAGAATTGTCATTGCTGACCTTTCTCAACTAATGATAGTTCTACCATCTACCATGATACCTGCACATTAGAACTGGGTCACAGGACCATAATCAAAGGCAGCCTGGTCTGGTAAATTATTTCTTACATTGTGTGGATGTCAAGGTCTGTGTGTGTCAGTTACCAAGGGATGTCATGGAGCCTGGATGCACTAAGAAAATACAATAAAGCAGGGGCAGAAGTTTAAGAATGTGGTTTATATTCAGCTGGAAAATCCTTAAGAGTTTGTGGATCTTTATTTGTCATGTGACTTCTGTT
Source organism: Fundulus diaphanus (assembly GCA_037039145.1). Taxonomy (NCBI): domain Eukaryota; kingdom Metazoa; phylum Chordata; class Actinopteri; order Cyprinodontiformes; family Fundulidae; genus Fundulus; species Fundulus diaphanus. The sequence goes on from CM073122.1 coordinate 52,746,109, forward strand.
TCATGGAAAACAATCAAGATGATGTCTTCTTTGGGCAGGACCCGGCCCCCCATCGCTCAGCATAAATCTTTCAAGAAGGATTTAGGAAACATAACAAAATGGAAATGTTTATCTAGCTTCTTAATTCTCCCGCTTTAAATCAAAATAATTATCTGTAAAATGCACTGAACAAACCAGTTTGATCCATCAAGGTCATACCTTTCATCAAAGGTTGGTGCTGTTTTGGTGTGGAAAGCAGGACCAAAGTGTCCTCTACTCTGAATCAGCAGCACTACGTGGTCAGAGCAACATCTTGTGAGGTCCAGCAGTGCCAAAGATTAGGTAACGCCTGCAAGCAAGTTCAGGCAGTCAACTCACGGTGTGCTGCTGCTTTACTGGCAATGTGCTACACTCTCCACAGAACATATCAATTATACCTTACCAATTTCGAAGGTCTGTTTAAGCCCCAAGCCTCCTGCCTCTTTCTGCATGTCATACCCCGTTGATGAGCCTGCCTGCCTCTGTCTGACTACAGTTTGTTTCTTCTCTGTCCCTCCACCACCCCAGCATCCATCCATGGGCTGCCATCTCATAATTCCCTGGCATAGTGGGAGACAAACTCAGGGGTTGGAGACACTCGTCACTCCATGACAAGTCAAGCAACATAGAGAGATGACATCTAAACTTATATGTCAAACATAAATGAATTCTTTAAAAGCTGAGCTGCCTATTTGAATGGAAAAAGGTTTTACCAGGGAACTGGTATGGTAGAAGTTCATGCTTACACCATGGAAAATTTTAGCAGAAGCAGAGCTGACCAGTGGTTTATTAGTTGAGATGATAATCCCTGCTCCTTCGAAATGGTTCTTAAGGAATGGAGGAAACTTAGCAGTAGCAATGTTAGTGTTCCGAATAAGGCCAGGTTTATATTTTATGCCTAAAAGCTTTAGATGTCATCATTTGCCTCAGTGACAAGACTTTTTTTCAAGTGCTAATTTGTTTCAAAATGATTTTGTTCTGTAATGTGATGATAGTAGAAAGTCAGTGTGTTGAAACGCTGATATAAAGAAAAATGGTTAGTAGGAATTCTAAAATATCAGTGGTGGGCACAGTCTCGCAAATCCAAAAACAAATGATGTCAGAGCTAACTTTTTGTTAATCACATTATCAATCATGCTAAGTTTTGAAAATGTTTGCTGACCAGTTAGCTTTCACTTAATTGGGTTTCGACAGCTGTAAGTGCCATAATGTTCACAACAAGATATTCATCCGCCATTTACGTCATTGTCCTGGCTCTCAATGTACATCCACACAGGCTTCTCCACAACAGCAGCAGTCACAGCTCCCCAATGAAACACTGGTAATAGCTGTGCTGTTTTCTTCTTACTGTTTTGTTGTTATGATGTGGTCTGCTCCCATTGTTGGCTCCCATTGCTCAAAAACAGACTCTGGGATCCATGCTTCTTTCTCCCGCTAGAACTGGCAACCCTGGCTTCCAGCCCACAGTCACTCACTCTGCGTTTTTTCAAGATGCCACTGCCTGGGTACAAGAGGATAGATAGATAGAATATTGATTCTTCTCATAAGCTTCGATTGCTGTGTAAAAGTTAATTTAAAAGTAATTTATTATCCAGAACTAAAACAGCTATCCCGTCAAGCATGCACCAATGCACACGGTCATCATGCACCGTGTGTGTTCAGCACCTTTTGTCTGAAGACGTGTAACAAAGACTGGTTATCGGTTAGTGTTAGCTTCCTCAGGTGTCCTTATTTATTGGTTTATCCTGGATAGAAAGGAAAGTTGTCTTGAAAGAGGAGTAAAGGAATCCCTTTTTTGTGAAGAGAAACTGTCCTCCGTTAAACAGGGGCAGAAGCCTCTGGGTCCCATTGTCCCCTTCTTACAATGCTGTTATTGCGAGCAGGACCCAGCCCCATGGAAAGATTAAGCCCACAGAGCACTAACAATCAGTTGGTAGCCTGATGGTCCTCTTTTGCCTGTGAACCACCAGCTTTGATCGTCACCATTAAACCTGTTGATCCACTATGCAAAGGTGTTGTGGATAAGGCTGAGTTTACCTTTAACTCCTCTGACTGAAGAAGTCTCTTGGAGAACAGACAAAGTGTTTCAACAAGGAAAACCCATCCAGAAGGCCAACTAAACCTTTTTTTGATTAGTTTTTCTAAAGATGGACTTGTCTGTCTGGTAAATTACAAGTTAATAAGATGTTTCCTTTTGCTCCACAGTAGCTGTCAGTTGTGGAGTTTTTGCAATATTTTCATTTTTTACATGAGCTGGTTGTGCCTGTTTATGGAAATGCTGTGTTAGAACATCCCAACAGGACTCGTATTTGTGTTCTTCTATTTGCCCTGCTTTGTGAAGCACGTTGGACTAAAACATTAACTGTGCCTTGAGTTTAAAGCTTCATATACACCAATTCTAAAAATGAAAAACTGTCTTGTCTTAAGCTGAATGTCTGTGTCCTCCTGTTTAGGGCTTAGAAAATTCCTTGTGCGTGATGAGGAATCTGTCGTACCAGCTGTTTGCGGAGCTTCCTCCCTCAGTCCGCCTTCATCTGGAAGGCCCTTCAAGAGCTTCTGCCTCCAGAACCACTGAGATTATCGGCTGCTTTACTGTGCAGAGCAAGAAAGCCACCGAGGTGAAGTCTTTGTCACCAGACCATGATACTCTTAAAATGTCTACATTGGGGTCATTCTTGTTCATTCTTGGGAATGTGTGGGGACCCACTGTTAATGATGTGCTCTGTGGATGAAGACTGTCCAAAGTGGCTTTCTCTTCTTCACAGCTTCAACACAGGAATCTGCCCACACTGTCACACCCTAAGGGCTCCGAGTGGCTGTGGCACCCAAAGGTGGTGCCACTCTACAAGCTCGCCCTACAGAACAGTGAAGGCTGCTCTGCTGCCCAGGAAGCTGCTGTCGGAGCCCTGCAGAACATCACATCAGGAGAGGCACGGGTAGGCTCACATGGCTAACAAAAACGTGCACATTTCTATCTCAGGATGAACTCGCTCCAAAGTGTGTTTGGAAAAGAAATGAACCATCAGCTGGGAAGTTTCAGGAGTGAAATGCTGTCTCTGTTTGTGTTAGTGGTGTGCAGTGTTGAGCGGTGTGGTGACAGAGCAGGAGAGGATGCTCCCCATGCTGCTGGATCTGTTCGACAGCAGCAGTGAAATGCTCCTGAGGCCTCTGACCGGCCTGCTGAGAAACCTGGCCAGGCACGCTGCAGACAAAGGCCACATGGGTGAGATACAGACAACGATCGTTTGCATCTGGCTGTAAAAAACATATTTATGTTGCACTGCATTGCCCGAAATAAACATAAATCTCTGGAGGTGTGTCTCACTTATGTTTTTCGTTGGCAGCTAAAATCATGGTCAATATTCTGGTGTCCAAGCTGCCGAGTGATGGCCTGCAGAAGACCCCATCCAGTGAGGTGGTGGTCAACATCTGCGGGGCCCTGAATCACCTGGTAACCTGCAGTTCTTTGGCAGCTCGAGATATCGCCTACTTCAACGGCCTTCCAAAGCTGATGGGCATAAAGACGTCCCATGATAACAGGTAGGACTGACAGCTGCTGCCGATCGGGGTCAAAAGGCTTTCTTCAAGTAGTTGTAGTTATTTTCTTCCAGTTTTGACAGAGCCTTTCCTCGTTGGCTACTTCTGTTTCCTGTTTATGAGCTGCTGCTGCTCACCCTCAGGTCACTGAACACACTGAATTTTGTTTTTATTAGAAATTTGCAGGTCATTTATAAATATTATTCAGTGACTGTCTGACTTCTGTGTTAGCTCTGGTATTTCCTTTTTGTTTTTCCTCCTCCTCCTTATTTTGAACTGCCTGCTGTGTCTCCGTCTAGCTCTGGGAGTCTTAAGGCTGCCAGGGCAGCCTCCACCGTCCTCTGCAACATGTTCCAGTACAACAAGCTGCACAGAGATTACAAACTGGTAGGTCCAGCAGAGCTTTATGTCAACACACTATATCAGCCTAAGAAAAACACGTTTTTATCAAACCTGACATATATATATATATATATATATATATATATATATATATATATATATATATATATATATATATATATATCAGGTTTGAGAAAAACTTTATTTTCTTCTCTGTTAATAGCAGAGAACTAAGCTGTTCTTTTTTATCATATAGACTTTCTTTTTTTGTCGATTCAGTGTATACTGTGGGAAACAGAATTGTCACGAATATGGATTAAGTGCTGTTCTAATGACAAAACTAGGTTGTGCAAAGTATTAACAGCAGGAAGCACAGTTTTATGCTGCCTGTGATTTTGTGTTTTGTGGGGATTCCTTACAACCCCACCCCACACACACACTTTTTACACATATTTATGAGATGTGTAACAATCAATCAATTAAATTATTAATTATCCAATTGATGCAAAATGAAAATATTGATCCATATCATACTTTTTAAAATATACCTTTATTTTGAAATTCAGTAATGAACAGGTGATCTATCATCCATCCATTTTCCTACACGCTTATCCCTATGGGTCTATGTCAGTTTTCATTTAGAGGATCTAAATGTTTGGTCCTAGAAAGGGTCCTAGAAAGGATCGTTTGGTTCTTCGTTTGGTTCTTCGAAAGACATCCTGCACTTGTTGTCATAGCAACATGTGCGCCATCTTAAGCCTGCTCGAGAGCAGGCTAATTTCATGTAAACAAGATTAGATCACGGCTGTATAAGCGGAGGAGATAGGGAAGTCTGCCGTAGCCATGTCCATTTTTACGACTGCAACCTGTTGCGGAAGGTGCAAGAATAATTTGCAGAGTTTTTCGAATTAATCGCGTATTGCGCAATAGACAGGATCCTTGAGCGCACCGCGACAGTAGAGAGATTTTCTTGGTGGCTGTTATAAACAGACAAACACATCATTTAACAGTGGCTTTTAAAGAGGAAAAAGTGGTGTTGGAGCCATAAATCTAAAATATTTAAGTTATTTGTATGATGGTTTGCTTTTTATTTTTATCATATTCAGTAAGAAGATTTGTTCGGGCCATTTTATTGTGAAGTTTAGTTTACTTTGAAAGGCTTGCTTCCTGTCCAGCCGTATATTGGATTAGAAAAAACTATGGATGGATTATCTAGCCACGGAGCAATACAGTTTTACCGTGTAAACTGTGGATGACTTGGAAAAGGAAAATGTTCATTTTTTATGGATAAAGATTTTTTTTTGTTAAAATTCCTAGTTTGCACATGTCCTTTACTTCCCCTGTCTAAGGAATGACACTGAAATTTGGATCTCTTGACATAACAAGTGCCTTTTTAAAATAAAGTATAATAATTAAAGGCTACCATTTTGTAGAATATTCTTGTATTTCACTTTTACTTGTTCCCATGTTCTAGTGGGTCCCGTGGAGGCTCTGACATAAATGAACAAAGTAAATATGAGATTATTAAAATGCAAAAATTCATACTGTAAAAAGTGACAGAAACATCTACCATGGACAGTATTTACACATTTAATTTGTCTGCTGCTTTTTGCCAGCCCTCTCTCCTGGCTTTAACAGATTTTGAGGTGTTTTAATTAATGACTCAAATTCAGCATAACCTTCCAAGCTCTTGTTCTGCTTGGGAGAAAAACTGTGGGCGTTCTTTGGCCATGCTGAACAGCCAATAGCAGCGTTGCTGATCAATGTTTCTACTATCGATACATTTCCCCTTTTAAACAAACGCAGGCACGCGCAGTTGTCTCAGATAACTCAATCCAGCGATACTAATCGTAAACAACAGGCGTGTTCGAAGAACCCAATTAGCCGGATCATGATTAGCCGGATGAAGTCATCTTGGATGTGTCATTTGATCTTGGATGTTTTAAGCAACGTACGAAGAACGGACCCCAGAGCAGGAAACCTTTACTGCAAGTTTAAGCAAAGTAAGTTTAAGTAGTTAAAGAAAATATCTGCAGAATGTGGCAATTTTTAGGTGATTACTCAATTAGTAAACAGAACAATCAACAGAATATTACACTACTAAAATAATGGTTAGCAGCAGCCCAACAGGTCACGGGGTTGTCTGGTAGTGCGAGCCTAGCCGGGATAGGCAAACATGGTGTCTTTCTCAGATTGGGCCAAACTCTAACATATACCACATCTAATGGCTCTGATTTCTTCCAGATGGATTTGGTTTACTTTTTCAGACTAAGGATGATTTACATTTATAGCACTTGGGAAGCACAGCATGGGTTCTCAATAATAGCTTCCAAAATACAGCTCTCACTTTGGATTCAACTCTAGTTGTTTTCCTTGCTTCATAAACAAAAACTGTGGAGTAACCTAGACTGATCTATTAAAAAAAGATGGTGCTGCAAATGGTTCAGAATAGTCACCATCTAGTAGATGTGTTGGGTGGAGTGGCAAACCACAAATTTTACACCCATTCATTAAGACACTCATTAGAGGTAGCAAAAACCAATAAAAGTTACAGCTTTAGGCTGACTCATTGCAACAGTCTATCCAGTTTAGTTAGTTCACTGTTTTTCATTCCTGACTCACTCGAACATAAAGCATTGTTGTTGTTTTCTTCCGTTTTGCAGTTTGAGAATTTACCAATTTTATGTATATAATTGTTTTCCTTTTTATTCTGAAGTGTAGCAGTTTTATCTGTATTTGTACTTTTTTCCATGTATTTTTTTTTAACTAATTCGCATCATACAAGTCAATCCATTGAGATTTGGCCATGTGTGCCTTTAATGTTTATAGCTGGGATAGTAGAACTGAAGGGGCGGGGCTTAGAACTCGCAACCTTCCCCTGAGCCTTATGGATAACAGGTTTTGAGAATTTACTCTCTAGCTCGCTGAGATCTATGTTGCAGTCTTCAGGCTATCCAAATGTAGCCAATGCTTGAAATACAAGCAAATTATTGTTCATCATTTTCAAGTTAATATCTGCATCAGATTCTACTGATGAACGTATTGCACAGATAAGACAGACACTGGAGGATTATTCTGTCTCTGCTCTCTCTGCACCTGCAGACATTCTGCTGCTGTCATTGCTTTGTCATGTTAGAGTCAATTTCAACTCCCCATTCTGTCAGCTTCTCTATCCCCCAGTCGGTCGAGGCAGATGACCGTTCATACTGAGCCTGGTTCTGCTGGAGGTTTTCCTTCCCATTAATGGGAGTTTTTCTTTCCACTGTCGCTTCATGCTTCCTCGGTATGAGGGATTGCTGCAAAGCCATGGACAATGCAGACGACTCTCCCTGTGGCACTACGCTTCTTCAGGAGTGAATGCTGCTTGTCAAGACTTTGATGCAATCAATTGGGTTCCTTTATATAGGAAATATTTTGACCAATCTGTATAATCTGACTCAATCTGTGTAATCTGATTGAATTTGACTTTGGAAAGTGCCTTGAGATGACATGTTTCATGAATTGGCACTATGTAAGTAAAATTGAATTGAATTGAGTGGAACATGAGTAAATTACAGAACAAAAGCTTTAATTCAAAGGGGGATTGGAGTGGCGGTCACAAATAACTGATGTCAGTCCCAGAGGAAACTTGTCAACCTGACCCAGTTACACAAGTTTTGTCAGAAGAAATTGTGAGCAGCTTGTGGAAGGATACGTGGTGGGCACAGTCGCGCTAATCTGCATACAGATAATCACGTAGCAAATCTTTCGTTCATTGCATTATCATTCACTCTAAGTTGAGAAACTGCAGACCGGTTAGTGCCCACTTTATTGGTTTTCCATACCTGTAAGTGCAATAACACCATTCAAGATATTCAGCCACTATTTACGTCACTGTTCTGGCTCTCAATACACATCCACACAGACTTTTCCAGTAGCAGTCACGGCTCCACTAACCATTATTAATAGCTGTGTTGTTCGCTTCTTACCTTTCTTCTTGTTTTTATGATGCAGTCTTAATATTGTCGGCTCCCATCACGCATAAACAGTGCACCGCTGTGTGACCCTAATCCTTTAATTAGTAGTGTAACTGAGCTTTCTGGGTTTGTTACCGGCAACGCATGAGGTGGAAGAAGACTGGACTCAGAGCATGGCTTTTGGGTCGCCATGTGGCTTAGCGGAACTCTTTTATTTTTCCAACACTTCTCTATAAAACACAGACACAACTGCCTATCCTAAGGCAATCCTCAAGGGACATTTAACCAGCATGTCTAGAATAGGAAAACTTGTTTTTACACAGCAATGATGAAACCAGTTTTTATTTATACTTTTCAATTAAAAAATAGTACACATTAAATATAACAATATTGATATAATTGATGTTACAGCAATAAGTAACCCCAAAAGTCATGATTGCACGTTTGTCTGAGTCTGATGACCTCTGTAAAAAAAGGGACCTCTGTAAACGCTCAGCACTGTGTTCCAGGCTTCCAGCAGTGTTGCCACATCTGCTTATTATCAGCAACATTTGGTTAACTTATACCTCTGTTTTACAGTGTGGTGGGTTGCCTGTTGGGCTTGTTTCAGCTGGTTTGCTATCATTGAGCTGATTATTTGTTTCCCTCTCAAGTACTGGCAACACTGGCTGCCCACACTCATACTGCTTCTTTTAAGATATGCTTCCTGCCAGGGCACAGAGGGATAAAATATTCTTCTCAAATTTAAAAGTCAGTTATCCTGAACTAAAACAGCTATCCACTCAAACATGCAGAGCTGCGCAAATTCATCATATGCCACGTGTGCATGTGGCAGAGACTGAGTGACAGCTGTTGGCTATCAGGTTAGCGGCTAGCTCAAATTTCCTTATTTATCATCTGTTTAACTATAGTGAAGCTAACATTTTTCTCTGTGGAATATGAGTTTGTGAAGCTAACTTTTTGGTTAGGTGTGCCCTCCACTGCCAAAAACATCTGACCCAAATCATATAATTTGAAAGAAAAGATGTATAAAGTGTAAATTAGGAATTATTGTGCTATTTAGGTAATAGAAATAATTTGGGTAATGCTAACTGACTTAAAGCAGGAAAAGTACAATCTGATTAAATACTGTGAGCAAAAAAGGAAATCTGGCTTTAATGTAGTATATGTAAATCTTTGGTTTAAATTGTAAGAAAAGTAAGAAGGTATGGTGTTGAGTTTACACATCTGTGATATCTGTCTGTGTATGTTTTTATTTGCTTTTTAGTTAGTTTTTTTATGGAGTTATTTGGGGGGGGTCCATTTATTGTAATTATATTAGTAAAGTACTTTGTGTTGCTGTGTTGTATGAAAATTGTTGTATACATTACGTTTGCTTTATGAAACATTTAATATAAGGCAGACATGTTTGTGTTTCTCTTGCCTTCACAGTGATCTGCTTTATTATTGGCAGAAGATTGAAGAAGACTTGAACTTCAGGCCAAACTCAGCTGAACGTGTGTGGGTGTTGGATTTGAGCTGGAAGCCATGTGTTTCCACCAGATGGTCTTTAACTTGGCATCTGCTGTGATTATTTTCTGCTTGACCTCAGCATCCCATTGGTCCACCTTCTTCCTCCCTTCTTTTGTTCTGAAAGCCTCTGCCCTGTCAACCTCTGGCCAGGCTTATCTCTGGACACTGGCCTGCACAAACGAACATTTCTGTGGACTATTTGGTCAGTAAATGATTACCTCCACTCTGGCAAATGTCCAGGGTGCGATTTGCTGGGGGGATGGGGGGGGATTTACCCCCCCTCTGTTTGTGACGTCCCCCCCTCTGGTCATTCATGTTTTATCCCTGGGGGGGATACATTCCTCACCCTCTCTGGTCTAAATAAGTAATATTATGGATTTTTAAAAATGTATATAAATTAGGGATGTCAGTTTTAACGCGTCATTAACGCATTAGACCACAACGCCGAGATTTTTATTTATTTTTTTTTGCCGTTTATTCCGCGTCAAAACACACACACCGTTCCCTAATGTTTTTTCCCCGCCGTGCTCTCCGGACTGTGTTTCTTTTATCCTCGCCGCTTTCCGTAGTTTCAAGAGCGCTAGAGACTGTAGCAAAACAGACTCACACGCTCACTGTTGCACAGACTGTTTATTTCAGGCAACTTTGGGCTTGTTTTTTTCTAAAGGCGCTTGTAAATTTCATAAGTCACGGGTTGCGGTTTTTTTGGGCACGTTTCTGAAGGTGAAATCGCTTATTTGGGCTCTAAAATAAGTGACGAAACAGCGGTTATTAAGAGACCTGCCTGCACTAGACACTTTGTATCCAGCTGAAATATCCCTCCGCCATAGGAGCCGACGGTTGTAAAGGCAGGCAGAGCAACTCTGCACTGCACGTATTTTCTGCAGTTTACGGCTGCAATAACCGGTGATAACTGCTGAAAGTAGATTACTTGGTGCAGATCACCATTTTGAGCAGACATTGGTTCTGAAGATTAGTTTTTAACATGCTGATAACATTGCAGAAACCCAACCCATAAACCGTACTTTAATGCTTATTAATTAGTTTTCTCTGTATTTGACAAACTAAGGCTGAATCACGTTGCCAAACGAAGGACCTGGAGTTACTAAACAGTTACTAAACAGTTGCTAAACAGTGTCATTCATGGTACTAAGCTCCTGCACAGTTGCAAGTAAAAGACTGGAATGACCTGGAAATTTAAAACCTTTTTCCAGCCTTAAACTGTATGAATATGGATAGAAACAGCAAGGAAAAATATAGTTGTTGGTGTAAAAGCTGAAAAGTGAAAAAATGAACAATAAAATTGGCCAGGGTCCCCCCCTCTTATTTATTTATTATTATTATTATTATTGTTATTATTATTATTATTATTTTTATTTTTATTTTTTTATTTATTTAGGGTTTTTTTTTGGGGGGGGGGGAGCCAGTAGGCTTGGTGGGTGGGCTGGGGGGGGTTGAGGTGTTGGTCCTGGTGGGTGGTTGGCTGGCGGGCCCTGCGGCCTCTCCCTGGCCCCCGGGCTACGGTGGTGCCGCTGGCGAGGCCCCCTTCTCTGGGTGGGGCGTTCGGGGAGCGGGGGTGCCTATTGGAGTCAGTAGGGGAGCTGGCTCCCTGGGATAGCTTCCCAGTCATTTGCTCCCCATCCCCGGACTCCTCCCTCTGCCTGCTCCATCACGCCTCCACACATGTAGGTCCTGGGGGAGGGGGCGTTACTGGAGGTTGCCACTTTCTGGTGACGCCCCTCTCCCCAATTTTATCATGCATCTTAGACACCTTCACTTCAAACATTTTCACATCGCACACTCATGTAGGCCATGGTAGGGGGGGGTGGGGGGAAGACGTCTGGGGGGGGGGCTTATGTTGTGTGGGCCTCACCTCGGACGGCTCCCTTCACCTCCTCTTTCACTTAGACATTGAGGGTTCTGGGCAGTCGCCCGGAGGGGGTGCGCTGGCAACAGCTTCCTTCCGGAAGGGGGGTGGGCTGTGCCGTGCATCCCCTTCGGCGCTCACAGTTTTTAAACGCACTTGAGAACAACATGCAACAACACAACATCTGAGCGGGCGTAGGGAGGATCGGGGTCTTCTGCACACCCCCGTTCTCCGATGGCGGCAAGGAGTCTGGGGCCTGGAGGAGGTGCGGGCCACTGTGTCCGGGGTCTTGGCGGGGGGCTGCGGTGCGTAGTCAGCGGCTTGCTAGGTCTGGGGCTGATGCCTCCGCTCCCCCCAGGAGGGGCGGGGGGCAGGGATGGCAAGGGTAAGGTGGGGGAGGGAGGGGGTTTATTAGGTATTTAGGGGGTGAGGGGGGCTCTGGCTGGGTGGCTCGTGCGGGTCGTGTTGGCCCGCCTTCTTTGGGGGACCCGGTCCGGGGGGCGTCTGGTCCGGGGCCGGGGCCAGGGGTCGGGCACAAGCAGTCGTATAGTCGATTTGGGGTGACCCCCCCCCTTTGGTCAGTGTTGGATGCGAGTGTTATGTGGGAATGTGTGTACAGCGTCTTTTTTTTTTTTTTTTTTAATCTGTGTGTGGTGAGTGGAGCACAAGGGAGGGATGGTGTGAATGAGTTTTCCATTTTTTTTTTTCTCCCCAGGTATGGGTGTGGTCCGCTCCCTCTCCCAAAAACATCTCAAGTCTCCGCTAGGTGCGGAGCCCATCCCCCCACGTCCTGCCCTCCTCCACTTCGTTGGCGGGCGCCTTGGCCCTCTGGCGCATTGGTTGGCTTCGGGTTTGGGGCGGGTTCCCGGGCGTGCGCCGGCCCACTCCCGGCGGCCTCTTCGCGGGGCGTGGCCCCCCGGGGGGAGGCCGGGGCCCCCGTCGCGGGGGCGGGGCGCCCCTGGGGCCTCTGGCCCCCAGGGCCCATGGCCGGGACCACTCGAGCGGGGCTGGCTGCCGGCGGAGTCCACGGGCTCGTCCCCGCGGCTCTTGAGGGCGTCGGCATTGCGGTGGCTGGGGGATTTCCTCGGGTCGTCTCTGCTCCTTCCTTGGGGGGGGGGGGGGGGGTTGCAGATATCCTGTGTCGGCCCCTCCTGGGCGACCTGCTTTAGGGGCCCCTTTGGGAGTGCGGGGTTATGGGTCCCCTGACTCCTGCCTCTGTGCTCGGGGAAGGCGGGCCTTTAGTTCTCCACAACCACTATCAAGCTATTTCTTTCTGGATAATTTTCACCTAAACTCTCAGTTTAGTGCACTCTCACATCTCCCACAGGTGCTGGGTCCCAGGTATTAAGTGTTCACTTATATACAGTAATCTTATAATTTATTTATTTATGTTCTTTCACTTTCTTTTTTCAAGTATCACATTATACATGTCAGCTTAAATAATAATATATATGATTTAGCAATGGCATCTAGGTGTTATTCGGTTGTATTTGTTGCTTTATGTCTGTTGGTTGTGCTGTTCTTTTTGCATCTCTCTTTCCAGTTGACGGAGCAGACGGAGAAGGTTTTATCATTCTCTCCCTTTTATCTCCTCTTTCTTTCACCTCTACTCTTTTTTTTTTATTTTCTTTCTCTTTCACTTCTTGTTCTTCCTTTACTCTCCCATTGTCATGTCCATATAATTTGAAATTCTCCTTGCAGGAATCACAATAAAGCTATTTACAAGCATAAATCAAGTGGAGCACTATGGCGGAAGCTGTTCGCTCCACTTGTAAAAGCAAAATCTGTCGAGCTATATCTGGCATTGAGACATCAATTCCTATTGCCACATTGCTAGACAGGACACTGGGAAAAAAAAAAAAAAAAAAAATTGTGACTTTATTGAAATGTAAAATTTTTATTAATTTATATGTATATGCCTAATACCATGTCTATCTTTGTTTAAGAGGAAAAAAAAATATCGGTATGGTATTTATTTACAAATTTATTTACACATTGTGTAAACATCAGGGCGTCATGATTAGTCATTTAGCCATCATAGTCCAGAGTTTAACATTTGGCACTATGTCTTCATTCCAATTCTCAAAAGTGCTTGAAAAATAACAAAATAAAAATATTTTTTGTACAAGCATGTATTTTCTTAGTGTCATTGATTGCAAAATTGCATATTAAAATGCCCAAACAGGCTATTACACTTTCAGAAATAAAAGGATAACACATGCAATTAATTTGCAATTAATCCCGAGTAACTATCGACATTATGTGATTAATCAATTCAAATTAAAAAAATTTAATCGTTTGACAGCCCTAATATAAATACATGTCTTGTGTCCTTCACATTTGTTAATTAAATTTTTTGTTGTCTGTTTTTAAAGAGTATTAATACGTTTTCTGCTCGAAGCGGTTAAAGTAAACTAATACCCACTCCCGAGTCCAGACAGTAGATGGCGCAAGTTTAAAAACAATAGTCTAACCTACTGGATCTAGCTATTTACCTGAAAGAACACCTGCTAGCTAACCAAGAATGAGAACGTGTGGCAGCATGAACGTCAACAAAGTTTTCGGCCCGAAAAATCAACAGAAAAGGTCAAGAGTAGATGACGGGACAAACAGCCATGGTACAGGACGAACTTTGGTGGATGATGAAGATTTGCAGGCAGCGTCACAAGACAAGAAGCAGCAGCAGCAGCCGATTTCTCCACCCTCCCTCCCAGGACAGGTTGCATGCTGTCTCGAGCCAGACAGCATGCAGGCCACATAACCTTGTTGTTATGTCCATTTATAAAACACTTGAAATGATCCCCCCCCTCTGTTTTTTTTGCAAATCGCACACTGCAAATGTTTGACTGGGTCTCAGTGACATGAGTTTCAAGTTTTTTTTCCTGAAAACAGGAGATTTAGGAAGAAGGTACAAGTACAGGTACTCTACAGCACAAATATCCTTCATGGCCATGCCTGATTTCAACATTCCTCTTAAATTGCCCCAGCACTGTGAGGTTTTTTTATTGTATGTTCTGCTGGGTTTTAGTTTTGGACTGAGGTCTCTCAGCAGGAACACAGAGAATCCATCTCAGGGGTTGTCTGTTTGTCTCTGGTGAGGTGGACCTGGCAGTCAGCGAGCGCTGATTTTCTCCTGTATAATCACTGCACCGAAAAAAATCACCCACAATCTTTACACAGCAAACAAAGCCTGCACAAGCTGAGCGGTATGTGTCCTTGTGTGGCTCCTGCACGGATTTTCCATGCAGGGCCAATCTTTATGTTTTACTCCACCATGCTGTTTTATCAGTTGGATGATTTGTTTTTATGCATTTGCTAGAAATAAATGTAGCTTTTTTACGTTTTATCTTCCTTGTTTAGTGTAGTCATGTATTAAATATTCAGCAAATGCCTGGTGGCAGTACATGCCTAGTCTCTGCTAAATTTAGCAGGAACTGTCTTGTTGCTTTAAATTTATTTTTTAAGAATCTGTATCATTTCTTTGTGTTTGACAGAGAGGATTCACCCGACAGAACTTCATCGACGGCAGCTTCTAGTCGGCAGCGTCCGTTTCCTGCCAACATGAGGGCAGCAGTGAGGAGAAGAAAGCGGAGAGACTGCCCACCTCAGCTGGACTGACTGGCAGAACAAAACACAGGAGATGTTTGCCCTGGATGCATGTAACGGGGACACGGCTGTGTTGTGTTTTTGGCAGTGACATGAAATTAGTTTATTTTAGACTGACACTGACATGATATATGACTTCCTCCTAACAGAATAGATCCAGGATTACTCTAGCTCAGACATACGTAGTCAGACTGCAGCGATCAGTTAGCGTTATGTGCATCAAAGTGCCTTTTTAACAATTGGTGCCTTTACCTGATGTTGTACACACATTAAACCTAATTCTGACACATTTGAACTCATTTCTAGCATCTCATTGCTGAGGCTACTGAAGGTTTCACGCATCTTATCCTGGAAAACCGTCTCTTTGTGAAAATAAAACGCTGCTCACTCTACCATTGGAGAAATAAGAAAACTACTCAATACTCCTGTTTTGGAGATTTTAAAACCTTTATACAGACTGTTAATTGGGAAACATTTTAGCCATTTTTGGAGGAATACAGAATGGATCTGCAGCTGGTTGTAGCTCATAGATTAACACATTTAAATTGGATATTTAACACTGAGTTGCTCCAGAATTTTGATGAATTGTTTTCTAAAAGAAATTGTCTTTCAGTCCCTCCTGCACACACTGATTCATTCCCTCCTTAACCAAGGAAACTATGTGCTGGCTCCATTGAGCACACACACATATATGTACACACTTTATTTTTACAAAGCAAGTCATGTAAGAGTTTCAATTATGAAAAATGGTTATGGATTATAGGCATAACACAACTATTCTTATGTTAGAAAAAAATGGGGTTAATGCGTAAAATAGTGAGGCGGTGAAAAAAACTGCATGTATACACTGTTTGCACAAAGCAGTGTGAAAAATGAGGGCAGAGCCAAGGAGACTGCAGTCCTCATCCACCCCTCAGCTTCACATCTCAGAGAGGAATGCTGAGGCCCTCTGCCCTCAGATTGCAGACCACTGACCCTGATGTCCTCCTCAGTCTCAACTCCGGAGGGTCATTGTTTCTTTTAGTTCAGGATTAGAACCTAACATCACTAACTGTTTGGTATAGAAATGAATCACTTTTAACTGAAACTGGGTTTCCTTTGTTTTGTGATGCTCTGTGAATTATGCACAATGTTTAACCAATCTCGATTAGTTTAGGTCAGTGGGTCTCAGTAAAGCTACTGTAGCATGATGTTGACAGCCATCTTCAAACGCTAGTATAACAGGACTCTGACTAATCTCAGCTTTTTGTGTTTTGTCATTACAAACGCAACATGGTAGGGTGATGGGTCCATTGTGACTGTGTGAATTTTGTTTTTAATCAGAAGTGGATGCTTTGACCATTGAAGCATCACAGAAGCTTCACAGAGGCTTGAATTCCACGTGGGAAGGTTGTAGGTTTCCCTCCGGTGTCGACCTCAGGATCCAGTGTGCCTGCCTTCCATAAAACATATTTCTGCAGTAAAAGGAAACAAAACTTCTTTAGATTATACTGCTCTCTTGTGTGAAGATGTTGCTACATCGTTTGCAAGAACAAATCAGAGAAAAACACATTAATGTTAGTGAGCCTGGTCAAGAGGTCTACAAGTTAGGTTTGTGGGATAGATGGAACACAGTGTAAGCAGCCAGCATACACAAAGTATTCATCTTTTATCAGTCATGTTTTTCCTTTTCATTTAACAGCAAACAGTCCCACAAATATCCAGTAATTTATACTAAAGATCAGGCCTGGGTGCACCCATTTATTAATTATTGGCATTTATTGGTAAAATATCGCAAGAGTCTGTGACAGACTGGCGACCTGTCCAGGGTGTACCCCGCCTCTCACCCATTGACAGCTGGAGATAGGAACCAGCACCCCTCACGACCCCATGAGGGATAAAGCGAGTAAGAAAATGGATGGATGGATGGACATTGCAAGAGTGAGCAATATCCTGTTCTTATTGCTGAAAAGACACACACAAAAAAATCTAGAAAACAATTGTCATAAAATATATTGTTTTCTCTATTTCTTTCCTTTAATCCAGGCAAACCTGCTAAAACAATTTTTCTGATTCAAATCTACAATTATTCCCTTTTCTAAAGAAATCAGACTACTTTGCCTTATTCATTAAAATAATGTGTTTAGTTTATTGTTGAGCAGGTAAAAATGACAAAAAAAATACAGTTGTTTTTGCAAAATTTTGTGGGTCCCCTGAGTACTTTTAACCTGACATTGTCAAGTTGAAAGTACTCAAATGGCCCCCAAAGTACTCAAAGTACTTGACAAGGCAGACAGCATGAACATCTCTGATCTTCACGCAGATACAAAGCAGACAGCATGTTAGTTAAAGCTTCAACTCCACATAGGGAACTAAATGACTTTCCAAAAGCAGAGCTATGAAGTGTAAAAAAGGCGTGGGTTCTGCTTTGTGGACAGAAAATTTGTCATTTTCAGTACATGATGTGATTGTTCATAAAAACATGG
Source organism: Fundulus diaphanus (assembly GCA_037039145.1). Taxonomy (NCBI): domain Eukaryota; kingdom Metazoa; phylum Chordata; class Actinopteri; order Cyprinodontiformes; family Fundulidae; genus Fundulus; species Fundulus diaphanus. Next base: position 52,763,412 of record CM073122.1, read on the forward strand.
TTAATGCAGGTTAGAAGTGTGCTGTGTTGGTAATTTTGTCTAACATTAAATGTGTGGTAAACAAGCCTACCTTTATGTAACTTTGTTACAATACAAGCTTTTGTGTCATCACTAATATTTTTAGGGGAAGCAAATGAATGCATTAATGTGCAGTTATCTGTACTATGAGTGAGGGATTCATGCTTAACAACTCTCCGAGATGAAGGATCAGTGCTTAACAAACAAGTGTAAACTAGAAAAACACTAAGTGCCTTTAAACCAACGATGTTAAAAATCCTGTTTAATGTGAGAATAAACTCATCACATGTTTTCTGCCCCTCTCTCGGCACTTGTTATTTCTGTTAAACTGGCTTGACAATGCAGCATTTTCCAGTGTAATGAAGTTTAGTAAAGGTAATAGAAAATGTGGAAAATTTATCTGTATTTGAAACAATTAGAATAAACATTTTAAATAGAAGTTGCTTATATGCCTTTTTATGTGTTTTTCTGAATGGTGGTGGTTTCCTGCGCATTTATTCATCTGCTTCATTTTCAAGCTCATTGAAAAGCTCCATTAGAATGTGTCAGGATTATAGGATCTGAACCCGAATTCAGCCACACACAGAGCCACGTTTAAGGAGTCTTTATTGAGAGTGTTGAATAGTGGAAAGTAGAACCAGAAGGCTGTACCAGGCTGCAGCAGAGGAATGGTGGAGATGGCTGGAGCAGGGCGGTGGAGCTGTAGCTGGCAGAAGCAGGGAGCAGGCAGGTAGATGACGGGAACACAGTCAGGTTGACGTGAGACAAGGCTGGTATGAGGTTCATCTTAAGGATGATGACGATCCAGCGGGGTAGAGCCGACTGAGGGAGGTTTAAGTAGAGGTGTTGGCAGGTGCACTGAGTCCAGGCTTGATTAGTCATGGCAGGTGTAAATGATCAGCGGGTGAGAGGAGAACAGAGGCGAATTACTGATGGAGTATCAGTTTATACTGGAGAGATGATGGGAATCATTTTAGCTTTAGGATGGATTGAGGAACTCCGTCCATTAAGAAGCATAGTTTGTTCTGATTCAAGTTCTTCATTATATTCATTGAAAAATAATCACGCTATTAGTAGACCGGATCTTTTATTAGAAATTCAGTTAATAACTTATAGAATTCAAGGAATGGGTTTATTAGTTATATTTACATGGATACCGTCACATATAGGAATAAGAGGGAATGAGTTGGCAGATAAATATGCAAAACAAGCTTCAAAATATAGTGTTATTGATATATTAGTTCCATTTAGTAAAGAAGAAATCAAATCTATTATTAAACAAAAGGTTAAGGAAAGATGGCAGAGACAGTGGGAGGAAGATAGAACTGGTAGATGGCTGTACAGTATTCAAAGAAAAGTTGGTGCAATGAGGAGAACAGGACGAAATAGAAAGGAGGAAACAGTTATATCTAGGTTGCGTTTTGGACATACAAGGTTAAACCGTAATTTATTTAAAATAGGAAAACATCGAAATGGAAGTTGTGATTTTTGTGGGCAAGAAGAGACGGTAAAACATGTTTTGTTGTTCTGTACAAAATATTCTGTTGAGAGAAGGAAATTAGTTAGTCGGTTACAAGAAAAAATTACAGTTAAATTTACAAGATATTTTAGGAAAAATTTCTACTTCTAAAGATATAAGTTATTTAATTAATTATCTCAAGAAAACAAAATTGATAGAAAAGATATAAGTTGTTTTTTGTTTTGCTTTGAGGGGGGTGTTTAAAGTTAGCGTCCCGATCCACACTCCATTCCAGTAGATGGCGGTAATGCACATCTAAAAGTTGCTTGCCAACCGCCATAAAAAAGAAGAAGAAGAAGGAGAACAGAGGCAACAGGGCTGGGTGAGAGGTGGAAAGTTCTAGAACTGTCCAGGGTGAGACAGGAAAACTGAACCCTGACATGAAAACAAATATTTGCAAGGGATAATAAACCAAACCCTGGACCTCAGACGACACTTACCTTCGTAAGTGGACCACTGAAAAATCCCTTTGAAGAACAACCCAGTATCAGCAGGCCTCTTACCGCACATAATCAGTTGGAATATGCATCGTGGGAAGGTAGGGGAGAGGGATGGGGGAAGGTGAAACTGGACTCGCCCTGTCAGTCTGTCTGCACGTTTAAAACTGCCATCATAAATGCTGTTGCCTTTATGATTCTTCAATAATATCGCACAATGTTGAGGTACCTAAAGTAATAGCAAAATTTGCACCAAGAAATTCACTTTTTTTCTTTTTTACTAAAATATACTTCCTGGATTTTAAGCCAAGAGCCATGGTTGACTGGGTACCATGCCTGTGATTAATCCTCTGAATGCAGAATATTTTTAATTTGATTGCATGTAAAATATTCCTAATATTCTGGTCATTTTTAGCTTACATGTGTCATCAAACCCTAGATGCAGTTTTCTAAATATAATGAAGCTGAGCAGGTAGCAGGATTCTCTGTTGAATAAATAACACACTAGCTACACTTCTGGACTTCGCATAACCATGTGACTGCTTTAAAACCATTCTGCTGTGTGGGCGGGTGTGGAACGCTCACAGAACATTGATGGAACGGACGTGAGAATTTCTTGACCTTCTTAAGGTCATCCAAATGAAAAGGCAACAGACCAGCTGGAGCCTTCTGGTGAGAGGCTCAAGAAATGTGTCATTCTGCACAGCAGAAAGGAACTATTGGCAAACCTCAGTGGCTTCCACAAGAGAAAAAGTTTTTCAATATTAGTCTGTTTACATCTGAGGCAGTTCAGAGGCTGGAGATCATAGAAAAACCCCAGAAAGCATATTGTTTTGTGTTTGAGCTAACATTTACTTCCAGTAAAGTACTGTCATGCTTTGGCTTCAGCGATCCTACACAGGTTCACATAACATAGTTACTCCACCACACTTCCATTATGCGTACCACTGCATTGGTCCTGCAACTTGGACTGTTGCTGGACGAATGCAGCAGAGGGTGAGCTTGCAATATTACTCAGGAGTTGTATAAACTAGCTGCACTCGTGTTTCACACCAGATCTGAGATTTCAGATGTTATGAGGTGAATGAACTGATTCATCGTTAGGATTTATTTATTATTTAAGGTCAGAAATCTCGTCCAAGAACTGAAATGATTTAACTTGCAAAGCTAATGTCCAATAAGGCTTTGATAAACCCGTTGAACTTTACTGCAATTGATTAATTAATATCGCTAAAAATATACATCACAAAATTACACTTTGGAGTCAAATAACCTTAAAAGGAACATAAATCATGGTCTGCTTCATCATGTTTTTCGTCAATTTACTAATATTGTAGCTATTGGAGAACGAACGAAAGTTAAGCAGTGCCGATTTTATACTGGTTTCCAGTGGAGCATGCCATCATTCTCTTTAATGCGTCCCACGTCATGGCTAACCTGCACATGATGCTCATAAAATAAATCAGAACATGACAAAAATATTGATGTGGCTATGCAGAACATAATGGACACCGTGAAGAAAAGAAAATGCAGTTACAACGAAGACAGAGGAACAGTTTCTCCCTGGAAGAGGCCAGTGAAGCGATTGTCAGAGAGCTTTGTAGTGAAGTTTGATGTAAAGCAACACTGTGAGTCACAGAAGAAACGCGCTGCTGAAAATGCCGATCTATGGATTCTGTTTGCCTCAAACCCAGAGATGTCTGCCAGACAGATGAGGTACTGCAGCAAAGATTAACTTTAATGTTTCATTTTACACAAAAGTTTAATAACATTTTCTGATAAGGCAAAGGCACAGCAGAGAATGATTGCTGTAATGTGTGGTTTGTGTTCAATTAAAATGTAAAACAGCATCATAGCGTGTCCCGTGTTGACCCACATTTCTATTTTTTTTTTTTTTTTTTAGATCTGGTCACCCTTTCTGTAACATGATTAAATTAGACAGGTCAGGTCTAGTGGCTAATTTAGTGATTTCTGAGATCAATTGACAAGATTTTATTCAGGGCTAAATATAAATGCATGCCACACTATTCAGTTATTTTTTATTAAAAACATTTGAAAACTCATTCAGGTTTGTGGGTATAATCAGACACAGAGGGGAAAGTCTAAGTGGTGGGAGGAGCTTTACAAGGAACTATATAAGCAGGCTCTCAATATTTACTTTCGTTATTTGAATATCAAATTACAGTTGAAAGATTTCTTTCATCTCTACCGGAATGTCAAACACTCTGCTGATAAATTCAACCAACTGTCCTTCATGTTGGTTTCACAGACCTGGTGTTGCTTCAGTTTTCCGACAATAGGTGTGGTCATGCGTGGGTCTGTGTTTTCCGTCTCTATGACTAACCTGATCCTAGTTAAAGAACTTGAGGGAGGTCCAGACTGAATCCCTGCTGCTTTCCTGCAGCCTTAGCTGCCCTCTTGTGGCAGTCCATATTACAGGTAGGTAGGGTCTAGCATATTTAACTGTGTTCATGCTATCTTGAACCACTGCTACTCATTTCAGTCAATCGTTCAACATGAAATGAAAGATTTGGGTTAAATTACCATAAAATATAACTGCAACAGTTTGCTTCCAAATGCAGTGCCCGACAGCAAAATATGGGAGCCATTTATTCCTCTCATTTAAGATTTTCCTTATTTGAATGTATAAATAGAGGTAATGCAGATGTGATTTGGTGATCCAAAAACTAAATCTTGAGATGGATGTATGATTTATTTTTTGCATTTGTTGCTTTTATTTGTAAAGCCTGGGAAAGAAGACGGCAAGTGTTGGCGCCTGTTTGAATACTGAAAAGAACTTAACGATATTTACAATGAGTTTGTGGTGGTCATTCTGTACTGCTTTGTTTTGGACTGTCTGGTAAGCCCATGTGGGGTGGGCACCACAATCCATGACATTTAAATAAAGTCAGCCACTCAATTAATCAATCTTAGCCTGGGTCTTTTCCTTGCTAGTGAATATGGAGTAACACAAATTACCAAGCTGTCCCACAGCTACAACTATCTAAGGGCAACACTATTAGATTTGAGAGTAATGTTGATAATAACTTTAGTTGGTGTCGTGCTCACAGACTTGTTGCCTGTGAAGCTTTACACGTGTGTAGGCACATTAAAAAAATTATAAAAATAAGGAAAAGTGAGATGGAAAATCTCGTTAGCATGCAGCCAAAGAAAACTAAACATTTCTTTTTTGCCTTCATTTGCAGTCATGAGGTTGAGGAAAGATAGGTGGAGAAGGTAAAGCTTTCAGCTTTATTAAATTTAGAAACTGAGTGAGCTCAGATAAAAAGTATGATTTTTTGTTATAAGAATATTTAATTCAGTCAAGATTCAAATCTTCAACAGATGTTGTTCGTATAGGACTTGAATTAATTCCAGTATACTTTGCTGCACCCTGGGCCCCATTATCATGACCCCAACATCACCAATATCAGGCAAAATACAGAATAGATTACCATAATAAACGGTAAATATACACAATGCTTCAAAATCTGTTACCAAGTCTAGTTTGATCCACAAAATAAATGCTCATAGAATTATAAATGCGCTACATATCCTCTTGTCAGGGACACTCACATATGATGCTATGAACACAAAACAGCAGTGGCGGTAGAAAAACTCAACACCTATTAGCAGCAACTGATTTTCCTGTGATGCATACAACTTTGGTCAATTTTAAATAAAAGACATATTGGCATAAACCACCACACTAGAAATGCCATTTTATATAAGCTAAATGTAATTACATTTTTATACATAACATTACAAATAAAGGTTCACTCATATTCATTTATTGAACAGAAAAGATTCACATCAATCCTTCAATGAGCTAGCAAGGACAGCCAACACTAGACTGTTTTCCTCACCACTTCCCCACACATCATAAGCTGTTTTACAGAAATGGCCCTTAGCAAGTGGAAACACGAAAACCCAAAAGCCCCAGAAATGGTTTACCCCAGCAAACCAAGTCTGGGGCTTGTAATGGAAAGCGGGGTATTGTCACCTTTTGGTAGGAGAGTTATTTTAGCTTGATTGAAACTTTCATGCAGTGTACCATATTTGGAAAGCTTCTTGATACACCTGAGTTAAAACTCCTTAAGCCATCTATATGAGGAAACTTTCTAGTTTTCATTCCTGTAACAGCTTTTTAGCCTCTGTCATAGGTACCTCCAGTATAGCTTTACCTTCCTGAAAATGTTTTAGTATTGCTTTTTTGTCAGAAAATGACTAACAATCTTCAATACTAGCTGCATTTTCAGATTTAAAAACAGTATTATCAGATATTATCGTCATCCTTTTTTAATGCTGTGATTACCCTGTGCTTCTCCAGTCACTTATGTTGTGCAACCATTCACCTTCCTGTTTTTTCTTCATTTTCATACATTTGTTTTAAGCCTACAGTGCGTACTCTGCCTTTCTTTTTTAAATTTCATGAATACTAAATGTCAGTTGGTATATTCTTCTAAACGTGTTCCCTACCAGTTGTTTTTCTAAGTCACTTATCTGTTTTTCCTTATACTTTTACTTACCTTTTTAGAGCTATAAGACAGCTTTTAGGGCATCCCACATAGTACCGAGCCTATCTGTAGTACCAGTGTTAACTTCTAAAAAAGAAAAAAAAAAATGTACATCAACATTTAGTGTTTCCACAAATTGCTCGTCCTGCTGTATACTTGAGTTCAATCTCCATCTGACAAGACTCTTATTTTCAGCTTGTAGATCTATTTGTAATTCCACTGGAGCATGGTCTTCTTAAATCCCACAACTACATCAACACTCCAGACCGGAGATTTAAAAATGAATCAATTCAGGAATAGCATTGGTGGGTGTGTGAATAAAATGTATATTCCGTTTCCAAAGGGTGTGTTAGTCTCCAGATGTAAACCAGCCCAATTTCCTAGATGGTAGGAACAGATTTATTTCTAACAGAGCATCTTATTGTTGTTCCACTCCTGTCTATATACTCATATGAAACTTGATTAAAATCTCCTCGCATCACAATTTGACCTTCAAGACTGCATAATAGCTTAACGTTAGTGTAACCAGGCGGTTTATTGGTTGAGAACAGTGGTTACATGGAGTGGCTGTAAATTCCCACCCATTTCAGGCCCTTGAATGCATCCTGCCCTATTTCCTCACCTTCTTCTGGTTTGCAGCATTGGGCTCATTAGTGTGTGCCTATCAAACTAGGAGTGGAGTTGGATCTCAGGTGAATGACCGCTGGCACTGTTAGTCTGGCTGCTGTGATCGTGGATATTTGTGTTGCTGGAATCATTTCAGTGGCTTTTCACTGCAGCATCTGAAGGTACCAGCTTTTCCATTTTTTTTCTTATGTTTTATTTAGTGATGGTGAGATGAAGCCTCATGAGGCATTGAACCACTTGAGCCAACTGGTTCGAGAAAGGGTTCATTTCTTGGAGCTTCATGTGCACATGAAACCACCTACTGGCGAGGTGTATAATCACAGCCAGCTGTATCTTAACACGTGTGATGCGTTGATTTTTTATTTTTTTTGTCTATTATGGCTCTTGGGAATGACTTCACAAAAGGTGTAGGACGAAATCATTAGTCTACATAAATTATGTATACACATATGTGTATAATAAAATATTGTTTGAATGTATTCTCTGTGTGTGTAATTATTCCCAAAATAGTAGTGTCATGTGATATGGCATGGTGTGTAATAATCAGACCTCTCAACTTTGATCAAAAGTTAAGAGTGAGATTATTCTAATTTTGGGGGCGGGGGGGGATTATGGTCAACAATTTCCCCTCAGCAGCAACACTGAAGCACACAGAGGTTCACGCTGCGTCTTTACGCACGATCCTGCTGCTGATGTCTCCCTCTTTTCAGCTCAATGCACTTCTAGACTGTTACAGTTTATAACATTCTCATCACCTTTCACAGTGACAGGTTTCTCCGTCAGTCGCCGCGCTGACCAGACAAATTTCTATTGCTCGCGTCAGTGCGGCGGTGCGGTGGGCGGATTTTACCCCCGTTGGTGCGCTGCGGGGAAAATGCATAACTAAATACTGCAAAGGGCTTCTATAAAGGGAACAGGGGTACTGACAGATCTGAGATGAAGCCCTTGATGTTAAAAGTTCTTTAAAATGACCATTAAAAGTGCGCACCTGAATTAAAGCGCGAGGCAGCACGCCCACCGAAGCGCCACTGATTCTATGTTGTTAAAAACAAAAGAGCATGAAACACAGCTACTAACTCTCCTATTGACTTTAACTGGCACACGTTGCTACCGATGTGAGGACATTAAACGTAGTGATTCACGTTTTGAATGGTGAACGGTGATAAAAGCACCTGCTCCGAGGGAAAGGAGGGGGGAGAGGAGCAAGCGCTGAGGCACAGAAATACGGTGCATGTAGTTAAAAAATGCAGAATTAATAAAAACGAAACTTATAAACAGACCGAGTGGAGTTTTAAACTGCATCTGGTTAGCAGAACTGTTTTATGATCCAGCGTGCAGCCATAACTGGTTATGAATGAACCGGTCATCTGGCAAACTCTGAGCTACTTCCCGAAGCAGTCACGTGGTACAGCCGGGCAGCGAGGCTTCGGACGTCATCGTTTTCGGCTCCTCCCCTAAATGAAGCAAGCTTCGATACGCGCTTTACGGAAACGCCCCCTCCATTACTCGACACACGCCTCGAAGCCTCGGCACATCACGTAACATCACTACATATTATGCTCTCACCCAGGTGCATTGTTTGTTATGCTCTGGGTTCATTGGGTAACCAGGGCCGTTTCAAGGAATTTGGGGGCCCCAAACAAAATGGACATGGAGCCCCCCCCCCCCCCCCCCCCCGGCACGCAAAGCCTACAGGACCACAGCATAGCAATACAGTTTAGGTTCACCCACACTTTATATAAATAAAAAATGTTGACAGTGCAAATAGGGCTGTTACATATATATACTTTGCATTATTGAACATTTTGAACATTTGAACACCATAAAATGCAATATAAATTTTAAAAAGTGCACAATAACTAAACCCAACATACTTAAACACACACACACACTCACATTAACATTTTTCAGTTCTCACAAAGTGAGAAAATAAAACACTGCCATCCTATGCAGAAAAAGGATGCATTGTTCAAACTATAAAAAGTGCAGGTTGTAATAGTAATTTAAAAATCCAACATAAATACAAGTACACACACACACACACACACACAAGAGATTAACCTTTCAGGCCATCATGTGCAAATTATCTAAAACTGCTGTTTGCGAGCCTTGGCTTCAGCAAAGCCAACCACAATGTCCTCCATGTCCAAAGACCGGCGAATATGGGGTGCCCCCAGGGACATATATCAAAATTAACTTCCATATACACATGTTAAATTAAACTCTTCCATATAATATAGTGAAAACCATGCATAAACACTAGTGAAAAGCTCTCACACACACTAGTGAAAACATTTACCTCTTATATAACCTACTGAAAACCGTGCACAAACACTAGTGAAAAGCTCTCACATAAACTAGTGAAAACATTTACCTCTTATATAACCTACTCAAACGTTCTCATACAAAGTAGTGAGAACTGTTCATATAAACTGGTGAAAAGCTTTACCTTTCATATACACTACTGAAAAGCTTTCATATACACTACTGAAAAGCTCTCACACACACTACTAAAAAAGCTTTCATAAACACTACTGAAAAGCTTTCATAAACACTACTAAAAAGCTTTTATATACACTACTGAAAAGCTTTTATATACACTACTGAAAAGCTCTCACACGCACTACTAAAAAAGCTTTTATATACACTACTGAAAAGCTCTCACACACACTACTAAAAAAGCTTTTATATACACTACTGAAAAGCTTTTATATACACTACTGAAAAGCTCTCACACACACTACTAAAAAAGCTTTTATATACACTACTGAAAAGCTTTTACATACACTACTGAAAAGCTCTCACACACTACTGAAAAAGCTTTTATATACACTACTGAAAAGCTTTTATATACACTACTGAAAAGCTTTCATATACACTACTGAAAAGCTTTTATATACACTACTGAAAAGCTTTCATATACACTACTGAAAAGCTTTTATATACACTACTGAAAAGCTTTCATAAACACTACTGAAAAGCTTTTATATACACTACTGAAAAGCTTTCATATACACTACTGAAAAGCTTTTATATACACTACTGAAAAGCTTTTATATACACTACTGAAAAGCTTTCATACACACTGCTGAAAAGCTCTCACACACACTACTGAAAAGCTTTTATATACACTACTGAAAAGCTTTTATATACACTACTGAAAAGCTTTTATATACACTACTGAAAAGCTTTCATACACACTGCTGAAAAGCTCTCACACACACTACTGAAAAGCTTTCATACATACTACTGAAAAGCTACGGATTTCAGTTGAAACGGAAGGCATTTCACTTGAAACGGAAGGTATTTCAGTGAAACAGGAAGGAATGTCACTAACCCGGAAGTTATTATAAACAGAGGTCATTCCGGTTAGCTCTGTACATTTTGTGCAATCTCCGGCCGAATAAAATTATTGATTACTGCTGAGTTGTGATGGGTCCGGCAACACCGATGCATCGGCGCATGCGCCGAGCTCATAGAGCAAAACCCGTGTCGATACGCGGGGAAAGTCACGTGATCGATACAGGAACTGTTTCGAACTGACGGACGCGCCAAACTGTGTTTATAAGCAGTGTTCTGTTCCCTCTAAGCTGCGCGCGTGTGCATTCGCGCATCTGGATTCAGCATGCACATCAAAGCTATGCTGCGCAGTAAATAAAAGCCAAGCTGAACTGTTCGTTCTTTTTTTAACCATTTTACAACTCTGGTGAGATGGTGTTCCGCAGTCTCGCTCTGTGAGTGCCAGGTGCTGATCGGAGCGCACCACTGATGGGTTTGGCAGACGCCTTTATGGTTGGGCAGGTTGCGCTGTGCGTCTTTGTTCTGAGTCTTGTGTCAGAAAAAACGGCTGAACTACCTTGAGTGGGTTGTACATCACTCTGTCATATTCAGCGTTTCTGATTTGAAAACAGATGATATAAGTCAGGTAACTAAACACAGCGCCCGATCAACCATGAGTTGAACGTGAACACGAGCATGAAAAAAAGCCCGATCAATGGAACGCAAATAACGCGATTCACCATGGCAACGACAGGAAATAAGCTTGGAAATGCGCATGTCCTGCGAGTAGAATTAGAAATCTTTAAAGAAGGCATATGGACAATATTAAACCATAAGAAACAATGCCGTTGCTGCTGAAAACCGCTAGAGAAAATTAAGTAATATATAATAATAATAGTAATTGTTGAAAAAGTCAGTGCATGCGCAATATGAAAGTTATGTGATGGAAAATTAAAGCTGTTTACTCACACTTCACTAGTTCAACACAAAAGGGTGTGTGTGTGTGTGGAGGGGGGGGGGCAATCATTACTAAAAGCATTGAAAGGACATGGCAGCAAATCATGATAAAGTACAGCTTAACCAGGCAAGGTTAAGTTAAAAGTTTTATGTTTAACAGTACTCAACTAAAGCATTAATTGCCTATATTCAACATATGCAATTAATGATGGGATGGTGTGTGTTATTGAAATAACTGATATGTTCATCTTTGTGCCATTGTTCACCAATCCTTCTAAAAATGAGTTGACACTGATTGTCTTGTAGATGTTTAATCTGCCAATCTCACTTTATATTAACTACATAGGCTATATGGAATGGAAATTTAGAGCTGGAAGTGCCGAAATTTGATACAGAATAAATTATTGCTTTCATTCTGCATAGTTATTTTATTAATCTTGTGGGTCTCTGACTATGGAACACCTTTAAAGTGTAACTGAATAACATTTCTGACAGCGCAACATACAGTTTCCTCTGAGAGGTTTTCTGTGTCTCCTACGTTATTAAAAAGCTGCCGTTGGCATAAAAATGAAGAGCAGCACAAAGAAATTGTTCAGAACTGAGAGCGTTCCTTCGTTGTCTTAGAAAAGCGATGTGCGGCTGAGGATATTGAAATAAATCATCTGACGACCCCAAATGAGCCCTAGCCAGGACCATCTTCACAAAAGCTGTCTCCCCCTACTTCAGGCATGTTATTGGGCATGTTTGTTGTTTATAAATCATGTACTAAAATGCCAATTTGTTCTTTTTACATATAACATTTGGCAACATTTGACATCGAAGTGGGCAGGCAGACCAAAAGTGCCAGCTAATGCCATCCAGGAGGTGCACAGATACTTGGCAGAGGGTCCCAAGATCCTATGATATACTGGAAAAACGAAAAGACAGTCTGTCCAAACCTCTTCCGCTTTTCATTACAATTTCTCTGAACTCCAGCGTCATCTGTGCTTCATCGGGTGTTTTCTACTGCTGGAGAAGTGATATCAAAAAAGCGTAACAGATTCAATATTCAATATCAAAACGTCGAAACAACTTATTTTTTTGAATAAAAATTTGTAAAAAAAAAAAAATGCCAGTCCACAAGCATCCTCATTCACAACATTTTTACTTAGAGGTTATTACGTTATGATACAGGTTCACATTATTTATTGACTGTATAAAAAAAATCAAAGATATTTTAAATTCAAATGAAAATATGAAATAATACAATGCAACATACAATGACTTAAATTGTATTATTGTGTATACTAAGTCATCTAATCAGTGTCAGTTAACGCTGTCAACTAGGTTGCCTGTAGGGATTTTTAACGTCCAGCAGGTGTCAGTATTCAGTGACACAGTATCGGCACAGTATCAATACAGTTTGGCAACGTGTCGAAACGCTTCATGACGCCTCATCAACCCAACACTACTGCTCAGCTACCCGCTGAACACCTCACAGAAGCAGGGGCATTTCTCAACTTTATTTTGGCTTCAACGGAGACCCTGTTCCGGATCCTGTCAAATGCTACAACGCTAAACCGCTATTTCAGTAGTGTATATAAAAGCTTTTCAGTAGTGTATATAAAAGCTTTTCAGTAGTGTATATAAAAGCTTTTTTAGTAGTGTGTGTGAGAGCTTTTCAGTAGTGTTTATGAAAGCTTTTCAGTAGTGTATATAAAAGCTTTTTTAGTAGTGTGTGTGAGAGCTTTTCAGTAGTGTATATGAAAGCTTTTCAGTAGTGTTTATGAAAGCTTTTCAGTAGTGTATATAAAAGCTTTTTCAGTAGTGTATATAAAAGCTTTTCAGTAGTGTGTGTGAGAGCTTTTCAGTAGTGTATATGAAAGCTTTTCAGTAGTGTATATGAAAGCTTTTCAGTAGTGTATATAAAAGCTTTTCAGTAGTGTGTGTGAGAGCTTTTCAGTAGTGTATATGAAAGCTTTTTTAGTAGTGTGTGTGAGAGCTTTTCAGTAGTGTATATAAAAGCTTTTTTAGTAGTGTGTGTGAGAGCTTTTCAGTAGTGTTTATGAAAGCTTTTCAGTAGTGTTTATGAAAGCTTTTCAGTAGTGTATATAAAAGCTTTTCAGTAGTGTATATGAAAGCTTTTCAGTAGTGTATATTAAAGCTTTTCAGTAGTGTATATGAAAGCTTTTCAGTAGTGTATATGAAAGCTTTTCAGTAGTGTATATGAAAGGTAAAGCTTTTCACCAGTTTATATGAACAGTTCTCACTACTTTGTATGAGAACGTTTGAGTAGGTTATATAAGAGGTAAATGTTTTCACTAGTTTATGTGAGAGCTTTTCACTAGTGTTTGTGCACGGTTTTCAGTAGGTTATATAAGAGGTAAATATTTTCACTAGTGTGTGTGAGAGCATTTCACTAGTGTTTATGCACGGTTTTCACTATATTATATGGAAGAGTTTAATTTAACATGTGTATATGGAAGTTAATTTTGATATATGTCCCTGGGGGCACCCCATAGGCGAACATCACGCTCAATTGACATAAGTGCCAGTCCTGTGAGCCTTTCTTGGTCCATAGTGGACCTCATGTAATTTTTTATCAGCTTCAAAGCTGAAAAGCTCCTCTCACCAGAGGCCACTGACACAGGGAGAGTCAGGAGTAGACGCAAAGCAATGCTTAAATTACTGTACAAATCCAGTAGCTTCTCACTGTACATGTAATTAAGCATGTCAAATGGGGAAGTAGCTACATGGTCTGGAAAGGTGTGGAGAGATGAATTGATCTCAAGTGCCAAGTCATCAGCATCAATGTCATGGAGGGTTTGTTCCAATTTTTTTTGCATCGTTCATGAAGCTTTCCATTCTTTATTGTCTGCTTCATGTTTTCCTTTGAGAACATAAAGTCATAAAGGTCATAAACACCTTTCAATCTTGAAAACCTGTCATTGAGGCTTCTGAGGGCTGTGTCAACCATGGGCAGAAAGAAGTCTCTTCTGAAAGTCTCGTCTGGAGTAGACTGAGTTTCCTCTGTACCTTCATATAGAAACTGTCTTTTCTTTTTACGCTGCCTTTTTTCAGGAAGGGTCATTTCCATATCCAGATTTGCTGCAATGTCTGTTGCATCAGTTTGACAGGAAGCAATACCATGTTCAATTGCAAAATTCTTGCCTCAACACCCTGTTTATGGCCCATCACATTGCAGCCATTGTCATAAGACTGACCATGGCAGTCAGAAAGACTCAGGCTGTGTTTCTGCAGGTGGTAAAGCAGGACTTCAGTCAGGCCCTTACCAGTTGTGTCTTCAACATCTAAAAATCCAAAGAAATGTTCTGCAATGGACACAGATGGTTCGCAATTGACAATTCTCAAAACAATGGAAAGCTGTTCTTTATGACTGACATCAGGAGTGCAATCCATAATAACAGGGTAATACTTTGCTCTGTTTACTCTTCTCATAATCTCTTCCAGTACCTTGTTTCCAATTAGTGCAATTATTTCATTTTGAATGGTTCCACTCAAGTAATGCACTCTTGTCTCTTGGTTTTGTATCTTTCTTATGTGTTCAGTCATAACTGAATCAAACTGTGCCATCAGTTCCACTTGTGCCAGAAAATTTCCATTGTGAGGGTCATACAACTCACTTGTGGTCCCTCTTAAAGCCTGGTTGCGTTCTGCTAAGTGACAAATTATGGCATTCACTCTCCTTATGACACCTTTCCAATGCTCAATCTCGATCCGCATCAAGTCTTGTTGACTTTGATCTATGGTTGTATTGGTTTGCAGTCTCCTCTGCAGCTCATGCCAGTTTGTCATATTGTCAAGTTGAACCTTTGAATATTCGTGTTCTTTTAAATGTTGAGCTAGGTTCCTCCATGTACGGAAGCCACAGTTGACTGTAACTGTTTCTCTGTCTTTACGTAGATAAAATATAACTAAAAGCATACTTGTCTGTTTTATGCGTCCTACATTCAAGGTAATAAGTAAGTGGTGGTCGCCTGACTGGGTAAAACGAACTGGGTCCACCGAGGGTGCTTCACCGTAGACGGGACACGGTGAAACAATAACATTATGTTGCTCAACAACTTACATCCAAATGTGATGTAGAATTGAAAAATAAGAGCCACATGAAATCAATATATATGAAGTAATTTTTAACAAAGTTGCTGCCACTGCAGCAACTAAACCGTAGATAATCAGTCGATGCAACCACTTCAGCATGACAATAGAACACCCCCACATGTGGCTCAACAAGTTTCAGACAATTCTGATGTGGCATTTCAAAATAATAGCTAATTGAAATTGCTATATATTAACAAATTATTAACAAAGTTGCTGTAGCTCTAGCAACTAAACCGTAGATAATCAGTTGATGCAACCACTTCAGGATGACAGTAGAACACCCACAGATGTGGCTCAACAAGTTTCAGACAATTCTGATGTGGCATTTCAAAATAAGAGCCATTTGAAATTGCTATATATTAACTAATTTTTAACAAAGTTGCTGCCATTGCAGCAACTAAACCGTAGATAATCAGTTGATGCAACCATTTCAGCATGACAGTAGAACACCTCCAGATGTGGCTCAACAAGTTTCAGACATTTCTGATGTGGCATTTCAAAATAAGAGCCATTTGAAATTGCTACATATTAACTCATTAACAAAGTTGCTGTAGCTCTAGCAACTAAACTGTCACTTCAGCATGGTAGTAGAACACCTCCAGATGTGGCTCAGTAAGTTTCAGTCAATTCTGATGTGGCATTTCAAAATAAGAGCCATTTGAAATTGCTATATATTAACTAATTTAGACCAAGGTTGCTGTAGCTCTAGCAACTAAACCGTAGATAATCAGTGGATGCAACCACTTCAGCATGACAGTAGAACACCCACAGATGTGGCTCAACAAGTTTCAGACAATTTAGATGTGGAATTTCAAAATAAGAGCCACTAGAAATCTCTACATATTAAGTAATTTTCAGCTAAGTTGCTGTCACTCTAGCAACTAAATAGTAGATAATCAATTGATGCTGCCACTTTAGCAGGACAGTACAACACCTCCAGATGTGGCTCAACAAAGCTCATTAAGATTTGATGTGGAATTTCAAAATAAAAGACTGTTAAAACATTAAGTGCATTGGCCATACACTATATTGCCAAAAATATTTGCTCACCCGTCCAGATTATTGGAATCAGGTGTTCCAATCACTTCCATAGCAACAGTTGTATAAAATCAAGCATCTATGCACACAGACTGTTTTCACAATCATTTGTGAAAGACTGGGTCGCTCTCAGGAGCTCAGTGAATTCCAGCGTGGAACTGTGATAGGATGCTACCTGGGCAACAAATCCAGTCATGAAATGTCCTCACTCCTAAATATTCACAACAAAATTAAAGCGTTTGGCAATGACAGCAACTCCGCTACGAAGTGTTAGGCCACGTAAACTTTCAGAGCGGGGTCAGTGGATCCATCCATCTATCCATCTTCTGTCACGCTTGTCCCTATTGTGGCCAAGCGTGACAGAAGGAACAATCTGCAATCTACTGTAACAATCTGTAGTATACAAAAGTTTACTGTTATTTTTCCTTATGAACATAAAATATTTTGTTTTTTCGGGTAAGTTATCTTTTGTGGCAACCACTATTGTCATGATTAGTCTTGATGAACCTAGACAGAGCGCGCACACACACACTCACGGAGCTTATTTCTGAGAGTTTATTGAAAGAAAGATGAGTAGTGGATGAGCAAACCAGAGAGGCTGTACTGGACTGGAACTGGGGTGTAGATGGGAGCAGTAGCTGGAGGACCAGAGAGAGTTCTTGAGATGTAGGGCTGCTGGAGCACAGGGGTAGCAGACAGTCCAGCAACAGAGCAGAGAGCAAACCTGGGGCACAGGGGTAGCAGGCGGTCCAGTTAGCAGAGGCCTTACTTAAAGCAGAGAGGTAGCCTGAAATCCAGCAGCTAGCAGAGGCTTCACTTGAGACACAGAAGTGGCAGGAACTCCAGCAACTAAACAGGGAGCAAAGTAGGCTCACAGACGTGGAATGAGTGGAGAATGATGACGAACCGGCGGGGAAGAGAAGACTGAGAGAAGCTTATGTAGGGAGGCTGGCAGGTGGAGTGAGTTCTGACTAATTAATGTCTAACAGGTGTGACTGTTTGCTGAGGGAGTGGAAGGTGAGCTGAGTGAGAGGAGGAGGAACTGGAAAATAACAGGGAACAAAGTCAGACCAAAACTAAACCATGACAACTATTACTTTTGTTATTAAGAGTAACTGTATTGCACTACCCCTCCCCTGGACTGCCACCTTATCACGGTGGAGGGGTTTGAGTGCCTCAATGACCTTAGAAGCTATGCTGTCAGGGGCTTAATGACCCTAGTAGGATCACCCAAGGCAGACAGGTCCTAGGTGAGGGACCAGACAAAGAGCAGCCCAAAGACCCCTGTAGGAGCCATAAATGTATTATGTTTATTTGTCACATGGTGAATGGTTGCTATGGTGATGTGTAGCGTGCATGTCATGTGACACATTTGGTGAAGGGGGCTGGTTGCTTCAAAATAGGCGTGCTTACCTGTACCAGGGTTTTTGACAGGAGAGAGGGGAGCGGGGTAGCCGTAATTTTTGTTGACCGTTTTGCCGTGCTAAGATGAACTACAGATCATGTAACACCATATAGACCTGTTTCTAACTGAGTGTAAACAACGTTAAAAGCCGCTGAATAATAAATTATTCACTATAATCCTGGATTCAGTGCGCTTCTCTTCTCAAGCGACGGCAGCGCGTCAGACAAACAGGACCCTACCTTTCCCTCTCAAGCGACTAGGCTGATTCTTTTTGGAGTCGCAACATTTTGTCAACAAAAAATAAGGCACTATAATGAGAGCCATCGCTCGCAATCCAGGAATCCACAAATAAACCAAGACAACGCAAAGTAAGTGCGGCCGCGCCCGCAACGCCGGACAAAGCGCCACACCCAAAACGCCATATGATGAAGAACAGGTAAGCCATACCTGTTTCTTGCTTGTTATGGATAAAGAATCCGTGTGCATTTAACACTGGAGGGTGTGTTCATGGCTTTCTGAATGAATGCATGTCGGAAAAGGATGTCATGCGCTGATGGCTCTGTGCGCACTTTGATTGCTGTCTGTTTATAGTGGATTAAGCGACGATTTGGAGTTTCAAAGGAATATATTATGATGACGCCTTGTTGAAAGAAAATGCTGTGTTTTCACGTACTGGAAATTTATGTGAAAATATTTGATGCAAAGTTTTCACTGAGAAAGAAAAAAAACTGAATCAAAATAAGTCAAAATGAGTCACACTAATGGTGGTACCTTGCGTTTTGAAACGGAGTTTGAGGAAAAAAGAGAAATCAAACTTACTGAAAAGGCTTTGATGTATAAGGTTGAAAAACTCCAAAATGAACGCAAAAGGTTTGTCAATAAAATGAAAGGATTGATACCAGAAATGAAACAGTTGATGAAACAAAAGAAAAATGTGTCTCAAGTAAAAGAATTTCTGGAGAGATTGGATGAACTTTGTGGATGTGCGAAAGCTGCTCATGAAGAATTGTTGTCACTATTGCCAGAGGATGAGGTTAATAAACAAGTTGAATGGTTATCAAATATAATGAAGTACACTGAAACGTTTCAGAATAAAACAAAGCAATGGATAAAAGAAACGGAAAAAGACTGCAGTAATTCACAGGAACAACAAGAATCATCTGAAAGGAATGAGTCTGTGTTTTTGGTGGAACAAACAGAAACAAATGAACGTTTAAGTGTTTGTGATGTCCATGAAGATGATGTAAAACCAAGTGACAGTATTTCCAACGTTGAATCACACAAAACTTCTCACATGAGCTCTACAACATCCTCTGCACGCTTAAGAGCTGAAGCTGATCTCGCTGCTTTAGCTACAAGACAGAAGTTATTGGAGGAAAAGCATGCCATAGAAGAGGAAGAACTTCGCAAAAGGAAAGCAAGACTAATGCTGGAAGAGGAGGAGGAACAGCTGCGCAAACGAAAAGAAAAACTGCAACTGGATACTGAAATTGCTGAAAAGATGGCAAGATTAAACATTCTGAAAACACAAAGCATAAGTGGAAAAAGGTCATCAAAGATTTCAGATGGAATGAATTCTTATTTGAAAGGGGGACATTTTCAACAACTTAATGTGGATGCAGAAGAGTTTCATCCATTAGCAACTGCAAAACAAAAAATAACAAAGAAGGATGAAGAACCAGTTAACATTCAATCTGTTAATCAACAAGTAATCACAAATTTAAATAAAGATGCATTACAATTGGGAACCAATGAGGATGTTCTTGGCATTATGAGGAAACAAAACGAAATAACAACTTTGTTAATTCAACAACAGTGCCTCGCAGCTCTTCCAAAGAAAGAAATCCCAATATTTGATGGTGACCCATTAAAATATTATACATTCATGAGGGCTTTTAAGAACGGAGTGGAAAGAAACACAACAAACAACTCTGATCGTTTGTACTTCCTGGAACAGCATACTAAAGGTCTTGCTAAAGAACTGGTGAGGAGCTGTCAATACATGAATCCAGACCATGGATATTTGAAAGCCAAAACTTTATTAAAGGAGCAGTTTGGTAATGAGCAAAAGGTTGTCTATTGCTATATGAACAAAGCCCTCTCATGGCCTACTATAAAGTCAGAGGATGTGAATGCCCTGCAGGATTACAGTCTGTTCCTCAGAGGCTGTTGTAATGCAATGGAGGATGTGCAGTATCTTAATGACTTGGACATGCCTTCTAATATGCTGAATATCATAAAGAAGTTGCCATATAAACTTAGAGACAGATGGAGGAGTCAAGCTTGTGATCTGCAGGAACAACAAAGAAGAAGACCACAGTTCAGTGATATTGTAGATTTCCTTGAAAAGCAAGTCAGGATTCTGACAGATCCTGTTTTTGGCAATATACAAGATTCTCCTACAATAACGAATAAAGGAACATACAAACCAAAGTTACAGTCACAATCCAAAGGAGACAGCTTTGCAACCACTGTCGGACCTGTGGAGAACAAACCTCAGCTTGTGAAGAGAGAGAAAGAAATTGGAACAACTGGAATGAACACATGCATTCTCTGTGGAGCAGGACATGCACTGATCATGTGTGGACAGTTGGGGAGGATGGCACATGAGAAGAAGATAAACTTCTTAAAGGAAAATGGTATATGCTTCAGCTGTTTGTGTATAGGACACATGAGTAAGCATTGCCGCAAGAGGATTTCCTGTTCAAAATGTAGCCTGAAACACCCCACTGTACTCCACAAAGAAAAGGATTCAGAGCAAGCTGAGAGGGATGCAGAGGTCTGTGGTAACACGCTGGTGTCAAGTGGCCTTACAGGGGCTGGAGACCATGATTGTAAGCTACCGATCGTCCCCGTCCAAATAAAATCTAAAAAAGGAAGCCATATTGTCACCACATATGCATTTTTGGACCAAGGTATCACAGCAGTTTTTTGTACAGAGAGTCTGATGAATAAACTGCATCTGACTGGGAGGAAAGGACACATTCTTCTGCGCACTATGGGCCAACAGAGGGTTGTGAGCAGCAACACACTGTTAGGGCTGGAGGTGGCTGCACTGTACGGAGATACGTTTATTGAGTTGCCTAAAGTGTACACACAGGAGTCCATGCCAGTGAATAAAGGAAATATTCCTACTGAAAGGGATATTAAAAAATGGCCTCATTTGAAAAATATTCACTTACCTCAGATTGATGCAGGAATTGAGCTCCTGATTGGGACCAACGTGCCAAAGGCCCTGGAGCCTTTAGAGGTGGTGTGTAGTATAAATGGAGGACCGTTTGCTACGAGGACTATGCTGGGATGGACTGTAAATGGACCACTGGGAGGCAACAGTGATGAATCTGTAGACAGTAATCAGCCACAAATAACTGTCAACAGGGTCTCTGTTGTGAATCTAGATGAGCTTTGGCAGCTACAGTTCAAAAATGACTTCCCAGAGAGCAGGTTAGATGAAGAGCTAGCCATGTCAAGAGAAGATCAACGGTTTCTAGAATTGGTCACCAATTCAGTAAAACATCTAAACGGCCATTATGAGATCAGCTTACCACTGAAACAAAGTACCATCTGCATGCCAAATAACAGAAAACTTGTTGAGCAGCGTTTACAACATCTTAAACGGAGGATGCAGAGGGACTCAACATTCTATAATGAGTATAACATCTTCATAAACAATCTGCTGGACAAAGGCTATGCAGAGAAGGTACCTGAAGAGGAGATAAACCGTGCTGATGGAAAAGTTTGGTATATTCCACACCATGGAGTTTATCATCCTACAAAGGCCAAGATCAGAGTTGTGTTTGACTGTGGAGTAAGTTACCAGGGAACATCTCTGAATGCTCAACTCCTTCAAGGCCCTGATCTTACTAGCTCTCTAATTGGAGTGGTGACTCGCTACAGAAAGGAACCTGTGGTGATAATGGCTGACATTGAGTCCATGTTTTACCAGGTGCGAGTTACTCCTGATGACACTGATTTGCTCAGGTTCCTCTGGTGGCAAGATGGAGAACTTGATAAGCAACCGGCTGAGTACAGGATGAGGGTGCATGTATTTGGGGCTGCATCATCTCCCAGCTGTGCTAACTATGCCCTCAGAAGATGTGCAGAAGACTATGGGCATCACTACAGTGAGGAAGCAGTACACAAGCTACATCATTGTTTTTATGTTGATGATTGCCTTGTGTCTGTGGCCACTGAGAGAGAAGCAGTGTCACTGTACCAGGAACTGGTTTCTTTGTGCTCTAAAGGAGGATTTTCTCTCACTAAGTGGATGAGTAATCGACCAAGTGTGCTTGATATGATCCCTGTGAGTCTTAGGACAAAATGCATTGAACAATTGGACCTGGAGTTGGATTCTCTGCCTATGGAAAGAGTGCTAGGCTTTGAATGGTCTATTAAGTCTGACTCATTTAAGTTCAAAGTCAAGCTTAAGGACAGACCACTTACCAGAAGAGGAATACTTTCAACCATCGCTTCCATCTATGATCCTCTTGGAATGCTGAGCCCAGTGATTTTGACAGCCAAGAAAATCCTGAGAGATCTGGGCAGCAGAGAGATCGGCTGGGATGAGACTATACCCGACTCAGTCGCAAAGAAGTGGATAAAATTAATACAACAACTTTCTCAGTTGGACAAGTTTGAGGTTAGTAGATGTTTGAAACCATCTCATTTCGGAGAAGTCTGTACAGCCCAGCTGCACCATTTCTGTGACGCCAGTGATAGTGGATACGGAACAGTTACTTACCTGGTGTCAAAGAACAAGAATTGTGATCTACACTCTGCTTTTGTAATGGGAAAATCTCGAGTTGCTCCCTTGAAAACTGTAACCATTCCTAGGATGGAGCTTATAGCTGCGACTATGGCAAGCCGTATGGATGTAGTCTGGAGAACAGAACTGCAGATGGAGCTGCAGGAATCTGTATTTTGGACAGACAGTGAATCGGTCCTCAAGTACATCAGGAATGAGACCTCACGTTATAAAGTATTTGTGGCTAACCGGGTCTCCCAAATCCTAAAGGTTTCATGTGCTGCAAAATGGAGATATGTGGACACTGCCCATAATCCAGCAGACATAGCATCTAGAGGGGTGAAAGTTGAGCCATTCATTAAACATCCTACATGGTTGTCAGGACCTAATTTTTTGCTACGGCCTGAGAGTGAGTGGCCTGTCAGTCCACAAAATATCAGCCAGCTTTCCCCTGAAGATCCTGAGGTGAAGAGAACAGCAATAGTGAATGCTGTACAAGCAGAAGAGGAACCAGTATTTTGCTTGATCCAGTATTTTTCATCCTGGACACGTTTGAAAAGGTCTGTGGGATGGATCCTAAGAATAAAAGACTGGCTTCTGTCCTGTGTGAAGAAGAGGGGACAGTTATGTCTGACCATGGCACACTCTGACCTCACAGGAGAGCAAAAGGAGTCCTATGTGAACAAGGAAATGAACAAGTTTAAAAGAACCACTGTACCCAAACTACTCACAGCGGAAGACATGGACCAGGCTGAAACGGCTATCATCAAGTACTGTCAGCATAAACAATTTCCTGAGGAGCTGGCCAGTCTGGAGAAAGGACAGCCCATTAAGATCTCCAGTCATCTTCGAAAGCTTTGCCCACAACTGCAAGATGGAATCCTGAGAGTTGGGGGTCGACTGAGTAGATTGTCTATGCCTGTGGAAGTGAAACATCCTGTGATACTGGCCAAAGATCTACATGTTTCAGAGCTTCTATTAAGACATATACATGAGCAAGTGGGACACGGAGGCCGTAACCATATGTTGTCTAAGTTAAGAGAGAGATACTGGATAACTGGGGTAACTACAGCCATAAGGAAGGTGCTGTCAAAGTGCGTTATCTGTCGCCGCCTGAATGCCATGCCAGTTCACCAGCAGATGGCAGATTTGCCCGGCGAAAGAATTATCCCTGATGAACCACCATTTACTCGTGTGGGAGTAGATTACTTTGGGCCCTTTGAGGTAAAGAGCAGAAGAAGCATTGTGAAGAGATATGGTGTGATTTTTACCTGTCTAGCTATCAGAGCTGTGCATATTGAAGTTGCAACCTCGCTGGACACTGACTCTTTCATCAATGCATTGAGACGCTTTATTGCAAGAAGAGGTCAAGTCCAAGAGCTTCGTTCTGACAATGGCACCAACTTTGTAGGAGCAGAGCGAGAACTAAGGACAGCTATTGAACAGTGGAACAGTGATCAGATTATGGATTTTATGCTGCAGAAAGGAATAAAATGGAACTTTAATCCACCTGCTGGCTCGCACCATGGAGGACCATGGGAACGGTTAATAAGATCCATCCGCAAGGTACTTAATTCAACCTTAAGAGTGCAAAATCTTGATGAGGAGGGCTTGCATACAGTGCTTTGTGAAGCTGAAGCCATCATCAACAGCCGACCAATCACAAAGGCTTCCATGGATGTTGATGATTTAGAAGCACTAACTCCTAATCACCTGTTATTGTTGAAAACCTCTCCATCCTTACCACCAGGAGTGTTCCAGCCAACAGACATATATGCGCGCAAGAGGTGGAAACAGGTGCAATATATGTCTGATCTCTTTTGGAAAAGATGGGTCAAAGAATATTTACCCCAGCTACAAGAGCGCCAAAAATGGACAGGAGCAAGGAGGAACCTCTGTGTAGGAGACCTCGTTCTCATCATGGACAGCACAGCGCCGCGGAACTCATGGCTGATGGGACGAGTTGTTCAAACCTTCCCGGACAGAAGAGGATATGTTCGACAGGTTCAAATAAAAACTCGGACTAGCTGCCTGGACCGACCTATTACAAAGGTCTGTTTGTTGCAGGAGGCTGAGACTGGTTGAGAACTAGCCTCAGTAGAGATCGAGGATTCTTTCAACTTGGGTTTTGACTCATGACTTAAAAATGAAGAAACAAGAGTCCAGCATGGATTATATTATCTTTATTGATGGACATTAATTTGCAGGCTTTAAAATCGTGAGTTATTATTGCTAATGCATTTATGCCTCCTATTTGTGGAATTGTTGTTTGTTAATTATTGAGTAATAATTAAAGGGGCTGGTGTGTAGGAGCCATAAATGTATTATGTTTATTTGTCACATGGTGAATGGTTGCTATGGTGATGTGTAGCGTGCATGTCATGTGACACATTTGGTGAAGGGGGCTGGTTGCTTCAAAATAGGCGTGCTTACCTGTACCAGGGTTTTTGACAGGAGAGAGGGGAGCGGGGTAGCCGTAATTTTTGTTGACCGTTTTGCCGTGCTAAGATGAACTACAGATCATGTAACACCATATAGACCTGTTTCTAACTGAGTGTAAACAACGTTAAAAGCCGCTGAATAATAAATTATTCACTATAATCCTGGATTCAGTGCGCTTCTCTTCTCAAGCGACGGCAGCGCGTCAGACAAACAGGACCCTACCTTTCCCTCTCAAGCGACTAGGCTGATTCTTTTTGGAGTCGCAACAACCCCTTATGATCAATGAAACTAATGAACGCAATGTTCCCTCGCCCAGTCGCAGGTCACCGGGGCCCCACTCTGTGGGCCTCTCTGGTGTACACCTGTGATGAGGAAATCTGTCAAGCTGAAGGAGTTCTGTCTGGCTTTCTGGCCTGTTGGACTCTGGAAGCAGCTAATAGGTACCAGCAGTCCAAGCGGCAGGCGCCAGGCTGGTTACTGAGGCAAAAACTCTGTCCCAAAACTGTGTATAGTGGGGGTTATGTGCTGCTGACCTACCCAGGGCGAATCTCAATGATAGATTTCATGTTAAAATTTTCTCTGAAAACTTACACAAAAGTAGCAACCTCGACAACAACTTGGTTCAGAGTGACTAAATGATGACAGCAACTTTGGTCAAAATCACTTTATATGTAGAGATTTAGAATGGCTCTTATTTTGTAATTCCACATCAGAATTGGCTGAAACCTATTGAGACACAAGTGGAGGTGTTCTACTGTCATGCTGAAGTGGAATCATCAATTGATTGTCTACGGTTTAGTTGCTGCAGTAGCAGCAACTTAGGTGAAAATTACTTAATATATACAGATTTCAAATGGCTCTTACTTTGAAATTCCACATCAAAATTGTCTCAAACTTGTTGAGCCACATCTGTGGGTGTTCTACTGTCATGCTGAAGTGGTTGCATCGACTGATTATCTACGGTTTAGTTGCTAGAGCTACAGCAACCTTGGTCTAAATTAGTTAATATATAGCAATTTCAAATGGCTCTTATTTTGAAATGCCACATCAGAATTGACTGAAACTTACTGAGCCACATCTGGAGGTGTTCTACTACCATGCTCAAGTGACGGTTTAGTTGCTAGAGCTACAGCAACTTTGGTCTAAATTAGTTAATATATAGCAATTTCAAATGGCTCTTATTTTGAAATGCCACATCAGAATTGTCTGAAACTTGTTTAACTACATATGGGGGTGTTCTACTGTCGTGCTGAAGTGGTTGCATCGATTGATTATCTACGGTTTAGTTGCTAGAGCTACAGCAACTTTGTTAATAATGAGTTAATATATAGCAATTTCAATTAGCTCTTATTTTGAAATGCCAAATCAGAATTGTCTGAAACTTGTTGAGCCACATCTGCGGGTGTTCTACTGTCATGCTGAAGTGGTTGCATCGACTGATTATCTACGGTTTAGTTGGTAGAGCTACAGCAACTTTGGTCTAAATTAGTTAATATATAGCAATTTCAAATGGCTCTTATTTTGAAATGCCACATCAGAATTGTCAGAAACTTGTTGAGCCACATATGGGGGTGTTCTACTATCATGCTGAAGTGGAATCATCGATTGATTATCTAGTATTTAGTTGCTAGAGCGACAGAAACTTTTTTATTAATTAGTTAATATATACAGATTTGAAATGGCTCTTATTTTGTAATTCCACATCAGAATTGTCTGAAACTTATTGAGCCACATCTGGGGGTGTTCTACTGTCATGCTGAAGTGGTTGCGTCGACTGATTATCTACGGTTTAGTTGCTAGAGCTACAGCAACTTTGTTAAAAATTACTTAATATATACTGATTTCAAGTGGCTCTTATTTTTCAATTCTACATCACAGTTGGATGTAAGTTGTTGAGCAACATAAGGAGGTTTAATATTGTCAAAACTGGTTAATTTGAGTGAATGTAAGGGTTTTTAAATGTTTTTATTTTGAAATCACAAATCATGTAGATGGACTTCTGGAGATCATCATCTGTCATCTGTAAGTGAAGGTAGTCACCTGGAAAAAAGAAGTTGTTTGAGGCTCAAGAGTGTGACCAAAGTATATATTTCCATTTTCACCAGCAGGCCAGAATAATGGAAAAAATGACACATGAAGCATGAATATAAATATATCATAAATGATGTAAATATGTGTGAAAAGACGTAGTCGATAAACCGCGAACATGCTGCTTTTATTTTGAAAAGTAGTCTCAGCCGTCTGTGCCGTAATCCTTAGTGTTTGCGAGACCAACAAAATCAAGTGAGGGTCACTTGACCGCAGTTTTATAGTGTATGCGGGCGCGTGCGTATGTGATGGGTAGTGGTATTGAGTATTGCCTGATGGGCCCAATTTGAAATGCGTTCCGCGGTCCATGGTGACAGCATATTTAAAATAAAGACGTTTAAAACATGTTATCATATACAAGCAATAAAAACATATTTGCTTAAAGAAAAGAGGTGTTGGGGGGGGGGGGGGGGGTACCACATGAGCCCAATATTAAATTGAGTAGTGAAAAAAGGTGATGAATGGAAAAACGGTTGGCAATGGAAATGTTGGAAACACCTTACAAAAATAACTTCTTTTTTTTACTGTTGTAGACAAAAAAAAGTAGCAAAGCATCATTTCACATGCAGTTTTTCACCAAAGCAACAGTAAACTTCATTGAACAAATGAAAAACAAATGATAAATGCAAAAGTAACAAAGACATGAGAATTGATCCCATGTTCAGCCTGTTATATCTGTCCTAATACAAACATGATTTAATCTGAACGGCAGTGTTAGAGTCTGTTCATCTAAAATCATATGGAGATATGCCCTGTTATATATAAAACCCGCTTCCCAGAAAACCTTCAGCTCATTCCAAGTGTTCATTTACCAAAAAACAAACGTAGATGTTATAGAGAGAAAGAGGTTATGTGATGTTGGTCCAGTTTATAAATAGCAGCCTTGTTCCTTTCTATGTATTGTTTAATTCCCTTTCCTTCATTCATATTTTATTTCTATTTATTCATGTATTTCATATTCTTTAGCCAACAGTGCAGAGAATATACAGCTAACATGAGACGAGCCTAGAAGAAAGGCACATTTATTTCATTTTTTTAAATGCTGTACACAGAACAAAGAGATGGCTCCATATTTATCTTCCATTACTAAATTAGCTACAAACATTGAAATGAAAGTACCCAGCAGTTTGGGTCACTGCACATGTCTTCTTAAAAATATCTCTATTTGTCCTTTCCAAAAAACCTGAGAGAAGAACAACAATGACACAACTTTAAGAATGAAGTTGAATGGTCCGCTGCTTATTATTCAGCAACAAATTATAAACATAAAAAATACATTTCTTAAATTTCACAATGAAACAAAGCCTGAAGCTTTGGAGAAAATATTATTGAACAAAGATCTCACATTAATCTGAGTTACTGTGTTCCAACAGTAGGTATAAATGATTAAAAAGCATGAGTGCAACATTTCCATTTAAACGCCTTTCAGTGGAAGCAGATCTGTGGTCAGCTTAGGTCACACTGCTGTTCCTTTGCCATATTTCTTTTCTCTGAATTGAAAAGACAGAACACATACAGAATAAGATCAGATCGCAGTGAACTGTACAGCATGCATACATGTGAACATTTTCATTGAATAATTTGTTCACAACATTCTGCAGATGGGTTACAGCTGGGTGGCGTGAGCATAACTGACGCCGCTAAAACACGCCTCCTGGGCTCTGATTGGTTGTTTTTTTACCAGGAGCGGTGTATTTCTGCAGATGGCAGCAGGACCACTGGGAGGAAGCACAGGAGCTTGATTTTTTTCACATTTCATATTCTACTGTCATGACAGTTTGTAAAAATGTATTTTCCACATATTTTTTCAAAGTTTACCTACTGCAGCTTTAATATGCAAAATATTATCACGCTAAAAAGTAGCTACAAACCTTCTGTTAATAAGCATTTCTAGTTGTTAAAACTTTTCAACTTTGACTTCTGTTTGTGTAATAAATAATGACATGGGCCTGTTCTGTGTGGTTTTTCTACTCTTCAGCCCATCCAACCATTAATTCATTGTCTTCTGCATGTCTGAGATCAGGTTGCAGTGGTAAAGGCTCCAGGACAGAAACATTGTCATCAGTTTTCTTAACAAAACTCTCCATCTCAACCTGGGGGTATCCCCAGGTGTTTCCCAGGCCAGAGGGGTTATATAGTGAGTTCAGGGTCTTCACCCAGTGGAACACGCCAAAGTATCTCATCCAAGAGATTGTATTCAGAAAAAAAGAATGAAAAAAAAAATCTGACCTGTGTGAGAACCACAGGCCTGTAAAAACTCTGACCAAAAAAACAAACAAAAAAAAAATTGTTTTTTAAATTATATAATAAATAATATTTAATGATTCATTTAGATATAGGAATAATGTACTAAGAGAGATTGTTGGAATGATTAGAATATAATAAAATGCATAAAACCAAATTAGTGCTGTCAAACAATTAAAAATTTTAATCGTGATTAATTGCATAATTTCAATAGTTAACTCGAGATTAATCGCAAATTAATCGCATATTTTATCTTTTTATTTCTGAAAGTGTAAAAGCCTATGTGGGCATTTTAATATGCAATTTTGCAATAAATGACACTAGTAAAAAACATGCTTGTACAAAGAATATATATATATATATATATTTTTTTTTTTTCAAGCAGTTTTCAGAATTGGAATGAAAACATCCTGGTGCCATAAAATGTTAATAATGGCTAAATCATTAATCATAATGCCCTGATGTTTACACAATGTGTAAACAATTGTGTAAAATAAATATTTCATGCCGAAATATATTTTTTGCCTCTTAAACAAAGATAGAAATGGTATTAAGCATTTACATATAAATGAATACAATTTTACATTTTAATAATTTCTTCATATATTTTTTTATGCTGTTTATATCCACATTAATACAGTTTAAGCCTGGAAAAGGTCATTCCAGAGTCTTACACTTTGCTTGCAACGTGGGCAGGAGCTTAATAACCTGACCCTAGCCAGATTGATATCGCTCCGCCTAGCTTCACTCACATCCATCTGGGATCTCTTCCATAGAGAGTGATTTCTCCAACCAATTTTATTGTCCAGTCAATCAGGAAGCAGGGCTGGAGTTTCATAGATGTGACGTAGTGGAGAAGCGACCATGAGACTGTTTTGATTCAGACAATGGCGGCTCGCATCGAGGAAGCAAGCGTTAACATTGATGCTGCTATTTCTTCCGTGTTGTCCAATCTACCTAATATTGTTTCATTAAAAGAACATCAGAGAACGGCTCTGAAGGCTTTTTTTTGGTGGAAACGATGTTTTCGCCCTTCTCCCGACCGGATTTGGCAAGTTTTGTTTTACGGGGCGTGCCCGTGGCGGAGCGGTTAGCGCGAACCATGTTAAGCCAGGCGTACACTGTACGAGTTTTTGCCCTATTCGGGCCGATTCTTCAGTCGTGCGAGCATTTTTTGAATCGGGCCAAATTTCAGCTTGATTGTAGAGGGGGGGAGGAGGGGCGACTGGCTTCTCACGACTACCTCCCGATCAGGAATCGGACGGTCGGTTGAAAATCAAACATGTTTGAAATTCAGTCGGCCGTCGTGAGGTTTTCGTGAGCGCATCCTGCTGTTCAAGCAGAGCTATGAGGGGGCGCCCTCCCCTCCTCTCCGTCCACGCCAGGGGAGGGAGGGGAGCGGGCGTCCCCGAAGCGAGCGGGGCCCGGACGTCGGCTCACGGCGGGGTTGGGGAGGGCGAGCGTTCCGGTCCACGCGACGCGCTGGCCGTCTGTTTCCGTACGCCTCCGCTCGCGCGGGGGTGCGGGCCGGGCAGTCTGCTGTGCCGCGCGGCCGCCGGGGCATCTCGTCTTTCCTCTCTCCCCTCCGTTCCCCCCGGCGCCGGCGGGTACCCAACTCTCCCCCCTCTTCCGGAGGGGGCACGAAGTACAGTGTGAGCACTCCGGTCGCGTCCGAGCGTCGCGCCGTACACAGATCGTGAGTGGTGAACTTTTAAACCCTGCGGTTTCGTCGCACAGTTTGAGATGTATATAAGTACCACGACTGAAAAACTCGTACAGTGTATGCCCGGCTTTAGGAGGCCTTTAGTCCTCGACGCGGTCGGCCCGGGATCGACTCCGACCCGTGGCGCTTTGCCGCCTGTCTTCCCCCCTCTTCCTCTCAGCTCACTGTCAATAAAACGCGTGCCACTAGAGCTGCCAACACATTTAAAAAAAAAAAAAAAAGTTTTGTTTTTTTTCCTGCGTCGCTCTCACAGCGTCACGGGTTGGCTTCGGTGTGAGTGGTTGAAATAGCACGTCGATAAAGATGACAGACAAGTGGCTTATCCAATCATATGCAAGGATTTTTGATAAGGCCCAGCCTTAAAAAAAGGCCATTCCTATGGGTCAGTCCCAGATAGATGTGAGTGGAGGTAGGCGGAGCGACATACATCTGGCTAGGGTCAGGTTAGCAGCTTAATACCCCTGAAAGAGAACTGTTTAGCACAGCTTCATGAGCTGACACTGTAACTCCAGGTACTTCATTTGGCAATGTGATTCAGCCTTAGTTTGTCAAATACAACGGCAACAAATTAATAAGCATTAAAGTATGTTTTATGGGCTGGGTTTCTACAATGTTATCAGCGTGTAAAAACTCCTCTTCAGAACCAATCTCTGCTCAAAATGGTGACCAGCACCCCATAATCTTTCAGCAGTCACCAGTTATTGCAACCGTAAACTGCAGAAAATACGGACAGAGTTGCCTTTATCCCTCTACCTTTACTCCCTCGGCTCCTATGTCAGCGCGTAATGAGGCGGAGGGATATTTCAGCTGGTTATACTCCCTGTGTCTGTAGTGCGGCAGCAGCACTTATTTTAGAGCCCAAATAAGCGACTTCACTTTCAGAAACAAGTCCAAAAAAATTGCAACCCGCGACTCATGAAATTTACAAGGGACTTTAGAATAAAGAAGCTCAAAGATGCATGAAATAAGCAGACTTGGCAACAGTGAGCGCGGGTCGGTTTTGCTACAGTCTTTAGCATTTTTGGAACTACGGAAAGCGCCGAGGGTAAAAAAAAATAAAAATTTAAAAAATTGTCCGTAGAGCGCTGCAGGGAAAAAAACTAACGCTCGTCAAAACAAATGTCGCCTTTATGGTCTAACAAAGTTAATGTGTTAAAACAGTCCTAATTTAAATATAAACATAATATAAGCAATAGGGTCACATGGTAGGGGATGGGGCCACGTGAGGTCATGCCCTGAGTAGAGTATAGGTCATATACCAAAGCCCGACCCAAAATTTGGGCCGGTTTGGGTCTTGATGTCACGCAGGGTGGTCGGTGCGGGTTTTTTTCCATCACAAGTGATATAATCTTAGTCTATTTAGCTGTAGTGGATACAAGATGTGGTTACCCTTATTATAAATAGAGGACTAGAATTTTTGTTCCAAGTACTAGCACTTGGAGGACTAGTAGCATTGATAACATTAATTAAAAAAAATAGTATTTCAGTCGAGTTTTCTCTGGGCTCGGGCTAACAATTCAAGTGTATTGGTGGGGCTCAGATTGGGTCAGGTTTTATGCCCACAAGTCTGGGTGGGTCACCACCACAACCCTCCGTGACCTGTCACTTTGGAATGTGGGCCGGGCTTAGAGTTTGATGGAAACGGTCTCATACCATCTATAGGGTAAGTTCAAAACATCTGTCAGTTTTTCTTTAGAGATTACAGATTTATTCCACTTGGCGGCAAATTTACCGTAATTCATCCTTGAGTCGCTTCAGCTTATCATCCAAGCGTTTATTCTTAACCCTGGTTGGACTGCCTGGGACGAACCAAGCCGCGATGAACTTACACACCACCACAACATGCTGTAGAAAGAAAACACAAGCAAGACAAAATGAGGTAAACAATCTACTTTGTTTTTATTTGAATAAAAGATGTTTGCAACATTCCAAGAACAAACCTCAAAGAGAATGACGAAGGCAAAGCGTACAGCCAGGACGAGCCAGAACTTCGGGGTCAGAGAGTAGTCCTCCGTATTCCTGTAGTCTCTGTAGCTGTAGATGACAGTTTGGCCTGTGTGACCCATCTCTGACTATATGGTACATGTCTTTACAAAAAACAGAATCATTCTGCTCTCTCACCTGCACTGAGAGACGTTGACTTGGTTTCTCAGCATTGGATCTATAAATGTATGATTGTATTTATTTTCACCTATTTTTTCAGTCAACAAGAAGGCTACGGACAGAGTGTAATTAATGTAGCCTTCCATACAGCTGTGAAGAAGGAAAAAAACAACATGAGGACAGAACAGAATCCAGCTATGAGTTGTTAGAACTTTCAAACTGGAGACATGACTGACTCTGTCGAAGGTATGCCACTGGCACATGGGCCATAATGATAGCGGTAAACCAGACGAGGAATAAAGTCCGATGAGATTCCAATGACCAAGCCATTAGCCATCACGGCCAGTACACCAATAACTTCCAACACCTGCATCCACACACCTGCAAACAGGACAATAATCCCCAAATAAAGCACTGTTAGAAACACTTGTTCATGTGTTGCTTGCCACATGAGTGGCAAAAAGGGTTCCTGTGATCTAAAATCAATTCCCAAAAACTAGTGTATCTAAAAGTTTTGGTATGAACATTAATCAGTTTTACATGAAATACTTGTTTGCCATGTCTTACCTATGTCGTTGGTCTTCCTGGGAATAAGGCGCCGTTCCAAGCGGGTCATTTTGATGGCATCCAAGCGGATCTCCCAGATGTTGTTGATAAGAGCCAGAAGGGGCGCCAGGGGGAATGCAGCCACAAATATGGTGGTGAAACTGAACTGGATCACTGTGGTGCAAAGACAGCAGTGAGTAACGTGTACAATCATGAGTAAAACTGCAACATTCAATTCTACAACCTGGACGGAAAAAGAATGTCCGAGAGAAACATAAAATGATGTCACAACAAACAAGCTATGTTTGACAAAAGTTTAACCATTAAAATAAAAACGGAAATCAGGGATCATAAACGCAGCTGTTATCACTGGGGTTATCTAAATCAGTTCATTATGAGTATACTAAATAATAAGAGTTGTATTTCACTGTAAAAGAAAACAAAAAATGATAACCAAAAAAGAAAACTAGTCACACAAGACTAACAACTTAAGAGTTTCTTTGGGTCTCCACTTTAGGATTGAATCCAAAGCTCTATAACCTGCCTGTAAAATGCATAGTCGTACTTTACATTTGTCTATATTACTGTTACAGATATAGCAGCTAGTAGGGCAAAAAGACACTTGTGATACAGCTTCTGAATGGAAAGACTATTACATTTCAGACATTTTAAAATGTGAGAAAAATTTAATGATGACAAAGTAGATGTTTTAAATTAAGAAAGCAGTCATTCAAAGTTCAAGGTTACTTTATTTTTTTTTAAATATATATAAAAAAAAATAAAGACAGGAAACCCCCCATCTGCACAACCTCGAAATACTTGGACCAATTCCAAAATGAGCAGCACCAGCAACCAGAAATCCCACCCAGACAAACATTTATCATTATATAGGAAGTTCTGAACTGTTGCAGTTTTAAGTTTACTAGTGCAGTAAACGTGCCAGAAACCAACCACTGTGAAACCTTTATAAAGAAAAAAAAAAGTCATGTTAAATGTAGAAGGCATTGCTTTTTTAAATTAGTCAGATAAATTACCAATCAGATGAGGCCCCCTGGTTACTGGCTGCAGTGTAGGCCACAAGCCCCATCACTGCTTATCTGATGGTGACACATCAGCTAATCTTGAAACTAAAAGAAAACCTCAGCTACATTGTGCAATTGATTGTACAGTTGTTTGTAATTCTAGTTTTGAATTTAAAATATACAACTTTTTGTGAATTGAAGGTAAAAGTTGTTTGCTTTTATCAAAAAATAATCAGGGAAAAAACATTTGTTTGAAATCTTGACTGTTGGCTTTAATTGGCAGGAGGTCATTTATGTGTTGCGTTTATTGTGTGTAGCAATAGAAATATGTCTCTAAATGCCAAATGTGGGATACGTGTCTATAAGTTATAAATTACAGAAATTTAAGGAGTGAACAAGAACGGCTTGCATTGCATTGTGGCATAAAGCACATTTTAAACTTGCTGTTTATTTCACTGGAGCAGGTTGCCAGGTGGGGCTAGCACCTATGATTGAGATATTTTGACTTAAAATACAATATCCAAGGTTTGGACAAAATTTTGTCACAAAATAAAGAAAAGTCATTGCATATCACTTTCTACATTGTAGACGCATAGTAAAGACATATCTATGAAAGAAAAGTTTATATAAGTATCTAATTTGAGACAACTCAAAATATCTTTTACATTTAAAATTTTTCAAAATAGCCCCCCTTTTCCTTTGACTACTGTACACTACTAGGTACTACTAGGTCTGGACGAGAAGACAGCCAGAACTGGTTCTCCAACGGTCTCAAAGGAGTTCCCAGAGGTAGGAAGAAAAATGAAGACAAACCATTGAATGTCAATAACCTGACTTCCGCCAGATGCATGTCGCTCCGCCTAGCTTCACTCACATACATCTGGGACACCTCCATAGGAATTGCCTTTACAGAAGGCTGGGCCTTATTAAAAATTCTTGCATATGATTGGATAAGCCACTTGTCTGTCATCTTTATTGACGTGCTATTTCAACCACTCACACCGAAGCTAACCCGTGACGCTGATGATAGCGACGCAGAAAAAAAAAAAAAAAAAAATAATAATAATAATGTGTTTGCGGCTCTAGTGGCACGCGTTTTATTGACAGTGAGCTGACAGGAAGAGGGGGGAAGACAGGGGGCAAAGCGCCGCGGGTCAGAGTCGATTCCGGGGCGACAGCGTTGAGGACTAAAGGCCTCCTAACATGGTTCGCGCTAACCGCTAACCGCTCCGGGGCGCTTCCGCGTCCGCCGCGGACTTGCCCCGGAAAACAAAACTTGCCAAATCCGGTCGGGAGAAGGGCGAAAACATCGTATCCACCAACAAAAGCCTTCAGAGGCGTTCTCTGATGTTCTTTTAATGAAACAATATTAGGCAGATTGGACAACACGGAAGAAATAGCAGCATCAATGCTAACGCTTGCTTCCTCGATGAGCCGCCATTGCTATCAAAACAGTCTCACGTCATGGTCCGCGTCTCCACTACGTCACATCTATGAAACTCCAGCCCTGCGTCCTGATTGGCCAGACCATAAATTTGGTTGGAGAAATCATTCTCTACCGGCGGTGTCCCAGATGTATGTGAGTGAAGCTAGGCGGAGCGATATGCATCTGGCGGAAGTCAGGTTAGAATGACAAGGCATGTCCAAACTTTGGACAGGTCGTGTGCAACAGGAGTAGGTGGAGAAGGGCTGGCAGGCTTTTCTAAGGTCAAGCCTAAAACCCAAATTTGTACAAGTTTGATACCTATGCTCCTGTTACAAATCCAGAGCATTATTAAGGACCAGCGAGGTCTCAAACATTTTTCCGGTGTCGTCACATTTAGGCCCAATAAAAGACATCCATTTTGCCAACTTAAAAACTATGTCCTGGAGGTAAAGCTTTGTGGATCCCTCATCGCTACAGTGTCATCAGTAGACCTACCCATTTCCAGGAACTCATTAAACAGGCTGAAGGCATCCGAGTTATCCAGGTGGTAGTTTCTTAGCCAGTCTCGGATTTTGCAAGTGTCACATGGCTCAACTCTCCCCTGCTCACTGCGACAAGCCTTCCTGTAACAGCGACCGCACTGTCTCTGCAGTCGCTTTGCCGTTTTTCTTCTTATGAAGCTCTTGACCCAACTGCAAGACAAACAGTTCACGATAGACCCACTGTTGGTTCCTATAGCAGACCCAAACTCAATGTGCGAAACAAGACACTTCTTACGGCACAGTGAACTCAAAGATGTTGTTGATAGTCTGCTTGAGCAGCATGATCACTGCCATTTGGATAAAGAGGTCCGTTAAACAGCCACTTGGGTGGCACTGCAAGACAAGCAATACGCCAGGGTTTACGATCTGTTTCAGTGAGACGGAGGGAAACCGCAATGTTTTCTCACCTCTTCCAGTCTAAACCCTGCAAGGCGCGAGTAGTTTCTTGGATGTCCGTTTATCCTGATAAAAAGCAAGAAAACCTATATTACACTGATTTGCTTAGAAATTGGAAGCCTTTAGTTTATATGAAAATAATTTCACGTAACTGCTTGACCAGAATCAAGCAGTATTCTAAAGCATGTACAGGAGAAATGGAACATCGAGTAAGAAGCTACATGTTGTGTTGTTGTGCCAGTCCCATCTGCCAGTGCACTGACGTTACAGCGGGTACGTACCTGCCCAGAAAAAAAGCCACGTAGAAGAGAGAGGAGAAGAGAGTGAAGAACTGGAAGGTAAACATCTTGACTGTGAAGCTTCTCTCTTTGGCAGCGAGTGAGTTCAGCTTCTCTGAGGAACACAGACAACCCAAACTCACAACAGTGAGAAGAACTGTGGATTTTGTTTCAAATTCAATAAAAGAAATGTTTCATACTAACTACTACACACGTGCTCTCACCTAGCTCACACAGTTTTAGGGACACACGTCTGTTAACCTGCAGATTGTATGAAAACAGATTCAGACAAATATGAGATAAGACGTAATAGGAACAATGACCAAGAACAAAGAAAGTAAATCATTCTTCTGGTGCTTTCAAAACAAAACATGTACCTGTTGTGTTTATCAAGAGACTTATATATGTTCTCTCAGTTGGCTGAGGATTGTTTGTTCCAGCGTTAGGTCAATTTTAGAGAAGCAAAAATGATGGAAAGACGATAACTACAGATTCAGAAATGTTTTTCTGGTTTCATTGCTGTCAGATTTAAAGTGTCTCAACTAACTGTGTATTATATATGAAGTGATAAATTCTGATGGATCTTTCCCCACTCTAGATTAATAAACCTCTAAGGTCTTGAGGGAGCTTAATAGGTGCCCAATGTTTTTGTGCATTCCAACTAAAATTTTACTTGAGTAAATTTGAGCTTTCAGTTTTGTTTTGGGTTCTTTTGTGAGCTCCTGGTGAACCTAGAAGCTGTTTTGACATCACACCTTCCTTTGACCCAAAGCCTCTATGTCACCTTAGATGTTTTATCTTCCACCTCAGCCATTGACCCTTCTGCTTCTGTTTGTACTCAACCAAATCAGAAAATCATGCTTCTCGCTTTGCCACCACCTCCCACTTTTCTGTTTCTAGAAGTCAGGTGAAGAGGCAGCTGGAGAGACTGAAATGGAATAAAGCTGCAGGTCCAGATTATGTCTGCCCCAGAGTCCTGAAACTCTGTGCAGAGCAGCTCTCTGGGGTTCTACAGCACCTCTTCAGCCTTAGTCTGACCAAGGAGACAGTTCCAATGGTGTGAAAGATCTCCTGCATTGTTCCAGTATCAAGGAAATCCCACCCATCAGACGTAATAGACCTGTAGCCCTGCCATCCCACGTCATGAAGTAAACAGATAAGCTATCAGGATCCCCTGCAGTTTGCCTATCGCTATGGAGTTGGAGTTGAAGATGCCATCATACACCTTTTTCAACAAACCCACTGTCATCTGGCAGCACTGTGAGGTTCACGTTCTTTGATTTCTCCAGTGAATTTAATACAATACAGCTTGATTTGCTTTGTCTGAAACTCCAGAAGATTCAGGTGGAGGCCTCAACAATCACCTTTCACTCTTTACACCTTAGACTTCCAGTAAAGACAGACTCCTGTCACCTGCAGAAATACTCAGATGATTCTGCAGTTGTTGGATGCATCAGAGATGGACAGGAAGCTGAGTACAGGGAGCTGTACTCGTGGTCTGTGGAATAGTGTGGAAGTAATCATCTCATTCTGAATGTGGATCAAACAAAGAAGATGATTGTAGATTTCAGTAGAAACAGGGATAGGACTAACACAATTTCCCTCCTGAGAGGAGAAGTGGAGGTGGTGGAGGAGTATAAATACCTTGGTCTTCATCTGGACAACAAACTAGACTGGAAAGGCAACTGTGAAGCTGTCTACAAGAAGGAACAGAGCAGAGTACTTCCTGAGGACTCCTGAGGTCTTTCAGGGTTTGCAGCAAGAAGCTGCGGATCTTCTATAAGTCTGTTGTGGAGAGTGTGATCTTCTCTGCCATTATCAGGTGGGGTAGCAGCATCAAAGCAACTGACTTTACTTCATCTCTAGAACCTCTAGGGATGACTTTGCAAAGAAGGATTCTTCATAAAATGAAGAATATTGTGGACAACCCTGAGCATCCTCTTCATCAGACTGTCGTACAACAACAGTGTCTTCAGTCAGAGGCTTCTCCAGATCAGCTATAAGACAGACCACTACAGGAGATCCTTCCTGCCCTCAGCCATCAGCATCTACAGCACCTTGAAGAAATCCCATGTTGCACCAGTATTTAAGTTCCCTTTGGGATTAATAAAGTACTTTTGAATCTTGAAATGAATTGAATTAAATTTTGGAGTAATTTTGAGAGGCTTGCCACTCATGCTAATGTTCACCATTACTCTTTTTGGATAATGGCTTCGTATTGTGGTTTTCTGGGGCCCAAATCCTTAGAAATGCCTTTGAAATCCTTTCCAGATTGATCAGCGTTAATGATAAAATCTACTTCATGTTGTTAGAAAGATTCCATATAAAATATTTCTGGCAGTAATGAGGCCTAGGTGTGGCAGGTGAAATTGAATTTCAAACTAGGTTAAGTAGTGTTTTTTTTTCACCATTTGTTACATTTTGTAAATGAAGTGGAAGGATCAGAATCTGTGTAAACATACCTTGGTCATGACCTGAATGGTGATGTAGTGCAGCACTGCTCCCATCAGCAGAGCCACAGTGTTGGCATGGGCTTCTAGAAATTCCCACTTGCTATCCGACATCCAAGGGGCAGCCACCACCCGAAACACCACAAGAGCATGAGTGAGTCCGAGGATGACCATCAGCTGCAAAGCACACACACACACACACACTAAAGTCAAATCATTAAAAACAAAAACATAAAATCTGATGATACTGTGTCTCGCAAAACTGTTCTTTGATGGTGGATTTTCTTATAAGTCAGAAGACTTAAACCAAAAAAAAATGTTTAGCTTTTTTTCCATACATGTCTTCTCCAAGGGGAAAAAACGTTTTGAGAAAACCTTAAAGGTAGAAATGAGTGTGGATGAGTTAAATGGGCTTGACATTGTTTTGGGGGGTTTAATCAAAAGTGCCCTGAAGCTTTCCCCCACAGAGTTTATTTATAGGGAACACTTCTCAGTCATGGTCTGTAGCAACAACAGTTACGTCTAAGTTACAGGACAGATGTAAACATAATACAACAATTTTTAAAACAAGAAAATAGAATCAAAGTTCGGTTGCTCTAGATCAGCGGTTCCCAAAAATGTTTTTAGCCATGCACCCCCATCTGTGTCCCAACTGGGTTGACGCACCCCCAATCCCCCACACCTTAAAAAAAATTTTTTTAAAATGCAACACGCTTTTTTATAACCATATAAAAAGGTGGCATGTTTAATCATGCTCAAATGACCAAATGACAAAAATTTTTTGCAGTTGCAGTTACAATAACACAACCATCATAACACAGGTTATGGAAAATAAAATTACAACAGAATTTTAATTAAATTGTCCAAGGAACACACCAGACAGGTAATGTTTGAAGTTGTGGAGAAGTTTAAAGCAGGCTTAGGCTATAAAAAGATTTCCCAAGCTTAGAACATCTCACAGAGGTCTGTTGAATCCATCATCCAGAAATGGAAAAAGTATGGCCCAACTGTAGAGGTATGGAGTCAATCAAGTTTTGGTGAAGGTTATGGTTAGGATGACAATGGTAATATCTAGGCATAAATTTACTTACTAGAATGGGAATAAGAGGAAGTCAGTGAAAAGTCTTAATGTGGGTACAAATAAAGGTGCGTGTGTGTGTGTGTGTACTGCCAGTTGAGTGAGAACATATTTCTTGTACTTTTACCACCAAGTGAGGACCAAAAAAAGGTGCCAATTAGGTTTATGTGTGTACTGGTAAAGGTTTAGTTTAGGGGTCAGGGTCAGGATAGTAAGGCTATGGAAAGGGTTGAAAATGGAAGTCAAGGAATGGGCTTCACTATGTACACTAAACAAGGATGTGTGCGTGTGTGTTTTTTTACCATGACTGTGACTAGGATGAGGACCAGGGTGCTGCGCCAGTAAGAGTGTATGAACATTTTGGGCTCACAGTTTGGATCATTGACGATGTCCATGATCAGTTCCTCCTGTTGACACACACACTTAAAGTTACATATGAGATTTTGGTTGAATTCACACAGAGCAAAAAAAACTTCAACTTAGAAATAGTGTCTGGTTCTGTAGTAAACTACAACCTGATTTTTTAGGGTTAGGTTTAATTTGCCTATTAATTTGCTATTGGCAAATTTGACCCATCTGAAACATGATGGTGCATTTGATTTACCGCCGTATTCCACATCCTCTGTGCTTGCTCCGTTCGGTTCACATATGTGCATGTCTGACCGACGGCACAACTATGTTATTTTAATTAAAGAGAGCAGTTCCACATTCTCCATGACTACTCTGAAAGTCACCGTCAGCAGGCCCGCTCCCCTTCATTCACCGTCAAAATACGGATCAAGTCCAATTTTCCGCTCCGTTCCAATACGTCAGCACCACAATTGCAATTGTAGCAAACAGGGAAAAGAACGTCAACATTCTCTGGTTTGTCATATTTAAATGGTGTAAATAGAGATCATTAACCACAAATTATTGTATTTTTTTATATTCACAAAAGAATTAACTGTTTTATCTCAATATCTGATGCAAACCACAGTTTTTGCACCAGATCAGGAAGCAGATTTGTCTTTTCAACATTTTTTCAACATTTAAGCCTCCAAGAGGCTTTGGAGCGAAGCTAGATGGAGTAACCGCAGAGATAGTAGGCAGTCTGGAACGGAATGGACACGTACAGGAGCGGAGGAGGAATTATGGGGTTCCCCCAAAAGTCGTAGCTCAGATTTAAGAATTTAGCCAAGTTTTTCCTGGTCGCAAGTTAGAGGTCTGGTGGGAATCGCCAATTGTTGTGGGCTAATGCTGTATTTTGCTCCAGATTTCACATTCAAACACCAAAAGAGACAAGCTTAAAAACAGGCATTGCACAGCACTGTGTATACAATGTCTAATGCTTTAAGGTAATGCAAACTGTCAGAAGTAATAATAGTTTATACTAGCAACAGTCACTATGACGAAAAGCGCAATAAGCGAAATGTCATTTTAGATAAAAAGAACAAAAAAATAGTGATGTGAAGAACTAAAGGTGCTCAGATGGAATATGTTATAACGTCACACACCACGTCTGTGTTGTTCTCCAGTCTCGTTTACAAGCTGGGCCGGCGGTGCGGGCACGTACGTCCACGTGAATAGCTGCCACTCAGGGCTTAGCCCCTCCCTGCCCAGGAAATACCACCGCCAGGACAGGGTAGCGTAGGAGCAGAATGACGGAGAGCAAGTCCAGCAGATCGAAACATTCTCTTGCTAACAGCATTATAAAGTCATGAGTGAGTTACTTCTTCGCTAGACATGTTCCTCTGAATAGTGATGCTGTTTTGCTGTGTTTTTTTTATTTGCAAATATGCGTATAGGAGGCAACGGGCGAGAAGGGGAGGGGAAATGGGGGGCCGGGTTGCAGCTGGAGAGGAGGTAGAGAGAGGCGTGTCACACATCTTGTTTTGGTCTACAGACAGTGCTCAACAGCCCACCTAGTGGGGGAATTGTGCTTATTGCGCTTTTAAATTAGCAGTCGCCATAACAGATACTGAACTTGGTGATGCTCTGTGCTGTCCTACTTTCCCAATCCCAGTTCCTTCTTGCTGTAGCTCTGACTGGGAGCCTTTAACTTTGGGAACACTGACTACCGAATACAAACCACCACAGGTTCCAATCCAAATACAAGCCAAAACGGTAGAATTAAAATGGAGGCAACTTAACACATAGAATAATTTAATCATAGCTCATAGTCAAAGCCATCATCAAGAGCACATAATCTTTTATTCAGTTGCATCCATGATTTACGGCTTTTCTCTTGTGGCAAATGACCAAACTCACCTCAGATTATTTATTACCTAAAGACTACTAAAAGCTACACCAAAGAGCATGTCATTGTTGGGATGTGGAACAGAAGCTGTACCTCTTCCTCACACCAGTCAAAGACCTTCCAGTCAGAGACATATCTGGCTCTGTGTCTCTTCCACAGCTCCAGGAAGAGTGTGGCTGAAACACAGAAACACGCTGTCAAATCACCCAGCACCAGCAACGCAGCAAACGTGATTAAATCAGAGACTGACCCCAGATTGCCATGAACATAGCAAATGCAACCGTGCCCTCGTTGTCAAACAAATGGCTGACCTGTGTAGAGAAGAAGAAAGAAAAACCCATGAGCCTTTCAGCCAGAAATACATACAATAAACTGACTAGTAGAGGGAACAATTTTTAAAAGCCTTTGTGTTTTATTTCAGATGTTTGATTTCTTTGGATTTTCCTCGTCACAAACAGAGGCCATGTTAGCTCTGTATGCATCCACTCCTTTATTATCTAGTTCTTTACTGCCAGTTCTTCTATTCTATAACTAATTACCAGGACCATTAAATTTACCAAGCTCACCTTTGCATAGGTGCATGTGTCTGAGAGCTGCCATACTCCACACCTCTTATCACAGGGAGGACACATGGTGATGTTAGACTCACACACCTCCTTACTTTGGACAAACACAAACAAATATTAAAGCATTAATACAATAAGCACTCGTAAAAGCTTTTTGATATTGGTTTCTATTTGAAAATCGATTAGTACTTAAGTTATTCTACATGTGCCTGTGCAGATTGTAGGTTGTACGGGTGATCGTAACAGCAAACAGTCTTAAATTAGAGGCAACCAGACTTTCGTTTTCTGAAAACAATTCAACACCTATCCAGAAGTCTTTGTCAATTCTGGTGGCTCACACTGAGCAACCTGCTGTTACAGCACTGCTGTTTTTAAGCACATGGAGACCCATCCTCCTAGGCACATCCAAGTTAGATGCAAATCACTTAAGATAGGAAATTCCTTTTTTGTCCCATAATGGGAAGACTGGAATGTGACAGTGGCAAAAACACAGAAAGTGTTACGGTAATTCATAATTAAAAAAGAACAGGCAAGTCTAATCTAAAGTTAGTGCTAAAAATGTGAAAAGACAAAAAAGCCAACACCGAACAGAGGGGGAGGACTGCACTTCCAACTCCCCAGTGTTTACAGCTCGGTCCTCCAACACATTCCAGAGAGATTACATCAGCAGTCTAATCAGGATTCAGGTGACCAAGTACTCCACTCACACCAAGCAACAGCTTCTAATGACCCAGAACATTGACGGGTGGGTCATTGATTTCAATTCAATTCAATTTTATTTATATAGCGCCAATTCATGAAACATGTCATCTCAAGGCAC
This sequence comes from Fundulus diaphanus, assembly GCA_037039145.1. Lineage (NCBI taxonomy): Eukaryota > Metazoa > Chordata > Actinopteri > Cyprinodontiformes > Fundulidae > Fundulus > Fundulus diaphanus. The sequence goes on from CM073122.1 coordinate 52,808,014, forward strand.
TTTACAAAGTCAAATTCAATCATATTATACAGATTGTGTCAGATTATACAGATTGGTCAAAAATTTCCTATATAAGGGAACCAGTTGATTGCATTAAAGTGTTGACAAGCAGCATTCACTCCTGGAGAAGCGTAGAGCCACAGGGAGAGTCGTCTGCATTGTCCATGGCTTTGCAGCAATCCCTCATACTGAGCAAGCATGAAGCGACAGCGGAAAGAAAAACTCCCCATTAACGGGAAGGAAAAACCTCCAGCAGAACCGGGCTCAGTATGAACGGTCATCTGCCTCAACTGACTGGGGGTTACAGAAGACAGAGCAGAGACACAACAACACAGACAAAAAAGCACAGAAGCAAACATTCATCCAGTAATCTGTTCTACATTAGATGGTAATAGCGGGTGAGCTGTCTTCCCTGGATGATGTCACAGCTAACAGAACGCCAGATCAGGTATACCTACTATGAAGAAAAAAGAGAGAGAGCAAAAAGTTAGGAACATACGGGGTAATCAGAGCTCTGATATATGATGGAGCTTGATTATTAAGGGCTTTATACATTAGAAGAATAATTTTAAATTCTATTCTAATAGAAGCCAATGAAGGGAAGCTAAAATTGGAGAAATATGATCCCTCTTGTTGATTTTCATCAGAACTCTTGCTGCAGCACTTTGGATCAGCTGAAGACTTTGAACTGCATTTTGTTGACTTCCTGATAGTAAAGAATTACAATAGTCCAGCCTTGAAGTAGCAAATCATGTTTGGGAGGATGCAAATTATTTTATTTTTAATGGAATCAATTTTATTTATGAAAAATCCCATAAAATCATTACTGCTAAGAGCTAAGGGAATGGATGGATCAACGGAGCTGTGACTCTGAGTAAGTTTGGCAACTGTACTGAAGAGAAATCTAGGATTATTTTTATTCTCCTCAATTAATGATGAAAGATATGCTGCTCTAACTCTGCCAAGGGCCTTGTTATACAACAATAGACTGTTCCTCCAGATTAGGCAGGATTCCTCTTGGTGTGTAGAGCGCCATTTTCTCTGCAATTTCCTAACATTGTGCTTCAAGGAACGCAGCTCTGAATTAAACCAGGGAGCCAGCTTCCTGTGAATAATCACCTTCTTTTTCAAGGGAGCTACATTGTCTAATGCAGAACGCAATGACGAAGTCAGACCGTTAAAGATATCCATTTGTGAATGGGAAGAAACAATATTGCTGCCATCTGCAGGGTATTTCTGCAATACTGACGATATTAAAAGGGGGACAGACTCTAAAGTTTGATGCAGCATTGTCCGATAAAGATCTACTATAATGGAACCCTCTTTTGGGGGTGGAGGACTCAGATTAGACTCAAATGTTATTAAAAATGATCAGATAGGACAGGGTTGTGAGGGTTGTTAATTCTTCACAATCAATGCCATATGTCAGCACAAGGTCTAGAGTATGGAGCCAAGAGTGCGTCGGTTTATGCACATTTTGAGCAAAACCAATTGAATCTAGGATAGTTTTAAAGGCTACACTAAGGTTATCACATTCTGTGTCAACATGAATGTTGAAATCCCCCACTATAATACCCTTGTCAGTGTTTATCACCAAATCAGATAAGTCTGACAACTGATCCAAAAACTGAGTGTAAGGGCCCGGTGGACGATACAAAACAACAAACAGAAGAGGTTTTATTGCTTTGCAATTTGGATGAGGGAAACTGAGGGTTAAATGTTCAAAAGAACTGTAGTTATTAGTTGGCCTGGGACTAATCAATAAATCAGACTGAAAGATGGTTGCCACTCCTCCTCCTCTTCCCACAGATCTGGGAATGTGGAAATTTGAATAATTGGAGGGAGTTGACTCATTTATACTAACGTAGTCCTCTTGTAGCCAGGTTTCTGTGAGACAAAATAAATCAATCTGATTATCAGAAATCAATTCATTAACTAACAAAGTCTTTGGAGGGAGAGACCTTATATTTAATAGACCACATTTAATTGTTTTATTTATTGGTTCAAGGTGAGTCATATTGATTTTTATGATTTGTTCCTTTTAGATCAGTTTTTGATCTGTTAAGTTTTGGCCGTGGGAAAGACACCATCTCAATAGGGTAATGGGTGGGTAACAGTACAGAAGCTGCAGAGAGGTGTGTTAACTACGGCTCTGCTTCCTGGTCTGGACCCTGGGTTGTCAGCATTTAGGAGAACTAATAAATCCGGCCAGATTCCTAGAAAGAAGAGCTGCACCATCCAAAGTGGGATGGATGCCGTCTCTCCGGATCAGTCCAGGTTTTCCCCCAGAAAGTTCGCCAGTTATCAATGTAGCCCACGTCGTTTTCGGGACATCACCTAGACAACCAGCGGTTGAATGATGACATGCGGCTAAACATGTCATCACTGGTCAGATCTCGCAGGGGACCAGAGAAAATGACAGAGTCCGACATTGTTTTAGCAAACTTACACACCGAAGCAACACCAACTTAAGTGACCTCTGATCGCCGTGACCGGGTGTCATTACCGCCAGCGTGAATAACAATCTTACTGTATTTACGTTTATCCTTAGCCAGCAGTTTCAGGTAGGATTCGATGTTGCCTGTTCTGGCCCCTGGCAGGCATTTGACTATGGTCCCTGGTGTCTCCACTCCCACGTTTCTGACTATTGAGCTGCCAATCACCAGGGTTGGCTTCTCAGCGGGTGCGTCGCTGAGTGGGGAAAACTTGTTAGAAACGCAGACGAGATCTAGAGCTATGCTTCCTACGAACCGTCACCCAGCCGGCGTGGTTACCCGGCTGCTCGGGTGCTGCTTCTGGAGGACCACTACGTGAAGTTACTCTATGTGGCTCCGCGCTAGCAAAGTGCCGGCTATCTGCTGGTTTTTCAACAGCACGGAGCTGGGTCTCCAATTCTGACACCCTCACCTCCAAAGCTACAAAAATACTACATTTATTACAAGTACCATTATTACTAAAGGAGGCAGAGGAATAGCTAAACATCTGACATAGAGAGCAGAAGATAGGGGTAGAGATAGAGACGGAGAAGCTGAAGTAATAGTAGGAGAAGGAGCCATTGTGGAGCTAAAGCTAGGCTAGGCTAAAGCTAGGCTAGCGCCCTTTTACCACGGCAAAAAAAGCAAACCGTGTGAAACACGAGGAGTTCCGCAGCCCGATGTACAGCAACAGAGAATGTTTTAAAAGTGCTTATGTGTTAGAAACAGATGTTACAGCAAAGAGATTAAAGATAAAAGCGAGAGAGTCTGGAGCAACAGACCGCAATTCACACCGTGATAACAGGAAGTGACACAATACACCTTACCGCAAACAGGAAGGCGTCTGACTGAGAATGCACCTAGGAGGACGGTCCTCCACGTCCTTTAAAACAGCAGCGCTCCAACTGCAGGTTGCTCAGTGTGAGCCACCAGAATTAACAGACTCCTGGATAGGTGTTGAAATGTTTTCAGAAAAACTGAGCGAGAGTCCGGTTGCCTCTGATTTAACCCTGCTTGCTATTCTACATGTGCATATACCTGACTCACATGAGAGAGCTGGTGTTGAAAAAGGCCAGAGCATAGAGGAAGATTACTGCGCCCAGAACAGCAGCAGGAATCAATGTTTTGGTGTATAAACTCAGCCACAGGTAGTACAGTGCCACCTTCTCTCCAAAGTACGACCTGCAAGAAAAACAGCCAAATGATGAAGAAATGACTAACAAACGTACAAGGTAGTCATTCAGGAAAAAAACAAAACAAGAAGATTTAATTAGGAACTGTATGGGTTTCTTTTTCTCTAAAGCCTGCTCTGTTATCAAGCAAAATCCCACTAAATCGGTGATATATAGATATCTTTCTTTCTTTCTTTCTTGGGGAAGGGGAAATCCAATGTCTGGACTCCAGTCATCAGCTTTTTATTTAAATAAAACCTGAATGTAAAGAAATGTCTTTCATCAGTTTAGATATAAGAACTAGCAAAGCTAATAAAGTTTAAGGTTAAATGTGTCATGAAGTGCTCATTATGGTTCATTGTCAAAAAAAATTTACAGACCGGAAATAGAAAGAGTATGGCCCAACTGTAAACCTACCAAGACAAGGCCGTCCACCTAAACCTACAGGCAGAACAAGGAGAGCACTGATCAGAGATGCAGCCAAGAGGCCCATAGTGACTATGGAGGAACTGCAGAGATCCACAGCTCAGGTGGGGGAATCTGTCCACAGGACAACTATTAGTTGTGGTTCTGCACAAGTGTGGTCTTTATGGAAGAGTGGCAAGAAGAAACATTAACAAGGGCTACAATGTAATGGTTTAAAACAAAAAATATTCATGTGTTAGAATGGCCTAGTCAACGTCCAGACCTAAACCCAATCCAGAATTTGTGGCAAGATCTGAAAACTGCTGTTCACAAATGCTCTCCATCTAATCTGACTGAGCTTGAGCTGTTTTGCAAAGAATAACGGGCAAGAATTTCAGTCACTAGATGAGCTAAGCTGCTAGAGACATACCCTGAAAGATTTGCAGCTGGAATTGCAGCAAAAGGTGGTTCCACAAAGTATTGACTCCTGGGGGCTGAATACTTTTGCACAGTGCCCATTTCCAGCTTTTTATTTGTAAAAAAAAAGAAAAAAAAAAAGAGAAAAATCATGTATAATTCTCTACTTCACTATCCAGAACTACCAGTACCGGCTATTTGGAAAGAACTGTTTTCCCAACACTTCTGTTTAGCATTGCTGCAGCAGGGGAAACTGGACTGGGGGAGCAACACCTAAGGAGAAGAACGAGCCAAGAAAAATCCTGGTGCAGAAGGCAGCAGCTCCAGATGGCTCCTGACGTTCTGCGCCTTTCGTGGCATCATGGGATACATGTTCCATATGAACCTGAAGCTGGGGAACGTACTGGTGAAGATTTTCAGTCTTCAAGGACATAGCAATCCAGTAAAGACTAAAAATAGAAATAACTGGACTTATTCTTTCTTGGAGATGCTGGGGAAATTACCGCTGCTGTGACCGTCCTCCTGTGTGGCACCAGTGTCATAGACCCCACATCTGCAGGACTTCAGCAGCTACAGGCCCAAACTTCTGACCTCACATCAGATGAGGACCCTTCAGGTTTTAGTCCTACATAATCTTCGCCCCCTGATGAAATCTTCATTGGACCTGCTGCAGATCGCTTATCAGCCTGGCATCATGGTTGGCATCATGTCATCATCTACTTCCTGCATTAAGCTCTAACCCACCTGGAGAAGCAGTCCTTCTCTAGTGCTTTTAATAATGTCAAACTGGGACTTCTGTGGGACGAGCTGGAGCTGTCCTGAGAGGACCACCACCATTCCCAATGGATACTGGACTTGTTAACTGGCCGCCTACACCACTGTACTGCGTACAGGTCAGTCTACAGTACAGTGCGGGCACTGTGCAGCTTCACCCTCTAAACTGCAGACCTCTGCATCAGCTCCACAGGTTGCCACCTTCAGAAGTTCTCAGAGTACTCTGCCACTGTCAGCCTCATCACAAGTGAGGATAATCCAGAGTACTTTGAACACAGGAGTTTGTGGATTGGTGCTAGCTGGACCATTTTCTGTTCAATGCAGGGAAAAGCAAACACACTCTCAGTGTATAGTGCTTTTTGAGTGGAGGCACGTGGGAGTTGTGGGCCAGACTGTTAATGGGATCACAGACGCTGGAGCTGCAGAAGGCAGTTAACGGGGAAACGGATAACTCACGGACGGCGGGACGTCACAGATGTGGCACGCATAAACAAATGGACAGTTGTCTCGGGGCAGAATGGACATGTGGATATCCCTGGAGCCAGGCTATTTCAGTCTAACAGTGACACTTATCCCAAAGATGAAACGGGAAGGATCGACCAATCCTTGAGCAGGTCCATGCTGATCCATATAAGCTGACGTAAATGAGAGGTTTGGAACTCTCCACTTCCTGATTTTACGCTCCCTTGTTTAAGTATGAGCGTACATTACTGAAGCTGTATCATTCCTCTGGCTTGTTAGACTAAATACATTAAAGTATAGTCTCCGTTTCAAGAGTAATTTCCTACAAACGAAGTCTACGATAAAAGAAGACCCCTTTTACGGGGAAAGAATTAGGAGGACAGCAACAGTGTACGGTCAATTCTTTACAAAGGGTTATTTTCGCCCTCCCTTGAATGGCTCCTCACATTTAAAATAGGCTTATCCGCGGCTATATGAAGACAAATATGTAAGTGAAGTTAAAAAGAAACCTGCCAGTATAAAATAATATAAAACTATATTTATATCAATATAAAAATTAGGGCTGGGCAACGATTAAAATCTATAATCGCGATTAATCTTATAATTTGCCTGATTAATCGCATTGTATGCACAAACTCCAAGAATGAATTCAAAAGTAGTGTAAAGAGCACTTTTATTTTAATGTTCTGCTGCCATATGAACAAAAGTGTTGTAACATTTGTAGCACTTATCAGTAACACATATTTAGTGTAAAGCTCAACTTAAACATGTAAAACAAAAAATAGCAATAATAATAAATTAAACCTTATTGCCACTGACAGGAAATTCTCTTTATGGGGAAAAAATCTACCAAAAACAGGCAATATCTGAGGTAACAGCAGGGAGCAGCATTACCCTTTTATGTTCAATAGCAAAGTGTGAAGCACAAAAAAAGGTCTACAGTAGCTATCCACTTCGCCATTACATTGGTTAGCTTCTCTGAGTCATTGAATTGTTTGGTGATGTCTACAGTGTGTTTGGCATTTAAGTGATATGTTAAGCTCAAGGTGCTCCGGTGATAAGAAAGTTTAACTTTCTTATCACCGTGGTGGCACCGTGGTGGCAGTGGTTACAACTAACTTGTTTCTGTCATATTCGTTGCTGGAAGAACTTTAAACTGAAATGCTTGCTAACTCGATATGCTCTCATGTTTATTTGACGTTAACAAGCGTTTTTTTGTGGTTGCTTACTCGCGTGCATATAGTGAATGGCAGGGAAAAAACAGGCAAAAATACATGGATACTTTGAAGCGAGAAGCGACTTCACCGACGGCGTCAATGCTGAGAGCGAGGTTATTGGCGCATTATCGCCACCTACTGTTCTGATTCAAACCCCTACACCGCAACAACAGACCTTCACAAAATAAAAGCATGTGAGCAACATGCGTTAATGCGCGATAAAGTAAATATCGCCGTTAATAGTCTAATGAATTAACGCAAAATTAATGCGTTAACTTGCCCAGCCATAATAAAAATATTAAATAATAGAAAAGAAAAGAAAGAGGAAAAATATGACGAAGCGGGTCTAAACAGGCACAGTATCACTGCGGGGGATCCGTTAAGGTGACCGACTTCCTCTTAGCCATGGTGGCTACTTTGTTGAATTCACTATGTAAATGTTGTGATATTGTTATATAGGAAGAAGGCTTCTAGTGTCAGCGAGATAAAGAAATGGATCCATTTTGTAACCAGAGCGTAAAAAAAGCAGGCCAGTGTGTGTGTGTGTGTGTGTGTGTGTGTGTGTGTGTGTGTGTGTGTGTGTTTGTGTGTGTGTGTGTGTTATGTCAAATGTTGTTTGGTTTGTGAATCTGTTTAAAACTCTGTCTGTGTGAGTTAATTATGTGTTGGTATCGTGATTAATGCCCCGATTTTAACATTTGGCTCAGAGAACTCCAGCCCTGACGTAAATACATTACGGAGATCGCCTGGCAAGAAGCATGAAAGATTTAGCTAAAATTAAAAGAAAGGGATAGATTTTAAACAAAGTTGAGGCCAGGTCATTTAATATTAAAAGTCCAGTTCGATTAAATGTAAACACAGAAAGCAAAGTACTGACTTGAGCTTGACTCAAAAATTATTCAGATTAGTTAAAAATAAATGGGACTGATGATAAAGGGTAAAAAATAATAATAAAAAAAAGGATTCATTTGGCTTACTGTCAGATAAATAAAGGTTTGAGACCAAGAAATTTAGAGATATCCTGATCAATGTGGGGTAAACCAAGGAACTGGTGGTTAATATTGGCAGAAAACCCATCACTGTTGGATAGTGTCCCCCACTCAATGCATAAAGCTGCTGCAGGGCTGGAGAGCTCCTTCAGTGAGACACTGCTGCATCCTAAATGCATAAAGGAGCATCTTCACAGATCCCTCCTCCCAGCAGCTGTTACATTGTATAACCCTGCTGTTGTTGCAGTTTTTTCATTCAGCTTAATTGAACTGAAGGGTTTTAAATATATTCTAAAGTTGGCCGTTTTCCTTCTCAATGTTTTATTGTCACTGTTTTTGATTTTATCTGTAGGTATTTTTTTTAGTTAACTGGCTATATCAATTACAATGACTATAATCTGTTTAAACATAATGTAGCTTTGTGCATGCATTTAAAACAGGTCGTTCTCAAAAGTTAGACCTTTTGTCTCAATCACAAAATGTGAAATAAAAATACCTTCAATGTTTTTGGACTGAAGTTTTTAAACATAATTTAACAAGAATGAATGAATGAACTGTTCATGAGAATAATAAACATTTTCTTAGAGAAAAATAAATTAAAGTCTGACATCTGACATTGCGAACTTCTTAATTACTTTGTAAGGTCCTTCTATTAGTCACTGCAGGCTAGACTCTCCATAATACCAGATGGACCATGTTTGGTTAAGCCGCCTAAGGAGAAACTTTCCTTGTAATTTTGTGTGGAATTAAATATTCCAAGTTTCTCAACAATAGGAACGAAAAACTATTAAAATTCTGAATAGTGCCATTTATACAGTAGTAGTGTTAGAGATAAATAAAGAGGTACAAACTGACTTGATGTCGTCAAATGGTTGTTCTTTAAAAACAGCCGACCATTGAGCCCATTTCGCTCTCAGGATCTTCTGGTCCTTTTTCTGAGAATCATGACATAAAATAAATCAACTAAACAAACATCAATGGAGACCTATCCAGCACAGAAATACATTCAAACATATTTTACTTTAAAGAAACACAGGTGTGTAAAATAAGAACCTCCTGGTTTCTTGTGGTGTGTAAATTAATCAGCCAGGAACCCAGGATGAGGCAAGCAAACAGAACATGAAAGCTGACGGCTTTGCATTCACTCCTGCTCATTTATACCTGCCCCAGTATTACTAAACAGTTCAGGCTGAGGGAAGAGGAGCAGCAGCTCAAAGGTTTGCTCACCTCATGAAGACAGAACGTAGTTTGAAACACACCCTTCTCAATCAGCTCCTCCAGTTTCTCTGAAAGAAAAAATATTCGACAGGATTTCCAGTTTGTTGGTTCACAAAAAACTGTATTAATATATTACATACATAGACAGAAGCATCAATACATAAATAAATAAATGGAGAAAAAAATAACCAAACCCACCTTTTCCCTTCCCGCCATCATCTTTTTTGATGCCAGTGTTGTGGACAATGAAATATACAATTCGGATCCTGAGAAACACACAGGAAGAGAGAGTACAAAACAGCTTTTCATCCTTATTTTACAGAAACCACAAACTTGATTTACTGACAGGAGCCAGGTTACTTTTACACCAGTCATACACAACATAACTTAAAGTTTTTTTTAAAGAAAAAGGGGGGGAAGGACTTCATAAAAAAAAAAAAGAGCACACTTTAAATATTGCATAAAACAAAAAGGCAAAAATAAATGCTTAATGCAAGAATCGCTTCTTACAAGCTGATCAAATACAATTGCATACAGTAAAGCATTGGTAAAAAAACAAAATATGTCTTCTGTCCTGTTTTAAAGGATCCAACAATCTGAACATCTCAGGGTTCCAGGGAGTTTGCTCCAGAGCTGAGGAGCATATGGACTAAATGCTGGCCCACCTGTTTTAGTTCTGGTCCTGAGAACATGGAGTATTCGAGTCTCTGAGGGACTGAGGGGTCTATCTGGGTTATACCAGAGGAGCAGCTAAATGGATATAGGCCCAAGGCACACAATGGCATAAAGACCAATAACAAGACTTTAAAAGTGCAGCTCAGCCCGATGTAAATTAATAACTCTGTCCCAAGACACATTTTTAAAACAAAAGGAACAAAGGAATGACATGGAATCTGGGTATAAACTGGAGAAGGGAAAAACTGACCTGGAGTCCCTACAGCTCACCAGGATTTGCTTTCAGAAGATGCCTCACGGAGCCCATTAGGTAGTACTGATCAGTTTTGATTTCAAACATGCTCCATCTGACTTGTCTTATGCTTTGTGATTAATTGACAGCCAAGGTATGGACTCTTTTTAATACTGCAGAGACTTCTCCTTGATATTTAACTTTTTAGCTCTAAAAGCCAACTTTTGTTTAATTGAACTGAAAATATACATGAGTGGCTATTCTGTGACAATAATTAATTAAGTCATGACCATTGACTGATCAATCCTTAGTGCACACAGAAAGAACAAAAAAACAAAGAGTTTGGTTCCAATCCTGTTAACAGGAAGAGATATGACAGAAAAGGACGGCCTGCACGCTCCACCCATTCGCTTTGTCTGAATTACAAACAGCCGCTGTTTGTAAAACAAACTTCTTCAGTCGTTATCATGCGCCATATGAGAGATGAGATTTCTGGTTCTTTCAGATTCTTAGGCTGTCTTTCTTATCTTCATCTTTTCTGGTGTAGTTAAATCTTTTGTTACGAAATCCTGAGAAGACCCTATCACTTCATGCTTTTTATGAGTTAATCCTAATCAAGGTATTATTTGAGGAATTCAATTCATAAACTTTTTTGGTTTTAAGCGACAGTAAAGCTGATGTGCAATGTGATAATTTCCATAAATATTGGTTTGGTTTAGCTACCACCCTCAAAAGCATCATTAGTGCATTAACCTTGTTGTTTTTCGGTCTTACGGGTCACTTCTTTTGCTGTTGGGACTGATTGAGGCTCGTTTCCCTGAACATTTTTTGCAGACTGATGACAACTTAGAAAACAAGGGCACAACGTGTTTCCTTTTGCACTTTTAGGTCAAATTTTCCAAATTCCCACACAGTAACAGAATATGTGCATCTCAACCTGTGCTGGTCATAACAGTTGACATAACAAATAGCAAACCTCCTAGTTCTCCAACTTGCAGCTAGAGCAGGGGTGTCAAACATACGGCCCGCGGGCCGGATCCGGCCCGCCGAACAATTTAGTCCGGCCCGGAGGCTAAATGCATTATCATTATTCAAAAAAATAAATAAAACATTTTTAATTTTTTATTTTCCCCTCCAGTGTCCTGTCTGGCAATGTGGCAGTAAGAATTGTTGTCTTAATGCCAAAAAGAGCTCATCAGATTTGACTTTCACAAGTGGAGCAGTACTGCTTTTGCCATAGTGCTCCGCTTGATTTATGAATGTGAAAAGTTTTATTATGATTCATGCGGTGAATATCTCAAATGATATGGACACTACAATGGGAAAGTAGGAGATGAAATGAAGAACAAGAAGGAAAAAAAGAAAAGGTGAAAGAAAGAGGAGATAAAAGGAAGAGAATAATAAAACAATTATGGAAAAAAACAAGTACTTCGATTAATTGAAAATCTGCAGTTCCTATATTGTCCACGAGGGGCGCTGTGTTTTAATCAGCAGATGGTAGCACCGAGCTTCAGAAGTGGAAAATTTATTTTAAATCATTTCTTAATTTCTATCTGTTTGATGTATTTTGTCATGCAGGACAGTGTTTTTAAGTTCCAAAAAATGTGAATAAATGTTTTTCAACATCACTGTGATCAGTTCTTATGCATAATGTACTTAAGTAAATGTTTAACTGAGTAAAAGTTTTGTTGAAATTGCACACTTTTCTTAAAACCCTGAGGTTATTCATAATATATTGTGTAAAAGTGAAATTAATTTAATATAAAAATCAACAAGTCCACTTTTATTATTTCTATTTAATCTTGCAATGAGTTTACTCGTGTGGCCCTCTTGAGATCAGATTAAGCTGTATGCGGCCCCTAAACCAAAATGAGTTTGACACCCCTGAGCTAGAGCATGCTCTACTCGGGTCACTTCATGACTGCTTGAATTTCTCAATTCCAGCAAGGAGACAAGAGGAAAGCAGCATCAGGACCAAAAGTTATCTCCTGCCATTTTGACTGCCACTGATGACATTTGGGGCAAGAAAGCCAGAGCCCATCCAGTAATTCAGCGATCAATTTCTAATAAACCAGATACTCCAAGACATTCCCAGATGTTCTTCCTCAATCCCTGACACTAGACTTTTTTGGTAACAAAAACAACAAGCCGATATCAGTCAACTGGTCACAAAGTTACGTCTGGGTGAGAAAATTAACATATTACTGAGTGCTTAGGATACATCCTTTTTCTTGGACAGGAGCTTAAAAAAACACTAAGTCACAAAGAAATGTCAAGCATCAGATTACACATTGTAATATCATATTGTATATGTAGTATCAGTAAACATATCTGCCCATATTTTCATATCAGTGCATCTCTATTAGAGAACATCAAAGGGTCTAATAAAAAAAAAATCCTAATTGTGAAATTTCTTTTTACAGATGGATTTAGACAGTGGTGTGAGAACTTCTGCTTTGCCACACGGTCTAAAATCTGCCATTTCCCACACAAGAAACAAATCCCTTTCTCTTCCCTTCCCAAGATGAACCGCAACTGCAGCAGAGTACAAATTAAAGCTTCACACAAACGCCAACATTGCTCACGTTTCTCAGATGAGACATCATTCCTGGAGTAAGTGAATCTATTGTTTTCTCAGAATCCTTTCAACTTTCACTTCAGCAAACAGGTAAATCATGTTTTGTTTTTCTGTCCCCGTGGGATTGGTCTTTGTCCAGCAGATGAAATGACCCTTTCCCAAATGAGATGCAAGTAAACCAAAATAAAGAGATCTAACGCTGTTGCTCAAAACCAGTAAATGTTTTGAGGTTGAAGAAAAGTCTGTATAACGACAAGTCAAACCTGAAGAGAGGTCTTAAGTGACATCTAGGCTGAAGAGCTTTATTGCTCATAATTTGCAGGTAAAATCATATTTGGCAATGACTTAAGGCTCTGAGGCAGAGTTTCAGTGATTTGAGTATTCTGAGAGTAAACTGCATCATATAGGTAACATCAAAACTAAAAACAGTTTCTTAGAACTACCTCCACGGGTTTGATAGGTAGGTGTGTCTGAATGACAATGGAAGCGTGTGGGTGTGTGTTGACCTACCGGTTAGCCTGAGTGATTCCTTTCTCATCTCCACACCAGTTGCAGGAGTCAGAAACTTTCAGCAGGTACTGATAGTCCTCAAATATCTCTCTGGGGGCTTGTAGGCCGAAAAATGTTTTATCGTCATAGATAATTTCCTACCAGATAACACAGAAACAGAACAGAGACATTTGGTGGGTTGTTTCGGTCACAGTGACTGTTCAGCAGCTTGATGCTTTGTGCAAACATACTTTGACTTGAAACTGTTTCTCCCTTAGTGCGTGTAAAAAGGCTTTCCGCTTCTGGGACCTTGTGTCATCATCGTCATTCTCCTTGTTGGCCACTAGTACGTAGTCAAATGTCCTCTGCAGCCGCTGTGCAAACACCTTTTCATACCACAAAAAACATTATGTTTTCATTTTGAAACACAGATGACCAAGAGAACAGCAAAAAAACAATCACATTTGAAAGAACAAAATGAGAAAAATTTAAAAATTATCGAGTGATATGACAGTTGAGTAAAATCATAGAATGAGCAATTTATACTGTATTTACATTAAAGACCAAAACAAAGTAGTGTGTATCTGAAGGAAAATGATACATGGTTTTCAATGGTTTTTACAAGCAAAAACCTTAATATTATAATAATAATAATAATAATAATAATAATAATAATAATAATAATAATAAACGTTACCGTGCATTTGTATTGAAATGCACGGTAAAGGTTTTAGAAAACAACTTTTAGTTACTATTAAAACCATCAAGTCTTTGTGATTTGTCTGTATGGGCTTTGCCATCAACAAACGGAAGTTTATGTCTATTTCTCTTTGCAAAATAGCTCAGACTCAGTCAGATTGGTTGGATAGCATCTGTGAATATCCATTTAAGCATTGCCAAAAGTTCTCTGCTGGATTTGTGTCTGGACTTTGACTAAACCATTTTGAAGAACTCATCTAACCTTTGATACAAACTAATCTACTACAGCTCTGGTAGTATTTTAGGATCATTGTTATGTAGGAGAGACCTGGGGTCCGTTCTTCGTACGTCGTTAACTCAATTAGCTGGATTTGATTGTTGACGATTTGGCATGATCTTGGATCGTTTGGTTCTTCGAAACTCATCCTGGACTTGCTGTCATAGCAACATGTGCGCAAGCTTAAACCTGCTCGAGAGCAGGCTTATTTCATGTAAACAGGATTAGATCGCAGTTTTATAAGCGGAGGAGATAGGGAAGTCTGCCGTAGCCATGTCCAATTTTACGACAGCAACCTGTTGCGGAAGGTGCAAGAATAATTTGCAGAGCTTTTCGAATTAATCGCGTATTGCGCAATAGACAGCATCCTTTAGCGCAGCGTGACAGTGTAATTGTAGAGAGATTTTTCTTGGTGGCTGTTATGAACAGACAAACATAATTTAACAGTGGTTTTTAAAAAGAAGAAAAAGTTGTGTTAGAGCCATAAATAGAAATATTTAAGTTATATGTATGATGGTTTGCTTTTTATTTTTATCATATTCAGTAAGAAGATTTGTTCAGGCCATTTTATTGTGAAGTTTAGTTTTACTTTGAAAGGCTTGCTTCCTGTCGAGCCATATATTGTATTAGAAAAAAAAACTATGGACGGATTATCTAGACACGGAGCAATGCAGTTGTTGACCGTGTAAACTGTGTATGACTTGGAAAAGGAAAAACTTCATTTTTTATAGATAAAGAATTTTTTGTTAAAATGCCCAGTTTGCACGCGTCCTTTACTTCCAGTGTCTAAGGAATGACACCGATATTGGATCTTTGGCCATGCTGAACAGCCAATAGCAGCGTTGCTGATCATTGTTTCTACTATCGATACATTTCCCCTTTTAAACAAACGCATGAACGCGCAGTTATCTCAGATAACTCAATCCAGCCATACTAATCATAAACCACAGGTGTGTTCGAAGAACCCAATTAGCCGGATCATGATTAGCCGGATGAAGTCATCTTGGATGTCTCATTTGATCTTGGATGTTTTAAGCAACGTACGAAGAACGGACCCCTGGTCTCAGATTTTTTGCTCCATTTGTTTTGATTCCTTCCAGGGTTGCACCTTATTTAATTAAATTCAATTTTATTTATATAGCGCCAATTCATGAAACATGTCATCTCAAGGCACTTTCCAAAGTCAAATTCAATCAGTTTATACAGATTGGGTCAGATTATATAGATTAGTCAAAAAGTTTCCTATCTAAGGAAATCCAGTAGATTGCATCAAAGTCTTGACAAGCAGCATTCACTCCTCCTGAAGAAGAGTAGAGGCACAGGGAGAGTCGTCTGCATTGTTGATGGCTTTGCAGCAATCCCTCATACCGAGCAAGCATGAAGCGACAGTGGAAAGGAAAACTCCCATTTAACTGGAACGAAAACCTCCAGCAGAATTTAGCTTTATTTGTCTTCTTATCAGCTCTTCCCCATCTCTTAACTAAACAGCCTCCCCACAGAATGATGGTGCCACCACCATGCCTCACCATAGTGAGACTGTGTTGAGTGACGCTAGCAGTCAAAATGTCTCAATCTAGGCCAAAATAACTATTCTGCTCTCATCTGAGCAGAGCACCGGCTCTTATCGGCATATTTTGCCGATTCAAGCCTATTTTCAGATGATGGTTTAAACTGAGCTCCATGAGATGTTCAGAATTTGGGACAGTATTAAATAAGCTAACACTGCTTTAAACCCCACAACCTTCTCCCTGGCCTGTCTTCTGTATTCCCTGGTCTTCATGATCACTTTAGATCACCAATGTTCTCAAACGAGGCCTTCACAGAACAGAGGTATTTACAGGTAAAAGCCAGTAAATTAGAATATTTTGAAAAACTTGATTTATTTCAGTAATTGCATTCAAAAGGTGTAACTTGTACATTATATTTATTCATTGCACACAGACTGATGCATTCAAATGTTTATTTCATTTAATTTTGATGATTTGAAGTGACAACAAATGAAAATCCAAAATTCCGTGTGTCACAAAATTAGAATATTGTGTAAGGGTTAAATTTTGAAGACACCTGGTGCCACAAACTAATCAGCTGATTAACTCAAAACACCTGCAAAGGGCTTTAAATGGTCTCTCAGTCCAGTTCTGAAGCCTACACAAACATGGGGAAGACTTCAGATTTGACAGCTGTCCAAAAGGCGACCATCGACACATTGCACAAGGAGGGAAAGACACAAAAGGTTATTGCTGAAGAGGCTGGCTGTTCTCAGAGCTCTGTGTCCAAACACATTAATAGAGAGGCAAAGGGAAGGAAAAACTGTGGTCAGAAAAAGTGTACAAGCGATAGGGATCACCGCGCCCTAGTCAAGATTGGGAAAAAAAACCCATTCAAAAATGTGGGGGAGATTCACAAGGAGTGGACAGCTGCTGGAGTCAGTGCTTCAAGATCCACCACCAAGAGACGCTTGAAAGACATGGGTTTCAACTGCTGCATACCTCGTGTCAAGCCACTGTTGACCAAGAAACAGCGCGAAAAGCGTCTCACCTGGGCTAAGGAAAAAAAGAGCTGGAGTGCTGCTGAGTGGTCCAAAGTCATGTTTTCTGACGAAAGCAAATTGTGCATTTCCTTTGGAAATCGAGGTCCCAGAGTCTGGAGGAAGACAGGAGAGGCACAGGATCCACGTTGCCTGAAGTCTAGTGTAAAGTTTCCACCATCAGTGATGGTTTGGGGTGCCATGTCATTTGCTGGTGTCGGTCCACTCTGTTTCCTGAGATCCAGGGTCAACAGAGCCGTCTACCAGCAAGTTTTAGAGCACTTCATGCTTCCTGCTGCTGACCTGCTCTATGGAGATGGAGATTTCAGGTTCCAACAGGACTTGGCGCCTGCACACAGCGCAAAATCTACCCGTGCCTGGTTTACGGACCATGGTATTTCTGTTCTAAATTGGCCAGCCAACTCCCCTGACCTCAGCCCCATAGAAAATCTGTGGGGTATTGTGAAAAGGAAGATGCAGAATGCCAGACCCAACAACGCAGAAGAGTTGAAGGCCACTATCAGAGCAACCTGGGCTCTCATAACACCTGAGCAGTGCCAGAAACTCATCGACTCCATGCCACGCCGCATTAATGCAGTAATTGAGGCAAAAGGAGATCCAATCAAGTATTGAGTATTGTACATGCTCATATTTTTCATTTTCATACTTTTCAGTTGGCCAACATTTCTAAAAAAATCCCTTTTTTGTATTAGCCTTAAGTAATATTCTAATTTTGTGACACACGGAATTTTGGATTTTCATTTGTTGCCACTTCAAATCATCAAAATTAAATGAAATAAACATTTGAACGCATCAGTCTGTGTACAATGAATAAATATAATATATAAGTTACACCTTTTGAATGCAATTACTGAAATAAATCAAGTTTTTCAAAATATTCTAATTTACTGGCTTTTACCTGTATACTGATCTTAGGTGACGCACATGAGGACTGGATTTACTAATTTACTTATTTGACTTCTAATAAATGTAGGTTGCGCAAGATTTTATTTTAGGGTACTGAAGTGGATGCATCTTAGATTCCATACTTTTCTGATTTTTATTTGATGAAAGAAAACTTTTAAAAACTGTATCCCTTTTCAACAAAACAATAGATTTAAATAGGAGAAGCAATAAAAAAAAAGTCAGGTACCTGCTTACAGACACAGACACACACACTTTGAACCAGTCTCCACAATGACTGGTAAACTTAAGCTAAACTTCAAATAGTAATATCTCTCATGGAAAGTCCAGTTTTCTAAAATTAGGTAGAAAATTTTCATAATCTTATATAACCTAATACAATATGAGAAGAAAACATTTAATGAGTTGTAACTTTATAGAGCTTAGTGTCAGCTGATTTTGAAACTCAACAGCAGTAAAGCAGGAGCCAGCAGTCATAATGCTTGTTCTATGCAGGTTTACTGTGGTCATGGACCATCATGCAATAAAAGCTCCTTTAGTTAAGCTTTTGTATGGTTGTCAGAATATGCTGGTTATTAGTCTTAAATTAGCTGCCTGCACACTGAGAATAATGGAGGCTTTTTATAGAATATAGTGCTGCTGCCTGCAAGGAGTCGTGTCGGGTCAGTAGAGGGAAGGTTTGCCTTCTGGTGGATAAAATAGCCTTCTGCATTCTTATTCATAGCCCTGGTGGATTTTGATTTAAAAAAAAAAAACTCAGAGCTGGTTTTGAGCATGCAGACCACATGGCAACACATGAGCAAAATATCTTCTGTGTCTGTTAGAACCAAAATTCAACAACATTGGTGCACACCTCAGACCCGGACAGGCAGAAGCAGCTCTGTTCCGTCTGCTTGCATTTGACCTGCCAAAGCGACACCATGAATGAACCCAGTTAAAAACGGTAAGAACAGACCTAGCACCCTCCCAACACTACGGCAAACTCAGATCAGGGTGAAGGTGTCATAACAGCAGCAAGTGAACACTGCTCTTTGACACTTCCTATCTGAAGGATGTGTGTTATCAGCAAACACGCCCACTCAGTTCTTTGGGATCCGTCCAAACTAGCCTGCTCTGGTTCTATTCAGCAGCCAGCAGAACTGTAGTAAATGGGTGTTCAGATGTTTGCTGCCAGAGCAAAAACTTAGCAGCAGTATCAATATCAGATCCCGTCATAATTTGTCAGCCAAATGAGACCTGAGCAGCATCAGCCTTTTATCCAGCATGCTGACAGTGGGTTAAACTCCACCTGTTAAGTGTTGTAATATAGGTCTATCGGTCCAGAACAGTGAGACAGCTCTTTCACGTGAGCAGGCATCTTCCGTGTTTGCATGTTCCATGTGAGGCTGGTCTACAGTTATCTTGGAGGTTTAGGCAAAGCGCTGCTGAAGCTGAGACTGAGGCGGACTCTTACCCTTGAAGGAAGTAAAGGATCAGTGCTGCGCTGATTGTTCCCTTTTTCAGACATCTCCATGTTCTCCTTTAAGATAGAAAGAGAAGGAACTTACATATGGGCAAAAATGTGTACTGGTTGTTGTTTATGTTGGCATTGGCACAATTGTGTTTCAGTGGATAGACTAGTCAGAAAGTGCTGGGTTCAATTCTTGCCACATGTCAATGTGCCCATGGGCATGGCACTTAAGTTCCAGCTTTCCTACTGTTCTGAACATTGATATATGGATACGCTCACTTTGAGAGTACGACAGCTCTTCAGTGGTCTGTAGAACTAGAAAAAAAAACATCCACTTCCCACAATTTCTTAAAAAGGTTTGTGAACTCAAACAGACGTTGGGATCATGAGTCTTACTGCCGTGTCAACACACGTGCAAAACACACTATGACAGGGTTCCAATATCTTTTAATAAGATACAATTTCATACTTTTCAGCCTGGCAGATTTTTAGTCCTTTTAAGCCCATTTAGAAAGTATAAATACAATTGTACACTATTAATTAATGTAGAAAAAAAACCTGGGGAGGTTTTCAATATAGACCGTGCAAAGATTGATGGGTGGGTGGATAGATGGAAGCAATTACCATGGATAGACAGACTTTTTTCTATTTCTCTTTTTTCTTATCCACAAATACTTTACATTCATTCCATACTTTTCCGTAGGGTTACTGATACAGACGAATCAGTAACCCTGATAGAAGTCATACATTCAGTATATTATCATTACTTTTTGGATGTTGCTCTGTTGTGAAGTCGTCTCTCTTTTCTCTTATGCTTCCAGTTGGTGCGTTTTATTTTTTCAAGTATTGTCACTCAAAGTGGGTAAAACGATGACATTTTATCTGATTAGCAGAATACTTTATTGAATGTGAATGCGCAGCACTTGTAATATAAACCAAACCTGTTACCAGCAGAACTTCAGGGTTCTGGAGGGGCCCGTGTTTGGATGAGCTGCATTTTGACACCATTTCCTGTTCTAACTGCATTTCACAGTTTCAACTATTTGCATCAGGCTTATTGTTTTATTTTATTTTTACATACAGATATCATGTCCCAAATCAAATGCAAATGTTATCAGATGGAATAGTACAAGTCAGACGGCATCATGGAGCAGAAAGTGTGGTTCCAGAACGCTGCAGCAGCCTGCAGGTTCAGACCTGCCAGACATTCCCACTGTTTTGACCAACTCCTGTTTTCGCCAAAGACTTTGTTTTTCTGAGGTGCAGAGTCATAGCATCTTTACTGCCTCAAAACAATTAACAGAACAGGTATGATGACAGATAAACCAAGTTTCTATCCTGGGTGAGTAAGCGTGAACAATTAGGTGTGACTCAAAAGATCTGGTCCCAGCAGTATCAGTTCAGATCATGAACACATGTAGTTTCATCACCCCAAACTGTTTGTGCTAGAAAAAGGGTAATAATATTTGACTGATAGATGGAGGAAATCTGAGTGTAGCTTTTTTCTGAAAATAAATAAATAAATAAAAAGAACTATACATTATACAATAGAGTTATGGAAGATAGAGTAAAAACAAAAAACATACCAAACAACATATTTATAAGACCTTGTGGTGACAACAGCAGCTTCTCAAAAATAAAAACTAATTAGGTAACATGATTTTTATCTCTAAACAAAACTTTTTTGTACCTTGAATGGCTATGGGACAAGAGTACCTCAATACCGCAAAAGAAATATTACAGGCCTTGTATTTTCTATCTTCTACTTCACATGTATTAATGTAAAAATAATAATGGGGTATGATCTTTACATTCATCATTATACAAACAGCCAACTTTAACATGTTCCTGTCCCTAAACACGTGGACTGAAGTCTAAGGCGGATTTTCTGCAGGTAGTGTGAAACAAGCCTAGATAACACCGACTATAAGCCACCAAAACTGCATCTCCTCTCAGGACAGGAGACAGTCCTGCTGTTGGATCAACAGAAGACAGAAGTCTCACTGGGTCTGTTTACCTCAGTAGCCTTGTAGAACATGCTGGAACTTGTTTCACGTGAAGCTCAGCAGAGAAAACCAGCCTCCAGCATCATCAACAGCGACGGTGTCCACTCCATGAACGTCCTTCTATCACAAACAAACATCCCGACGACTGCTGCTGATCACGAGAAATAGCGTGGAAACCCTCTCTGTGCGCAACAACAGCGTTCTTCTCCGCCTCACTTCCGCATACCTTCGGCCAGGTAAACTGCAGCTCTGTGCGCGCGTGTGAGGTTAACAGGTGAGTCGTTTTTACCTGAAGACGCGGTGACGTCACTTTAAACTGAAGGCGGGACAGTTTTGTCATGCTTTGGAAGAAGCGTTTGTTAACACTGTGAAATGACCTGGGAGGAATTTTAGCAGTTTCGAAAATAAAGACTAGACTCAGACAGACGTCACTGAAAATGAAATGGACCAACCGGTTTTCTGATTATACAAACTATAACCGTATATATATATATATATACGGTTGGAGACTCCGTGGGGTTCAGGTATCCCCTCACCCTACCAGTAGTGACACAGCCCTTGGTCTGCGGCAAAACAAATAGGAAGCTGTAAAAAAAAAAAAAGGAGGAGAGGAAAAACATATCTGTGGCAAGAAGCCTGTGTAGGTTGAATTCAGCTTTACCTCGTTGCAGAGTGATGAGGGGCCTCATGGTTAGAAGAAAGGCCCATGAAGGCATGCACCCATCATGCTTAGTGTCTACAAGTCTGTGGGAGAAGTGCTATGACAGGGGACAGGGTTCAGCAACATTATGCACCTGAGGAATCAGCTGACTCCCTGAATATAATAAATTATCAGGTTAATCCATCAGTGAATTTATTCATCCTGATTGCAACTGTCATGTTCAAGATGCCATATGACAATGGCAGGATTTATCAGGCTTAAATTGTGCAGCAGTAGTTCAAGGAGAAGGAACCATTGTGTTAAAACGTGCATTGGGCTCCACGCGGCCCAGATCATAACCTCACTGAGAATCATTGGAATGTGCTGGAGGAGAATTTGTGCAGCGTATCGAGTCTTTTTTCATCTTGACATGATCTTTTTAAAATGTATGAAATATTGAAAAGAAATCAATACTGTGACATTGCAGGAGCTGGCTCACCTGCTATGTTCTTCTTCAATAGATGATACAAGAGGTCCTTTCTTTCAGTGTTAAGCCCTACTTCGATCCTAGACATAGCTACTGGCTAAACTTTTACTACAGTTAACTATATGTACTCGACTTTCATCGTCTACACTGGAAAACTGGCTCAGAGCTTGTCATCTTAGCTGTGTTTATTTTGAGATGAAGGCACTAATATAAGCTGGTACTGTCATTACATTTTTACTTTTCTCTCACACTTGAAAGTATAAGTTCTTCTGTGTCCGTGTCTGCTCTATCTTCTCTAGCCCCCAGTGGGTTGTGGCAGATGGCCGCTCACACTGAGCCTGGTTCAGGTCCTGCTGGAGGTTTCTTCCCGTTAAAGGGGACTTTTCCTCTCCACTGTTGCTACATGCATGCTCGGTATGAGGGATTGCTGCAAAGTCAATGACACAATGCCAGTGTCTGTCCACTGTGGCTCCATGCTCCTCCAGGAGGAGTAAATGCTACAAGTCACTCAATATAATTCCTTAGGTAGAAAACTGTTAACTAATCTATCGATATGATTGGACAGAATGGTGAATGGCTTGTACTTGTATAGCGCTTTATCAAGTCTGACGACCCCAAAGCACTTTACAGTACAGTCAGTCATTCATTCACCCACACATTCACACCCTGACGGTGGTGAGCTATGTTTCTGTCAGCTGCCCTGGGGCAGAGGCTGCCATACATCAGCACCACTGGACCCCCTGACCACCAGCAGGGGAAGTGTTTTACCCAAGGACCCACTGATTACACAACGACCTCCCTAACTCTCGCGCCACTGCGCATTTTGACTTTATTATGTGCTCTGAGCTGACGTGTGTTGTTAACTGCCGCCATATAAATACACTGGCATGAATTTAATTGATTAAAGACTGAGGGGGAGACAGAATGAACAACCTCCTGTTAGATCTTGAACAGTTTTAAGCAAAAGTAATGAAAGGCGTTTTGACAGCACTATGTATCTCTTTTTAATGTTTTATGTATTCTTAGGCTAGTCTAGCGGGAGATGGTGTCTGAGGCTCGGCTGGGTCTGAGGTTGGCAGGAGCTAAAGGAGACGAGCAGCGTCTGCCAGTATGACTTCCTGGTGGAAACCAGAGGCAGGCAGAAGACGAGAGGGCAGGTGAACAGTGGCGCCTCCAGAAACCTTTCGTAGGGCTGGCCAGATGGGGCCATTTAAAATGGGGTGGCACACTGAAACTGAAAGCCATAATTTCAGGATTTTATTCTACTGTTGTAGTAACGCTGCCTATAAAAAACTATTTCAAAGACTTAAGTAAATGCCTACTAACATTTTTTGGTTTATTGTTTGATTTTTAATGTTACTAATGATCTAATATGCATAGACCAATAACAGTACAGTTAACATTTTGAGTTTAACAACAATTCCTTGTTATTGTGTGATTATATATTATATTATATATATATATATATATATATATATATATATATATATATATATATATATATATATATATACAGTGGGGCAAAAAAGTATTTAGTCAGCCACCAATTGTGCAAGTTCTCCCACTTAAAAAGATGAGAGAGGCCTGTAATTTTCATCATAGATATACCTCAACTATGAGAGACAAAAGGAGAAAAAAAAATCCAGAAAATCACATTGTCTGATTTTTAAAGAATTTATTTGCAAAATATGGTGGAAAATAAGTATTTGGTCAATAACAAAAGTTCATCTCAATACTTTGTTATATACCCTTTGTTGGCAATGACAGAGATCAAACGTTTTCTGTAAGTCTTCACAAGGTTTTCACACACTGTTGCTGGTATTTTGGCCCGTTCCTCCATGCAGATCTCCTCTAGAGCAGTGATGTTCTGGGGCTGTCGCTGGGCAACACGGACTTTCAACTCCCTCCAAAGATTTTCTATGGGGTTGAGATCTGGAGACTGGCTAGGCCACTCCAGGACCTTGAAATGCTTCTTACGAAGCCACTCCTCCGTTACCCGGGCAGTGTGTTTGGGATCATTGTCATGCTGAAAGACCCAGCCACGTTTCATCTTCAATGCCCTTGCTGATGGAAGGAGGTTTTCACTCAAAATTTGACGATACATGGTCCCATTCATTCTTTCCTTTACACGGATCAGTCGTCCTGGTCCCTTAGCAGAAAAACAGCCCCAAAGCATGATGTTTCCACCCCCATGCTTCACAGTAGGTATGGTGTTCTTTGGATGCAACTCAGCATTCTCTCTCCTCCAAACACGACGAGTAGAGTTTTTACCAAAAAGTTCTATTTTGGTTTCATCTGACCATATGATATTCTCCCAGTCATCTTCTGGATCATCCAAATGCTCTCTAGCAAACTTGAGACGGGCCTTGACATGTACTGGCTTAAGCAGGGGGACACGTCTGGCACTGCAGGATTTGAGTCCCTGGCGGCGTAGTGTGTTACTGATGGTAGCCTTTGTTACTTTGGTCCCAGCTCTCTGCAGGTCATTCACTAGGTTGCCCCGTGTGGTTCTGGGATTTTTGCTCACCGTTCTTGTGATCATTTTGACCCCACGGGGTGAGATCTTGCGTGGAGCCCCAGATCGAGGGAGATTATCAGTGGTCTTGTATGTGCTCCATTTTCTAATAATTGATCCCACAGTTGATTTCTTCACACCAAGCTGTTTACCTATTGCAGATTCAGTCTTCCCAGCCTGGTGCAGGTCTATAATTTTGTTTCGGGTGTCCTTTGACAGCTCTCTAATTTTGGCCATGGTGGAGTTTAGAGTGTGACTGTTTGAGGTTGTGGACAGGTGTCTTTTATACTGATAACGGGTTCAAACAGGTGCCATTAATACAGGTAACGAGTGCAGGACAGAGGAGCCTCTTACAGAAGAAGTTACAGGTCTGTGAGAGCCAGAAATCTTGCTTGTTTGTAGCTGACCAAATACTTATTTTCCACCATATTTTGCAAATAAATTCTTTAAAAATCAGACAATGTGATTTTCTGGATTTTTTTTCTCCTTTTGTCTCTCATAGTTGAGGTATATCTATGATGAAAATTACAGGCCTCTCTCATCTTTTTAAGTGGGAGAACTTGCACAATTGGTGGCTGACTAAATACTTTTTTGCCCCACTGTATATATAGGAATTAGGTGCACATTTTTTCATTTATTGAAAAACAAAACAATTACTAGGGGAAAGTAGATACTGGCAGATACAAATAAAAGCGTGATAGAAGGTCAAGAAGAGTGGCTGCCTTGCTGGCTGTTCATGATGGGATGAAATGCTAAACTGATGCTACTATAATTTACACTGGCTAGTGGGGTGGCCAGTGGGGTGGCCAGGACATGGCATGGGGGGCCATGGCCACCCCTGGCCACCCCCTGGTGGCGCCACTGCAGGTGAATGTTCTCCAGGAGGAGGATGAGCCCAGGGGCACGAAGGAGGAAGCAGAGGAAGGGGTTTGGACGTCGCTAGTATGCAGTGAAAGGACTTTGAACGCTCTGTCTCCTCAGCCAGTCATATAAAGGAACCTTCAGATTAGCTGCAGCTAAAGCTCGTTAACTGTATGTCTCACCTGGAGGAGGAAGAACAGACAGTCACACACACATAGTAGCACAATATGACCGCAGGATCAACTCCTCTTCAAGACATGCCAGTCTCTCACATGTCAGCAACTCCAGTATTGTCAACCCTGGATGATACGTGATCACAGCTACGTCAGGGATTATAGTTTGTTATCAAACTAGTGATCATCTTCCAAACTTATTACTGTTCTATTTTGGTCAGCCTCTTGTGAACTCCAGCCCCACCTTTCTGTTCTCTGCTGACAGAAATGACACTGTGTGGACTTCCACGGCTGATTTCCATCTACTTCAAGGCTGGAGCTGTTTGGCATTCAAAGATTGGGTTCTGCATGCCATGGTTGTAACGAGTGGCTTTTTGAGCCACTGTTTCCGTTCTATGTTCTGGATCTGCCCGTCCTCCCGTGACAGGAACAGGTCATTTTCATCCACAGAACTGCTGCGCACTGGACATTTTCCTTTTCTGCGGCCTTTCTTTGTAAAAGGCAGTAGGTCTGCAATTAGCAATTGAACAACTTCACCTAAGAAAGTAAATGGTTAGTGTAAGCTCCTTTTTCATAAAACAGCTCATTTAAACAATTTGACCTGTGGTGAGTCTGTTATTTTAATTCACAGCATAATTGATAATTATTCAAACTGTTTTGTTTACTTTAATGAGAAAAATGTGAGGGATAAGATTTAAAAGAAACCTTAAATGAATTAGGAAGCCAGTAAGCCAGAGCACTGCACTTTGTAAATAAGCATAGCTACTTTATCAGAACCCAGCGGGCAGCATGCTGTCATCCAGACCAATCTAGCTTTATGAATGGGTTACAGTATGGAACAAACATATCGCCTTGAAAATGCCTTCAGCTAATGTTTACAGAGAGGCAGATCCTGGACTATCAAGAGCAGATGAGTCCTCCCGTTTTACAGCTCCTGGAATAAATTCAGCAAATGCAGAGATAAAGGGAAGTGACATCATGCTGCGACTCAGTGATATGCAAACCCTGCAACAGACACACGCTATGACTTTATGGGACAGAGCGGCTGTTATCTGTGTGGAACCTTTGCTCCGTTTAAACACTAACGCTCCTCTTCAGCCTAGATGTGACTCCTTTATTGGTTGGACCTTTGACAGGCTAGTTAGTTGTTTTGGAAATGGGTGTTAACTTTTTAAATCAATTTCAATGAAAGGGCACTGAACACATAAATGAGAGAAACTAGAACAAAGTTCCCCTAACAGAATTATAATAGTGGAATAAAATAAAACAGCAAGATAAATTGCTGACTCGTTGCTTTTCTCAGGGATTTTAATCCAGAGCCAGTTTCAACTCCACTGCTGCTCAAATGTTTGGGGTCACCTAAATATGGGACGTTTTTTCCAAGAAAACACACATTTCACTAATTAAATGAGTTGCAAATTTAATAGAAAATATTGTCAAGACATTGACAAGGTTATAAATAATGATAATAATTATAATAATAATAATAATTATATACTAATAATAATCCTTCAAACTGCTTTCATCAAAGAGTCCTCCATTTAATTATAGCCTTGCAGACCTTTGGCATTCTAGCCGTCAAGTTTGTTGAGGTAATCTCAACAAACTGACCCCGCCCCATGCTTCCTGAAGCTCCTAGATAGGCACCAGCACCCCTCGCGACCCCACAAGGGTTAGACATGTTACAAAATGGATGGATGAATGGATGGCTCTTCTTACAGTCACGCTGATCCCACAACCGCTTCACTGGGTTGAGATGTAGTGGTTGTACTGGCCACTCCATAATAGACAGAATACCACATTGACAATATCTAGAAGATATTTCTGATTAATTTAATGGTATTTTAATTGAAGAAAATTGTGCTTTTTATTAAAACTATAAGGACATTTCTAAGTGACACTGAACTTGTGTATGTCGCCCCTGAAATGTTAGGTAGTAAATACTTCCCCTCATTTGTATAATTTTCAACAGGCCCTGAAAATCACAGTAATCAAACCTAATTTAGATTCAATTAAATAAATAATTACAGTCCCATATCTGATCTAAAATGTTTGGTAAGGATCATTAAAAAGATACGCTATGAAAAAATGAACCCCTTTGTGCGTAACAGTCTGGTTTTAGACCACAGCACTAAGACTGCAGTGATAAATCTTTTGACTGGCATACATGTCAGCAGGAATGGGCCCAGAACTTCTGTCTTGGCGTCACTGGATCTCAGTGCCGTGTTTAAAACCTCTGACTATGACGCTGATCCATAGTCTGGATGATGGGGGACATTTTCTGGTACTCTTCTAAACTGGTTCTGATCTTATTTGGCATACTAAGACTACTTTTTATGATTTGTCAAAGATCAATATGAACAAAATGAATGGCAGGGGTCCTGATGGGTCCGTTCTTAGCCCAGTTTTATCTAGCTTCCATTGTACGCTATCCTCGTAGCTCAGATTATAGAATACTTCAGCTCCTACTACATTCATGCTGTAGACACACAACTTGTTTATCTCTGTTTGACTGTAGGATCAGAGCTCAATTGAGCCACTGTGTCCATGAAATCAGTGGGTGGATGGGTCTGAGTCTCCTCCAGTTTAATGCAGAAAATGTGTTTTCCCTCTCCCTTCCCATTGTGGCCCCTATCTTTCCAAAGAGTCAATGGCAGCGCCCTGTGGGCACAGTGTAAGGCAGTGTCCTTGGCAGCATGACCTCAGTAAATCTTCTCCCCCTGAAATGTTTGTGATGTATGTGATGTTATGTTATGGCGGTTGTACTAAAACAGTAATTTCCCTCTGGGATTATTAAAGTATTTCTGATTCTGAAAAGACAGAAGTTATTGTTTTCAGTTCCAATAATTCAAGGATGAAGATCAGCAGTCAACACCCCCATGGAGCATACGGGAAACCTTGGTGTCATTTTGGACTCAGAACTAAATAGCAATCAAATAAAATATGCTACTAAATCAGCTACGGTCAAGTAAGTGAGATTGCTGACATGGTGTTGTTAATTTTTACTGTAGAAAGGATCATTCAGGCAGTTGCAGCTCATCCAAAATGCTGCTGCTATTCCTGACCAAACCTGGAAAATGGATCACATTTCACCAGTTCTGGAATCGCTGCAAGGAATTGAAACGTTGCTGTTGGTCTAAAAAGGTATAAATGCTTCTGAGCCGAACTGTATTTCTGAGATACTTCTCAAACATGGACCATGCAGACCCCTCGGTACTCAGTGATCTGGCTTCTCCCAGGTTCTCAGGACCAGAACTTAATGGGAGTATTTCACTTCTGTGCTCCTGAACTCTAGAACAAAGGCCCTGAAAACCAGACATGTACAGACACTTTTAGTTCTTTAAAATCAGGACTGGAATTTTTTTTTTATTATTATTATAGAATGCAAGCAATTACAAATTATTAAAGCATGTCAATAAAAATTACACTTACACTGTAATGCTTGTTTTTTTAATACAATGCTTTTAAGTGTTTGAGCTGTCTTCAACTAAATCTAAGAGATTTTTGTTATTTTAATATCCTCCTTTTAATTCCTTGTATAAAACTGGCATGTGAATGAATGGTGTTATACAAATAAACTTGTCTTGCCTATAAGAATTGATTAAATATAATATAATAGAAGTCTACTGTGATCGCTTATGGTTGTGCTCTTTGGTAAACCAAAATGTTGGAAAATGTATCTTATTTTAGTCTAGATTGTGAACAAAGCTTGGAAATACAGTATTAGTCACATAGTTTTTTTTAAATCAGGGAGCTGTTTTGTTTGCTTAACTAATGTAAGATTTAAATCACAAAAATAATCACAATAGTGCATGACAGTGGCAGCAGCATGCTGTGGGGATTACTTTCTAAGTATGACGGGATATCTGGTCAGTCTAAAAATAACTTGCACCGATACTGAAAACTTGCATTGCAAAGAAGTCAACAAATACAAAAATGGAAATCTGACCAAACATACAGCAGTTTCTTTTCAGTATAAACAGAGCCTGGATCCATCAGCACTGTGTGCAGTGAAAATAAAACCTTTAGGTAAACCAGTCAGAGGAAGGGAATGTACACGGGAACATGTTTACTTTCAGATTCATTTGTTAATGTCATCATCAGCTAATCAAGATAAAGATCACTCTGCAAAAAGCTTGATCAAAAACCTGAAGGACCAAATTAGATTTGTTTGCTTCTAAGATTACTTTTTTTTTAAGAAAACCTCAAGAATATTTTATAGATTGAGACATTTATATTTAATAATCATTTTATAATGCATCACCCGTATAAAAACAAGCAAAACTTCAGTGACGGTAGGCCTTTACAGCTCCTCTATTTTATACGAATCAAAGGTGATAAAATTACACACCACCATGATGGGAAACAAGGATGTGAGCTTTATTTCAGACAGAACAAGTCTATTCAGCAGATTACAAATGTTGAACACATCCTTGTGAGATGCATTGCCTCTGTTGATTCTTATTGCCTGGGCTACATGAAACAAGCAGCATGCCTCTCAGCTGACAGAAAACCAGCAGTGGAAGATAAAACAACGGTCTCATGGAGCTGCAGGTTGTGAATGCACGGATTTTCTGAGCCTTAAGTCCAACAGGCACATTCTGACTTTAAACTAGTCATCCCGCTTGCAACTAATCTAAGTCAATTCTCATATTCCAGTTTGGGATTTCCAACATTGGAACACAGGAAACGATGTGCTCCACTAAGCCTCGGTCTGCCTAAATACAAATGAGCTGACCCTCATTTAGACATCTGGATGACGGTCCCATCAGTGGTGGAATGGTGAACCTTTTCTGATTCCATTAAGCAAACGCCTTGTAAAGCCAGCTAAGATCCAAACCTGTTTTTCCACCACTGCTGTTGCAATGAAATCGGGGTGGGACCTGTCTAATGAAGGGCTGTCAGCACAACTGTGATATTAAGACTTAAGGCTCCTATTGTGAAATAAAAAAGGAAGCAGTTGTTGGAGTTGGTTAAGTGAGAACTGAAGAAGTCTCTTTTAACCTTTTCTCTGGCAGCATTTTGGGTACTCTGGTAAAGTCATACTATGACAGAGAGAACTGAAATGGTTTGGTAATGCTGAGGCAACAAAAATAAACTGCAGCTGGCATCTGATTTGTTGTGTTTATTGTGCTCTGAATTGAATTTATACCCTTTGGCTGAATCTGGACTACATTGAGAAAACTTAAACTCTACAATTCTCAAACTGGAACTGAGGAGGTACACTGAACAGAGATTCTCTTTTATAAACCAAGCTTTAGATTTATGGAAACTTTATTCTATTGAAGAAAAAAACTAAACGAAGAGCACATTTTAAATGTTTGTTCTGACAAATTAAGACCATCTTAGCCTGAGACAAGGATAAAAAAAAAGACGCATAAAACTTGGACTGGATTATTCTACACCAATTAGAGATGCGCAGAACAAAGTTTGTTAGCCCTGAACGCTTTACTTTATTTGTGAAAATCGAAAAGAGTGATTCTTAGTTTTCCTCCAACTATTGTTAAGCTCTCATCTGGTGAATCCAACAACCTGCATGCTCTGCTCCCAGCCCAGAAGGCCTGGATGGTGTGGACGGTTTCTGCAGCGGCTCTCAGAAGTCAGTCCTCTTTGTCTGCAGAACTCTTTCTGTAGTTCTTCACCTTAATCTTCCTGAAGGAGGTAAAGTTAACGCCGGACTCCTTTAACTTCTTCTCCTCTTCCTGGGCCACAGGTCCACTAACAGTCTTCTCTTTACTCGTCTCTTCTTGTCTGGTTTTTTCTGTGATTTGCTCTCCAGCCTCCGCTTGTTCTCTTTCTTCGTTATCCTCCTCCTCCTCCTCCTCCTCCAGGTGACTTAGTTGTAACTCCTTCTCCTTTCCCTGCAGATCAGGTGACAGCTGCACAGCCGCCTGGTCTTTCTGGAGTCGCTTGGGTCTGGAGAAGATCAGCCTTTCCTCAATGTCACAGGGAGGATCGCTTTTTGTCTGCCGCTGCAGACTAGACAGGAACTGGAAAGCTACTCTCCTGTTGTCCTGGTCGCTGCTCTCAACCACATCCTCCAGGCTGTAGCGTGTCCATCGCTCAGGGTGCACCAGATAGTCTGGGACGCCGCTCTTCTTCACCGGTATGGGAGAAGTGGAAGGAGGGTGGCTCGTCTTCCTGCTTTCTGCCGAGTTCCCTTGGTTTAATGAGGGGATGGAGCGCTTCTCTACAGTGTCCAGGCAGTCGAAGATGTTGCGGCTGCGGTACGAGAAGCCCGAGCTCCCTCCGCTCAGAGTGAAAGTGCTCTGCGCAGAGGGAGCAGAAGCTGAGGTAGAAGTCATCACATCCCCGTCTTCATCGCTATGATCCAGCTCTGGGTCAAAGGGAGCATCTCTTGGTTCTTCTTCTGGCTCAGATTCATCGCTGGCTGACAGCTCCAGCACATCATCACTGTTTAATAGCTCGCCCTGGTCTCTGGCCTTTCTGTGATCAGACATCTTCACAACTCGCCTGAGGCCTGACTAAACAAGAAACCTGACGAGAAACAGGAGAGAAAGTTTAGACAGCAGAAAAAGAGAGTCTATTTTATGTCAACACCAAACGGTTCTGGGTTAGACGTTGTACACAGAGCAGGTTCTTTTTAGCAGTGGTGGTCCAAGAACATTAACGACAGGAAGGTAAAAATAACACAAAAAACACATCAGGGAGCGCTTCCGTGTGGATTCTATGCGTTTCTATCAGAAGGCCTCTTCTCTCTGAGAACAATGTTGCATCACAGTTGAGCTCTAAAAGCTAAACAAAAAGTGACTTTAATTAGAAGTGAGCGGCATGTTCAGAGAAAACCACTTCAGCTCAATCACGTCATACCAGTTTGTCAAGCACAGCGGTGGAGAGCTCATGATTTGGGTTGGGCTGGGTATCGAGCCTATTAAAAAAAGGCACAGAAATGGCCCAGTCAAAGTCCAGATCTTAACCTGATTGAAATGCTGAGGGGAAGTCTGGGATTCATTTTATTTTAGCGATAATTTTTTTTCTGCATAATGACTATGGGGCATCATAATTGTCTACAGGCCTACAGTAAGGCTATTCTGCTTTGAACATAATCTCTCCAGTTACACTGAGTGAGGGTCTCCATACTTTGTTGGTGCTTCTCTCCTCAGGTCCATGGTTACCCTGGCAGGTTGCACACTCTGTGGTTCTCTGTCAATCTTTGCCATCCACTGTTGCTTGCTGCGGAGTCTGAGATTTAGAGAAAACCAACAACATACATTACATCAGCTGCATGTAGGGTCTCAGGTTACAGACCCTTCAACGAGAAGAAACACTGTTGTATTCAGTTTTTTTAAAACTGACCCATGTTTATCCACAAATCAGTTGGATTCAAAAATAATTAGCTGATTTAAACAAAATAACCCCACCCCCGACTTGCACCTACAAGCTAATTTCTCAACACTGCAACGTTGAAAGGCTGCAGCCAGCCGATCCACAGACACAACGAGCCGTACACGTTTAACAGCTATTCTTTCTAATAACATCTTCCTAAACGATATCCTGGCCTGAACTTGAGTAAATGAACCATGTGCTTCAATCGTGCGGAGAGTACCTAAAATGACAACAGCTAGCATACTCATGCTAACACCTTTAGCATCGAATCATCAACGCTTTGGACCCATAGCATCCAAACCTTGGTTTTTAGTTGAGATTGGAGTTATTTTGCTAAATTTTACCTGACTGTTGGCTTTATGGTGGGTAACCAGAAGGGTCTAACATTTATAGTGGACCGAAAGGAAAACAGCTCCACCGGAAACACGTGACCTCAAGTTTTAGACGCGGTTGGAGGTCATGTTTTCAACTTCCGGGTAGAGCTGCTTTTGTTCGAAGGATGCAGCCACAGACATGAATACGTATATGATGTCTATGGATGCAGCCCCTGCATTTGTGCAGTGCATTCATGTCCATTTCTTTGGACTTTTATTAAAGTTAAAGTCGGCTTGAATGTCTGCACATGCATACTTGCTCTATTTTTGTATACATCGTCTTTATACACTCAAGACGGACCCATTATTGCCACCTAGTGGACAAGTATGGAGGACAGAGTCAGTCCTAGACAAGACTTTTTTATTTAGAAATAAAAGGCAATACAAAGCAATTCAGATACAATATTCCAGAATACAAGATTACATAAAGACACCATAGAGAGCACACAAGTTAAGAGTTTTAATAGCCTTCACATTAGCGGAATGTCTAATTGTTTTAAGTTATTGATTGACTTCATTTTCAAAAATGGAGAAGAGAGGTTTTTATTGTAACGGCATTTGTGGATATGCCACTTGGAACAAATATAAGATGACATTAATGTATAAAATGCTTTGTCTTCACAGAGGTATAGTTAATGTGCCAAACAATATAAGAAAGATGCGGTTCAATACACGAAGAAATTAAGGAGCAAATTTATTTCCAAAAGTTGTTAGAAAAAGGGCCAAGACCAAAATAAACGTCAAACATCTTCAGGGTGTCCTTCACAAAAAGAGCAGGTTAAGTCTATGTCTTTTCTAAAACGCTGGAAAAGTTGGGTAAACTCTGTGAATAAATTTAAAGGATACTTCTTTTACCTTATCATTTATCATGTAACCAGCTGGTCATTTCCTAATCTTTTTCCAGTCCATAGACAAGACATACTACAACCAATCATAGACTTGTATAAATATGTCTATGCATGCATGCATCATAGCTATGTAACATTTTCATATCTTTATTATTTTTTTCTTCCTAGTATTATAATGCGTTTTATTTTTTTATTTTTTTCTTCAATTAGCTTTGTGTTCCGTGTTTTGGAGGTGACGGTATCCAGTTGAACCATAGACATCATATTCATGTCTGTGAGTTGAACTGCAGTACTGAGACAGCCCTGTGCGCATGCCCAGTGCTACGATTGGCTGAGGCTTTGGATTGGCTGAGAGGACGCGAACCGGGACATTTTGAAAGCTGCAGGGAGGATTCTGCTAGCTGTGAACCTGATACAGTTTGAACGCCTTTAAGACGGGGCGGCAAAACAGACGTTTGGTTTGGTCGGTTGATTATAGCGTCTCAATGGAGCAGGAAACCCTGGAAGCAGCGTGTATAGTCAGTGACATGTCGGATATGGTGGTGGTCGAGCTGCACTCTGCAGTTAAAGCTAAGGAAGCAGAGGAAGGCCTCCCAGGAGCGGGGTGCAACTCGCTGGATATCGCCAAAGGTCTGTGGAAAGAATTTACCGTTTCCTTCACATATTGAAGCGGTTAAAATCACCCAGTTACAACTCTAAACATGATCAATAGCCAATAATGCTAAGCTAATGGGAGCTATATCGACTCAGTCAACTGGCATCATGACTGAATCAACGTAGCGCGACGTATTTGTCTGTTAAAGGAGTCTTGTAGGCATTTTAACGTGTTTGTCTGCGAGATTCCACTCGGTATACTTGTCCTACTGCCCGCCATCAGGGCGCATTATACTCTGTCCTACTGCTGTCAAGCCAGCCGACGTCCGCTCCGCTCCGTTGTAAAGAGTAGATTCGCGCATACATGGTGCATTGCGGTAACAAAGCAGCGGGCGGAAAAGAGAAATTAGGAGAGAAGGACACGCATAACCCTCGGAAAATGTATATTTCATGAAAAAACTATTACTTTCACACTGAAACTATAACCACAATAAATATTTCAGAATTTTTCTGCGTATTTTTTAGAGAAAGTGGAAAAAACCCTAACAAAAACAAGTCAGTTTCTCACAATGGATACGAGATAAACTGGGCTGATTTTAAGAATTTATGCCTACAAAATTCTAAAAGGTGACAACAAACTCTCTTCATATTATGTTAAAAGATCACATATACTGTAACTAGAATAAATATTTCATAATTTTACTGTAGATTTTTGGAGAAATACCCCGTTAAAGTTCCTTTATGACCATTCAGAATGTGTTTGTCTAATTTTGATTAATTTAATTCTCCAAAATCATAAGAGGCAACAACAAACTCTCTTCATATTGTGTTAAAGGGTCAATTGTACTATAACTAGACTAAATATTTAACTGTAGATTTCTGGAGAAATGCCCTATATAAAAAGACCTAATAATACTGGTGTATTTTGATCATCATTTCGGTGTGTCCAACTACAGTTTATAATCAGAAAATACATTTCATGCATTACAAGCAAGCTAAAATATGCTTTTTGCAATTATCATTTTTACATGATTTGATTTTATTCAACAAAGTTTTAATACATTATTGTTTTTATATGGACACAATAAACATATTTTTCAAAATAATTAACAGCCACCTAATAACTGCCAAACTTCTTGTATCCAAAATAAAAGCTCAAACCTATTTTCTTGCAATTAACAATGCAAATACTTCTTGTCTCTACATAAAAAGTGTAAAAATCTCTTTTCTCACAAACATTAATGCAAAAACTTCTCCAAATGATAACAGCTTAATAAAACTAGCGTCGACAAAACTCTTCAGAACTGTTAATTCAGCTGGATCCATTGGCAGATGGTAGCAACGATTGCAGGTGTCACATTGAATCTGAAAATATTGCCCACAAATGAGGTCAAAGACAAAGCACAATATGATTGCATGTTATCAGTCGTTTTTAAAAGTAATTTATATTGTGATTCCACTGGTTAACACTGTCTCTAACGCAAAATGCTTTAGATGGGCACCAGCCACCCAGCAAGCCTGCACAGATTAATAGACGGTATAATAAGTTTATGGATGAATTCCTGAAGATTGTTATCAATCGTCAGTTTTATAAGTGACCCTATAATATAATATGAAGAGTGTGTTGTCACCCCTTTTTGATTTATGAGAAATTAATTAAGTTACTGAAAAAGAGATACATTATAATTATAAGGAACTTTGACTTGGCTTTTCTCCAAAAACTACAGGACAATTATGAAATATTCTAGTTATAGTAGAGGTGAGCCTTTAACATAATATGAAGAAAGTTTGTTGTCACCTTTTACGATTCTTGAGAAATAGATTCTTCAAATCGGTCCAAGTTTATCTCGTATAGGCATTGATGAGAAACTTTGACTTGTTTTTTTTTTTCTTGTTTTTATTTCCTCTCTCAAAAATAAGCAGTGCAATTTTGAAATATTCATTGTGGTTATAGTATCAGTGTCAAAGTAATCGTTTTTTCATAAATATAAATTTTCTGAGGATTATGCTTCGCCTACATGTCCACCCCTGCTGCTTTGTTACCGTAATGCACCATGTATGCGCAAATCTAATCTTTACAACGTCAGCTCACCTGACCGCAGCTCTGCCCTGAGCTCGGATACCAGCTGTTTTTACTCCATGGTTGAGTTAAAAAATGGATTGGG
Source organism: Fundulus diaphanus (assembly GCA_037039145.1). Taxonomy (NCBI): domain Eukaryota; kingdom Metazoa; phylum Chordata; class Actinopteri; order Cyprinodontiformes; family Fundulidae; genus Fundulus; species Fundulus diaphanus. The sequence goes on from CM073122.1 coordinate 52,845,003, forward strand.
TGATTTTGATTGGCTTATATTTCAAAGTGGGTTGACATATATAGAGAAGGGGAATTATTTGCACACATCTAACATCAGTTAATATCTGGTTGTATGACTGTAGCAAGATAAAAGCACATCTGTTTCTACTGTTATTTGCGCTCTGTTTACCTTGGCACAGCCCAAGATATGTGCACATATTGTTTTTTTCATAGAGGTTTAATATTGGATAGCAGAGTCAGAAGCCATCACATGATTTAAGTAAGTGGGTTTTATTGATATCTGACTAGAATGTCAGTATTCAGATTACTGAAGTAGATTCTACATGATCAGAAAAACTGGGTATTTGGTGTTATCTGATACAGACCTGCATGGGTTTCTATACTAATCCAGTTAAGACATGTAAAGAGCTTGAAATAAGACATGGCAAGGCAAGTTTATTTGTAAAGCACATTTCAGTAATGAGACAACTCAGTGCTGTATATGCACAGAACATAAGAAAAGACCGCAGAGGAATAATTAAATGAGTCTTATGTAGCCACTACATAATCTTGACCTTAAAAATCGAAATAAGTCCAACCTTTAGTTTCAGTCCAGCTGTTTAGTGGGGAAAATCCATCTTCACTAAAGTATTCAACAAGTATCTAGAACTGTGTGAAATTCCCAGCAGCTTAAAACACTGCACCATCATACCTGTCCCCAAGAAAGAGACCATCACAGGATTAAAGGACTATAGACTCATTTTGCTGACGTCTGGTCATGAAATCCTTTGAGCACCTGGTGCTGAAGCATCTGAAAGACATCACAGGCCCCCTGGCTGAACCCGTGCAGTTTGCTTACCGGCAAACAGATCGGCAGTGGATGCTGTCCACCTGGGTCTACACTTCATCCTGCACTACCTTGACCTGTTATGCACCAGGATCCTGTTTGGAGAGCTCAGCTCAGTGCTGCCATCCACCTGTCGGTGGATAACCAGCTTCCTGTCCGACTTCCAGCAGCAGGTGAGGTGGGGAGGATATTCTCCCGCCCAGTAACAATGAACACCGGTGCCCCCCAGGGGTGTGTTCTCCCTGTACTGTAATGACTGCACATCTGTGGACCCGTCTGTGAAACTCCTGACGTTTGCAGATGACACCACTATCTATGGTCTGATCCAGGACGGTGTTGAGTCTGCATACAGACTGGAGGTGGATCAGCTGGTCCACCTGTGCGCCCAGAACCACCTGGAGCTAAACCCGCTGAACACCGTGGAGATGACAATGGACTACTATCCTCATCACCACTGTGTCCAATGAAGTCAAATTCCTTGCTTGTACCCTCAATCTCGGAGAATAAAGTTGACTCTGGAGAAAAAAAAATCACTGGTGTTACAATTATTGTTACACCTTTACATTTTTAATACTCTACTTGCTAACTTGTTTGCTTAGTAATCAGCAGGTTTTTGCCACCGGCCACTAGGCAGGATGAGGACCTGTTTGTTTAGGCTCATGCACAGATAAAAAGGTCAGTGTTGGAGAACTGTAGCAGGGACCTCTGGTGGTCACCATAGTAACCTTTGGATATTATCTAATTGCTGTAAGGAAGGCATGATGGGAAAAGGCATTCTCTGTCCTCCGATGCCAAACCTAAATATAGTGGAGTTTGTTAACTACTGGAACTGTGTGTGTTGGTCAGATGACACTTAAGATTCTGTTAAGTCAACAAAGGCTCACGATAGGTCTGATACAAAATGAAGGAATATGTGGAAAGGTACTTCATGTCCAGTGTTAAGTACGGTGGATAGTCCACGATGCTGTGGGTCTGTTTCTCTTTTAAAGGCTCCGGAGACTTTGGTAGTGAGGATCAGGATTTCACCAGGATCACAATCCAAGACAAATGGCCAAATCGGCTCAGAAAGGGTTTGAAACAAAATCAGTCTACTTCCATGGTCAGCAAGGTTCCAGACCCAAACCCTGTGGGCTGAGTAGAAAGAGCCCAGGAATCTGAACCATCTAGAAAGGTTGTGCAAAGAACGAGCTTTCCAGCCTTGTCACAGAAGACTAATAAATTGTCAAGTTGACAAACGAGGTGTAAAAATATCTATAGGATCATTTTCACACTGTTTATTGTGTACTAGTTATTTCCTAATGTGGCTGTTTTTTCCACCCCCCTAATAAGTAAAGGTTCCCAAAAAGCAACTGGATTTTTCAAAAAGTGAGGTTATGCTGTACAAATACACACACACACACACACACACACACACACACACACACACACACACACACACACACACACACACACACACACACAAGCCCAAAAGAATGTGGTTTAAAGCTTTCCTTGAGGTGTTTGTATGATGATTATCTGAAGGATCTTTCTAATAGTTTCCAGGTATGATGGTATACAAGTAGTCGGTGGCATATACAACATGCTGAAAATGGGTCCAGGGTATTAACCTCGCTGAATCTGTCACACTGCCTGCTCGCCAGAGTCAGTCAGGTTCAGCTACACAGCTGAGCTCCTTGCTTGTGGAAGCCCCATGAGAAGCTGTTTTGAACCGATTATGTAAATGTCCACTCTGTTTGTACCAACATTAAAAAAAAAACTTCCCATAATCAGTTGCATGATTTCGAAATGTCTTTGCACCCTCTACAGCCCTGTTTCAGAATGAAAACAATGAAAACGGAGAGGACCACGATGATGATGATGATGATGATGATGATGATGATGACGACGATAGCGGCACAGATTACGTCAACAGTGAGAAATCAGGGACCCAGCTGCAGAGATGTGAGCGGCACAGAGGGGAGAGCTCCAGTCTTCCCGACACCTTCCAGACCAGCAACCTGCTGTTCTACGAGAGGTTTAAGGCTTATCAGGACTACATGCTGGGTAACTTTGGCAACAAGTGCTGTAATCACCTCTGTCCAGCTGCAATGTTTCTGGAAATATCTCCGTGTATTTGTGTGCAGGAGACTGTAAGCCCTCAGAAGTGAAGGCCTTCACTGCAGACTACCTGGAAAAGGCGCTGGAGCCGTGTGACTGGCTGGCTTTATGGAGCACCGACGTCTTCGATGTCGTGGTGGAGGTCAGAGCTGCTGATCAGTTTCACCTCTGTCACAGTTGCTGGTAACAGTCATACTTAACCAGACTCTGTTGGTGAGTTCAGGTGCAAGATCTGGACATAAATGACCTAAAGGCACACGTGAAGCTGGTGCAGCCGCTACAGTATGAAACCAGATGTGAAATCACAGAGGAGGACTTTAATTCTCTTCTGGAGGCGACGCAGCACAAAGTACCACTGATGGAGCTGCAGGTGCTTTATAATGAGTCAGGGGACTTTGATCAGACGGCTCTGACACTTGAACACCTAAGGTAGGATGGTATGAGTTGGACTTGTGCCAGGGTACCAATGATGATTTACTACAGAGCAGTAGTAACACTCTTCTTGTATCTGCAGGTTCTTCTACAAACACATCTGGAGGCAGTGGGACGAAGAAGATGAGGACGATGACTTTGATTACTTTGTTCGTTGTGTGGAGCCTCGTCTCAGACTGTGAGCATAACTTGAACATCTGTCGTGTTTTGTTCTTTTTAAATAAATCTTGCTATGTACTGACTAGGGCTGCACAATTAATCGCATTTTCAATATAATCGCGATTTAAAAAAAACGCAATTTCCAAATTGCAGAGGTCTGCAATTTTTGGCTATGTAACAATTATGGAATTAGACACGTCCTTTAGGTATCGGTAAAATGTTTAAAATGGGTTTACCTCCACATGGAAGGGAAGACAGTTGCAGCAGTGAGATAATCTAACTTTATTACTTGTTTTAGAGTTTATATAATCATACATAGCATTAAGTACAGGTCAATCAGTTTAATACATAGACTTGCTTGCTGGTTGCACTTTATGTTCAACAAGGATCAATGTCCAAATCAATTAAAAGCTGTTCTCTTGAATAATATTCTGATTAATAGAAACATTAAAAGTTCTTGTTTTAAATAGTCCTTGTTTACAAACATCTTTATTTAGAGGCCATTTTTGTTGCTTTGGTTAATGCAGAGAAAAGTCAAAATTACAATTTTGGTTGAAATATATCGTAGGCAGAACGCAATCATTTCTGCTCCGAGTTTAGATGCTGTGGGTCTTTTAGCAACTAATCCGCACGGCGAGGAAAAAAATAGATTTGTTGTTTGTATATGTTTAAAAAGACATAATAAATTAAACTGGGGGGAAAAATCGCATTAAATCGCAATATTAAGATAAAGAAATCGCAATTAGATTATTTTCCAAAATCGTTCAGCCCTAGTACTGACGATTCAAATTCAAAATATCTTCTTTCAGCTACTACGACATCCTGGAGGACAGAGTTCCAGCTGGACTGGTGGCAGAGTACCAGTCCTTGCTGCAGAGCTGCTCCCAGTGCTTCCAGCAGTTTTCAGAGTTGCGTAGTGGACTCAATGCGGACTCGGACTTGGAGCCAGACAATGTGTCTATGGTGGAGGGTCTGAAGCTCTACGACCAGCTGGAGACATTTAAACGTAAACTGCACATCATCGAGAACCCCCTGTTAAGGTGTGTCCCTCTCTGCCTCCCACCAACCGCATGAAGCATCGTTCTACATCATTCTCCCTGACCTCCCTCTGCACCTGCCCAGGTATGTGCTGGCCTACAAGGGGAGCTCCAGGCAGCAGTGTGTACAGAGCCGTGGGCTCAGAGAGTCTGGGATGAAGGTGGTTCATGTAGTAACGGCGGTCACCAACACCATCCAGCTCCAGTCTCTCCTCACTGCACGCCTCATTCCTCTCTGCGCCGCTGAGGACACAGAGATCCAGGTGAATAGTACACACATGCTTGCAGCACAACTAGGGTCTACATCTATGGGGCTTGAAAGATTGATGTAACAACCGCACTGCATTGTGGGATACCTAGCCATCTGGGAAACCGGCTTGTTTACATTCATCCTCAACGCTGTCTTTCTTTTCTGTTCTTTGTTTTTAACTTTTTTAAAACGTGGTGCAAACGTGCAGTGTCATTAACAGTGACACTCGACAACGATAGGTTGAGATTTTTCTGTTTTCCAATGTGGAATCAAAGCCAAGGAGCTCACGTCTCTGAACTATCAAAGATGCCTGACCCTTGATAGCAGCTGTGAGACGCAATATTCCAATACGTGCGCGTGTTCAGGTCATTTTCAGACCAGTAAGTTTGAATGAAAGCTTGTGCTGTTTGACATGGAGATTTTAGCAGGCTGCTAGTGCTAGCCTAGCCAGCTAGCCTAGCCTAGCCAACTGAGAGTAGCAAAAAAAAAATTCCACGGATCCTAGAGATTTTTTAGATGGCAAACCTTTGGAACAGGGTCTAGCTTGTCTCGTTACAGTCCATCCGCTGTCTCTTAAGAACGCTCCATTATCAAGCACTCTGCATCTCTTATCTCTCACAGCACAGTATCTGAATCGGTAATGTAAACAATGGCCGTTGCCCTGGAAAATGGTGGCCGCATCCCACAATGCATTGCAAAATAACTCTCCCTTTTGAGCCACATAGCAAAAGCATAGCCATTTTAAAATTTTTGACGGCAGCTCAAGTTAGGAATTTAGCCCGTTTCTCCTTTTGATAAACCTTCGGTCAGCATCACATGAACCAGTCCAGCCGACCCAGTTTAGTGACGCTGCTTACACACACAGGAGGGCAGCACAGCTGGTGCACAGAGAGAGTTCTGCATGGGTTCAACCCCCCCGTCCCCCGTCCCCCAATCCACATTATAAGAACGCATGCAGAACTCTCTCTGTGCACAAATTAGTGAATGAATGCTTTTATTTCTTTAGTTCCATAGGGATCCTGTGTCAGCAGTGGATGCCTGTCATCAGGGCGACACGGTCATTGTTCTTCCAGGAACTTACAGTGTCAGCAGCTCCATCTTCATACCAGACTCCATCACTATTGAAGGTACAAAATTACATTGGTGCACTGGGAAAATTACTTCTGTGATTGTACCTTTTTAAAGCTGCAGTTGGGAGTCCTGAGAAAACCATGCACTTGGGTTGCATTTAAAAACGTCTTTTGGGTAAGGAATCTTCAGCCAAAGCGGAAATGCGCCAGCGTTCACCATAAGTACTGTCAGAACAGTGCAGTGAGGAGAGGAGGTAGGAAAAGGAGCCTGTATGTTTCCTCTCATAGCCCCTTTAGCATAGGAACGCCACAAGGTCTTCTGCCGGCACTAAGGGGCTATAAGGAATCCCACAATCCTTTGCATGACAGTAAGTATAAGCACAGTCCACTTCTTGGAAATTAACAAAAATGTCCGGAGAGAAGTGAGCGTGCACTTTGTAGTACATTTTTGGAAAGCTGCAGGCCCGGTTTTGACCCGACTCATGCGTGTGCGTTTCCTTCACGTCATGAAGTCAGAGTTAAAGGCTGTCTGAAGTCGACACAGCAGGCTGAAGCTGTGTCATATTGTACTTCTGCAAATGGCAGAAGGACCACTGGGAGTAGCCAGAGGAGCTTGATTTTATTTATTTTTCCCCACATATTATGTCTCATATTCTACTGTCAGGATAGAATATTGACCAAATATGTAATAAATACATATTTACCATTACCTACTGCGGCTTTAAGAAGACGAACATAGAGTAACACAAGACTGCGGACTAGAAGGAAAGTGACCACATGGTTTTTTAAATTGAAATCAGTTTTTAAGTCTAGCTACTATTTAGACCTTTGCTTTGACTGTGCCACCCCTGGCCATGAATAAGTTTTAAACTAAACCATCCACTGTAGCCTGGCTGTATGTTTATGGTCGCTACCCTTCTGGAAGATGAACCTCCATCCCAGGTTAAATTTTTTTTATAGATTACTTCCAGGATGTGTAATTTAGTAACCTTGCCTGCAAGATGAATTCTGGCGGTATTTGTGCTTTCACAAACTCACGAGAATCCATCTTGTTCCGCTCCTGCTTCAACCGTTTTTGGCCTGAACAGTTTTTTGTTCAGGCCAATCATGTTGCAGTATTGTGGTTTAAGGTGGGACATACCGCTGCAACGAAAGCAAGAGCGCCTGAGCCCACAGCCCAACCGAAATAAACATTACGGCGCTGGAGGACGCACCTCACCTCTGATTTGTAAGAATGCGCAATTTCTTCTTTGCTAGTAGAGCAGGAAAAAGCGCCATGACTAGCTTACCTTCCTGTGGTTTCTCATAGCCGCTGCTGCTTACATTTTAATTTGATACCGTGATTGGCTAAAACCAACCTTTGGTAGGTGGCACTGTTCCCTCAAAGCTGCACACATGTGCAATCGTGCACTGCATCTGCCTTCACTACGCACAGCAAACCTTTGCAGCGCAGAAAATAAAATCCAAGCTGAACTGTAAACAAAATGATAATAAACTAAGTTATTTTGGTTCCACGGTCCCACTCTGTGTGTGCCAGATGCTGATCAGAGTGCACCACTGATTGATGGGTGGGGCAGACGCCTTTATAGTTGGACAGGTGGTGGTGTGCGTCTTTGTTACTCCTGCTGCATGTCAGCTGTTTGTGTGGCTGTGTTTTTGCGATCTGATTATCTCAGATCGTGATACCGTTTTTCCACCAATTTGGTTGGTTTTTCAGCGCCACACCTGCTGTTTGTTTCTGGAGCGCTGTTGCTCCGCTGGTGTTATCAGCTGCAGATGGAGTCCTTTGCAGTAGCTACACGGTTTCTGCTGATTTCTGACCAGTTCTACCTGTTTGAAAAGCAGCTCTGTTTGACCCCAAAGCGCTTCAAGCTTGGCTTATACTCACTGCATTGAACAGGGCGTCAAGAGTGCGTGCGGCCAAAGTGACGCAATCATGCTTTCCCCACCCCTGAGCGCGAGCCCCACAATCTGCCGCAGCGCGTGGTCATGCACAGTTGCATCTCTGAATTTATGTAAGTCGGCAGGCACGCAGGCGCAAGCCTCATTCAAAATAAGGGGATTCAAAGGAGTCCTCGCTGAACCTGTGTTTTTGGTGAATACTATGTCCGTGTCTAGTATAAACGTCTACACCGCTTCTATGGGCTCGCTCGCAGACTGCCGCAGCAACCCAACGCGCAAATATAATCAGCTTTCACAGTACCATCAGTCATTCACATTCACACCCTGACGGTGGTGAGCTACATTGTAGCCACAGCTGCTCTGGAACAGACTGACAGAAGCAAGGCTGCACAGTACCACATACATGTGCTGAATCTCACTGCACAAAATGTAAATAATTTAATGGCAATAAAATCTGAACTCTGAGAGATGTACATGTCTCTCAGTTTTTCCTTAGCAGAACCCCTGCGCTGACATAAAACATACTATACAGCTCTTTAAAAAAAATACATGATTTTTGTCTTTGCCATGTAATTGTGCTAAATCAATTGTATCTAAACTAAGTAATCTAAAATAAATTATTGCTGTATTTTCATTCCTTTAGTAAGCCGTGTACCTTGTTATAATCTCAGGTTATGGACAGGCGTAATACTGTTGTAGCCTCACATGTGATGTTGCTCACAGAGGTTCAGCAAATGCTCAGACACATGAAAAGTTAGGGGGAACATTGGTAGGTGGGAACTAGGTGTCACTTCACCTAATCAGCTTGGAGAGATCTTCTGAATGTCACTCATTTCCCCAAACAGATTCAATGGGAGGAGTCCCAGGTTGATGATGTGCAGAACAGAGAGTGCTACACATTATTAATCTGGCTGACCAGGTTAGTAATTTAGCTCATCCATCTGAGCAAAGCCTCCCCACGGCCTGTTGCTACCATCACTGAGTCTCAGTGGAAATGGGATTGATTCCTATAATAATAATAATGGTAATAATCGTTATTGCAACATACATTCCAATGAAACTCATAATTTGCATTTAACCCGTCCCTCAGTGAGCGGTGGACTGGCACCCGGTGAGCATTCTGGGGTTATGGGTCCCAGAGTGGCAATCTGGATTCAAACCAAGTACCTGGCAGCCTTTCCAGGACGCACGCCCACTGCTCTCTGACCACTAGGGCGTCACATGTTTTGCATGCTGACCAAAAAGTTCTGTTTTGGTCTCATCTGACCAGTCCTATTCATTTATTGGATTCTCTTATTTAACGGGGAGAAATGCAGAGAAAAGTGCTTCAGCTAAATGAGCTGTCTGTCCTGCATACAAAAGTTAGACGAGCTGTAAGTAAGATATTTACTGTAAAATCAACCTAAATCATTCTCATTTGTTACCTGGGATGGAAAGAACATTCCCTATAAACTGTCAATGCTCTCCATCAACAATGTCTTGGACACGTTTTCTCCTTTCAAACCTAGAGGTACGGTACAGAATTACTTCGGTTCAGAGTGTAGCCCGTGTTTACTTCCTGGTAGACCTGTCATGATAACAAATTTTGATGGAAAACAATTTTTTCTAAATATTCTAGAGATAAATCATATTATTGTCATTGAAAAGCCTAACTATTGCTTACGTGATGTTTTGGCCAACATTTTATTAAACCCAATATATTTAGAGACGGTTTTAATTTCTGATAAAAACATCCACTGGTTTTCTTCTCTCACTGTCTGTAACGATTCACCCGGTGCAGTCCTGCCCTGCATGGGCTGTGGGAAACTGCAAACAGGACTTCTTTTAGCATTCAGTCAACACTAGCTTACTCCCTGCCGCTCTTCTATAAAGACCAGATTTGTGGAGTGCACAAGTAGCAGCTGTCCTAGTATCATCAGACACCTGCACTCTGCAGCTCCTCCTGAGTTACCCTGGGCCTTTTGGCTGCCTCTGATTAAAACCCTCCTTGCCTGTCATCTAAGTGCAGGTAGATGGTCATGTGGTAGGTCTGTAGTTGTGCCGTCCTTTTTTCACTTTCAGCTGATGGATTGGTCCTAATAATGCTGCATGTTCTCTAACAACCGGATTCATATAGAGATTAGATCATAGAGGTGGGCTCCATTTACTAATAATTTATGGGACTTCTGAAGCCCCCGGTTTTTATTTCTTAGCACTGATAAAGGGGAGGAAATGCATGTATGACTTTGCTTCTACTTCTTAATGATGTGCTGTGTGTTTCTCTTTCACATAAAATCCCCAAACCATTAACTGAACTTTGCTCTTGTAATGTGACCAAACGTGGACAGGTTCCAGTGGTTTCTAGCAGATGTGGCGGAGAACTTGCAGTGGCAAAACTGCCGCGGGTGATTTGTAAAATGCATCAAACTGACCCCTTCAGTGTAGCGTCGCGTGTCAACCAGACCTCTTGGTTTGTGTGTACCAGGCTTTGGATTTCCCGATGAAGTTGTAATTGAAAACCAGTACAAAGGCGACTCATTCGTGGAGTCCACAGGAGCTGACGTGAGCGTGTCCAACATCAAGTTCATCCAGCATGATGCTATTGAAGGCATTCTGTGTGAGTAGACGACACTCAAGCTGCTGCACATTCACATTTCTGCTTCATGCTGCTTTGTCCAGAAAGTTCAACTCCTGAGCTACCAGACAGCCAGAGTCCTGTTTAACCGTTCAGCCCTTAGCTGGACGACAGATGTCTTTTTTTTTTACCCCAGTCTGACCTCTGATTTTCTGTAAATAAAGTGATGTGCCTTCCATAATAAGTGCTTTGTAGTTGAAAAAGAGAACATCTCACATAAGTTATTAGTCTGGCACCATATGCAGAGGCTAGAATGCCTTATAGCTGCGGCTTATTGGACCGAGTGTTTTCTGTGCAGAAATGCTGGAGTCACTGACCAACAGCGACACCTTCAACTGAACCATGATCGTTTTAGGAAAGCTCAGCATTATTTGAATGTTATGGGTTCCTTAAAAGAGCTGGAATTACAGCATATATTGGTCAATGCATCATTCCTTAAAATTGCTGCCGGCCACACTTTGGTTAAGCCGTAGTAAACAAACAAGCAAAGTTTCCATTTCCAATTTCTCCCATTGGTTCCTAAGTGTGAGTTCCTGAGTGTGTTCACTGAAATACTAGAGAAAGCAACTAGAGTTTTCTCAGGCCGTGTCACTCATTGCTGCACACTGCCAGTCAGCTGACTGACAGACACCTGCTACATTTTAGCTGTAGGAGGGAAAATTCTACTGTGAACATTTAAATTTGTTCTCATAAAGGTAATCTTGTTTTAAAACCACAATTAATAAGTTATGAACTGTATATTTAAGCAGCTGGCTACTCCAGCAGATAGCCTGACTAAGTAACCCACTGATGTCAGCTGGTTATTCCTCTAGTGTAGAGCAGCAGCACTTCTAAGATAACAACGTATTTTGGAGGCTATTCAAACTACCACTACATTAATTGTGTGTTTATTGTATATTTTACTCGCGTATCAAACTCAAATCCAAACCCAAAGCTAAAAAAAGTTTATGTTCTATCCAAACTAACTACCCTGGTGTGTTTTATTCCCTCCTAAATGTGTGTAGCCCAGTTTAACGTGCTGAATCTTTCTGGTTGCTTGATAACCAGGTGTGCGTGAGGGCACTCTGAACATGGAGAACTGTGTGCTGCAATGTGAGACCACCGGCGTGATCGTGCGAGGATCGGCCCGCCTCACCATGAACATGTGCGACCTGTATGGCTCCAAGGTTCGGACAGCACCACACCGATCACACGGGACGCGTATTGCTGCCCACCGGCCGAGCCGAGCAGCTCAGTGAAGGAGCTTGCTGCTTCTTGTTTTTTTTTTTAACACGTGGCTTCTGTGTGACAAACTCGGTCTTGACTTTTTTTTTTTTTTAAAACAAAGATGTTTAATTATTTTTTGCCGTTTAATGGTTTGCTGATCTTGATGCTGTCAGTGTTATGTGTTCGTACAGGGGGCCGGTGTGGAGATTTATCCCGGCAGCGTTTGCAGTCTGGTCAGTAATGGCATCCATCATTGTAAGGACGGAGTCCTGATCAAGGTGAGGCGCCGTGACTCCTGCTGACAGTCAGTCTGAAAGAAAAGGCTTCATTTATAGCCTTTTATTTTGGGCTTTTTTAGGATTCTGAAGCAGCTTTTGCAGAGTGTGTTGACCAGTCTGTGTGTAAGCATAAATGGATCCTTTAAAATATCATAAAAACCATCAGTATAAGTGGTTTTTAATGGAGGTGTATATGAAGATTAATGCTAGCTGATGCTGTTTGCTTTTACACTGTAAGAAATCAACCCAAGACCTTCAGAGTTTAGGCGTGACTCATGAATTTCATTTTTATATTTCCTCTAAATCTTCAGGACTATGGAACACCAAAGTGTTCCAAAATGAAATGCATAAAACATTATCAGATAATTATCCACCTGAATACATAAGATATAAATGTTCAAAGTGACAATGGAAATGTGAAATAACTGAATGCTTATAAAATTATCATCTCATTATTATGAAATATTTTCATTCTTCAATAAACATTTCTATATCGAATTATTTATTTCACATTATTTTTCACTATAAAATAAAAATATTGAGGTATTATTTAATTTCAGCATTTTTTTTAATTTCAAACTGTATTTTTTTTTTTTTTTAAAGTCCTCTTTTATTTCACAATGGTGTTTTCCCTAATGGACTTTTCATTTCATAATGACACTTTTCAGCAGAATCACTTCACCTGCCAATCAGCATCCATTCTTAAAAAGTGACTAGTTTTTCCTGGCGGCTCCATAAACAGCTTGCTATAGATCGGGTCACCCACATGGTGCTTGTGGGCACCAGGTAGTCCTCCAAGTACCACGTGTTGTGCCCCGGGCCTGTTTAGAAAAAAAATGGCACCACCCACCAATGAGCTGCATCTGAAATAGTATTTTATTCTATTTTCTTTTTTAATCACATTTGTATTTTAAAAATGACAGAAGCATGAAAAATGTTCATTTTATGCAACGTTAAGATGAGCTCTGACTCTTCTAGTTCAAAGGTCAGCGCTGGTAGCCCTTCGCATGACACAATACCAAGGAAGTAGCTCTGTTTCAAAAAGGTTGGTGACCCCTGGTTTAGATTGTTTCCTGGGCTGCATCCTTCAAAGGGCATATTTGTAGACCGATGATGTTACAGCGGGCCACGAAGGCTGCAAATGCGGGTTGAAGATAATCTTTTAACCAGAAACAGCAAAGGTGGAGAGGAGTGAAAAGCTGTGAATAAAGTTGGATATATCTGTGACATAAAATGAACTTTAATAAAGGTTTTAGGTGAGGAGTTGGCTATGTTTACCCCAAAATGTTTGCTCTGTGTGTTGACACATCGCTTGATGGCTTAGCTGACCCAGGGAGTCTAGGCTTAGTATCCCGAGAGGGAACACCTTTTTCCCGGAACAATTCCTTTCCAACTCCGGCTGGCTTTCCACAATGAGAAATAATGCAGATATCAAACGTCACTGTTCAGTTAGTTCAGTGTCATGAAATAAAAAGGCCATTGGGAAAAAACACCATTATCAAATAGAAGTTAAAATAAAACTGATGGAATTAAATAAAAAATACCTAAAATATAATTTTACATTATTGTAGAAAAATATTAATGTGAAATAAATGTTTTATTATATATTTATTTTTTTAAAGAATGAAAATATTTCATCTTAATGAGCTGGTGATTTTATAAACATTCAGTTCACGATTTCATTGTCACTTTAAATATTTATATCTTGTTTATTTAAGATCATTTTTTCATGATGTTTTCTTTATTTATTTTGTTTTGAACACTCCAGACGGTGGCGCATTTCTACATGATCTCTAATTTTTGAAGCACTTGGATTTAAGTGAAGTTGGCACAGTGTTTAGACTGCTCTGTAGCTTCTAAACGCTAACACTGAAGCTCACTAGGAGTGTCTCTACTTTGTAATACAGGATTTGGTCCTTTTTATAAAATGACTCTGAAACTTGTAATGTTTATGTGTGCTTGCAGGACTTTGCCAACGAGCTAGATGGGATGCCATCCATCACCTTGGAAAGAAATGTCATCCACAACAACTGGGATTACGGGGTGATTCTGGTTAAACCAGGTAACGGAGAGGAACAGCACATCCATGCCGGTGGGAGTGAAGGTGAGCAGCTCCGTCCTCACTTCCTCTGGTGCTCCTCGGTGCACAGTCCATGTTTAACCTGCTGTTTGCTCCCAGAAGAGCCAGCTCTACACGGCGCTGAAGACAAGCAGCAGGAAGCAGAGCCAGCCTCTCGGCTAGAGTCAGCGGGGACCGACAGCACAGACGGAGACGTGGCCGCCGCCGTGGGCAGGAAGTGGCAGTTTGGTCGTCAGCTGAGCCGAAACAAGGAGGCGTCCTGCAGCCGACCAGTGCAGGATCTGATGCAGCACCAGATCTTTGTTTCTGTTCAGGACAACCAGTTCAAACGCAATGGCAAGGGCGACTTTGGCGTCTTTTTCTACTGACCTTCACACCAGGCTGATGGAATTTAGGAAGTTCATCTGTTTTTAATGCCCATTTCTGTTTATTGGCGTGACTCACTAGATCACTGCTGGATGATGGACTGCTGGGGAAATGTTGTCTGAAAGGTGTTGCATGCCGTTTCCAAGTGTTCTCAGCTATAATCAGCCTTTGCACGAGTTGCTATCTGTGCTCTGGCCTTAAAGAAGTGTTGAGAACAAACACTTTTGACTTTGCACAAATGCTTTTATTTAAATTGTTCTTTTCTGGCTCCTGATGCTGCTTTTTATTAACAGTTTTAATGGTTTCAAATCCACTTGTCGTGTTAATGGTGAGTTTGGTGTTTTGTCCTTTATTAAAAAATCCGTTAAAACTTGCCGAGGTGTAGAAATGTGTTAAATCGTTTGTTGGTTTTCTAGTTTCACACAGTGGCTTCAGAAATATTTACAGTGAAGGTGTTTTTAGGATCTAGGAAGTTGCCATAAAACTGAGTTAGAAAAACTGATTGCGCTAAAGTCTTTCTTCTTTCACTTCATGTGTGTAGAAAATATATTACAAATTCTCTGCAAATCAAACAATGGTCAGAAAGAAAAAGCCTCAGTTTTTGTTTTACAATGAAAAAGTATTCACAACCTGAACGTTGGCATATTTTGTCACCTTGGAGGATTTTAGGTGACCCCTGACCCTAGTCCAACATGAGGACATGTACACTTGTTTAGTGCAAAGTAAATAATACATATGAATAAAGCTGATGAAAGCAGATTGGATGAGGTAATAATACAATAATTGGACAATAGGTTACTCACATCTCAAATGTTTTTTCCATCAAAAGGGCCCCATGGATGCAAATCTTGCAGCAATGCACAAAAGGTTTGCGTCTTTTTATTAAACTTTATTTTGTTGTTTTCTGATCAATGATCTGTATAGCAAGATGAAACAAAATGTGTTATTGTCCTCAATCGATCTGTTTGCCACTGCTCACTTTTTTTTTTTTTTTTTTTTTCTTGATGATTTTCATGAAAGAACAGCTCTGAGGAGCGAAAGGAAGCCCTCAGATCTGCATTTCAGCAATGAATGACAAGTGTGGCTCACCAATGGAACCAAAGCGGCTACATTATTTGGTTTTGGTTTTGCTGTTCTTTTTATACAACACACATATATATATATATATATATATATATTATGGCTAACCCCCCTCACTGTTAAGTCAGAGTAATGCCGACCCCCGCATTACTCGCTAACCACATGGTAACAGAGGGCTGTCTAATAGCGGATTCCTCCTGAAGTTACTGATGTACACAAGTGCAAAAGCAGTTTTACTTACCGGCACTGCTGAGGGTGGTGCATGCCAGAGTGTACTCTGCAGGGCATCCCGCACACCTGCTGTTATAGCCCGTTCAATTTCCTCCACCGCAAGCGGAGGGTGTGGCCACCAGGTGAGACGTTGAAGGGGTGTGGTTAATTAGCATATCTTGTGAAGATTTAGTCTGAGATTTTGGATTTTTATATATATGTAGTATATCAGGGGTTAAAGTTCCGCTGGGACGGATTTCCGTCATTTGGAAAACGAGCGCAAAAAGTTCCGTCTAGACTTTTTTTATTAAAGCTGCTCTCAACCAATGAAATCTGGCAGAGCCGGAGCATTAGCCAATCAGAAGGAGAGTAGGACGGGTCTTTGCAAAGCGGACATCTACCAGTCTGAGGTATATCGGTGTTCATCATTTTAACTTTTGGAAGATCGTCTCAAACTGACCACAGATGGTATGAATGAAAGTAGCGGTGGTCAAAGGTTTCTTTGGATTTATGCAAACCAGCAGGTCAGAAAGTTCAGCGGATAGAACAGCTGACAGCAACTTCCTTGGTAAGCGTGTCTCTCTGCTCTTTAAGTTAATTAATTAATTATTTCCACCTGTGGCCATGTCACCTGTCAGCATTTATTCCTTTCAGTAACCTGTCTGGTAAACACGGTGACCAACCAGGGATCTCCTCATGATTCACTTTTATGTTTTATTTAAAACTCGAGGAAAAGTAACGCGCTTGCTCGGCTAATTTAGCATGACGTGTTTTTTTTTTTTTTGTTTTTTTTGAAGGGTCGGAATGTGAAACGATGTACCGCATTTTACTGGGTCTGATTCAGAAAAAGTGAGATTTATAAATATTGTGCTCTCATTTATATTTGATTTGTTTATTTTATTTTTAGTTTGGAATCAAGCAATCATATTGCAGAGTGTATGTCATGTGACTGAGTGTAATTAGTGACTGAATGAATGCACATGTGTCTGTTTAAATAAAATGCGCCAGTCTGAAAGAAACTGGTGAATGTGAAACAGTATCCCCTGTTGTCTGCGTGAGTTACTCTGCTAACAAAAAGTAAAGTAAAATAAAATATTCCACATGTGCTTTTCTGAAACAAAGAAGGCAGAGCTGCAGTCAGAGCGGCTGTCAGCATACAGCAGCGTCTCACCCGATGAGCCGCTGCACCAGGACACTCATTAAATAAAATGACAAGGATTTGATGCATACAGATTATTAAGGAAACTACGTCAATAAATAAAATACATGCAGCTACAACATGGACTGGAGAACGGGTTCTAGCTGGGTGAGGTCAGACAAAGGTGATTCTCAGTGAGCTTTTTATGAAGTTATTTTTTCATTTTTACACGGAGAGGAGCGCGATGGGAAGCGACATTATAGAAACAAGTCGCACAAGAAACAGCTGAAAAAGCCTCCTGTCTGTGGATCTATGGACACATTTTACTCCAACCAAAAAAACCTGCCAGACAGACAAGCTACAGCAGCCAAGATTACCTTCAACAATATTTAACTTTACGCAAAAACTTTAACATTTTTCTAGTTAAAAAATGTTGTATTTAAAAGCAAGTTGGCTTTTTTTCCTGATAAACTTTGAGCAATTTTATTAAAATGTTTTACTTTTTAAAAATGTAACATCCCATCAATCCATCCATGGATTTCCTTTACCCGCTTTTCCGTACAGGTGTTACGTCATGCCGTATCTGATTAGGAAACGCAGCTCGACGTAACACAGGGTCGTGGGCTGGTGGTGGGGGGTGACTCTCCAGCAGTCAATGGGCGAGAGGCGAGGACCCGAGTACACCCTCGACAGGTCTCCAGTCACACGGCTAAAATATAACCGTTTTATTAGACTTCAAAAAAGTTGAATAATGCCTTTTTTATAAACTCATGAGTTGTGATAATTAATTGCTGTGCAATAATAGGAAAAACAGACTGATTATTGTAATGTGCGATCTGTGTTAAATTAAAATATATGACGTCATCATAGTGTTGGTTATGTGTCCTGCATTGTCCAAGATTGTGGTTGGCCTTGTAAGATCATAGGATTGGTTTATATTGAATGTGACAGGGAGTCAGTGGAGTTAATGTACAGGTGTTACGTAGATGATGTACAGGAATTGTCAATGGATATTTTAAAAGTACCAGATTTGGTTAGAGTTGACTTTGCACAATAAGCAAATTAAGTAATTAATGTGGCATGACGGCCCCGGAAATATATGGGCTCGCTGACTTGAAATTTATTTTCAGTCAAACTGATTATTTTTGCTTTAACCCATTATATACAGGTAAAAGCCAGTAAATTAGAATATTTAGAAAAACTTGATTTATTTCAGTAATTGCATTCAAAAGGTGTAACTTGTACATTTATTTTTATTCATTGCACACAGACTGATGCATTCAAATGTTTATTTCATTTAATTTTGATGATTTGAAGTGGCAACAAATGAAAATCCAAAATTCCGTGTGTCACAAAATTAGAATATTGTGTAAGGGTTAAATTTTGAAGACACCTGGTGCCACAAACTAATCAGCTGATTAACTCAAAACACCTGCAAAGGGCTTTAAATGGTCTCTCAGTCCAGTTCTGAAGCCTACACAAACATGGGGAAGACTTCAGATTTGACAGCTGTCCAAAAGGCGACCATCGACACATTGCACAAGGAGGGAAAGACACAAAAGGTTATTGCTGAAGAGGCTGGCTGTTCTCAGAGCTCTGTGTCCAAACACATTAATAGAGAGGCAAAGGGAAGTGCCCACCAAGCTGATCAGCTGCTGTCTTTACTGTTTTGTCTGTTGCTGGGTTTGTCTTCACTGATGTCACTCTTAATTTGATATTGTATGCAATTGAATTCCCTACAAGATTCTATATCATTGCAGTTGTCAATAAAGCTTTGTTTTTATTTTTTTTAAAAGGTGTTGCAATTAGCATAATTAGCAATAAATAACTCCAGTAACTAACTGTGATTCTGCAGGTACACCCGTACAGGCAAAAATAGAACGGCCTTATCTCCAGACGAACTAATGAGCATTTCAACACTGGATCTAGATTTCTAAACCGGTTAAACACTTCTCTTTGTGTAGGAGGATTTTAGGAAAGATCACTTGTTTCGACCTATTTCTTTGGAGTGTCGGTTTGAAACTGATGCTCCAACTATACAACCAAGTTTGAACACTTGGTTGTATAGATGTACATTTCTGCTCTAGGCAATATGTGTTAGTAGGTCATTATTCATACTATAGGATTTAATGATGGGGTGTCAGGTTGGCTCTGGCTGTGATTCTGAAAAATCGAGGAGTTGAAAAGAATTGAAACGATTTAATTTTGGTGAGAAAGAGTTTTGTGATTCATGTTACTACAGTAATGAATGGATCATGTGTCCTTGGAGATTTAGAAGGAATTGAAAAGTACTTATTGAGCTGCATAAAAGATGTGCGAGCAGGTAGTATCCATTTTTGAAACTTCATGATGTTTCTGACTGTCTTAAATAGTTATATTTTTAAACAAGTAGGGGAGACCGGGGCTAGTTGTCACACTTTTTACACTCATACATAAATATTGGAATCAAAACACCATATATAAAAAAACATATGTACCAGATGAAAGACCAAAGTCTCAGGTATATATTTTGTATTCAGGTATATTTCATATGTTATTTCTGTGCAGAGTTATAAGCGATCTAATGGAGATTGTCACCATGTGACAAGTTGCCCCTCCAAGGGGTAAGTTGTCACACTATATGGGGTAAGATGTCACACAGGGTTTTGCAACCAATATAATAAGGGCAAAATTAATTTTGTTATTTTTTAATGTTAAGTGAATAAATGACAATAACTCACTTTTACTACTTATGAAATAACATGAAATAATATGCAACATGCATTACGAAACTGACACTTAAACTTTGAATACAAACAAAAGAAAATCTCACGAGTCAGACTCCTCATCTGAGTTGCAGTTTTGGCATAGTTTATGTAGATTGAATTGCCAGGAGCACATGCATCATATGAAATAACATGAAATAACATGAAATATTATGAAACACTGATTGATAGCTGTCTGACCCTGAATTTCCGCTGGTGTGAATGTTTTACAGTATCACGCCAAAGTACGGTAATTGACATTAAAGTCCTTCGCTGTACTCCTGTTTGACTTGTGACCTAGGGTCACCTGCCTGACTGCCCTCAGCATCACGTCAGGTGCTGCATGGCCATGCTCTGTTTTTCTTTTATAACTCCTGACCATCTTCTTTCTCACTTTGTCCTCTCTTTTAAATCACTCTTTTTTCTGTAAAAATCATGTAAAATTTTTATTAGGATGTATTGATTTAAATTATTTTTGAAAATGATAATTTTTTGGTAAGTTGTTACATGTGACAACCTACCCCAAAATGACTGTGACAAGTTGCCCCAAATGACCATGTTTGCTAATTCTAGCTCTATTTTAATGTTAGGCTTAATCAGAACAATGACTGAGGTATGACTGGATGCCTTAATATCTACTTTAACAAGTCCATATGTATAACTGCTAGAATTTTTATCTGAATGAAGGTTATTTAAAAAAATATAGAGTTAATATTTTTTACTTTGGGTAGTGGAAAATGGTCAATTGGTGCTCATCTCAACTTACAATGTCTTGTCCTCTTCTCACTCAGTCTGTGAGACCTGACCATGCAAAGGAAGAAATCTAGTATTCCACTTTTTGGTTGCACCCTCTGATGGAGAAGATAATTGCAATGGGGTACTGACAGATCTGAGATGAAGCCCCTGATGTTACAAGTTCTTTAAAATGACCATTAAA
This sequence comes from Fundulus diaphanus, assembly GCA_037039145.1. Lineage (NCBI taxonomy): Eukaryota > Metazoa > Chordata > Actinopteri > Cyprinodontiformes > Fundulidae > Fundulus > Fundulus diaphanus. The sequence continues at coordinate 52,865,410 of CM073122.1, forward strand.
AGTGCGCACCTGAAATAAAGCGCGAGGCAGCAGCCCACCGAAGCGCCACTGATTCTATGTTGTTAAAAACAAAAGAGCATGAAACACAGCTAGTAACTCTCCTATTGACTTTAACTGGCACACTTTGCTACCGATGTGAGGACATTAAACGTAGTGATTCACGTTTCGAATGGTGAACGGTGAGAAAAGCACCTGCTCCGAGGGAAAGGAGGGGGGAGAGGAGCAAGCGCTGAGGCACAGAAATACAGTGCATGTAGTTAAAAAATGCAGAATTAATAAAAACGAAACTTATAAACAGACTAAGTGGCGTTTTAAACTGCATCTGGTTAGCAGAACTGTTTTATGATCCAGCGTGCAGCCATAACTGGTTCTGAATGAACCGGTCATCTGGCAAAATCTGAACCACTTCCCGAAGCAGTCACGTGGTACAGCCGGGCAGCGAGGCTTCGGATGTCACCGTTTTCGGCTCCTCCCCTAAACGAAGCAAGCTTCGATACGCGCTTTACGGAAACGCCCCCTCCATTACTCGACACACGCCTCGAAGCCTCGGCACATCACGTAACATCACTAGTGATGTGCAAATTAGTAAAAAACTTTAAAGTGCAGCGTGCTATCATAAATTGCTATGTGCATGTTCCAGCGTTTCAGGTAAGAGCCATGCGTCTACTTCACCAGTAAGAACCGGGTCTTCGTTACATGCAGGAATAACCAAACCCATAGCAGGCTTATTGTCACAATATTGGGAAAAAGAAAGATGGAGCCTCTTTGGTCCATCATACTGAGCTTTGCCTTCGTGACAGACAGTTTAATGAAGTCTGTTTCAATAATGAACGGCTGATGCAAGCGTAAAATGTGTGACAACCAGCGCGTGTCGACCCTCCGTCTTCTGCAGAAACACAATCAACTTGTAGGATCGTTTTATTTTATTCACACTAACGGTACAGTTCAGGATTCAAGGTGTTTTATCAGCCAATTAAAGTCCTCCTCCACACCGTCTAGAGCTGATATTAAACGTTCACCCAGTGCTGATTAGTTTTAGCAGCTTGTCAGAACACCATGAACTGTCTGCAGTGACTGATTGGTAGCAAAGCTGAAGCTGCGGTTGTTTCTCTGACAGATTCATGTTCTCATGCAGGAAAAAAGGGGTTTCTCTGAGAAAGTTAAGAACTTTCCTTGTCATTGTTGTTTTTATGTCAAAATATGTTTGATGTGTTTCTTGCTGTTTGGTTTTGGGTAGAAATGGGCTTTAAATAACAGTTCAGGCTATTATTGCCTAATCTCATGTGACAGAGCAACAATATTATTGATGAAATCTGCTCAGACCACACAAACGTGTTCACATGGCTAAGGTTTTTCTCTCTATTTCAATTTTTAATCTCAATTTAGATTTCTGTGAAGAACTAGATATTGAAGTGGTGTGTTTTTTGTTCCTCACAGCCCACATCGTGGAGCGTCCAGCTGATGGATTCCCACTGCGGATAGGAAGGTAATGATCAGGATGGCACATTTTCCTGCTGAGATCAGTTCTAGGGATGACAGAGAGGATGATGATGACAAGTCAGATTGCAATTTTAGCGCTCTACCATCAGGTGCAGGGATTCAGGTGATGTGTAGTGAGGAGTCAGGGCATTCTAGCTGGGACGCTGAGGAAGAAGACGCTGGTGATGAAGAGGGGCCTTCACCAACACCTAGGCTTGTCCAGGTACTTCTACCTAACTTCAGAATCTTGTGGAATTTAGATGAACCAGAAGAACCCCTGGAGCATTTAGAAGATGCCAAACCTCGAGGGACCTCTCCGTGTCCATATATGCTTCATATTTCTGAGGATTAGATTGCAGTTTTAGTGCTCTTCTAGAAGCTGCTGGTGTTCAGGTGGTGTCTAGTAAGGAGTCTGGGCATTCTGGCTGTTTTGAGGAGGACCTGGCTCCTTTGGCTTGTCCAAAGAGGATGAATGCGGAGGAGGGTCTTAAAGAGGAGCAGTCCCCTCAAGAGCCGACTCCGTCATCCTCTGGTGTTTGGGTTTCCAAGAAGAGGAGAAGGGAGGAAGGAACTGAGGAGGAGGAGTGCTGCATCAAGAAGATTACTAAGAAGAAGGTCCCCCAGGAGAAGCTAACCCTCCGAGAGAGCAGTCCCTCAACCTCAGGCGTCAGCTCATCAGGAATGAGGATCCGAAGCCTTCCACATCTTGGGGTAGTACTTGGGGGAGCTCCTTAGCCTGGTGGTTTAGACCAAGAAATGAGTCTGACAGCGCCTCTGATTAGAGTTGATCCCTGATGGCTGAAGGAGATAATTTCTTGATTGATTCTTTGTTACAAAAGCTCATGTCTGTAGCAGGGCTGGTGACGCCCTCGGTAGCGCCTTGCACCAGGACTACTGTGGGTTTGTGGCTGAAGGAAGATGTCCACGAGATCTACAGTGACTTCAACAGATGACCCTCATCTCAGCTGCAGACTTTAAAGGTGCATAGCCACATTATTTAACTTTTTCTTTGTACACCAGTAGCTCCCTCTGGTAGCGTACAAAGTTTTTATGAAAGATTATCACGTCCTGCTGGCGTATTAGTTGTTATGTTGTTATTTCTTTTGAAGCATATAACGTGGCTATATACCTTTAATGCAGTGTGAGGAACAGGTGAGTAAATGTTCAGAAAGTTCACCCTACAACCCCTAATTTAAACTAAAGCCAGTATTGAAGGCTGGCTCTGTTATCTGTTATGTTAACTCCATAGGATTCCTCTGGAGTTCAGGAAGGTAAAACTCCCGTTGGTGATCCTGGGTGTCAGTGATGCACAGTGAGGAGCTTACTAGGGACACCTGAACTTAGTCAAGATGGACAGGATGTGGAGGTCGTCCTTTTCTAGGCTAACTAGCAGGATGAATTAAGCCGGCCTTCAATCTGTAACCAGGCCTGTTTTGGATCTGCTGACCAGCTGCCAGCGGGGAGCGCTCTATATAAGGAGGCTCTGCTACCTGCCTGTTTAGCTGACTGATGCGATTGCACTCCCTGGCCTCTTCTGCGGTTTCCATCGATCAGCAGCGTGCAAACCACAGACTGGGTGGTAGGTACATGGTGTCTGTCTGCACGGCGGCTTGGTTTGCTTAATTAAACCTGTTTGTCCACTTAGAAACACCGTGGTGGCGTGTCTCCTGCACCTGAGCTGTGTGCACGGCAGACGTCCCTGACCTGTGGTGCCACCTGTTGCTGCTGGGTCGTTCCTCTTTTGTCCAGCTGGAGCAAGTCAGCAGCTCTGGTATGTCTAACCTGCCTGTTTTCTTCAGCACTTGGCTCTAAATTTAAAACTGCAACTTTCTAGAAAGTGTAGCTGCTGCAGCTCTGCAGGACTTCCTGCTGCGTTGCTTTGTTTCTTATAGGTTGTTTCTGTCTTTTTAGGCTCATCGCTCTGCAGTTAGAGCAGCACTCTGGCTGGCTCCCCTATTTGGAGCCTCACTCATTACGTACGTATCTGAGGAGGGTTTACTATGCTGTTTATTTTGACTAAATATTGTAATTTTTCCTTGGTATGTTATTTCAGATTGTTTTAGTTAATGTAATAATTAATTCAGTTGATGTAAAGTTATTTAAGGCAACCTCAGGTTGTTGCCAAATGAAAATTTTTCTTCTGGTTATGTGGAACCCCCCGATTTCCTTCCCTCTGTGTTATTCCTGGTGGCTCTTCCTCCATTCAACTAAGCTAGCATGACTGATAGAAAGCAGCTAGAACATGGAGGACAGCAGCCCTTGAGGACTTTGAACACCACTGCTCTACACCCATCCCCACATTTAAGGTAGTTTCTGGTTTCCAGGGCTCCGCCCAGGCCCTCTGCATCTCCAAGATGTTTGCTTGTTCTTTTTGTTCGACCTCCTACTTCTCGGAGTCCCTTTTTTGTTTTCATGGGTTTCCTCTCTCTAGCCTCTTGACCGCCTGTGAGCCCGAGGTTCTGTTAGTGGTTCTGTGTCTCTTTTGAGGACTTTGAGATCTGTTGCGTTTTGCTGGTGTGTTCTAGCGTTCGTTGCTGGTTACTAGTGGTTGGTCATTGCTGGCATTCAGCTGGCAAACCTCCATCCCTTGTCTATATCTGATTTGTGTGGCTTGTCAGGTATTGCTCTTCAGCGCTGCTTTCCTCCTCTAGACTGATGTCTGTTGCTGCTGTGGAGGAGGAGGAGGTGCAGAGGATCATCTCTGAAGCTCTTCCAGGACTCACTGCAGCAAGTATGAAACCGTTGTTGTAGAATCTTCTTTGCTGGGGAGTGGAAGGCGTCAATGAGCTCCGATATGTGGAGGGAGCTCCAGGAGTGGACCTCGCTGATGTACTGACACACATCCACATCTGCAAACTTCCTCACCAACTAAAACAGGTACTCTTTATTTTAACATAGTCGTGTTATTTTAGACAAACCGTTAATTATTTGTGAAGTTCCCTAAAACCTCCAGTCGTCTTGTGTGATCCTGGACACCACAGTCACCGCAACATCTTCACGGTCCCCTGGGAGCCAATGCCTCATGGACTGAGGAGTGCTGTTGCTAACGGTCGACGACCAAGCCCAGCAGACCGTCGCAGGATGACCAGGATTCTGATAGATGCAATGAGGAGGTAGGACCAACGTCCAGCTAAAGCTCAGTGCCTTGCAGTTGTTCTTCGTATTGTAAAACAATCCAAAGAGCTTTCCTGATGATGACAACCCAGAAGGAACAATGAACCTGGTTGCTGTTCTCTTTTAAAACAGATAAAACTCCATGTAAATGGAAATAATACTGTCCCGCAGACGACAGACAGTAAAATAACAAACAGCAACAATGGCCGCCCAAGCTTCCACTTGCAGAAAGTATAGATCAGCTTGAGAACAACCGGCAACGGTACCTGCGATGTGGAGCAACTGGAGCTGACAGAAGCCATGTTGGTGCTTTGATGAAAGAGACGTATTATTTACAGAGACGGCTCATTAATGATACACAAGCTCCACCTGTTCATGAACCGAGAAGCAAGCGGCCATCCCTGTTTGTACTAAAGCACCCCAGGTAACATTTCAGCTTCCACTGCAGCTGAGCTTGAATCAACACAGAGCCTTCCGGTGAGACCACAACTCCTTTTACTCGCTAATCAGAGTAAATTAGTCCCTCATCCATCCATCCATCCATTTTCTGACCCACTTAATCCCTCATGGGGTCGCGGGGGTTGCTGGTGCCTATCTCCAGCGTTCACTGGACGAGAGGCGGGGTACACCCTGGACAGGTCGCCATTCTGTCGCAGGGAAACACAGAGACAGACAGGACAAACAACCATTCACGCACACACTCACACCTAAGGACAATTTAGAGAAGGCAATTAACCTGACAGTCATGTTTTTGGACTGTGGGAGGAAGCCGGAGTACCCGGACAGAACCCACGCATGCACAGGGAGAACATGCAAACTCCATGCAGAAAGACCCAGGGTTGGATTTTTGAACCTTCTTGCTGCAAGGCACCAGTGCTACCCACTGCACTACTGTGCAGCCCCATCCCTCATTCAGTCACACCTTTTCTTCACTTTAACTATTAACCACATTTAAGTGGAATATTCTGTTTGTGTTACTCTTTTTACTGTACAAATAAAATGTTTATGATTGCAGGAGATGCCTTAAGTTTTGTGGGGTGGATGGTTGGATTTCAGTTAATGGCTGATGCTGGTTGGTTGGGTCTCCTCAGGATGGAAACCTCTGGAGACGACATGTTTCCAGTCAGAGTAGAGGGACACCAAAGCTGCTCCTCATCCTCCTCATAGAAATCATCCAGCAGCCCTTCATGTCTTAACCTTTCACCTTTCTCCCTCAGCGCCGTTCTGGAACCAGATCTCAAGAGAACCACTCTTCAGTTGTATCAATAATTGTTCCAGCAGGCGACCAGCCAGAACTACAGCAGTACAATGGTGCCATCTAGTGACACTTTCACTTCCCTGCCACTGCAGTCTCCTCACTCACTCTTAGGCTTGGTCCTTTCTGGACTTATCGCGGTAGTAATAATAACCTCACAGCAACACCCAGTTCCTGAAATGACAGGACACAAACTGTTGCTTCACATCCATCGTAGGTGTCATGTCGCTGTGGCTTCACACATCAAAATTGCAGTTGTTGCGTCGCTAGAAACACATCTGCTGCATCGCGTGCCGTCGCATCGCTCCTGTGTTGCACCTGTACATAGGGATAACATGTAAATCTGTCGCTTGGGCCGCCACATTCTCATTCGGTGTGAACACACCTTCAGGGTCTGCGTTGTGCTGCTCCGTTCCTTTCCTCAGGTGGCCACTGGAGGGCAGAGGTGAGATGAGTTTGAGCCGTGCTGGCTCAGCACACCTGGCTCAGGACACCTGGCTCTCATCATCATCATCAGCGGTGCATCTAAGGAGCTGGTTGCTGATCCTTTGACCCTTGAGTGTCCTCCTCTGTGGTACATCAAGCCATTCTGAATCATCCCCATGTTTCCTCCTATCATCATCGCCTTTGTATTTCCCTGTGCTCTCTGCTCCTCTTTTAAGGTGCCTTCCAAGAAGATCTCTGGAAATCCCTCCGACAAACTTACCTGGCTCTCCGTCAGATGGCAGTCAGTCAATCTCCTGGTTACCTCTTCCACGATTAGAGGCTCCAAACCTCCTTGAACCGAATCTGTTCGGCCATTTTTAGTCTCCACCGGACTCTGAGCTCACAACCCGGACCCAGACCGCCACTTCCAACTCAAACAGTAAGCAGCTACTGATCATTCACTTTACCTCCAGCTTTGCTCAGTACACTTACCTCTGCCTCATCTCCATAGTGAGTTCCTGGTTCCCCCGAGCTGACCTTCATCCCAGCAGATCGCATACACCACACACTGACTCTAATAAACTGTTCACCTTTCTCCTGTAACCTGAGAGTCTGTCTTACATTTGGGTCAAAAGCTTTAAAAACATGATGACGATACCTGCAATCATGTTAGTTGTTGCCCGCACGACTTGCATATCTGTGCCTGTATTCATGAAGAACCATAAGACTAAAAGTAGGAGTAGTGACGTCTTTTCCTCCACTGTTTAGGTGGTGGTGGAAGCAGAGAGAGAGCTGATGCACCAGCGCAACTGTGGAGCAGATGAGCACATAAACTTCTTTAACAATCAGACAATTCTTATATAGATAAGAAATGTTATCATCCCAAAAGGAGGAAATGAATTAGTTTCAGCGGCCCGACAGGTTTAATCCATGGCTCTGGTAATGTAATTTTACTGAGGATAAATTAATAGGTAAAATATTGATTAATCATGAATAAATATGTAAGAAATTTTCAAAGAATAAAGTACAGATGATTTTTTTTATATTTACAGAAATGCTCAATAAACATTTTAGAAGAAATGGAAAAAGTCGCAGAAAACTACATCCAGAAATATGCTCTAGACAAGACGAAAGAGGAAAGTATTTGCTGTCTGGTACATGATGTCAGCAGCCTTAATGGTCATGTAGAAGTTTTTTTGTGTGATGCCATCTCCTCCTTGGCTTTTGATTGCTGAACAGAGAGCTTCTCACTTTCCAGGCTGCACCAAGACGTGCTGAGAAAATTGATCTGTGCTTCAAAGCCGGCCTCTTTGTACCGTGATCCAGGGCCCAAGGTACCTGCAGGTAACAGGTGGTGCAGGAGTTAGGGAGTTTGTTCTCTAACTGACGGGTTGTGGTTCGATCCGTCTCAGTCGTTGTCCTTGGGCAAGGCACTTCACTCGCATATCCTGCAGGCCCGGTGGCGGCGATGTAAGGCAGCCTCGCTTCTGTCTGTCTGCCCCAGTGCAGCTATGGCTACTAACAGCTTGCCACCATCGGGGTGTGAATGGGTGAATGAATGACTGTAGTGTAAAGAGCTTTGCAGTCGTTGGACTAGTTAAAAAGGGCTATACAATTACAACACTCCTCTATTCTTCTCCGGCTGTGACAGAGGCGCCAGTCAATTTTCTCCATATTTTATGTATGTATGAATCACAAAATGTGGATTAATTAATTAATTCATGTTTATTAATTAAAACAAGCTATTCTTATTTCCAAAGTTGTGGAGAAGTTTAAAGCAGGCTTAGACTATAAAAATATTTCTCAAGCTTAGAACATCTCAGAGTTCTGTTCAATCCATCATCCAGAAATAGAAAGAGTATGGCCCAACTGTAAACCTACCAAGAAAGGCCGTCCACCTAAACCTACAGGCAGAACAAGGAGAGCACTGATCAGAGATGCAGCCAAGAGGCCCATAGTGACTATGGAGGAACTGCAGAGATCCACAGCTCAGGTGGGGGAATCTGTCCACAGGACAACTATTAGTTGTGCTTCTGCACAAGTGTGGTCTTTATGGAAGAGTGGCAAGAAGTACGCCATTGTTAAAAGAAAACCATAAGAAGTCCTGTTTGCAGTTTTCCAGAAGCCATGTTGGGGACATAGTAAACGTGTGTCAGAAGGTGCTTTGGTCAGATGTGACCAGAATTTAACTTGCAAAACGCTGTGTGGTGGAGAACTAACTCTGCAGATCACTCTGAACACACCATCCCCACTGTCATATATGGTGGTGGCAGCATCATGCTATGGGGATGCATCATGCTGTCCCTGCTTCTCTTCAGCAGGAACAGGGAAGATGGTCAGAGTTGATGAGAAGATGGATGGAGCCAACTACAGCGCAATCTTGGAAGAAAACCTGATGGAGTCTGCAAAAGATTTGAGACTGGGGCAGAGGTTAAACTTGCAGCTGGACAATGACCCTAAACATAAAGCCAGGGCTACAATGGAAATGTTTAAAACAAAACATATTCATGTGTTAGAATGGTCTAGTCAAGGACCAGCCCTAAACCCAATCGAGAATCTGTGGCAGGATCTGAAAACTGCTGTTCACAAACGCTCTCCATCTAATCTGACTAAGCTTCAGCGTTTTCAAAGGTCGGCCCTCCAAGAAATACAGCAATGTATTTGAACAATGTAATTGAACACGCCTCGTGTTTGCTGCATTTTTAGGCTTGTTGAATGTTTAAGTAAACCAGGAACATCCCCACACCATGATGCTGCACCAAGCCACAGATCAGAGGTACCATTACTACTGCGAGGCTGTTATTCTGGTCAGCTGGGTATTGTCACCCTCTGGAAGAGCACAACCGAATACCATCTGATAAAACCGTGGATGAATGAAGCAGTCATAAGGATTGTTGCAAAAGAAATCTTTTATTTTTATGTCAAGTTCTCAGAAGTGATGATTGGAATATCATTTTGTTACAGTACAAGTTTTAGAAATATTATCAAGACAAACACAGCCAGGACAAAAGCAACGTTATCTGAACAGAAAATGAGAAGGTGTGTCATTGTGGAATGCACAGTGAAACATGAGCTTCATCCAAGTGAGGACTTCTCTACTCTGAATCCAGCTCCCTTCTAAATCTGACCTTCAATTTAGTTTTGTTAATTAAAGGAGATAAATTAATTTTCAAAATAGAAATTTTCTGCATTTCCACTGTTTGTCTTCTTGTAAAGTTTTTTGAGTTTTCAGGGAAGACAAATTGAAACGGCTTTTATAAACCTGAAGGAGAAACAGGCAGCAGCTGGTTCAGGAGTTGACCTTCCATGTAATTATTGCCCTCTACAGCCAGGCCATTAGCTTTGCAGCATTCTTGCTTAATGCATGGATTCAGATTTTCTATTTCCGTTAGACAGAAATTAAGGGAAAATATGCTTTACAAACATCTAATGTAGTTGAAAATTATTTTATAGAAATATGCCATAGAGTTAATGTCTCACTTTACTGATAATAAAGATTAAATTGAACGGGAAACGTTTTATAGTAGTGGTTAGGGTTTAAGTTACACAATTTAGAAATAGACCAACACATTTTTTAAATCCTACTGTAAAAAAAAAGGACATTCCCACAAGCAACAAGTAGCTGCCGGCTGAGTTAAATAAACATTGTGACATGCAGCCATTATCAAGACTCACGATCATGATGGAGTCATGCTTCAGTCAGAATAGGACTTTAACTCATAATGTCTCTATGCTCTCATACAGACACCGTCTTTTAATATTTCCTACAGCACTAGCAATTTGATGTTTGTAATTTAATAACATGATAAACTGGTATAAAACCAGAGCAAAATGGATCCGGTTGTGTGAAATTACCCAACTTGGTCTTAACTATGTGGATTAAGTCATTTGTACAGTTGTGGTCAAAAGTGTACATACACTTGTAAAAAAATCATAATGTTATGGCTGTCTTGAGTCTTCAATAAGTTCTACAACTCTTATTTTTCTGTGATAGAGTGATCAGAACACATACATGTTTGTCACAAAAAACAGTCATAAAGTTTGGTTCTTTCATAAATTTATTATGGGTCTGCTGAAAATGTCACCAAATCTGCTGGGTCAAAAATATACATACAGCAACAAAATTTGTCAACTTTGGTGATGTAGCGAGTTGTGTCAATCAAATTAGCTTCATGTCATGGCCTCTTCACTTCTTCTAAGTGATTCTGATTGACTACAGCTGTTGACTTCTCATGAGCCCATTTAAATAGGGCTCATTTGACCCAGTGATTAGACTCAGCTACAAAAGCTACAATGGGAAAGTCAAAGGAACTCAGTGTGGATCTGAAAAAGCGAATTATTGACTTGAACAAGTCAGGGAAGTCACTTGGAGCCATTTCAAAGCAGCTACAGGTCCCAAGAGCAACTGTGCAGACAATTATACGCAAGTATAAAGTGCATGGAACAGTTGTGTCACTGCCACGATCAGGAAGAAAACGCAAGCTATCACATGCTGCCGAGAGGAGATTGGTCAGGATGGTCAAGAGTCAACCAAGAATCACCAAGAAGCAGGTCTGCAAGGATTTGGAAGCTGATGGAACACAGGTGTCAGTCTCCACAGTCAAGCGTGTTTTACATCGGCATGGACTGAGAGGCTGCCGTGCAAGAAAGAAGCCCTTGCTCCAGAAAAGGCACCTTATGACTCGGCTGAAGTTTGCTGCTGATCACATGGACAAAGATAAAACCTTCTGGAGGAAAGTTCTCTGGTCAGAGGAAACAAAAATTGAGCTGTTTGGCCACAACACCCAGCAATATGTTTGGAGGAGAAAAGGTGAGGCCTTTAATCCCAAGAACACCATGCCTACTGTCAAGCATGGTGGTGGTAGTATTATGCTCTGGGGATGTTTTGCTGCCAGTGGAACTGGTTCTTTGCAGAAAGTAAATGGGATAATGAAGAAGGAGGATTACCTCCAAATTCTGCAGGAAAACTTAAAACCATCAGCCCGAAGGTTGGGTCTTGGGCGCAGTTGGGTGTTCCAACAAGACAATGACCCAAAACACACATCAAAAGTGGTAAAGGAATGGCTAAACCAGGCTAGAATTAAGGTTTTAGAATGGCCTTCCCAAAGTCCTGACTTAAACCCCATTGAGAACATGTGGACAGTGCTAAAGAAACAGGTTCATGCAAGAAAACCATCACATTTAGCTGAACTGCACCAATTCTGTCAAGAAGAGTGGTCAAACATTCGACCTGAAGCTTGCCAGGACCTTGTGGATGGCTACCAAAAGCGCCTAGTTGCCGTGAAAATGGCCAAGGGACATGTAACCAAATACTAATGTTGCTGTATGTATATTTTTGACCCAGCAGATTTGGTGACATTTTCAGCAGACCCATAATAAATTTATGAAAGAACAAAACTTTATGACTGTTTTTTGTGACAAACATGTATGTGTTCCGATCACTCTATCACAGAAAAATAAGAGTTGTAGAACTTATTGAAGACTCAAGACAGCCATAACATTATGATTTTTTTACAAGTGTATGTACACTTTTGACCACAACTGTATATCTAAGACAAAGTCATTTAATGGAAGTGTTGGTAATATAGGTATAGTACAGGGTTACAGCAGCACTGGCAGAGAAGCTTCTTCACTGTAGCAGAAGATCACTTTATAGATCCGTTAAGGCAGAGTTTGGGTATCCGTTCTCTGCCAAACGTCTTGTTATAGCACCAGTACTTCAAAAAGACAAATAAAACTCAACTCTACCACACAAATGTATGCATTAAAAAAGGAGCATAAAATCAACCAAGACCACTTTCTTTAAACTAGAGAGCAGTTAAAATGAAATATGAACATAGTGGAAGAAATGCACCCAAATTTACAGTTTGGTATTCTTTGATTTGCACATTTCTGATTTCTTTAAAATTCAAGATTTCTTTGCCCATATAAATGTAGGTGCTGTGCTTCACATTATAGTTTAACGCTGCAAACTTAAACATTTACTATAATAATAAAAAATCAATGATATGATCAAATGAAACATACATAGTGTGCAATTCATCTTAAAGAGAGGGTCCTCTCTCCTGTTACAGCGGGTAGGACTGACCTCCTGTACAGGCCTTGTTGCTTCTCAGCTGAAAGGACCTGGCTTTACTTGAAGAGATGCATTCAAGCAGCTGTTGTGGAGCTTCTTCTCTCCCCGATCAGCTGTGTGGCTTCAGAGCTAAGAAGATTCATCCAATCAGGGTGCAGCCTCGTGGGTCAGGCTTTCTTCAGACATCTGTTGGTTTTATATTAAAAACACCAAAATGGGCAACAAAGTTACCAAGACAGCAAAGCAAATCCAGCAACAAATCCGTCCCCAAGCCCCCCAGTGCTTTGTTCCTACACAGCTGAATGCATTACAGTAAAAAAACTAAACTGACTTCATTAAAAAGTGAAGAAACAGTTTCCCACTGAATGACAACAAATTACACATAAACTGGCATAAGCTCTTCAGCTGACCAAAAGACAGTGAGTTCCCGTCACCTTTGTCGAAGCAGGATTCACGGTAACAGGAACGGTAAATTGGTGGTCTCAGCATTAATGGACAGTAGTCGCCATGACGACCGGTATCTTTATGCATACACTGGACCACCCGGGACTGCAGACCCTTTCCACATGTGGATGAGCACTAGAATAGCCAGGGGAAGTTCTTCATTATGTTCAATATATACGATTATCTGTTACTGTTCATTAAAGATGAACATTCGATATTAGCTCTTTAAACCTCAAGAGAAATTGGATCATAATAGCACCTAGATGTTGCAACATGAACTCAGCTTCATTATCCTAAGCTTATCATGTGCTACACTACTCTCACACACAGCAAAACAAGAGCGCACATCATTATTTTATATTATAAAATAATATTAACATATTATAATCATATTACAACTTAACTTTCAGTGAAAAATCCTTTCTTGTTACAGTTCTACTCAAAGCAGAATGTAGCACCTGTAGGAGGGAAACCAACTACGACAGGAGGTTCTGAATAGGTTTGTTAAGAAACGTCTGGTTGCTGCACCACAGATATCTAACGGCCATGATCTACTCTCACGCGTCGCTCCCCGTTGATAATATGAGATGGATTTAGCAAAATAAATAACACGAACACAAAGATGAATCTTATATTTGTATGAAAGGAAGAGGTGGAAAAACGGGACTGAGGAAGAAATGTGGACCAAAGTTCTGGTGATGGAACAAATGGAGAGCATGCTTTTCTTTCCATAAACACTGTGCTGATTGTTTTTTTCTTTCTCCATACTCTGTTGGCGTGCTCCAGGTGACAGATTTTCTTTTTGTATAATTGATGTTCTGACCTGTCCAGGGTACCCAGCCTCTGGCCCATTGAACTCCTGCACCAGCACCGCTCGCGACCCCATGAGGGATAAGTGAGTAAGAAAATGGATGGATGGATGGATAAAGGATGTTCTGTTCTTGCTTTCAAAACAAGCTGATAAAGAACAGGGTTGTAGAAAATACGCCAGCATAAAATGGTGATGCAAGTTAGGTTTTGGTCAAGATAACTGATCATTTAACTGGAAAAGGCTGCTTTAGAAAGTCTGTGGCGAAGCAAGGATTTAACATTCTGTTGAAGCTACCAGCATTATTCTGGATAACAGAACACAACACAAAGATAAAAAGATCAAATATTGCTAATAAAGCCATTCATATCAGCATTGACTGATTCTAGAGAAGTGATTCAGTTGCCCATCCTCAACCAAACCTTAACTATACAGTAACCACGCTGTTTGCATTAATTCATACCTTTGACCAGTCTCCAAATTTCCATTCATAACATTTAGGGTCGTCCCCACAAGGCTCTTCTTGACTTGGCTTGGAGAGAGGATCACAAGCTCCATCAGGGTTTTTACACAGCACTGTCCTTCTGCGAACACCCTGACCGCAGTCTGATGAACACTGGAAAATGTCACACACGTAATTTACGTCTACATTAATGTACATATCTGTGTTTTCCAAATTTCAGCTTGAAAACACCAATTAAATGAATGGCATCTTATCAGGCCTTTTAATGCCTTCCTTTTCAAATTGTAATCATTCAGTTTTGGTCTATATAAAGTGGAACTGCTTTGGTGTGAATTCCTCGTTATCGCTGTCCAGAACAACTTGTTTTGGTACTGTCTCTTTAAATGCAAAAGAGACACTTCAGACCCCACCCCCTCCAGGTCGCAGAGCGTTCCACTCCACCCTGATCGGCCATTTTTGTGGTCTGCTGGGGGACAGTGGAATGAATTGAAAGGTTTAATACTAGTGGTGCAACAATACATCAATCCACATCGATATATCGATGTAATGATTCACGATTTTTAAGCTATGCCTTTATCTATTATTACAAAATTAGACAAATGCTGTTTTTGTATTTAAATGCCAGATATCTTTAAGAGCATAGAAATAAGATGGTCAAATCATGTTTGTTTTTGGTTTTTTTGTGACTCGATATCAATGTGTTAGATGGGCAGATATTGTATCAAATCAATTGGAAATCGTAACAAATCAATCGTATAAACCAATATAACATTGTGTTGTGATAAAACTGGTGATTTACACCGCTATTTAACACACCCAACAACTAAACATTTTCACTTTTCCACTTGTAGCTTCAGCACCCTTCAGCTTCGACTACATAATTGTGGCAAAAAACATAAAAATGGCAGATTTGCGAAATTGATAAGCCAGACCTCCATGAGCTTGTTTAGCAGCTCTGTAGCAAATACTGTGATGTAATTGTTCAAAAAACGTAATAGAGAACAGAGGAAACTGAACAGCTTAAAAACTGTGACCCAAACAGAATCCAAAGATATCAACTCAGCACCTGGACAGAGTACATTCAACTTTTCTGCACTCCTAGAGACTCCAAGTACACAATTAAATATATTTAAGGACTTAAAAAAAGTGGATTTAGCATATGTCCCCTTTAAGTTTTATTGAAAGGCTCTGACTTTCCCTGTCAAGATTCGGACTTTTGGGTACAAAAAAAATGCACCATTACACTCCATCAGTAGGTGTAGACCTGTTTTACCACAAGAGATGCAACAAACCTAGGATAAAAGAAAAAAAGTAGGCCAAATTAATTATTTCTATTGACTCAAACAGATGAGTTGGGTCAGAACAATAAGAGTAAAATAACACAAATTTTTAGTTTATTTATGCAGTGCCAATTAACTCCAAGGGTCATCTTAGGGCACTTTAGAAGACAAGCAGGTGTAGTTTTTATTCAATTCAATTCAAAAATACTTTATTTATTATAACCCATGTTATAGGGGTTTATTCAACGAGTTGTTGCAGATGCCGATGGCTGCAGGCAGGAAGGATCTCCTGTAGTGGTCTGTCTTACAACTGTTCTGGAAAAGACACTCTGTTGTTCTACGACAGTCTGATGAAGAGGATGCTCAGGGTTGTCCATAATGTTTTCATCTTATGAGGAATCCTTCCTTGAACAGTGATCCCTAGAGGTTCTAGAGGAGTTATCAGAATAGAGCCAGCCTTCTTTAACAGCTTGCTGAACTTCTTTAAGTCACGGGTTCTGATGCTGCTACCCCAACAGATGATGGCAGAAGCGACCACGTTCTACAAAACAGACTTGAAAATTTGCAACCTGATGTCTACAATAGCCATGTTTCCATCCAATTCTCATATAAATTTTGAGCAAACTTTTCAAATGTGATAAGAAAGAAAAAGTGAATCAGATGTGTTTCCATCTTCTGCTTTGTAGCAAATGAACCAGGCGACGCAAAGTGTAATGTCGTCATACGTTGACGTCACGCTGTAATAAACAGGAAATAGAGGTTGCAAACTAGCACGGATCATAGATCAGTACTGAAGCGAGGTTTTAATGACTGTTTTGCTATTTTATGTCACAGATGAGCCTAAGAAAACCTTGACTCTCTTCGTCGGTCCACACATACCTGTTGCATTATGGGAACATCCAGGAAGACACCAGCAGCAGACACAGCTGATCAGTCATGTGAGGTAAATGTTCGCTACGTCAGAACTTATTTGACCAACATGTTTCCATCTCCTCCTTAGTGCATATACTGTTTGTTAAAAGTCAAAAACCAACTTCAGCAAGCGTAAAAACTTTTTTTGGCTGTATTTAGTGAGCAAATTGAATTTTGCCGTTTACATCAACCTTTTGTAATGCGATATTTTAAACTTTGCATTAAAAAATGTTCATTGACACGCGACTAATAATCTCCTTTGTTTTATTCACATTCAGGATGAGACAACTGCTTCCACACCATGCCACAAGACGGTCCACCGGCTCTCTGTACTCAGCTTCCTGTCCATCTCTGATACACCCGACAACTGCAGAGTCATCTGAGTATTTCTGTAGATGACAGAAGTCAGACTTGTGCTGGAAGGCTGAAGTGTACAGAGTGAAAAGGAATGGTGGGAGTACAGTCCCCTGTGGTGCTCCTGGTTACCCGGTTAGACACACGACCCTTTAGTCTCGCAAACTGGGCTGTTTGTCTGTTAGTTTTTCATCCTGATGATTGTTGAGGCCTCCACCTGAGTCTTCTGGAGTTTCTGACAAAGCAAGTTAGGCTAAATGGTGTTAAATTCCCTGGAGAAATCAAAGAACTTGATCCTCACAGTGCTGCCTGCTTTGTCCAGATGACAGTGGGTTTGTTGACGCAGGTGGTGTCTTCAACTCCATCTCCATGGCAATAAACAAACTGCAGGGGGTCCTGATAGCTGGCTGTTGTTACCCGCTTACACAGAACCCTATTCAGTCCAATTTCTTTCCAGTCCAGTCTAATCCATTTGTGTAGACACCCCTTCGTTACAAACAACTAAGTGCATGTATGGTTAGCATGTCTTAGAAAATCTTTAATTATGTAATCACTGTGAATGGACAACTTTCTCATGGTTTTAGGATTTTACAGCCTAGACTTCTTTGTTAGAATAATGTAAAAATAGACGGTAGCATGCATTTAATAACAATCGTTCCAATTTAAATGCTCAAGTTTGGTAAATGTGTAGATATTTTTTTAAATCCATTACAGACTAGTTTAATCTCAGCGGCTGCTCGGCGAGGGCAGGTTTCTAACTCGTCAATATTTTGATCTGAAAACTTGTTCCAACATCTGTGGATTACAAAATTTTGCATTACTGGACAGAATTTGTTCTCCCTTTGTGCCCGACACAGACTTCGGATTTGCAGTAAAATATGGCAGCCAGTTTTACCTACCGATTATTATTAAAATAATTAAATAATAAATTATTTGTTATTCTTGTATCTTGAAGAGCGGTCTGATTTCTGAACATGGACCCAATGAGAACTAAATCTGATTGTATTTTAATCCTGTCAGAGTTAAATAATCATTTAACTTGACCAATGAAAGGTGTCTGCCAAGATAACTTAGTTGATTAAGCATTGAGTTTGTAATTGGTAGGCCTTGAGTCTCAGACTGGCTCGTATCCCTATTTTAATGTTTTTTTGGGCTGGCCAATCTTTCATTTTTAAACCATTGTTCTACAACGCGATTGGCCCGACCCGTTTTGGGTTTGTCTCGAACGTTTGAGTTGGGAGTGGGACAAGATGGATTCTTGTGTGTTTGTGAACACACAAAAACTATGAGAATTCAGCTTGCAGGCAAGGTTAGCCAATCTTGGCTCAAACTGTCAATATTTAGAGTTCAAATAAAAACCCATTGTAGACCTTGAAAAATGTTAATTTGTGAACCAAATATCTTCTAGACATCTATGAACCGTCTTTGGTAGAATTACGCAACCAGTCAAAAGTTTGGCCTCACCTTCTCATTTAATGGTTTGTCTTTATTGTTATTACTACCTCCAGGACCTCCTTCAAGACAGGTGGAAAGCCATTTCAGGTGACTGACCTCATGAAGCTCATCGAGAGAAAGCCGATGAAGTCAACTGAACTGAATGACAAAGGTGAGTCCACTCTTTTCACTGGAAGTGTAGCTTAGATAGTATTTTCCACAAATATTGCATACTGGTTAGTAGCTCAGTAAAGCTCACGTTACAAACTACTGTTAAATGCTGCACCACACCAGCATGCCACTCCTCTTCCCGAAACTTGACTTTTACGCTTTAGAAGTGTTAGACGGACCTCTGACCACTCTGAAGCCTCCCATGTTGTAAGGCAGGGGTCGCCCTCACAGCCCTGTTGCACCCCAGGTTTCCCTCCACGGCAGTACAGGTCCTTGGATTGCACGAGGGAGCCATTTAGTGAGGGGTAAACACAAGACACCTGTCTCTGCTGGAGACCTTTACCACAGGAGACAGAACAGGCTCCCCACTCACCTGTCACCCACCTGTGGAGAAAAAAATCACAGCTTTTACTTTTTCACCTCACATTTTAAAACACTGCGTATCTGAGGCCTGACACTTTCTGATGTAACTTTAAATGATCTTATCCCATCTGTCTTTTCTCTACACAGCCCCAGTAAGTTTGTGAATGCGTGCAAACGTAAATGATAAACAGGCTCGGTTTAAATGACCAGGAGGTGTAGGGCCGGCAGGCTTGTGCCAGTGGCTTGTAGATGGGACAGAAGGTGCTCTAGGCACAGTGCTCAGTGACAGATATGAATGAGCAACCACAAGAATATCATGATAAATGGTTACAATCATTTACCAATCTGACTAAATTATTTGCTGTGACAGTACAAGAAATAAAAGCTGGACAAAAACGTTGTAGAGTTACATGAAGTTATAAAAATTAGCAAATGGAAGCTAAAGAATGGAGGGTAATATTAGACTGTTTATTAACGTGTTATATAGCACAGTGACTCAAATTTCTAACTTTAATAAAGGATTTCCATTTCCATATGAGTCATTAGGGTTGCATCCTTCCATTGTCTTTTCCAGCATAACTTCTTGTTTGAGAGGCACCATTCTAAATATGATTCCTCCATTCTGACGTTGTTCCTGAGGTTTTGAGGAATACCTCATTTCTTATTCTCATGGAGTGGTCTTATCAAGGCCTTCGTGGTGGCTTCTTACTCTGACTGTCCAAAATTAGCAAATGTGGAAAAGAGAATATCTGTTTAACTTGTAACTACAATCATGTAAAACTATTCCTACTGTAAATGTTTAAATGTGTGAATGTATGATTTCTGAGGTTTTAAAACTGGCCAAGGCGAGTCTGCAGGAAGACTTGCTGAGTGTGACTGTGGCTCTGTCTCCGGGAGGCGTACCTGTACTGGCAGGGCAGAGTGTTGCAGCGCTGCACCTTGGCCTGGGGCCGGGTCTCAGGATGACAATAGTTGTCACTGACAGCCTCCATGCTGTTATTGACTATTCTCATACAGGAAACCACTGTGCTCCTCTCACCTGAACACAGAAAGACAAGCATGGATCAGCACTCCACTATTCCTGAAATCTAGAAAATAGTGGTTAAAAGATATCTAGCCCTTTGTGTTTATTTATATTTTTTTTACTTTCATACAGAGATTGAATCTGCTGAAGTTTCAGCATCATCCACAAAATCTATATCATTGCTCTATGAGAGTCTATCTCAGCATTTGGGCTCATTGGGAGTTGCTGCTTTAGTTAGTACAAAGCAAAATTCTCCACTGATGGAAAATAAAACCCTCAACAATAACCGCATATGGACCCACATGTTCAGAGAGTCTGAAATGGGCAGATAATGGTTTAATATTTTAATTTATCTCTAAGCATTTTTTTTTAGAGTTTGTAGTAAATTATATATTTTTAACCATTTTATTGATTTGGTCTTGTGGTTTATCACACTGCTTGTCTTGTTTTGGAATCTTTGAATATATATTTTAAAGAGTACCTAGCAATAAACACTAGGTGTTTTTTTCAGCAGATTTTTGGCTCTACCTGGCCACAAATACTACTGCAATGTACTTTTTTGTGTTTTCTTATGTTTGTTTTTATCATGTAAATCAGAATCAGAGAAGCACTCAGGGGAAAAAATCTGCTGATTTACTGACACCACGCACAACTCAAAAGTCAGTAAAGTTTGGCTCACCTGCCAAATAAATCTTTCTTGAGATAAAAACGAATTATCTAAAACATTGCAGCAGTCAAACTCACAGACAAACTTGGTCTTTCCCATGTTTTCCTTAACGGGGAAGAAATAATCTTAAAGAAATTAAACCTGTCATCTTGGAGATTTCATTTAAACCACAGTTGGTGTATTTCTAGTTTTCTTTGAGGGAATCAGATTATTTCACTTTAGAGTAGCCTAACTCCAGGACTATTTTAAACGATGACCCCTTACCAAAGTAGTTCTAGTGGAACACTATTTCAGGAGTTGGAGTCGGCTCTTAACATGTGCCTTGACTCTCCAGAGGGAGATTTTTGGGTCTTTTTCCAGACATTGTAAAGGAAACTTCGGAAAACTCAACCAGCAGCTCCCACATTCAGACATTTCCACTACTAGTGTGGTCCTTGAGCATCACAGATGTTGATAACTGCTAGAATTAAAGATACAAATGAACGGAGAAGCACGATGACCAGATGGGTTCAACATCAACAGGATTAGTGATAGCAACAATAACTAAAAACACTTTGTGGAGCATGTTAAATTTATCTTGAACATAAAATACTAAAAAAGCATTAAAGTAGATCTGAATCTATTATATCTGTCTTATCTGGTATTACCAACTGCATTTATTTACCAGAAAAGGATTGTATATAATGGACCAACAGAATGTAGCTCAGAATTATGAAGTCGAAGGAAAATTATAAACACATTTTCTAAAAGTTTTACACAAAAATCCAGACTGTGGCATGCATTTGGATTCAGCCTCCTTTACTCTAATAGCCCAAACCAACATCCAGTGCAACCAATTGCTGTCAGAAGTTACCTAACTAGGAGATAAATACAGCAAATAACATCTTGACCAAGACACTCCGCAGGCAGGTCAGGGAGAAGGTTGTGGAGAAGCTTAAATCCTGAAGGGTAAGGTTAAAAAACAATATCACATCTTCCAGAGAACAACCCATCATCCAAACATGGAAAGATTGTGGCACCGCTGCAAACCTGGCGACACATGATGGTTCGCCTGAGCTGACGGGGCAAGAAAGGACAGCAACTGTTAGTTAAGCTCGCCACAAATCTGGCCTTCATA
Source organism: Fundulus diaphanus (assembly GCA_037039145.1). Taxonomy (NCBI): domain Eukaryota; kingdom Metazoa; phylum Chordata; class Actinopteri; order Cyprinodontiformes; family Fundulidae; genus Fundulus; species Fundulus diaphanus. The sequence goes on from CM073122.1 coordinate 52,886,797, forward strand.
TAGGAGTGGCAAGAAGCAAGCCACTGTTGAGAGAAAGCTCAACAAGATGTCCGCTTTACAGTCCCAAGTAGAGGATGCAACAAACATGTGGAGGAAGGTGCTCTAGTCAGATAGGAACTAAATCCAACAATGCTGTCTACATGCAAAACTATATTTATGCTGGGAAAATCATTTGGGGACGTGACCCTGGACCCACGATCTCCACTGTGAAACATGGAGGAACGGCATCATGCTGTGGGACGGCTGGTCTTCAGCATGGCCAGGGAAGCTGGTCAGAGTTGGTGGGAAGATAAATGAAGCTTAATACAGAGTCATCCTGGGTCAGAACCTACTACAGGTTGCAAAGACTTGATACTGGGGTGGAAGGTTCACCTTCAAATAGGACAACGTCTCTAAACACACAAAGAGAGCTACAATGAAATAGTTTAGATCAAAGCATCTTCCAGTTGCAGAATACCCCGGCCAGACTCCACGTGTCCAGCCTGACTGGATTTGAGCTTTTTTGTGAACGAAAACGGGCAAAAACCTCTGTCCCCAGATGTTCAGAGCTGGACATATTATACATACAACTAAAACGCTGGAATTGCAGTGAAAGATGTTGAACGGAGGTTGGAGGTTTTATCATGACAGAATGTGATAGAATATCAGGAGGTATGAATACTTTGCCTGGTTATTGTTAATAATATAGAACTCTCACCTCCTCCACACTGGACAGAACAGTTCTGCCAGCTGCTGTGAGCCCAGATGTAGAGGTACCCCGGTTCTGTCTGTTTCTCACTGGTCCGGTCCTGACTGGTGTTCAGAGGTATGGTGTACTCATAGTGGATTCCATAGCTCTGGTCATGAAAGAGCAGCACCTGAGATGACAGCAACGAAAACAACCGAGGAGTCACATCTAAAACTTTTTAAGCTCATTCTCCTCACATCCCTTTTCTGGACCACCAGCTGTTCTGTTGCACCTTCACAGCCTAACCTTAACATCAAAATCCTAGGATTATTTATCTTAGTTATTAATCCTCATTTATCTCCTGTCAATCTGTTTCAGACAGCTGTTGATCAATGGTTAGATATCGATACTAAAATCAATGGTTAGAAATTTTACATCTAATCATTTAAGGTTAGAGTAGTCTCTAAACTCAGTTGGAGAAATTCATACTTAACAAGAAGAACAAAACAAGAGACAGTGTTAAACTTTTTCTTCATATTTAGTGGAAAGGTACTTTTTCCACAAATCTTCTTTGACTAAATACAGACACTAAAAGTATATTTTTGTCACTAGTCATGTATGAACTGCCCACTGGCTGGTTACCATTAGGTGTAGTGGCGTTTTCGTTGGTCCTTTGGCAGAAATCTTCTCCCACAGTCCTCTTCTAACATAGCGCACCGTGGTCCCAGCCAGCTCAAAGTCCCCTGGAAGTTCAATCTTCCAGTCGCTGTTGATGGATCTCTTGCTGGAGTCTTTAAGAGCTATAAGGAAATTAGAGACTGGCTCAGCTGAATAAGATATAGTTCCCATTTACACATAAAATCTATATTTGGCACCCATTCCATCTATAAGAAATTTAGAAAGCTGTTATAGACATGTAAAATGTTTGTTTTGCAAGGTATGTTTATGTATTTTGTTAGTTTTTTGCCTTCCATTGATAAAACTAAATAAAACATTATTATTATGGCATTAATGTAGTTATTGTAAGAACAGTAAGGTGATTTACTGAATACTATATCACATCATTTGAAACCCTTTTAGAAAACTTCACCTCATGGAAAAATCTTTAAATGAACACAGATTTGCTCCTTTCTAAAATAGCAACCTAAGAATGGGAATTATTTCTCTTTAAACCCCTGCGGGTTTTATATAGTTCTGGTATGAATTTGGCTCCCATTTGCCAGGAACTTATTAACACCCAGTTAAAGAGATTATTACCCAGAAAACTCTGTAAAGGCTTGTCCTCCATGACTTTGATCCTCCATGCTCCTGCAGGGATCACCACTGCCTCGATGTAGCCTGGCAGACACAGAAGGAGAAACACACTGAGGAACCAGTGCAGTCAAACTTTTACTAGTATTGTGTAATTTAAACTAAGATTACTGATTCCTTAAAGTGGTTTATTGAAAGAAATTAATTAAAGGAAAAAAAGTTGTTAGAGGTTTATACAAGGATTTTTTAAATAGATTTTTCTAGACATGTAAAAGACACTAAATAGTCAGATGGCACCATGGCTTCAGCAAAATGTAACATTTTTCACATTCTGGGATGTTGTGTCCACTTCTTGTCCTCTCAACCACCATCTAGTCTGTGGAGGGGTGACTGGCGGCACCCAGGCCGTGTATGGCCCATGCCCTCACTTTAAGACTCATTTTTGAAAATTATAACAATGTATAAAAATGTTTCTTCAACAGTGAGTTGGTTGTGAGGGTCCACTTGATGGCCAGATGACAGGGTCTTCTTTACCAGTGAAAATGAGACGGTGAGCCATGTCTAAGAGCAGAGAGACCTGTATGTTTAGTCTACTCAGAGACACTCTCAGCAACGAGTTTAACTCCAGTAGGTGCGCCAGTAGGTGGCGCACTCGCCGACTCTTTTTCCAACCTTCAGTTGTATTGTCTCACAGCTGGTTGCCAGGTCCTTTTGTTAGCATTAGCAAACATTTAACTTAACTGTGCAGAAGGAAAGTGGTCCACCGCAGACAGTGTTGTTGAGGATGGTGAGTGGAGGCACTGTTGTGGAAGTTCTCCAGAAGTTCATCATCTCCCCAGTCTTGAGCACATTTAGCTCACAGTAGTTCTTTCCGCACCAGTGGACCTTCTGTCTGTATGCAAACTGGTCATTTTCCTGGATCAGGCAAACAAGCTGGGTGCCAGCTGCGAACTTCAGGAGTTCCACATATGGGTCTGCTGGGGTTTGGTCATTAGCATAGAGAGAGAAGAGGAGTGAGGAGAAAAGACCTGCTGCCCATCATTCAGGAAGCTGGTGATCCGCTAACAGATGGAGGCCAGCGCTGTGAGCTGGGCCAGCTTCTGGTGGAGAATGTCTGAGTAGAAGGCTGAGCTGGAGACCGCAAACAAGATTCATGGGCGTACGTCCCTGGTTGGTGGAGGTGGTACAGGATGAAATGTAGTCCCTAGTTGACTGCATCATCTGTCGACCTCTTTGCCAGTGAGCAAACTGCAGGGGGTCCAGAAGGGGTCTTGTAATCTACTTCAGATGCTTCAACATATGACCACTGATGTCAGGGCAACAGACCTGTAGCTATGGAGGGGGGGGGGGGGGGGGGGTATTCACTGGATGGGGTGGTTGCTCAGTATGAGGGACTCCTGCAAAGCCATTAACAACGCAGACGACTGTCCACTGTGGCTCTACGCTCTTTCAGGAGGAGTGAATGCTGCTTGTCAAGACTTGATGCAACCCGCTGGGTTTCATTAGATAAGAAACCTTTTGAACAATCTGTATAATCTGACTGAATTTGACTTTGGAAAGTGCCTTGAGACGACATGTGTTGTGAATTGGCGGTTCTACACCAAATTTAGCAGGGGGGCCCAGTGTTTTTTCATGGGGGCACAGAACAAAAGACCTCATTGTTTAATATATTAAGAAGCCAAAGAGCCAACTGTGGCTCTGGAACTGCGGGTTGCAGACCCCTGATCCTATCTCAATAGGGCTGGAGGTAAATGTGAAACAGCTTAATTTTTAAATCATTGTTATAGTAAAACTGTAAAGGTAGAAAATACAATTGTTCCAAATGACCAGTCAGTTACAGTATCTTTGTCAGCATATATCATCGTAAGAATTTTATTTAATATTATGTCTTTAGTACACCAGCCATAACAAGAGCCAGGGCCAGTTCTACAGTGCACAGGCCCCTGTTGGCCCCCGTTTAGAACCGCCCCTGATTGCCGCTCTTGTTTGGAGACAGAAAACGCGTTTGGTGTGAATGCACCTTTAAATAAAAAAATGATAAATGAGCGTCATCACATGACTTTAGTTCTCTGAGGCCTGCAGGCTTTAGTTCATGCAAAGCCTCCCCAAAGTCTTGCAACCGGAATCTTGATATGCTTAGTGTTAATTTCAGTTGAAACAGATGGTTGTCCAGTTTATGTCAAGTCATAGTATGCAGGAGGGACAGTTTATCACTTCTGGTAAAGTCTTGGGGTCCCCCAAAATGAGATGGAAAATCTCCTGGACCTACTACCCCTGCCACAACCTGATTCCAGGTAAACTAGAGACAATGGATGGATAGATATGCTTGTCTCAAAGCACAGATTATTCTGAAGTCTAGTCTAACTCTGGCTGTTGCTGGCAAACATTAGCCTGTTACATGATTTCTAAAGCCCACAGGAGCAAAGTGAAGTGAGTAAGGGCAGATCATGCTCTGCCAACTGTTCAATATGCGTCAGCTTAGAACCTCCTTTCTACTGGTCACAAAAAAATCCTTTAAACTGATTTTTTTCTTGTAGTAGAACATTTTCTATGTTTATCTGGGATTATATCATCACAACCATTGCTACAGTAACTCCAGAAACACCAACCCAGCAGTTATTGGCCATGGCTGACTATCTGTCCTCTAAATGAAGATAGGACAGTTGGATACTAAAACAGACACACCTACCCATTCCCTTGGTGTGGTTGAAGTCTCCTTTCACAATCTTACAAGAGTCCCCATTTCCATTGCAGACACCACAAGCATCTTCCTTTGCTGAGGAGCCAATGATGCCGTCACAGCCTATTTTCTGTGCATAGGAACAAAAGAGACCAACAGTGAAAAGGAGAGCTTAGGCTCCAATAGTGATGCGTGATTTCAGCTACGTTGACTGATACGTGTGTGAATGACCAAGACAGCTTAAAGAGTGGACCATCTTTGGAGCTTTGTCACAAAACCAGATTTTACAAAGACATAGCACAGGAAACTGTATTTATATCGAATTTTTTTAAATAGCTTTTATCTTTTCCATCTACTTCTAGTAGTGTGTGTATGTCGCTGTATTTTCGCCTTTCCGAACCTCAAGTTGGAACTAAGCGTTTTGTGGTCAATTTTGCCACGCATCTTATTTTATATGGAATGTGTTTTCGGAGACAATGGAGAGCAACGTGCCACCACTGTTTGTACCAGGGATCATCTGCTAGCTCTTACTAGCAATCCAGCCACAGCAGCAACAGCTCGGCCAAAAATCCCTCAGGGAACATACACTGATGTTGAGATAGTGGACTCTTCTAAGTACCTGGCTGTTCACCTGATCAATAAACTGGACTGAAGTCACAGCAGAGATGCTCTTTACAGGAAGTGTCAGAGCAGACTCCACCTGCTTAGGAGGCTGAGGTCTTTTGGAGTGTAAGGAGCGCTATTGAAGACCTTCTTTACCTCTGTGGTGCTATCAGCCATCTTCTATGGTGGGGTTTGTAAGAGCAGCAGCTTATCTGTAGCTGAGAGGAAGTAGCAGGATAAACTCATTAGGAGGGCCAGCTCTGTCCTGGGATGTCCCCTCGACCCAGTGCATGTGGTAAAGATAGTGCTCCTCTTAACTGCACCTCTTATTTTTATCTTTTGATGCCCACTGCATTGGACACCCATACAAAACTCACTTGTCCCTCCTGTGATGTCCTTTCAAAAGTCTAAGGACTGAGAGAATATTATAAATAAATGGGTGTGCGCATGCATACCTTACAGCTCCCTTTAATACAGAGATCAGACTCATATGGTCCACAAGGAGTGCCATCAATCACTTTGTCAGCCATCAGGACCGGGACATCGTGGCCCACAGGGCTGCAGAACAACATACATGGCTTTTCTGCTCATCCACACACACAGACACACACCGCCCAAATTTAGCAGGAAAAATAAAAGATAAAAATGCAAATGTTAATCTTAGACTACTTTGCAATGAATAAATAGAAAATTGCAGTAAATGAAAACTAAAACACAGCATATGCTATGCTAAATATTGATGTTAAGGATCTCACGTACATAAATAACAGCAATCAAACCTAGGAGGTTTATTAGGTGACCCATTTCTTTTGATCTTTTAGTTTCAGTTTTTACAATGAACACATGACAATACATTTCCTAGACGTTACAAGCACACCCTTCTTCTGTTTCTTCATACCATCAGAAATTTTGTTACTTTTTACCTAAAGCAAACAGCTAAATCGAAAACTTCAGGAATAATTTTTACCAGACACTGTGAACCACTTATGTTAAGTTTGTTAGGGTGCGTTCAAACCGAACGCATTTTTGGCGACTGGAGCGACCGATTTACACGTTATCCCTATGTACAGATTCAACACAGGAGTGAATTTCAAGCTGTGGAGGCGCGAAGCCAGAGCGACACGACACCTGCGATGGATACGAAGCGACAGTTGCTGGAAATTAAAAAGCTGAACTTTTGTGTCTTGTCGTGCTGCGACAACCAATCAGGAGCTGGATGAGGCTGTGATGATTGCCAGGTGGGCAAAAGCCTGCAAATGTGGCGACTTTGTCGCTGAAAACGCGTTTGGTGTGAATGCACCTTTAAATAAAAAAATGATAAATGAGCGTCATCGCATGACTTTAGTTTTCTGAGGCCTGCAGGCTTTAGTTCATGCAGAGCCTCCCTGAAATCTTGCAACAGGAATCATGTTGTGGTCTAAACTCTGACTTAAAGAGATAAGAGATGTGTGTGTTTGTGTCTCACCATCATTAACAAAAGCAGTGAGGAGCCTGCCCTTTCTTTTGGTGCCATGTTGGTCATTCGAAAGACACTGCAGGTCTCGGAAACTTGGGGCCCCTTTGGGACATGGCTGGCCTTGACAAGCCTTGTGCTCCACGCTGGCTTTTGGACAGTGCCGTCCATCTGGACCAGGCCTGTACACGCATACATGCACACAGAAGAATGCACAGAGTGCATTTAATCAATGAATTGACTAAATGTCATTGCTTTGCTAAGTGTTGCGTGCTTTTAATCTCATGGTGCATGTGCATTTTAATTCTAGGAATTTAAAATATTCTCTATTTAATATCTAACTGTCACTGTTTGTTTCTGCATCTCTTTCAGGATACTGATAAAAATAAACATTCCCTATTCCCCTAAAACTGAGGCCCTAACACCAAAAATGGCCCATTTTAGGGAACATCTCTTTCATCTTAAACCAAATCCTCATGTGTCTGTTTTCTGTCAGTGTGTAACTGTATAAAACACAGACAAGGTAACATACGGCGGGTTGTCACACTTCCTCTGTCTGAACTGGACTCCAGTACCACAGGTCCGACTGCACACGCTCCACGGACTCCAAGGACTCCAGTCTCCATCCACATGTTGAGGAATGGGTGCCTTACTGACGCATTGTCCTCCTCTGCACCACTAATGCACCGAAATATTAAAACTTTACAAATGTACAGCTGTCAGAAATAACACAGCATTGCACATCCTCAGCAAAAGTATTGTTGCTGCGGTAAAAGGTGGAAAAAATAGGAATATTACATGGATTTCTAAAATCATACCTTGTCGGTTCCACACTCTGTTCCTTCCAAAGGAGGATCTAGTTTTGTCTTACATGAGGGATCCCCATCTACTAAACACCACAGACCAGCACACATGAGATGCTGGAAAAGCATCAGAGACACACAGGAGACAGAGAAAGGGGGGTTATAGTCAGACCTTATAGGGTCAAAAATTGGCCAACATTAATTTGTATTTCATGTCTATTGTTGTTTTTAACATAAATATGCCCCCCATGGCCTCACAAAGGATTGTTTTAAAGGTCGCATTAGAAATGCTATATAGTGCTATATATGTCAACATATATTTATTATTGAATCAATGCCATCATTAATAAAAGCTCTAACCACACATGATAAATATTCATTAATATTCAGAATTTCTGACCCTTAATTGCCAGTTTTAGCAAGTAAAGGTTCTTCTTTCTATTTTTTTTTTAAAAAGTAGATATTTGTTCCACAAAAAGCTGATTTTTTCCCCCATTTATGCACATTTTTACAGGATACATGAAAACATGTTTTCGCCTATTGAAAAAAACTAGAGGACATGACATTTTGAAGGAATTTCATCCAACTATATTAACCCATATACGTTTATATTATTCCTCCATCATCTATACCCGCTTGTCCTGGGAGGGTCACGTGGTGGGGCAGGGTTGGTGTCTACTTCCAGTGGTCATTAAGCGAGGCGGGGTCCAACCTGGACAGGTTTCCACTCCATCACAGGGCAACACAGAGACACACAGGACAAACAACCATACACACACACACTCACACCTGGGGGCAATTTAGAGAGACCACATAACCTAACAATCGTGTTTCTGGACTATGGGAGGATGCCGGTGTACCAGAGGGGAAAACAGCACATGCACAGCGAGGAAATGCAAACTCCACACAGGAATTTGATTCTGGAATTTGAACCCTCAACCTTCTATATAACAATAATGTTAGAATATAGCTGTAAATAAAGGCGGAATGAACTGGATGCTGTACCTCCATGTCTGTGCAGAAAGTAGCGTTGACTCCAAAGAGGATCTGGCACTGTTCGTCCACACTATAGTGCATCCCTGGAAGCTTGGGAGGCAGGCGGATCCAGTAACGGCTCCTAGGGTCTGTGTAACGTAGACAGATACTGGCGCCAGATCTGTTTCAGTGAAAACAAATTATTATAAAGAATAATATCCAGAATATAAATGGATTATACTTTAAACATAATTATCATTGTTTGGTTTTGTATGATTGTTGTGAGTGGTGCACCAGTCTTAAATGTTTCCAAGCAAAATATCACTAGTGCAAGACCACTGAGCTGTTCTTACCTGAGAAAGTTCTGCAGGTCGCTGCGGCTGCAGGATGACCATGACAGATTGCTTGGGTTTCTGCCTTTCACCCATTCGCCAGACATAATGTGGGAGTGGCTAGTGCAGTTAGCATGGTCGTCATCATGGCTCATTCCCATGCTGAGGGGAAGCCATCAATGCATCACCGGGGATTTAAAGGGTTTGTACACCTGTAATATTCTCACACTTTATTAGATATGTTTCTAATACATTAAAATTTATACCCACTTCAGTTTTTAACAACCATTATCTTGCTGCCTAATTTCTTTAAACTGCATTTTTAGCACTGATCTTCACAAAAAACAGTTTTATTCTCTTTGATTTCTTCATGGTTCTTTCCTTTTTTCAGTTTTTATCCCGTTTTCCTTTTGCTGGATAGCCCAGCAGCATTCCTGCCAATTTTCCACTTAATTAATTGGTTCCCTGAGACACCTGAATGTCTCATCAGTTTTACAGATGCGGACTTTGTAACAGAAACAGTCTATTGAGCATCGGGATTGAATGGAATATGTTGTTAAAGCACGCATTTGAATCACATCCTAACCCCAATGTTACTGTCTCTCCTAAATCCTGCAGAAGCAGTAAGAGCGAGCTTAGGGAGGCAGATCCTTTAGCTATCAGGCTCCTCTCCTGTGGAACCAACTCCCATTTGGTCCGTGAGGCAGACACCCTGTCTACTTTTAAGACTAATCTTAAAACTTTCCTTTTTGACAAAGCTTATAACTAGAGTGGCTCATGTTACCCTGAGCTACCTCTATAGTTATGCTGCTATAGGCTTAGGCTACTGGAGGACATCAGGGTTTATTTCTCTCACTCTGCTGAGTTCTCCTACTATTCTCCAATTGGCATTGCTTGATGTCATTTCAGCTTTTAACTTTTTGTTCTCTCTCTTTTATCTTCATAGTAGGTACACCTGGTCTGGCGTTCTGTTAGCTGTGACATCATCCAGGGAAGACAGATCACCCGCTATTACCATTTAATGTAGAACAGATTACTGGATCAATGTGTGCTTTTGTGCTTGTTTGTCTCTCTTGTTGTGTCTCTGCTCTGTCTTCTGTAACCCCCAGTCGGTCGAGGCAGATGACCGTTCATACTGAGCCTGGTTCTGCTAGAGGTTTTTCCTTCCCGTTAATGGGGAGTTTTTCTTTCCGCTGTCGATTCATGCTTGCTCAGTATGAAGGATTGCTGCAAAGCCATCAACAATGCAGACGACTCTCCCTGTGGCTCTACGCTCTTTCAGGAGGAGTGTATGCTGCTTGTCAAGACTTTGATGCAATCAACTGGGTTCCCTTAGATAAGACTTTTTTTTTTACCAATCTATATAATCTGACCCAATATGTATAATATGATTGAATTTGACTTTGGAAAGTGCCTTGAGATGACATGTTTCATGAATTGGCGCTATATAAATAAAATTTAATTGAATTGAAAAATATCCAAAACTCCAACTCAAACAGAAAGTTGTTTCCTTCTGATGTCTCAGTACATAAGTAGAATCCTTGTTTCATGCAGTTTTGTGAGTTTTGACATATCTACTATCAAATGTACACATATTTCCACCTTTGGTGATATCTTTCCAACAGACATGAAGCTGAGTATGTTTTGCTTATAATCTCAAACCTGCTGGACAGGTTTTAAAAAATAGGACATTGAAAATATATTCTGTTTAACCTTCTACTCCATAATTTAACATTTATGCTGAGGCAAAGCTTGTACTTTTCCCCTCTGCAGGAACAGTTAGTACATTTTTGCTACACTAATAAAAAAAAGACATTTCACTCAAATACATAACATGAATATGACCACAACCTACTTGTGCCCGAGCTCATGAGCAATGGTGAAGGCCAAGTTAAGGCCATTGTCTTCTGCTAATACACACTTCCTCTTAGCACTGCAAGCACCACCCAGGTAAGCCATACCTAAAACACAAGGGAATTATTACATCACTTTTATTATTTTTATTATTATTATTATTATTATTATTACAGCAGGTTTGGTCATTTGAGAGTCATAATGTTGGGGTTGCTGATTTATTTTGTACTCAGAACATCTTCAATCGCATTCAAAAGAAAAGAAATACTTAGAAAGTGCTTCAAGAAATCGCTTTCTGAAAAATTGATCTATGCTCTGTGAAAAGTTAGGACACCCTATGATTAGCCTGTGTATTTTTTGACTATACCAAGAAATTCAAGAAATATGAATAAAAAACTCAGAAGACAATATCTTTAAACATTCTCTCTAAAATCTGCCATACAAATTGCACTTTCTGGTGAGAAATATATCAAGACACTGTTACATTTACATCATTAAACCTTTAATGCATATAGTTGTCCAGTGTTGAGGCTTGTGTGGGGTGGACAGGTACCAGACCATAATCTTGCCTAGGGTACCACAATGGCTGTAGCCGGCTCTGGCTGGAAGTGTCATGGTTTGGGAATGCTTTGCTGCAGCAGAGCCAGCACACAACACTTAGAAACAACCATACACGCTAACATGATGTATCAGAGGGTTCATGAGGAAAATATGAGAGATGCTCTCAACCAAATGAGAAGTTTTGATCTGAATGAAAGCCTAGATCTTGATTTCATTTAGAGGCTGTTGGATGACATGAACCAAGTCGATTCAGGGCATATTTTGTTGATAGGTTTTGTTTAATTAGTAAAATATTAGGTTTTAGTGTTTGCCTCTAATTTCATTACATTCTTTTCTAGAGATGAATAAAAAGGAATTAGACATCATTATGGTCTGTCCTTATAGGACCCAGGTGAATCTGAAGCCACAGAAGACTTCAGAAACTTGAAAGACTCATATTGGCATGCAATCTTCACACCAGGGGTAAAAAATAGCCCTGAAGTTAGCAAGACCGGGCCTTTCTTGAGCAATCAAGGCAATCGTCGGGAGGCAAAAGTCGGGAGGAAATGGTAGAACTCCAGAGACGGAAAGCACATGTAGCTCCAATATCTTGAGGAACAGACTGTGTCTTTGAAACACAGTAAGTATGAAGCATCCCAGTATAGCTGATCCTCATTTGAGTACCAACTGTTAGAGCTGCGCAGACTCCATTGTCATGATTTGGGGTTTTGTTTTGTGTTTTTGGACTAATTTATCATTTTCCACTTACGCTCACCTCAGTCACCTCCTGACCACCACTCAGTACAATACTCAGCTCCACCTGCTGCCACTAATTCTCATCAACTAATTCCCCCCTGGTACTCCATCTATATCTACCTGTCTCACTGTACCGCTCCCTGCCAGAATGGCTCTTCTTATCTCACTGCCTGCATGTGTTCTCCCCAGTGTTTTTGCCGCTCAGCCTGCTGATCCTGGGGACCTGTCCTTGCCCTGCCTTTACTAGTTGGCTTCACTAGCGCTTCTGTGCACCGCCTGGTTCAGGTTACTCCTGGGGATTCTGTGTCTCGTTCTGCCCATCCTGGGGACTCATGGGCTGCTTCTGGTCAAGTCAGCCTCTGCCTGCATCATCTGGTCAAGCCTGAATCTCAGTTTCCAGCCGTTCCTGTCTACCTGTCAGTCACATCGTTTTAATAAACCTTTTTAAGAAAGATCCCATTCTCTGTCCGGCTTGAATATCGGTTCCCTGGGCACCACGCATTACACTCCATAGCATTAGACCAGAGCACAAGGTTTATTTGCAGGCTTAACAAAACTTTAATAGTGGAAGACATCCTCAGGTCATGCATGACCTTTATGGTGCAGAGGTAGGGTTCACAGCAGTGTGTTACAGTGGCCTGCGGATGAGAGTCAACACCTCTAAATCAGAGGTCAAGGTTGTAAACCAGAACCAGGTGAACTGTTCCCTGTAGGTCGGTGCTCAGTATTTGCCTCGAACTGAGGAATTCAAGCATCTGGCTATGTTGTCAACAAGCGATGGCGGCATGGATTGCTTTGGGTGCTGTTCTCTGTCATAATGAAGAATGAACTGATCCATAAAGAGAAGTCCTAAACACTAAGCCTGGAAGATACAGGTATAGCGCCCCTAGTGGCTAAAAGTTACACGGTGCTTCTTTAACTATTATCATGAGATATGCATTAAAACCAAAAAACAAGACCCTAGATACATGTCCCTAAAATGAGCTTCCAATGTAGGGCGGGCCAGTTTCAGCCCTTGGAGACAGGGTTAGGGGTACTTTCATTTGTTGGTGTAGAGCTGCTGCTCTTCCACACAGACTCTCCTTTTAATGTCTGAAATAGCTGAACTCACTGAATATGTTTTATGATTATGTAATATACTTTTGTCTTTCCATTATAAATTAGCGCTCAAGTGCGAGCCACGAGAATTGACAAAGATTCCTGGATAGGTGTCGAAATGTTTTCAAAATGATCTGAGCAAAAGTCTGGTTGCCTCCGATTTGCTGTTGCGATGACCCGGATAGCTGAGAATTTGCACAGGCATTATAAATTATTCTTACTCCAAAAAAGAGATACACAAGTTTGTTCCAGTACATTTTATTTACTGGAAATATTTTCTTGATTATAGAATCTCTGAATTTATGTGAGGAAAAAGTGGAGACTTAAACTTAACAGTACTCACCGACTGTGTCACAGGGTTCATTTTTATGAACACAGAAGTTAGTCCTGAAAGAGAAACCAAAGATGTTGCAGCATTCAGTAATTAAAACTAACAAAGTAAGATTTCAGGCAAAGGAAACAAGGATATGGTTAGAAGACATAAAGATGGAAATCACTTTATGTGAATAGTATTGTAAAATGTTGATGCCAGAAGACGTCAACAAGTAGATTGGATTTATTTTTGTTAGTTACCTTCCTAGCTTGGGCAGGATAAGGTAGTTTAGAAGTAGAACAGTCCAGGACTGCCAGTGTTTCCTAGAGGTGTTGAACCATTTGCCTCAGACCATGAGCTGAGTGTTCATATGCAAAGTCCTACTGAATTTATTTCACATCAATTGGTGGTTCTGACGGGTGTAAATCACCAGCTTTATCACGATACAATGTTATATCGATTTGTTTGGATGACGATATTTACCGATATAGCAAAGGCTGTTAAGATTTCCGATTGACGCAATGATATGATGCGATTTCATCAACACTATTATTAATATCAACTCACAGAAAAACAACTATGATTTGACCATCTTATTTCTAAGTGGGCAGTTAATTAAAAAATCATTCTAACATTAAAATAATGATAAAAATAATAGATCACCTGTTCAGTTTAATCTCATGCCTTGAGAATTTCAAAATAAAGGTGCATTTTAAAAATGACAAAATGGTTAACCATTTAATTGATATATTGATGTGGATCGATGGATTGTTACACCCCTAGTTCCGACTGACAATTATTTCTGCCAATCACTGTTGCCATTTAAATGTCTCTGCTGGAATTGCACTCAAGTTTGATGATCTGTCTAATTGTCTAGAAAGTGTTGGTCTAAATATATTCATTTTCAGTTGCTCCTTGATTATCAATTAATTGATTTTTGCATTTTACCTTTGATTATTAGTGTAGTAGATGTGCCTGTTGCCTAAAGAATTTGTGGCTTGAATAGTTTTTTGATTGTATCGGGGAACTATTTGGTTTAATAAACTCTCATAGAGATGAAGAGATGTTTGTGATTCTGTCCGAAAGCTGGTGCTCCAACTACCCTTTTTCAGGTAAACACCTGATAAGTTACATTTGTATGCTCATGTGGTTGATAATTATTAATTGCCAATTGCAGTTATAAATTGTAATTACTATGATTTACTAGGGACTAACGCAAAATTCCACCACAGGTTTGAACATCCAAATACTTCTGGTAATTGTATTATTATTATTAGTAGTATTATTATTAATTCAATTCAATTCAATAGACCCCTTGCAACCACGTGACTCCGTTACCCAGAACCCCTTGCGTGGTGGCCATATTGGTTGGCACGCCAGTTGACGAAATGACGAGTTCTCCGGGTATTTTTCTCCTTTAGATAACGTATCACAAGATCGTTTTAAGAGTAAGTTGATGGTTGATGGTATCATATTGCCAGATCCACACAGCAAAAGCCTGAAGGGACGGAGCGAGTCTGTAAAATGCTGCCAAGGGTTTCGTACCGCGACACAGCTGCTTTATAAACACGCAGGCCAGTACGGACAAGAGAGCACGAAAGCCCCTGAAACCACTGGACGGCTGCAATTATTTTATATCAGGAAAAAGGCTCCAGCAAACGCCCGCGACGCCATGAGGGATTAAGCGGGTCAGAAAATGGATGGATGGATGTTCAGACATGTTTGTGCAACAGCACAAAGCAGAGAGGAAGACCCGCCCGGTAGGTTAAAAAAACATTATTCACTACGGATTATTTTGGTGTTTTTGTCTTGTTAAAATGGGTAGGGGTGTCGGCGACATTGCAGCGTAAACACAGAAGTACTAGCGCCCGTGAACGGGCGGAGGGGAGGTGGCGATCGTTACACTGGCCGGAGAGCCGCCGCTGTCTGGAGCAGCACCCGCTTCCTGCTGCTCCAGACAGCGGCGGCTACAGCAGCAACAGCGGCTTCTCCGGCCAGTGTAGCGATCGCTACACCGGCCGGAGAGCCGCCGCTGTCTGGAGCAGCAGGAAGCGGGTGCTGCTTCAGACAGCGGCGGCTGCTGTAGCGATCGCTACACGGGTCGCTTCTCCGGCCCGTCTAGCGATCGCCACCTCCCCTCCGCCGCTATTTAAGTAGAACAATGAATAGAGCAGAATTAAGTTGTATTTACCGGAGATGAAGTGTAGACTGCATATTCTGTCGTGGTATGATGGATCCCCCAGTCCATTGGGAGTGTCTGCCTGTGCTCTTTTCATTGAAAATATCCATTTCTTTCTTCTTTGCTCATCCTTTGGTAAACGACAGAAACGTACATCCAACGATTTGGAATGCCTCTCTGTGCAACCGGGAGCACAACAAGTCGTAGGCATTGTTTAGATTCCAAAAATAAACTAACTAAAAGTACGCTCTAAATCACCCGTTTTGTCATGTAGTTGACGGGCTGTCAGGCTAGCGTGCCCACCAAGATGGAGGCGCGCACCCCCGATCACGTGATTGTGACGTCAGATGCAAGGGGTCTATTCAATTCAATTTTATTTATATAGTGCCAATTCATGAAACATGTAATCTCGAGGTAGCCTGGGTGCCATTCCGAACTTAGTCCCGCCCACAATGTTTTTGGTCGGGAAGTTCGGTCTGGCATTGCTCAATGCTAGCGCGAGTATGCTCGCCCAATATCTGGCAGCCCAATCAAATTGTCAGGGCGGGCTTTATACGATGATGGACAGATGATCAACAGACGTAATCAACCACATCCCCAAAGCGCGCTTGGGTTGAATTCGTTTCGTAAAAGAAGCAACTGAAATGGGCATCACGGCGATGCAACTCGGCGTGAACGACGAGGTGGATATAGCCAGCGGTCGTTGCCAGCTCCTTTTCGGAAGCCCGGAATCCTGGCTGCTGAACAACAAGTGGAGGGACATGCTAGGCTCCGATGTTTTTCAAGCCAACGTTATGGGTATCGTCGTGGACGTGAAATGGTAAGAGATCATCTGACTGTCTGACTTAGTAAATAACTCGCAATGTCGTGATATGAATCCCATGTTGTAAACATAGTAGGTAACGTTGTACGTTCGCTAATTCAGACTATTCAACTATGCGTCGCTTAACATACGGCGCACACTCCGTTGCTCTTATTGGTTGTAGGTCTATCCAATTGAGTGCAGAGGATTTTTTTTTCCTGGTTCGTTCGAAACACGCCCCATAATCACAGCTCTATGGAGCAGTATCAGACTCAAATTCTGACTAGAATTGAGTATGACCATGTCAGGCTAATCTCGAGGCACTTTAAAAAGTCAAATCAATCATATTATACAGATTGGTCAAAAATTTCCTAAATAGGGGAACCAGTTGATTCCTGGTCCCGACAAGCAGCATTCACTCCTTATTATTATTATTATTGATTCTAATTAGTATTTATTTACTTTAATTTAAGTGCTGGTAGCCATACAATTACAAGCGTGTACTTTACTTGTCTGTGTGTACTTTAAATATCTGTTTGTTGTGAATAATTTTGGTTAAGAATTACACATTATTTATTCAAATTTTAACTATAATCTTTAATATTCATAAACAAATAATCATAAATGCCCACCAATGGAATGGGAACTAAAAGAGTACCTGTTATTCAAGGTAACCCTGGTTAAAAACTACCGCTGGCAGGTTGTACCAGACTCTGTCTCTCCATCCACCTTGAAGCACTGTGCTGATCAGCTGTCTCCAGTGTTCACAGACATTTTTAACACCTCACTGGCGACATGTCACGTGCCAGCCTGCTTCAAATCCTCCACCATTATCCCTGTTCCCAAGAAGCCAAGGTCCACAGGACTTAATGACTTTACCTTAATGACCCGTCGCCCTAACCTCTGTGGTTATGAAGTCCTTTGAACGCCTTGTAATTCACACCTGAAAGAAATCACTGACCCCCTCCTGGACCCCTTACAGTTTGCCTACCAAGCCAACAGGTCGGCAGACGACGCTGTCAACCTGGCCCTTCACTACATCCTCCAGCACCTGGACTCTGCAGGAAACTACGCCAGAATCCTGTTTGTGGACTTCAGCTCTGCCTTCAACACAATCATCCCAGCTCTGCTTCAGGAGAAGCTCTCCCAGCTGAGTGTACCTGACTCCACCTGCAGGTGGATTACAGACTTCCTGTCTGACAGGAAGCAGCACGTGAAGCTGGGAAAACATGATTCCGACTCACAGCTCATCAGCACTGGTTCGCCTCAGGGCTGTGTTCTTTCTCCTCTGCTCTTCTCCCTGTACACCAACAACTGCACCTCCAGTCATCAGTCTGTCAAACTCCTGAAGTTCGCGGACGACACCACTCTCATCGGACTTATCTCTGATGGTGACGAGTCCGCCTACAGGTGGGAGGCTGACCATCTGGCGCCCTGGTGCAGGGAGAACAACCTGGAGCTCAATGCTCTAAAAACAGTGGAGATGGTTGTGGACTTCAGGAAGAACTGAGCCCCAGCTACCCCCATCACCCTCTGTGACTCCACCATTGACACTGTGGAGTCTTTCCGCTTCCTGGGAACTATCATCTTCCAGGATCTAAAGTGGGAGCTGAACATCAACTCTCTTACCAAGAAAGCCCAGCAGGGGATGTACTTCCTGCGGCAGCTGAAGAAATTCAACCTGCCAAGGTTAATGATGGTGCACTTCTACTCCTCCATCATTGAGTCTATCCTCACATTAGACTTAGAGACTTAGACTTAGACTTAGACAACTTTATTTGTCTTTTTGTATGCACAGAGTGCGTACAGAACGAAATTTCGTTTGCATATAGCTTGATAAATTACAGTAAATTGCAGTAAATTACAGGATAAGGTGCAGCAGTGATTTATAGTAAACAGTTTAAATGTAAACAATGTAAACAATGCAGGAGAAATAGACAGTGTGCGATCACAGTGTACAGGTGAGTATTATTAAAAAAACAATTGTATGTGCAGAAATGATTGTGCAAAGGGCATCTGTGCAAGAATGCATTTTAGAAAGTTTGGCAGCATTTGTAATGCTAGATAAGGATGCAATGATGCAAATGTGCAAATATACGAATGTGGTACAGAGTCCATTTTGTGGATTCAGCAGTTCAACAGTCTGATGGCATATTTGCAAATGTGCAATGTGCAAATATACGAATGTGGTACAGAGTCCATTTTGTGGCTTCAGCAGTTCAGAGTGCATTTTCTGGCTTCAGCAGTTCAACAGTCTGATGGCATATGTGCAAATGTGTAAATATACGAATGTGGTACAGAGTCCATTTTTTGTGGCTTCAGCAGTTCAACAGTCTGATGGCAACAGGGAAAGAGCTTTTGCAGAACCTGGTGGACCTGCAGTGGATGCTGCGGAACCTGTTCCCAGAGGGCAGCAGGGAGAACAGTCCATGGTGGGGGTGTGAGGGGTCCCTGCTGATGTTACGGGCTCGGGACACACAGCGCTGAGATGAGATGTCCTTGATGGAGGGAAGAGGAGCCCCGATGATCCCTTCTGCTGTCCTCACCACTCTCCTCATGTTCCTCCAGTCAGAGGCACTGCAGCCTCCACACCACACAGAGAGAAAGCTGGTCAGAATGCTCTCTATGGTACTTCTGTAGAAGGTCGTGAGGATGGGCGGGGGCAGGTGGGCTCTCCTCATCCTCCGCAGGGCGTACTGTCGTTTCTGTGCCCTCTTCACCAGTGACGTGGTGTTCACAGACCAGGTGAGGTTGTCCGTGATTTGCACCCCCAGGAACTTGGTGCTGCTGACCACCTCCACAGCTGAGCTGTTGATGAGCAGTGGAGCGTGGTGAGGCCGGTTCTTCCTGAAGTCGACGATGATCTCCTTCGTCTTCTCTACGTTCAGGATCAGGCTGTTGTCTCTGCACCAGCCCACCAGCTGCTCAACCTCCTCTCTGTAGTCCTGGTCTTTGTCGTCTCTGATCAGGCCCACAACCGTTGTGTCGTCTGCAAACTTCACGATGTGATTGGTGGTGAACCTGGGGACGCAGTCATGAGTCATCAGAGTGAACAGCAGGGGGCTCAGGACGCAGCCCTGAGGGGAGACCGTGCTGAGGGTGATGACATCAGAGGTGTTCTGTCCAACCCGGACTGACTGAGGTCTGTTGGTGAGGAAGTCCAGCAGCCAGTTGCGAAGAGGTGTGCTGAAGCCCAGATGTTCTAGTTTTCTTACCAGGTGCTGTGGGATGATAGTGTTAAACCCTGAACTGAAGTCCAGGAACAGCATCCGCACGTGCGTGTTCTTCTCCTCCAGGTGTGCCAGGCTCAGGTGAAGAGCAGAGGAGATGGCGTCCTCAGTGTAGCGGTTCTGTCGGTAGGCAAACTGGAACGGGTCGAGTGTTGGGGGAAGACTGGAGACGATGTGTTGTTTCACCAGCCTTTCAAAGCACTTCATCATCATGGGAGTCGTTGAAACAGGTGACTTGAGGTTTCTTTGGCACCGGAATGATGGAGGCAGACTTGAAGCATGCAGGCACTGTGGCTTGGTCCAGCGAGGTGTTAAAAATGTCTGTGAGAATACCAGCCAGCTGACCTGCACACTCCTTGAGCACCCGCCCAGGTATGTTGTCGGGACCTGGGGCCTTCCGCGGGTTGACTCTCCTCAAAGTCTTCCACACATCGGCAGTGTCAAGGCAGAGGTCCTCCTCTTCCTGATGGGGGACAGCTTTCACTGCTGGAGTGCTGTTCAGTGCCTCAAACCTCCCAAAGAAGTTATTTAGTCCATTGAGGAAGTCAGCATCAATTTCACCCACCGGGGGGGAGGGCGTGTTGTATTATGTTATTGCCCGTATGCCTTTCCACATGCTCCTGGTGTTGCTTGCGTCATGGAAAAGCTCCTGGATTTTCTTAGTGTGGTTCCACTTCACTAGCCTGATGGCACGGTTCAAGTTGGCTCTCGCTGTCCTCAGTGCCTCCTTGTCACCAGACTTGAAGGCTGAGTTCCGTGCTTTTAGCGCTTGACGGACCTCCGCAGTAATCCAAGGTCGTTGGTTGGCTCGGGTGATGATGGTCTTGGTGGTGCTGACGTCCTCAATACATTTGTTGATGTAGGCTGACACAGTCATGGCATACTCATCAATGTTGATCTTGTTGTCATATGTTGCTGCAGCTTTGAACATGTTCCAGTCAGAGCACTCAAAACATTCCTGGAGCGCCTCCATTGCTCCCTCAGTCCACACCCTCACCTGCCTCACTGTAGGTTTAGCTCTGATCAGCAGGGGCCTGTACGCAGGGATTAGCATCACGGAAAGGTGATCTGAAGAGCCGAGGTGGGGGCGGGGGCTGCCTTGAATGCGCCTTTAATATTTGTGTAAACTAAGTTTAGAGTGTTCTCTCGAGTAGCAAAATCCACGTGTTGGTAAAAAATGAGGGAAAACAGTTTTCATATTTGCCTGGTTAAAATCCCCAGCAATAATGAAAACCCCCTCTGTGTGTGCAGATTGCAACTCAGAGATAGTCCGATAGAGAACACTCATAGCCTCTTTTGTATTAGCGCTGGAGGGCACATAAACCGCTGTGATGATGACAACAGTAAACTCTCTAGGCAAATAAAAAGGTCTGCAGCTAATAATCATCAGCTCAATGTCCGGAGAGCAGAAATTTGTGACTATTCTAGCATTTTTACACCAGTTGTTATTGGTATAAACGCAGAGTCCGCCTCCTTGGGTCTTATCGCTGAGTTCTTTGTTTCTGTCGGCGCGGAAAGTAGCTAGCCCCTCCAGGCTAACGGCGTGGTCCGGGATTGCTGAGGTGAGCCATGTCTCGGTTAGGATGAGAGCGCAGCAGTCTCTGAACTCCCTCTTTGCAGAGAGCTCGAGTTGTAGATGGTCAATTTTGTTGTCCAGTGAGTGGACGTTGGAAAGCAAGATGGTTGGGAGCGGCGATCTGAACGGGTTAGCCTTTAGCTTAGCTGCTAAGCCTCCGCAGCCGCGTTTCTTCGGCCGGCTACACCGCTTACGCTTCGCTCTCCACTGGGTTGCTCGTCGAGTCCGCCGCCTCACAGGCCCCCGGGACTGGAACCCGTAGTAATCCGGAGCCGTGTAAACAGTCGAGCGTAGTAGTGGTTACAAGTCCAAAAACACTGCACGCTACACCAACCATCTCCAGACCTTCTGCATTACATTAACGAACAGTCTACTGTGTATATAGCTCTAGATTCTGTATATATATCTGTCTTGTCTGCACCATCAACACCAAGTCAAATTCCTTGTAAGTGCAAACCTACTTGGCAATAAAATTGATTCTGATTCTGATTGTGCTTGTATTGCTTTGTTATTCTGTAAGTCCTTATCTAAGGCAAGGCAAGTTTATTTATAAAGCACTTTTCAGTACTGACAAATCTAAATACCTGTGTATACAGTACAGAATAAAGCATCCCCCCCGTAAATTTAAATACAAATGGCAATTTTCAAATTGTGATTTTATTTCAAGAGGGGAAAGAGTAACTTGGCCCTGTGTGAAAAACAGATTGTCACCTAAACCTAATAGCTGGTCGTCCCATCATTGGCAGCAACAACTGGCATCAAGTAAAAAAAAGGAAATGAGTCTGTCACTGTGATGGGATTTTGACCCACCCTTCCATTCTGATTTGGAGAGTTTTCCAACATTGTCAGTCTGTTTAACATCATGTCACAGTTTCTCACACAGATTTCAGTCTGGACTTTGACTTGGCCACTCAAAAAGATATGTGTTTTTTTCCCCTGAGCCATTTAGAGGTGACCTTCCTGGTGCACATTAGGTCTTTCTCCTGTTGCAACGATGGTTTGACTGGACTGAAGCAGATAAGCTGGCCATCATGCTATCACCATCATGTCTGACCGTGATTCTGATCTTTTCTGACATGCTCTGTTAGTGTTATGCCAGATCTGATGAGACACATGCCTCCTAAAAGGTCCCTTTTTTATCAGTCTAGAGAACATTCTTCCCCAAATTCTTGTGGACCATCAAGATGTTCCCAGCCAAATGGTTTATCTGACATCTAATTCTGTTGACGATCTCTTACAGCTGAGAAGTATTTTATTCCCCTCACATTGACCTCTCTCTCATTTAGAGCAGCCACAGGATGTGGAAAATGAGTTGAAGGATGCAATCTGTTGGTTTCTTTAACCCTTCTCTTGCTGATGTATCTAGACTACTCAACAGGAAGGACACTTATTTACACATTAAACCCAAGTTTGAAAAGGGTTTTAAAGTTGAGGTCGAAAATGTTTTTGATAAACAAAACAGTACGCCTTTGTGGACCTATGCTAAAATTTACACTGAAAGTAGACAGGTCCCTAAAACAGAGTTTGGATTACAGTCAACAGAATCGGAGCAGGTGCAGGCTACATACCTGGTGACCAGCACAGCAGTGTCCACTGGTGGGAGGTCATACCTTCCACCGATAACGCCGTTGGTACCAAGGTACCGAGGGATTCCAAACTCCTGATGTTGCCATTGACAAAAGCTCTCCAGAGACCTTTGTCCATGGTGGCTTATCTTCAATTTTTCCTGATGACATAACAAAGACAATGATCCATTCTGATATATTCCTGACACTCTGCCACAGTCATAATCTATAAATTAAAATAAAAATAAAAACTGAAAGTGCTACAGTTATAAGCTAAAATGATCTAAGTAAAAACTGTTGCATGGGAACCGAAGCATTTCTGAAAAGCTGTGCTGCATCATACCAAAAAAATACCTCTTACAGTAAATACAGAGTATTTTATGTGCATATTACCATATGCAAATGACAGCACTAACCTCTTTTAGTGTATATATTTTTCCCATATAAAACTTGTTTAATGTTTATGTCCAACTTCACATGTACTGAGGACATAAAGAATGGGGTAAAAGGAGAATTTAACTTACCGGACGAGTGTGAAGCAACACCAGTTTACTGACTCTTATGTGGACCTTAATTCCCAGACTCTTGTGCTGGAACATGTTGTCAACCTGATCACAGAAAGGGAGACAGCTAAATGGCTGTTAGTGCTGTTTGAACATTATTTTATGTCATTTCAAAAATCAGCCCCTTCCCAAAGATAAAATTAACAAATCGACTCAATTTAAATAAAAACTAACACAAAAATCTTCTGTTCTTTCTCTCGGTGGAGGTGCTCACATTTTCCTACTGCTCCTGCTGCTCCCCACATCCCCCTACCCCCCCCCCCCCCCCCCCCCCAAACACACACACACACCTCCCTGCTCTGTCCCTGCTTTGCTGTGTCTTGTCTTTCTGAGCCCTCTCTTCATATCACCCGAATTCTGAAAACTATGGATCTGGTCAGCTGGTCTCTCAATGCAATTGATCAAATTTTTTCCATGGGAGGGTAAAGGGGACTCATCCTGTCCTGACGGGACACACTTCGTGGAATACACCCTAGATTCTTGGAACAGGTAGAAAATGGTGTGTTTCTCGATTTTGTCAGTCGAGGATGTTGAAGACGTATACATGTTTGGATTCATGATACTAGGATTTCTTCTATTTGGATTTGGAGGATACCTGATGTATCTACAATAACAGAGGATGTCGGTGGCAATTATGGCAATGATCAGGGTGCCGGCCGCATTTGGTGCGCTCACAAAGGCTGTGAACGAGCAGAACCGTAAGTTGGATGCGATGGAACGCAGGCTGGCTGCAGTGGTTGAACTCAGAGGACAGATGAGATAAAATCTTGGATGTGCACGCTCGCTTCAAGGCGGAAAAGCCCAACAAATTCGGAATATTGGATTCGCCACGTGGAGTCCAGCGACAAAGACTTCAAGGTTGACAAAATTTGTGCAGCTTGCTCTTAAAACAAAAAGTGTATTTTGTGTTTTGGCTTCTCCCTTTATCAAAATTCCCCTGGATGTTATGACGGGAGGGCCCAGAACTGCTGCCCCCCCGCGGACACCTGTGGATGCGTTCAGAACTGTGCCAGCTGATAAACCTTCCATCATATCAAGGACAATGGCCTCTGGACAGCGTTCATGGACAAATTGCACACATACCCCCCCCCCCCACACACACACAACTGATGCAATTCTACATGGGACTCAAATGTGACACCTAATGCCTCCAATGTAACCCTCCGCTGTTGTCTCGTCATATGTGCTTTTCTTGTGCCGAGGTCTTTTACATATCTCAAACTGTACCCTGGTAAGGATAAAGTGTGAAATATGCCTTTTTCCCCTTTCCCTCACAAAATGTGACTATCTTTCCACAGGGTTAAAGGCAGTGCCCTATGGAAACCGCGTCATGCGGGGTCCTGGGCAGTTTGGAAGAATGCGCCTAACGGCTGCGCCGAACGGCTGTGTTCTTTGGCAACGCAAGGCCTCAGTCAAATCGTTCCCCCGAAATGTTTGTGATGTATGTGATGGACGGATGTACTGGAACTGTAATTTCGATTACAATGCAAATTGTAGTTGACAATAAAGATTGATTGATTGATTGATTGATTGATTGATTGATTGATTGATTGATTGGAAAAAGATAGTCTTAATTCTTATTTCTCCTTATGTGAACTTATTCTACCTTTAAATCATTATTAATTTGCATAAATGTTATATGATGTAAAATGTTTATTCTGACTTAAATTCAACAAATTGCTAGAAAGGTTTTTTGCATTTATGATTTCACAAACTCAGACGATGCTTCTTGAGATAATATTGGCATTGCATGATATATGTGCAGCGTCTTTTTATACAGCTGAGCACCAAATACAATTCTGGACATAGGGTGGAGTTTAATCCATTTAAAATATGAAGTGGCAAGAGAACAAGTTGAACTCCTAGTCGGAGAAAACCCCTTTTCTCACTGTCTATAGCATAAATGAGGATGCTTCTGTCATGATTTAGGTTTTTGTTTGTTTAGTTTGTACTTTTCTGGACTTGAATCAGCCACTATCCAATCAGCTCAGCCACCAGTCAATTAGCCCACATCAAATCCACCTGCTGCCAGTAATAACTCTGCTCACCTGTTCACCAGCCTACATATACCTGCCTCAGTCATTCACTCACTGCCAGAATGTCTCATCTGATCACATCCTTTGTGATGCGCTCTGCCTCTACCAGTTCCTGTGTGCTCAGTGTTGTGCCATATTAAAGCCATGATGAAATAATTGATGTCAGATTGAATTGATTGTGTGAAAGAGTTTCACACTTTCAGGCTGGGACGGCCTCTCTCTCAGCAGGGTTCCATGCTGTTAGACAACCCCCACAGACAAAAAGATCAGAGCACTCCAGGACAAAGCCAGTCACCATTTTCCCTCTTCCTGATCTGCTCTGGAGAACAGGGCCCGTGGGGCTGGGAATGCCAGCCATGCCCTGCAAGCCACACAGACAAAGGTCAGACTACTTCTGACCAGACACTCACTTCTCTCAGACCACTTCTTCCTGGAGCACTCTAGGACGAAGTTACTTCTTCTTCACCATTCCTTCCTCCCTGAGACAAAAGGAGGGGAGGGAGACTGGCCTGAACAATGATGGGCCCTGGCAGGGCACCTGGGAGAAATCTCTCTTCGGCCGGAGAACATGACCAGGCAAATCAAAGTTAAGTCTGCTGTCTTAACTTCAGCGTAAAACGCCGGAGGAAAGGAATCCGTCCATGCCAAAACAGCTTGTTTAATTCTTCTCAGCCTTTACAGGAAAGCGGACTGCAGACGGAGCTGGAAAGCAGACAAATGACCCACTTTCCCATGCTGAGGGGAAAATCTGCTGAAATCGTGACTGGAACCGGGTCAGAGGACGCAGCAGAGCCCAGGTCTCCGATCCCGACCACGTGTCAGTTCATGGACATGCCTCCAAGCTGCCCGACCACGCTGTCGGTTAGCTCATAGCTGCAGAGTCGCAGGCTAGCCCGCTGCTGAAAAACCAACGATTTCCCTGCTTTTCAGTGCTCCTTCCTTGGATTGCCAAAGTGGACCGAACTCACACCAGGCACTGACAGGTTGGACAGAGAGACCCAAAGGGAAAGGTTACATGGTCATTGGAAAAGGTTTGTAATGCGCTCACATGGCATCTTTAAACAAAGGAGCTAGCCCATACTACCATCCTGTTCCATGGCATTGCTTATATGGTTCAAATGTGTTTTATGGTTATAGCAAACACACTCTCCACAGGGGTTTCATACATTGATGGGATATTAATGTTTATGTTATCCGGCCACTCATCATGAGTAAAATAAAAGCCGAAGCTTTTAAAGTCAGGGCGAAAATCCGCTTGCCATAATGCTATTTAGCCTCTGGTTACATCTGGTTCCGGACTTTCAAAAGGAGCTTGTTTTAAAGCATAATGCTTATTTGTTTCGCTCCCCCGTCGTTCGATAGTGCTATGAGCCTTATTCCCACATTAATATTGAATATTAATGTCGGATTAAAGGCGTTTTGGTTAATTTTAGGAGTAACCGATTTTAGCGAACGATCGCCGCAGCGACCCCTAGCACCCGGAGGTAGAATCGCATAAATAAAATCTACCGTCCCTCAAGTAAATGATTTTACTATGCAAATCATTCTTAAAAATATTATTTCCTCAAAGTAATGTTTTGTGTAATTCGGGATTTGCATTGTGAATGGGTTGAAACACATGCCAAATGTTCTGAATTAGTCAAGATAATTTAACCTCAATTCTCATTCTTTACGATTTTTCGTTTGACTCGTTAACTCAAACAAAACGTTATTTCATCAAATAACGTTTTGTTAACTCAGGATTCGCATTGGGAATGGATTGAAAACATGCCAAATGTTTTTCTAAATTAGTTAAGCTAATTTAATTCCATTCCATGTACTTTAAGTCAGATCTGCAGATTCGCTGAATTATTCTGATTATGATCAACCACTTTTGTTTTGTCTTTTGTTCTGTTTTTGCATGTAAATAGTTCCTTAGCTTAGTTTCTTTTTTATCTTCATTTTGCTTAGTAGTTTAGTTAAGTTTCACTAGCCTAGTATAGAGGATTTGTTAATCGAAATATAGTGTTAATTCAGATAAACAGCATTATATAGTGATGTTCTCTGGATGTTCATTCTATTTCTGTTATTAAATTCTTGAACTTGAAGAAGTTGTCACTCCTTTATTCTATGTGTGTGCAGAGTTTGCTGATAAAAGATCGCTAGTGCTCGAATTCATCCCTTTAAACCATTGTCCTGATATCAGCTTAAGGGCTGATCATCACCAGACAATACTTAACAGACAGAGAGTTATTTATTAAACATTAAATAACTTTAAGCAGTGTATAATTGCACAAAATCAGCCAGTTGGACTCTTTTGTTGAAAGTTGCCTGTGTCTGCATGCTGCAGTTCTGCCTGTTTTCCCGTGAGTTCCAGCCACTCACTCTGCTTGTTCTGGTGGTTCCTCAGTCCACATTGCCTGTTCGTAACTCTGTGTTGGTTGAATATCAGGTTTGTACTTACAGCTTTTCTGTCTAACCTGAGTCTAAAAATGTATTTAATTCACCTCATGCCTATACTCACACATTGTCAAATAATTGTTTTACCTCCCAGAAATGTTAATGTTCCTATTTGAGTTCTTCCTGGAAATCTCACCATATTCATAATAGTAAGCAGGAATCTTTGTGCCACTTCTGCACCATGGTACTGCACCATGTCAGAGTCTGCCACAACCATGGTTTCCAAAGTGTATGTTCTGTGCAAGTTCATGGCGTTCCTCTTCCTGCGATCGTCTTCAGCCAGTTTAGGTTTCCTCTTCTTTTTCTCCCCTGCAACAAGCAGTGAGACAAGCAGCCCTTAGACCAAGGTTAGAAACAACTTTTGATGCACAGTGGAAAAACAGCAGAATAGCAAAAACATCTAAACAACTCAGGACTGGGATATCTTTTCGATCAACAAGGTTTAGGTTGTGTTCATGTGGACATTTCTTTTGAACCATACAATACTTCCTTGACTTTAAACCCACCAAAACAAACTAAAGGCTGTCATGTTCATGCCATCTCGTGTCTGTGGAGGATTCAGACAGGAGGCAGGCAGTATCATGGTAATAAGGAGTTTATTAAGGAAGAGAAAAGGTAGAACTTACAATGCAGAGGGAACTATGAGCAACACAGAAAAAAGCAAAAAAAGGAGAACAGGTAGCATAATGGATGGAGTAGCAGACAGACAATAGGAAAATGTGTCAAGAAGCTGGTGGGAACAGGAGACATAAATAATGCCTCCTGTTTCCTGTGGAAGCTCCTCCAATTATATGTGCATTATTGGAATAATGATGCTAATAAACATCACTAATTTAAAGCTGGTTGTTTTAGACTTGATTCAAGTGATGGAAACAAAAAAATCCTTGTTTGTACGCATTAAAATTGTTGGGGGAAAAAAATCATCCCTGAAAGAATGCCCATGATATGTGTAAGCTGTTTTCGTTCACAGAATAAACAGTAACAACAAAGCATTTAACAAAATTGTGCTGCTTAAAAATTCTGTGCCATTTGATGTCAGTACAAGCAAGCTTTCTGGGTAAGGGCTCGTTTGAATTCCCCCAGCGAGGTCCGCGCCAAGTTACAGATATTCAGAGATGCACAACCTTGAGAGGTGACAGCAGACGAGGGCCATGCACGGGGGCGGGGAGGGCCCGGTTGTGTCACTTTTGCCACGCACACCCTTGTACCCTGTTAAATGCGTCAGGCATAAACCTAGCTTTACACTGGGCTCACACAAGCCTCACTTGGGGCTCACACTGACCACGTTGCGGGTTATGGTCCTGATCCAGTGCCGGTTTGCCACAAACCCCCACTCACACTGCTCCTAGCGAAACATCTGCCAGCTGCAGCTCTGGTTGCAGAAAGGGTGCTCGCTGTTGCTATCCCTCATAAATGATTAAAAATAGCTATCTAAACAGTTTTATAGGGCAAAACTTGTTATCCGTGTGCATAAATATTCTATTTCATCCTTCGAAAGCCCCTCTGTTTCCTTGTGTTTCTGTGTTGCCATTTTGTTTACACTAGTCAAGCTAGCATAAGTTGGTAGGGTGATTTTATTCTGAAATTCACCAGAACCTTCTCTTGTCTAGCGCTCGATATTTCTTGTTTGGCTTGTGAAATTCGGGAGCTTTACCCAGGGAACGCTGTGGCAACTTGCCAAACTTCCTTCTTGCGGAATGTTTTGCAGCGCCTCATGACCTCGATAACCGGACCAACATTGCCGTGCGGGTCCGGTTACCGAGGCCGGCCGTGCAGCGATGAAGACAATTTTTGACGGATGCCACAGCGGTCCCGTATCAAAATTCAGTATCTCAGAAAATTAAAGTAATACATTAGACCAATAAAAAAAGGATGTTTTAGGCACAAATGTCAGGCTTCTGGAAAGTCTCTGCATCTCTATGCACTCAATACCTGGTCGAACCTCCTCTTGCATAAATTACTGCATCAATACATGGTGGCAGGAAGGCCATCAGCCTGTGGCACTGCATAGGTGGAATTGATGCCCAGATTGCTTTGATAGCTGCCATCAGGTTATCTGCCTGGTTGGGTCTGGTGTCTCTCATCTTCCTCTTAACAACAGCTATGGGTACAAGTCAGGGGGAGTTTGCTGGCCAATCAAGAACAGGAACACCTCAGTCATTGGACCAGCTTTTGGCACCTTTGGCAGTGTGTGCCCGTACCAAGTCCTGCTGGAAAATAAATCGCCTCCATACAGCTTGTCTGCAGATGGAAACAACTGCTCTAGAATTTCCTGCTAGATGGCTGCATTGACTGTGGACTTCAGAAAACTAAGTGGACCAGAACCAGCAGACAACATGGTACCCCAAACCATCACTGACTGGAAACATCACTCTGGACTTCAAGCAATGTGGATTCACTATCTCTCCACTCTTTCTGCAGAATCTGGGACCTTAATATTCCAAATGAAATGCAGAATTTACCTTCACCTCAAAACAGGACTTTGGACCATTGAGCAACACTTTAGCCCCTTTTCTCCGTAGCCCAGGTAAGAAGCTTGTAGCCCAGGTGTAGGATCCGTCTATGCCTGGTGGTACTTGATGCACCGACACCAGCCTGTGAAGCTCCTCCAAATTCTTGAATAGATTTCTTTTTTGACAATCCTCTTGACCCTGCGGCTCTCCCTGTTTCTGGTGCACCTTTGCAGGGGTTTTCAAATTCGTTGAAGGTGAGCCTCCCCTAGGAATAGGTAAAGATAACCACAACCCCCCCCCCCCCCCCCAACCACAAACCTACCCCACGCAAGTCCCTGCAGTAAATGCATCTTTCTTTCGTATTCCTGGAATGCTGTGTTTCAAAAACAACTGGTAGCCCAACACATGTTTTTTATTGTATTTCTTTTACAGTTCATTCATTAAAAAAAGGCCTATTCATAAAATATCCATCCAAATATTTTCATTTTATGTGCTACTTTTACTGAAACATCACGGACAGAGGGCCTACTTTTAAAATTGAACTGTCATTAGAGCAAATTCATAAACTATTGTTTTCAACAGCAGACAAACTGAACTAAACAGGCGCCAATGTCAAACTGAACTGACGTCAACAGGAGACGTCAACTGAAATAATAATAACTAGAAAAATTTGCATTTCCTGCGAAAATGCACTGTGAATGCAGATAGCTGAATGATTGAGCAAAAGATGCAGAAGATCTTTGAAGAAGAGAAAAAATAGCTGAAAAGCATTGAAGAAGTTGAAAAAGTTGAAGAAGTTGAAAAAGTTGAAGAATTTGAAAAAGTTGAAGAATTTGAAAAAGTTGAAGAATTTGAAAGAGTTGAAGAATTTGAACATGAAAGAACAATAGCTGAATGATTAGAAGAAGAAAAAACTGAGGGAATGGCACCAAATATTTCCTAACTCATTCTAAACACTGAATCATTTAACAAAGCAGAAGTAGAATAACTTGAATATACTGTAGCCATATGTGGGCCTGCATTTCTAGGGAGTATAAGGGGTTTCGCCCCCATTGAAAAGCATTGGACGTTTGACACCTCCTAACTTGGAGATGCTTTACGTGACGAGGACCAAACTTATTGTGGAGCATTCTGTATAAAGGAGGTACAGACTCTGAAAAGCAGAAGTTTGTCCGAGCTTCCTAGAGCTACTTCCGATTAGCAACATGCTAACCGTTAGCCGCTAACATAGTTGTGTTCAGTATCACCGGGTGATTGTACTCTCTCAGTTTGGTCCAAATCCTGTACTGGGAAGTGCCTCAAAAAGGGGTGCCAATACTTAATGTCACCAAAGGTCACCAAAGTTCATGGGTCAGATTGGCCTCCTTTAGCAACTCAGCCTCACCACATCTGGGCCAGAACTCAACATTTGACCAAAATGGCGTGTAGCGCCATTTCCCACAGGTGGGTGGTGCTGTATTGGCCAATTGGGTCGTGTCTGGGCATCATGCCAGGTCCTGTTGGAAGCAAAGGCCCAATAGGAAAGCATGTGAAATCCAAAATGGGACAGAAAAGTGACACATGGCTGAAAGTCACTTGAAAATTTTAAAATGTCAAGAGGAAGTGACTGTGCGAATTTCAGATTCCTACATTAATCACAGCAACTGCGGTGAGCGTCGAAAGTTTCCATTATTAGTTTAAGTTTCCAGAATTATTTTGATATCTCCTATACTTTTTCAGCTAGAGCGATTTTTTCGGGACCGTTTTTAGAGGATTTTTAAAATTCCTTAAAAATCCCTTTTATATCATAATTTTTTACGAATGCCTACTGCATTCACAGTAATAAAAAAGATAACCTGAATTTAACAGACGTCAACATATTACATATTCCGATTTACATATTTAGGCTAATTATACACAATTTAAACCTATTGCTATTTTAACAACCAAGCATTTTATTAGATATTATTTCTTATTTGATGTATTTCTGATAAAGTGCTCTTTAAATAATGATGACAATGATAATGATTATGATCAGAATAAACTTTTGCATCACCTCCCAGAAGCTGGAAAGAAAAGAGACAGCTGGTGTTAAGCGTTCAATGAGCAGGTCCAGCGCGCGAGGTGAGCAGGTCCAGCGCGAGGTGAGCAGGTCCAGCGCGAGGTGAGCAGGTCCAGCGCGCGAGCAAAGTCGTGTGTGCGTGCAGAGATGGAACTGAGCGCGAGGACAGAGCGTGGGTTGAGAAGAGTTTTTCAGAGTTGAGTGCGCGCCAGACCGGTTTTGAGCGGGCGCGTGTTGTCTCACTGCGCGCTTGGATTGGTTTCTGCGCGCTCAAACAAAAGGCACAAATATCTTCTTCTCCAGCAAATTTTCGCGCCTCCCCTGTGACTCTTTGGCGCCCCCCAGGGGAGGCGCGCCTCACCTATTGAAAACCCCTGTTTTACTGCAACGATTCTTCCTTCCACTTAATTTTTTTGTTAATATGCTTGGATCCAGAACTCTGTGAACAACCAGCTTCTTCAGCAATGACCTTTAGTGTCTTCCCCTCCTTGTGAAGGGTGTTGATGACTGTCTTCTGGACAGCTGTGCAGTCAGCCGTCTTCCCCATGATTGTGTCGCCTATTGACCCAGGGTGGGAGACTATTTAGAGGCTCATGAAACCATTGCAGGTATTTTGAGTTGATTAGCTTACTATGGTGTGAAAACATGAGTTTCCAATAATGATTTTTTTCTCAGCATTCAATCTTTCTGAAACACTGAATATTGGGTTTTCATTACCTGTAAGCCATAATCATCAAAATTACAAGAAACAGGGGCTTGGAATTTATCATTCTATGTGTACGGCCTGTATAATATATATTTTTCACTTTCTTAGATAACTGGTGAAAAAAACACTTTTACACAATGTTCAAATGTTTGGAGCTGTACATGTACATACTGTTCTGAAGATGACATAAATGTTGAAGGTCTGTGGCTATTGATTCTGCAAAACATTGGAAACTAGCATCCACTAGAACCCTCTCTGGTTGTTAATGGACGACCACTTTGAGGCTGAGTTAATACTACTAACAGCTGACTGTTGAAATTTTTATTAGTGATGAACAAGATCCTGAGTGAAACCCATTCTTTCACAAAAGTTTAAGGAAGCAGTTTGCCGGCCTTGGGGCTTTATGTTATACACCTGCAGGCATGAACGGTATTGGAACACCTAAACAAAATCATTTGGATGGGTATGTAAATACTTTTGGCGATATGTTGTATGTTCAGTGAAACATTTCTTGCTTATTACAGGAAACACACCAAGCAATAAACTAGCAACCAAGATGGAAACATATTATTTTTATTTGTAAGCCAGACAGTGTGACAATTGCCGCCAGCACTGCAAGGCTGTTTAATATAGAATGCCTAAATGTCATGCTGTTGTCTTACGTTATGGGTCCAGTGCAGAATGCTCCGGCTTCATGATGGCTTTCCGTAAAAATGATTTTGTCTTAATTACTTATTGTTTATTGCTATTAATTAGTAATAATGTTGTCAAGAGACGCATTCAAACCAAATGACAGTATCTCACAGTGTCTCTTACCTTCTACAGTCCCACAGTAGGTGGGCTGGCCAGCACACTGACCCGGGTTGTTCTTCGCTGAGCAGTGGTGTCGGAGCAGCTGGTGTTTAATTCCGGAGAACGACTGCGATGGATCGTGTTCACCCACAGGCTGGATGAACAGGCTGTCCTCCCCAATCTGAATTAGTCCAGTCTGTGCAAAAATACGCATCAGATGAAAGGTCTATGATGAGGAGATGCTTCCAGAGTTTAAAAAAAGCCCTTGAGCTGTAGGTGCAGCTTCTTGCGTCTGTCTTTTACTGTAGCAATATTTGAAAATGATTTGAACATAGAATGGGCCGCTAAGTGGAGCACCTGTTAGCAATGTCGCCTCACAAATAAAAATCCCCGGTTTGAATACCAGTGAGGGCCTTTATGTGTGTTTGTATGTTCTCCTCTGGTTTCCTCTGGGTACTCTGGCTTCGTCCCACCATCCAAAAGCATGCATGTTAGGATAATTGGCCATTTTAAACTGTCCTTAGATGTCAATATGTGTTTGTAAGTTTTGTCAGACCTGTATGTCTCCTATGCTGCCCTATGATGGAGTGGCAACTTGTTAAGTGTGTACCCCTCCTCTTGAGGTAGTCAACAGCCTCTCAGTAAACCAGCAAGAATTAAATGTACAGTTTACTGGATGGATGGATGGATGGATGGATGGATGGATGGATGGATGGATGGATGGATGGATGGATGGATGGATGGATGGATGGATGGATGGATGGATGGATGGATGGATGGAAATGGAGCAAGGTAGGGAAGAAGTTACAAGTCCTCATATTTTTTAACTTTTAGATCTCAACAAAGTTGTAAGTTGTGCTTCAAAATACAAGAAGAGAAAACCTGACAAAAACACAAAACAAAAACGTTTGGCAATTTGGCATTTAAAGTCAAACTGATTCATCAACTGATTAAAAGTTAAAGACCATTAGCAAACAACCCCCCACTACCACCACCCCAAAAGTGGAAAAGAAGGACTGTCATCCTCCCTTACTAAGTATCCAGTTTCAGTGGGA
Source organism: Fundulus diaphanus (assembly GCA_037039145.1). Lineage (NCBI taxonomy): Eukaryota > Metazoa > Chordata > Actinopteri > Cyprinodontiformes > Fundulidae > Fundulus > Fundulus diaphanus. Next base: position 52,921,559 of record CM073122.1, read on the forward strand.
TTTCGCTTAGGGGAACATGTGAGGTTCAAAAAGGCCCTTATTCTCCTTCTTGTCAGATTGCCATGGTGAACAGCAGTGTCATCCTCTGTAAGGACCCACCTATCACTGCACAGTTGAAGGCCATCCGTCAAGAAGCTACATCGTCTCCTACTGGCCAGCTGCGGCTTTACACATTGCTCAACCTGAAGTATAAAAGCTCCCAGATCCCAATGAAGGATCCTCCACCGTGCCATACAGAAAACAACTTCAAGCTGATCATGAAAGTAATGTTGATAACCATCAGGACCATTCGTCCACACTGAGTGAAACCTTTATTTCGTCTTTTAATTTCTCATGTCTGGTGCCCCCTAACCAAGTTTGTGGTGTTTTCGTTCTTTAAGCAGTTCTATCAGAGTTGCAGTCTGGTTACTGGATTGTTGTTAGGATCAGTTATGGCCTTTAATCCGGGTCAAGCATCTGCCCGAGTCCTCCGACTCAGCAAAGGTTTCATTTATTCAGGTTCACCTCCTGACTGTTTCGTCCCACAGCTCTCAAGATCTTTGAAAAAATGTAAAAGGACTATCTCACTGTTTTCCCACTGTTGGCAGCAGAGGATCGTTGCAAAAGGCCTTGCTTGTACATTTCAACAATCCTGCCACAGCCAAAGAAAGAAAGTCTTTTTGCAATTGCCATCAGGAGGTCATGACAATAGGAATGCCTGATAAAAAATCAGTGTTGATTTGAGCTTTGTAAGGTGATAGTCTTAAACTTTTGATCAGCTGATGAACACTTTAAATGTAGCTTTCAACAACTTGCCTCTAGCTATCTTTAATATAACATTGAACACACACACACACACACACTCCAGACTGACTGGAAATCCCCAATGACATTAAAGAATTGAGCTAGATATCACCAACCCCTCCAGATTGATACGCAGCAACATTTGTTTCTTTCCATCTTGTGAAGCACACATCTGATGTTTAAGTGCAGCAAATGCAGCTTTTCAGTATGGTCTCCATCTTTGTTGAATAAACAAAGTCATGGGGGAGTCCTCTGTGTGATCTTTGTTCCCTTGAGGTTAAATTTAGGTCAAATTAATCCCAAAAGTATTCATACCCAGAAATTTAGGTTTAAAATCACATAAAACCTGAGATGTTCAGACTGTTTGTTAGATGAGACAGATGTCTCTTTGACAGATGTCAAAATATACTAAAACATTGTCAGAATACGGGTATACATTTTGAACAAATTATTCATGGCTCTTTTATTGACATTTTATTTAAAATTGTCATGTTGTAAAACTATACCCTACTTAGTAATCAATATTAAAGTCTTTCTTGGCATTATAGCAATTAAAGTCTTCTTATAATCAGAGATCAGCTTTTTGTTTGTTTTCACTGGTATTTTGAAGACTTTTTGGTGATGAGCTCCAGGTTTTGGAGGTCCAAAAGCCTCCTTTCCATCACCTTAATTTATCTACCTGTACAGATTGTCTGTTAGATTCAAAGAGGAAACATGTTGACAAACTTAGAAGACTGATTTAAACCCGGATCTGACAGTGGTATGAATAATTTGGGGTTTGACTGGATAATATATACATACTGTATATACATCACACAGGTTATCTTGATATTCTCTCCAGACCACTTCATCTGATTTACGACGTAATTAACTGAAGCTCAGTTGCTTGATTTGAACATCATGAGACCTTATCAGCTATCCAAAAACAAAAGATAGATTTACCAAACCGCCACAGATGCTCAGTGATGCCATAGAGTCTGTATGGTTGATGATAAAGCCAGAGTAAAAACAAAGCTGCTTCATGGATACGTGTCTGACTATTACACTTTGGTTCCTGAGCCTCTCCTCTACAATAAAGTCTCTTGAAAGCATTTTGAGGTCTCGTGTTAAATGCAGATACAGACTCCTCCCAAAAGCAGACAGCGACACAATGATGTTCTCTGGCTCAGAATGTTCTTTACTCGAGAAATCCATCGGCCACTGATGATGCCGGCGTAGCCTGTAGACGGGGTCCTGGGCCAGGTACATCTCCTGCCTGGACAGCAACCTGGGAACCACCTCATCTGTTTCCAGATCAGTCTGAGCTGTGGGTGGAAACAACATCCAATTAAACATTGCAGTTACATGTACGGTAAAAGTAAACAGTCGCTCTGCTCCCAACCTTACGAGTCTACAAGATAAAGTCTTCTTGTCTTTTAGATACATGTACGCAGATGTGAAGCCTGCTGAAACTCAGCCAGCTGTTCACAGACCAGTCCAGTTGTAGATGTTACCGGCTGACCACCAATGAGTAGTGAGCTATGAAGTGTTCAGGATGAAGGCTGTTCTTTAAATAATAACGGTCTAGAGTTAGTTTCAACCATGTAGCTTCATTTCCAATCTGTGCTGGTGTTACAGTGTTACTGTAGGTCCCAGCTGTGGTCAGGGGTACCATCAGGCCCTAAAAGTTCACACATATATATATATATATATATATATATATATATATATATATAGAGAGAGAGAGAGAGAGAGAGAGACAGAGAGAGAGAGAGAGAGATATATAGATATATATAGATAGATAGATAGATAGATATACAGTTGTGGTCAAAAGTGTACATACACTTGTAAAAAAATCATAATGTTATGGCTGTCTTGAGTCTTCAATAAGTTCTACAACTCTTATTTTTCTGTGATAGAGTGATCGGAACACATACATGTTTGTCACAAAAAACAGTCATAAAGTTTTGTTCTTTCATAAATTTATTATGGGTCTGCTGAAAATGTCACCAAATCTGCTGGGTCAAAAATATACATACAGCAACATTAGTATTTGGTTACATGTCCCTTGGCCATTTTCACGGCAACTAGGCGCTTTTGGTAGCCATCCACAAGGTCCTGGCAAGCTTCAGGTCGAATGTTTGACCACTCTTCTTGACAGAATTGGTGCAGTTCAGCTAAATGTGATGGTTTTCTTGCATGAACCTGTTTCTTTAGCACTGTCCACATGTTCTCAATGGGGTTTAAGTCAGGACTTTGGGAAGGCCATTCTAAAACCTTAATTCTAGCCTGGTTTAGCCATTCCTTTACCACTTTTGATGTGTGTTTTGGGTCATTGTCTTGTTGGAACACCCAACTGCGCCCAAGACCCAACCTTCGGGCTGATGGTTTTAAGTTTTCCTGCAGAATTTGGAGGTAATCCTCCTTCTTCATTATCCCATTTACTTTCTGCAAAGAACCAGTTCCACTGGCAGCAAAACATCCCCAGAGCATAATACTACCACCACCATGCTTGACAGTAGGCATGGTGTTCTTGGGATTAAAGGCCTCACCTTTTCTCCTCCAAACATATTGCTGGGTGTTGTGGCCAAACAGCTCAATTTTTGTTTCCTCTGACCAGAGAACTTTCCTCCAGAAGGTTTTATCTTTGTCCATGTGATCAGCAGCAAACTTCAGCCGAGTCATAAGGTGCCTTTTCTGGAGCAAGGGCTTCTTTCTTGCACGGCAGCCTCTCAGTCCATGCCGATGTAAAACACGCTTGACTGTGGAGACTGACACCTGTGTTCCATCAGCTTCCAAATCCTTGCAGACCTGCTTCTTGGTGATTCTTGGTTGACTCTTGACCATCCTGACCAATCTCCTCTCGGCAGCATGTGATAGCTTGCGTTTTCTTCCTGATCGTGGCAGTGACACAACTGTTCCATGCACTTTATACTTGCGTATAATTGTCTGCACAGTTGCTCTTGGGACCTGTAGCTGCTTTGAAATGGCTCCAAGTGACTTCCCTGACTTGTTCAAGTCAATAATTCGCTTTTTCAGATCCACACTGAGTTCCTTTGACTTTCCCATTGTAGCTTTTGTAGCTGAGTCTAATCACTGGGTCAAATGAGCCCTATTTAAATGGGCTCATGAGAAGTCAACAGCTGTAGTCAATCAGAATCACTTAGAAGAAGTGAAGAGGCCATGACATGAAGCTAATTTGATTGACACAACTCGCTACATCACCAAAGTTGACAAATTTTGTTGCTGTATGTATATTTTTGACCCAGCAGATTTGGTGACATTTTCAGCAGACCCATAATAAATTTATGAAAGAACCAAACTTTATGACTGTTTTTTGTGACAAACATGTATGTGTTCTGATCACTCTATCACAGAAAAATAAGAGTTGTAGAACTTATTGAAGACTCAAGACAGCCATAACATTATGATTTTTTTACAAGTGTATGTACACTTTTGACCACAACTGTATATAGATATATATAGATATATATAGATATATTTCTTTTTTTAGCACGTCTGTATTATTATAAGATCTGTCCAGGGACAGCACATGAAAAATAGCCTTTTGGCTAATTCTGGTGCGTTTGCAGCAATGTTAATCAATCTACATTATCCCAGTCAAATAAATCAATAAATTAAATTAAATTACATTTTCCTGTCATTCACAAACACTAGCTTTGTTTATATTCAGTCTATGAGACAAAACACTTTTTTTCAAAAATAGATAAATAATATAAATGTCCAGAGTTATAAAATGGTTCATAGTGTTCTGTGGAAAGTAAATTGACAAGTCAACAAAGCAAACCGACATTTTCATTTAGAGCTACAAACAACGAGATGGATGGTCTTGAATCCCATAAAATATGTTTTTCAAGTAGAATATCTTCTACGGAGTTCTAAAAATGTCAAATAGGGCGTGCTCTAAAACTCCCACCAGCAGATGAACGTATTTAGTGCCACTGTGTGTATCATCAGACACAGACTCTCCTGGCATAGGACGCCACCACTTCATGGGAGGACTCAGCTAGGAGGTCACAGGTTCAAATCCCAGCTGCAGCCCTCCTATGTGGGGTTGACCCATTTGTTTTGGGTTCTCCAGTCTTCTTCCACAGTCATGCAAGCTCGGTTCACTGGATACTCCAACTGTGTGTGTGTATGTCCTGTGAATCTGTGATGGGCTGGTAGCCTGTCCAGTGTGATGCCTTGCCCTTAAGTTTAGTTTGTCATCATACAATGAAGTAAGCCTTAAAGTAAGAGTCGTCTGAGACTTGGTTTCCCCAAGTCGGTTTGAAAGAAGCGATATAATCCAAAAATATCCAGAATATTTTATTGGGCTGTAGCTGAAAACCTAGGTTTTATTATGAAAGCGTTTTCATCTTCTGTGCTTCTGTCTTCTAAAATGCTGCTGCTAGAGTCCTGGCCAACACCAGGATCATATGGATCATGTCACCACAGTTCTTCAGTCACTGTCTTAGTTCCCTGTGTGTCAATGGGGAGATTCTAAAATTCAGTAAAGCAAAAGTCTGATTTTCTTGCTAAGCATAGACCCCTCAGGCCTCCAGAGACCTGAATACTCAGTGTTCCCAGGACCAGAACTAAAACAGGTGGGCCAGCATTTAGTCCATATGCTCCTCAGCTCTGGAGCAAACTCTGGAAACCTGAGATGTTCAGACTGTTGGTTCCTTTAAACCCGAACTGAAGACAGTTCCCTGAAACAATCTGAGTAAAGAACCTGACCACTGAATAACTGAGCCGTGATATTCAAGATTGGATCAAGATTTAAAGTGAAATATCAAACGTACATTTGGATTTAGATTTGCCTTTTAAATCTGTATTTCAACACCTGTTTCTTGGGTGGAATGATTTGAAGTGTTTGACGAACTGTATCTGGCTCTCTTCTAAGCAAAAACTTAACCGTTTCTGTTTTTCCTTGGATATGTGTTTGAATTAACTTATTTTTCAAATTACAGCTTTTCCATGGCTGTGTGTCATTTTGCCTGTTATTCCTCTGCTTTTGGTTGTTTTGCACCCAGTGTTTTTTCTTGTAGCCTCTACTGCCGTCAACCACAGAACATTTCATACCTCCACTGAGAACCGAAGCTTTAAAGGAATGTTCTTGATTCTATTCATAGTCTCCTGGAAGATAATGTGATTTTATGTCTCAAATAAAAAAAACATCTTACTTTCATTGCCCTTCCAGTACTACATATGAGTACGTGTTGCCAGCAGGTAATTGCTTAACTTAACTGATAATAGGTGGCTGTTTTTAAAGCCTAATTTAGACAGAAATCAGATACAGACAGGGACCACTGCGTCACAGGAACAGAGGGCAGATTAAAGGTTGAGGGTTTTAGCTTTGTCTGTTGTTGATGGTAATTTTAAGGTGTGGTCTCCTATGGTATATTCACTGTCAACATAAAGTCTTTGAGAAATAATCATTCTTTATTCGTTCTGTGTTGTCGGTTTTAACTAAGCCCTTAGGCCAAACTTGCAATGACTGAACCACACACCACAATTATGTTAACTCCTGTTCAGCCTATTGGTCTCAGTGGTTCTCAGAATAAACTAAACTGCGAGGAGAAAGAGGGGAGTTACAAGACCACATTCTCTAGATGCTACGTGATTTGTTAAGCGTTAATGAATACATTTATTAGTTGTTGTTTTTTTCATGAAAACAAGCCCAGTATAAGGACTCCTAAATAACGTCAGCTCAGTATGGACTTACTGAAAGCAGAGTAAAGAGGGTATCAGATGAGCTAAATCAGATGGCATATTAAAATCTTTTCAACTAATAAGTAAATGCTGTTTAGCAGGGGCGCCCAAAGCCTGGCCTGGAGGCCATGTGCGGAAGAATTTCCATGGAAGGATTTTTATTTCTGGTTTAGAACAAAAAATGTGATTATTTACAGTATGACGCACTTAACTTGAATTTTCTTAATTAGGGCAAAACCAACTAGTAGGGATATTTATGGAGGAACAAAACTGACAGAAAAATTAAATAAAACCAGAAATATATTAAAGACAATAAACAATACACTCAAATCCAACAATTAAAAAAATTATAAATTATTACATTTTTATTTATATGCCTTTGTTGAAAATGTTTCATACTTTAATTGACATTCACGTTTTTTTCTTTCTTTATTTCCAACATATTATTAATTTAAGCATTTGATTTTAATTTTATGATTTTTGTCATTGAATTTTCTTACAGATCTGTCTCCGCCAGCTCTGAGCTCGTGCTCAGCCCTCAGACCAACCAGAGATAGAGCCGAGCACCGAGCGGTGCAGAGCAGGAGAAAGTATTTGTCAGTTGAGCGCCCACCAGACAGACCAGGTGAGCAAGCTTTATTAAGATTTAAGATTTATTAAGAGGTGACCCAATGAAGGACCACCCACCTTATCTGCAAACAGAGGCAGAAATGCATAAGGAAAAGTGAAAAAGAAGGCAGAAAAATGTAAAAAGAATACATAAAATAAAAAACATTCCGTAAAAAAAACAAGAAACGAAAAAAAAATTAAATGAATCAGTACATGTTAAGTGTACTGTTAATTTATTGGGCCCTTTATATACTTTTGCTTTTATTTTTAATTCTGTCAGTTTCGGTCCTCCATACTCAGCCTTCCTTTAGAGAAATATATAATTTAAGAGGAACTACCCTGTTTGGTGAAACAGTAGACCAGATGACACTAATAGTATAAGTATTCATATCCTGTATGGAAGCATGCACCTTTCATTTTAATGTGCCAATGTGTGATTTAATTTACCTGTTTATTTGCTGATGATAGAAATACATTTTACCACTGAGGGACAAATAATCATTCCATACAGAAAACAAACAAAGATCTGGCGCATACATAATACATTTTTACAGTGCAACTAAGGATCTGGTCCATGCAAATAATCAGCAGCAGCCCTGTATAATTTCTGTCTTTCTGGTCATTTAGCATTAGATTTTCTTTAGTGATCAGTTCCAGTAAGCAGGGTACGGGTTCCTACTTTTTTCTGCTCTAATTGTCAGCTTCACACTACTCTGGCTACACCAGAACCTGTTATTATCAGCCCCATCTGCCTCTAATGCCTTTCCAACTAAACGGAAGAGTAATGGAGGGGCACATTGGTTTGTTCTGTTGCTTCACCATTTATTAACATTTTCCTGCGCTGATTTGTACCATCGTAGAACGGAGTGCTGCGTGGTTCACAACCGTGCATCTGGAAGGGGGAGCTCAGACCGACAGAACCCAGAACCAGGTCACCGGACCGTCTGTGTCCGTCACGCTAACAGCTAGCGTTAGCCTATGTCGTCCAGGAGGTTTACTGCTTCACGGTTGCAGAGACGGGAGCTTTATGGACCTTTTCCTGTTGCTCTCAGACATTAGAGTCGTGGCGTTAGCTTAGCATGGAGAATCGTTCAGTATTTGTTTTTTATTGTCCGCCTGTCTCAGGAAACGTTCCTCTGAACAACGCCGTTGGTTTTGTCTTGACAATAAGGGGCATGTTTCCTTCTGGCTTTACTGGACCTGCTAGAGATGAACCTCCCAGCAGCAGATAATGACTCTGGTCAGGTGAGGCTGCAGGAAGGGCCGGGCCGTGTTGATGCAGCGCTGCTGCTGGAGAAAGGACAACAATCTGGACAAATGTCAGCAGGTCAGTTTGTATCCCTTTTAATGCAAATCAGTAACTTTGAATAATACATTTTTTTTAGTGTTGATTATATCGAGGCAGATTATTTTGACCCTACTTCACACCACATTCTTTTCTGCAGCCTTGGGGCCTGAGCCCCCCAGTCTTCAAGCCTAGTGACGTCCCTGCGTGACATGGGGGGGGGGGGGGGGGGGCTGGCTCTGATCCAAACGAAGGTCCGGCCGGCATCTTCAGAAAGTACAGACAGCGTAAACATCGAGACACAGATCGGTGGATGATTGAAAGGTCCAAAGATGGAGCCGAAGTGATTTGTTCAGGCGTCCAAACCACAGCGGTCCGGGCCGACCGGAGAGAGGGTTCTCAGCGATTATGGGCTCAAAGAAAAACCGGCGCTTTGCAGAAAGAAAGAGGGAAAAAAGTCTGCAGCTCGATGTTTCCTGTACAACTGTGGGTTAGTTAGTACAGGTCGCTCTTTGTCAGACAGCTGATCAGAAACATGTGGACGAACAGGACAGACAGACGGACGGACTGTCAGTGGTCCTTCTCAGCAGACCGTCTCTGACTACAATCCAAGGGAACCAAAACTTACCCGTCAGTCCGATGCAGAGCGCACAGAGGAGCAGATGGGGAACATGGCTGCTGCGCATGATCGACGAGTCAAAAAGCGCCGCTGATCCGTGGAGGGGGCTGCCGCTTTCTCTGTCTACGGACGAGCGAAGCGCGCACCGACTAACGGGACAAGTTCTCCTGGGCTGAGGGAAGCCGTTTAGTAAGCAGACTGGGCCCGCCTACAGAGCAGGGAGCAGCCCCGGTGCTGCCTCCTCACGATCCCTGCAGAAGATGTGTGGAAGTGTCGAGCACGGCAGCAGAAACCAACGAGTTCATGCTGGAGGACGCCCAGACAGCTGTCTGAGGCAAAGATACAGACAGTCTGCGGGATCTGTGCTGCTGGGTTCCCCTTCAAACCCAGTAGAGAAGAATGTAGAATAAGCCCGTATATTTGTCATTATTAATCCTTTATTTAACCAGACAGACCCACTGAGATCAAGCCCTCCTTCCCATGGATGGCCTGGCCAAGAGAGGCAGCAGGACACCTCATAGCGGACATGACAGACAACAAGAACAAACACTGCTATTAACAATACATAAAGTGCAAGCGATTGTTACAGTAACAACATCATTAAAAACAGTGGCTATTTCTAAAAGGTCCTGGGTTCTAATCCTGTATTGGCACCTTTCTGCATGGAGTTTGCATGTTCTCCCTGTGCATGCGTGGCTTCTCTCAGGCTACTCTGGCTTTCTCCATAAACATGACTGTTAGCCATGAGCTGTTTCAGACGTCTCCGAAGGATGCGTCCCTTTGCAGCTGGCCCAAGGAGGCATTCTGGCCCAGAAACACCTTAGGATGATCCAGGAGTAGAGGGTTAACTGGGCACCATTTCACAATTGGAGAAGGTTTTCTATACCACTCATAAAATTTAACTTAATTCGCAAAACACAAGAACATGGATTTGTTCTGTAAATAAATGAGACAAACTGTAACTATAATTGTAGGAAATTTGGGTTGCAGAATATTATCTAACAGACCAAAAATAAGTTCTTGTCCTTGAAGAGACTTGCCTACCAAATAAAACCCATTAAAGTAGGTTTTAAGTACATTCTTTTGTCTTATTTGAGCGATACAAGTCGATGGTGATGATGCTCAGAAGCTGTTTGCTTTAAGAAGCCGACCCTCATTACCAAGTTCTATTCATCAAGTTGGAGGAAGAGGATAAACAGACACAGAGGAAATGATATTATCATGTAATTACCTGCAATCAAAAGTAATAGATCCATTCAGTCACTTTGAACTCAACCACATCATTTTGATTAAAATAACCTGAAATAACATTTGAAACACATTGGAGTACTATTGTCCTTTAAATAGTTTGAATGACTCGATACTTTTGTGTTAATATACTTTTTCAGGTCCCCAACTTTTCATAACAGAGCACATAACAAAGCATCAAAAACAAAAAGTTAACCATCTTATAAAAAGCAGACAATGATGCTTGAATTGGAAGAATCAAATACTGTGATGGTTTATTATTACCTGGCTTTCATGAAGACATGACTAAAAATGAAAAAACAAAGGGCTGATCGCTCCATTTCTGGAATGACCCAGGAGGGATGGCGTTGGTGCTACTGCAGTCTGACCTCAGATATGTGAAAGAGAAAAGTGGGATAGATGTTCTCCTGGAAAAATAACTACATATATCAAGATGATATCACCACTTTCTAGTAATGATATCATCTGACAATATACTAAATTCCATGGTGGATTTACATTGATCTGCCAAAACATTATGACCAGGTAACATAGGTGCCTCTGCTTATGTTGTTACAGTGCAATGTTCTACTACAGAGGTTCCCAAAGTGGGGGCCACGAGACACCTCTACTATATTCATAATTGTATAATTTCTTATCAAAATACTATGACTTTATTTGTATAATTGGAACTCCAAAAAGAAAAAGAAATCCCACCCGCCAAAAGGGGGTCATCAATCTGTGGCTCTGTTGTTTTGGGGGTTGCAGGCTGAAAAGTTTGAGAAGCCCTGATCTACTCAAACAGTCAGCAGAAAATCAGAGAATTTGAAAGGGGGGGGGTCTCTGAGAACACTTTAAAGAAAAAAAATAACACACACATTTTGAAATGTATTTTATATTTGAAAATAAAAGAACAGAACCTTAACAATTATACAGAAAGGGTAGTGAGCTATAAAAGGCTAAACAGGTTCTGATTTAACATTCTTTCCATTCAATAAGAGAAGCTTTGTTCGCAGAGAGAGAGAGAGAGAGAGAGAGAGAGAGAGAGAGAGGGAGAGAGGGAGAGAGGGAGAGAGATGGAGAATGCTTTTTCAATAGAACAATCTACAACCTGCTATTACCTTTACATTAAAACTGGTCTTTGTCCTCATATACACTCAAGACAGGCTCAAATTAGAGTTTCCATCACAGAGCAAATCGAAAACAGATTATAGAAAGAAAACATGACGAACAAAAATTTGGTTAAATTGAATAAACACTGGAAATTTGGCTCCATCCAGTGTCACAGGTCTGGTTCTAAAATCTGACATATCTGTTGAATATTTTCCTATTTATTGGGTTTTCTGCAGAACTCCTGAAAAAAAGACATCAAGATAACAGAAGACGAATCATCAGACTCTCATACAACAACAAAGAGTCTTCTGTCAGAGGCTTCTCCAGATCTGCTGTAAGACAGACCGCTACAAGAGATCCCTCCTGCCGGGAAAAACCTCTATAAAATGAGTTATAGCAGCATTTAATTTCCCTTTGGGATTAATAAAGTATTTTGGAATTGAATCAATGACATGAAGGAGGTCATTGAATGGGCAGATTTCTCTGACATGAGTGTTCTTTTTTTTGTCCGTTATTTTTTTCACACTTACTATTATTTTTTCCCTTTCGAGTGTTCTTTCTTGTGTTAGGAAATGCTCGTGCAAAGTATTGTAGCTTTTTGCCCATATGATGGCAGTGTTGTGTCATTCTAAGGAGGAGCCGTGTTTGTACTTTTTCTAGTTTAATGTCAGCAGCTGAAGCTGCTGTGCCGTGTGATTACAGATCTCTGTGTGCTTTGTTTAGTTGGGTAGAAAATGAGGAGTAAAACAAGTCCAGAAGCCAGAGAAGTTACTCCACATTAACCACTTAAACAAATGTGACAATATGTCTGAGTCAGTTTAGCGTTTTCAGGCTTTCGAAAATCATAAGTTCATATTTATTTTAAACAGAACACTTTTCCTTCAGTCACTAATGAAAATGGAAATGTCTACTGAGTGCAGTATTTCAATCCATCCTGGTCATTTAGCTCTTTTGCCATTTTGTACTCAGTTTTGGTTGCTTCCAACCCAACTTCATGTGCATGTAACGGGTTTACAGGACGTTTTGTTCTGACCATCCGGAGCCAGCCGGCTCTACCAGGGTTCAGAACCACAGTCAATGCAAATGAGATATAAAGTCTTCATGAGATTATAGCTTCAAATACAGAAAAAAATGTCGCCTCCAAGAAAAACAAACTGGTAAATGGTAAAGAACACGTGTACAAAATGGAATTAGGAGGAGATGGTGCTGTGTGGTACCAACTGGGGTATTAACCAATAAACTGGCCCTGCTCCACCTTAACAACCATCTCAACATCACCGAACTTCTCAAAATGTTCCAGAACATGAGTCAAAAATCTCTTCTTCCCACTTTGTTGAAATCGCCGCCTGAGAAGCAAGGCTGTTTTAGTTCAGGATCTGTAAAAAATGATAAATATTCCATCAGTAGAGATTTTGTTTCTTCAGCTCTACTCTGTTTCCCACATCTTCATGCTTACAGATTATATTGAGCCCAACTCATGACATAGTCTTTGACAAACAGGTGTTCCCTGGTGGAGACAAATCGAAGCAGCCATTCTTCTCTCTGGCTGCATCACTGGACAGTCCATTGCAGGGCTTGTGTTGCTTATCATCTTCATCCTCTGTTGGGCTTGTCTCTTGTCCTTCTTCCTCCTCATTGTCACTTCTCTCATCTCTTGTTAGCTTTGACACAGAAAAGTTGAAAACACACACACACACACACACACGGACATCCTTGTTTAATGTACATAGAGATGACTGTGACTTGACTTCCTCAGACTCACATTCGTTTTCAAGACTTTCTATAGCCTCACCCTAAACATTATCAGCAGGCCAGCTGACAGCTTTGCTAGGGCCCGGGACAACGCAGTGTTTTTGGGCCCCCCCTCTACACCTGCCGCCACCACACACACACACACACACGCACGCACGCACGCACGCACACAAACAAACACACACACCAAAAAAAAAGTCAACTTAACTGTATACTTCATGCCCTGGAAATCTCTGTATTTTATATTGGATATTTTCAACCCATCTATTGAATTTAGTGCACTACTTGATCTTTTCTTCATAAGAGAACAGCAAGCACTGCAGCCAAAATATGGCCTTTTTTCATCTGCTGTATATTAGCCAGTCCCTAACAATGTTTTCCCTTCCATTGCAGGAGGTAGAATATGTTAGATACTTTGGGAATTCTCTGCCCTCTGAATCTCTGAGAAAGGCTTCCTTTTTGCCATTAAACACACAACATTCGATCAGAATCAGTCAGTTTTGTTGGCCATAACGCGGGATCATTGAAATTAACGCTGTGATCCATCTCTGAGCGATCATGCTCAGACTATCCAATCGGGCAGTAAGCCTCTCCACCTGCACTGTCTCTGTTATCGCTAGGGATGGTCCCCCAGCGTGTGTTTACCCCCAGTATCATGAAACTGTTGACCTTTTGGGTTTTGTGATTTTTATTTTATTATTACAATTAAATAATAATAATAATGTTATGTTCATAGTGTTTTTTTCCTAATCCACCTCTTATATCTTTCGATCCTCATGTAATTTTGTCTGTGTTGTGTGCACCTGCCTGTTGCTTTAATCCTATTTATTTCCCTGTCGTGGGATAAATAAAGGATTAACTAATGTTATCTTATCTTAAATAACATTTTTTAATAGGATATATGTACTGGGTTCTTTCAATGTCTTAATTACCTTTTCTGTGTGGGCTCCAGTAACATATGATAGATAATATCTACTTTGAAAGGTAACATGAACTGCTGCTGAAGATGACCACTCTGATCTACCTGGATGTTTTCTGGAGGACTGAAACGCCTCAGTCAGTGATGTCAGTCTGTGGGTCTGGGTCTGTCGGGGCAATGAGAGAAGTTTTGTTTCCTCTCTCCGTTTCTGTCGCTCGACGTTTTCTTGCCCATGGTTTTTCACGTGCTTATATAAATTTGTTGTGTTTCCACTGAATTTAACCGGCTTTTTAGAAAACATACAGCTTGATTTCATTTACGGTATTAAAAAATAGCCAAACGGCGCTACTTTCTCTCTTCATGTTTTTCCGCTCCTGCGGTCTCTCTCTCTCCAAGTCTGAGCAGCAGCAGCGCAGTTGTTTGTGTGTTGAGTGGAGAGAGAGCTGAGTGGGCGGGCCAGGCTGAGCCTGCGTGCTGATTGGCTGACGCCGCTGAGCCATGTACGAGAGGGGAGGGGGAGCAGCAAAGTGCCGTGACACAGACTGGGAGAGTTTGGTGAAGCTGCTGCAGTCAGCACGTGCGCTGACTGATACTCTGACCATTTGTCAGTGTCAGTTTTGGGCCCCCCCTCTGTCCTGGGCCCGGGACAATTGACCCGTTTGTCCCCCCCTGTCGGCGGGCGTGATTACCAGTATATACCCAACCCTAACCTAACCCTAGCTGACACCTTAGTGCTAAAGCTAACCCCTAGCCCAGAAAAAAACATTAGGACCAACAAAGGTCCTCACTTTCCATCTGAGTCCTCACTTTACTAGTAAAATGAGCAAAACATTTTCTCGCTCAGCTGCAACACACACACAAACCCCTCCCTTGCACCAATAGTCAAGAAAGAACACATGACATTATAGTTCAAAAGAATCATTGAAATAAAATGCCTCAAAGCAAGTAAACAACAAGCTACTGTACAACAGCAGCTTCAGTACAGCCAGCTTGTAAATACACCTGCTTGTAGATTACTGCTCATTCCGACCTAAAAGACAGATGACCTCATTCTCAGGAAAACAATGAGCCCCACACCTGTAACCTCGTCAGCTTTCTGCTGTTCCTGCTACATCACTGCTCATTCATATTTAGGACGGTCGGCCCATCCCTCAGTCTTATTTGGTGCTAGTATGCCGCCATTGCAGCGTAATATGTTTGAGGTGAGGTGTAGTTTTGAAAAAGCTGTCCCTAGTGCGAAAGCCGGGGTTTTATTGACTCTTGATGGTTCCAAATTCTTGGCAGTAGAAGTTGCAATGACCTTTGTAATTTTCCTGAGTTAGGGGGAGCTCTGAGCTCACCATCTCAATGGTGGGTGGATGGTGGCAGGGGACGATCAGCTACTTTACCTTCGCCTCGGGGTGAAACTAGTATTTTTCTTCTGTTTGTTGCATACCACTAATATTTCATTTGAGTAAAATATTAGGTTTCATATACCATATCATATGAGGCACTATATAAATAAAATTGAATTTAAATACTTGTGAATTGGTGCAGTGCACAAACAGACACACAGTGTTACTTACTGTGCCAAACAGAAACTTCCTGATCATGCGGAAGATGAGGTAGGCCCAAAACATGTGAAGGAATAGAAGAACCACAAGCATCCCATTGAAGAAGTAGTACCCAAAAAAGGCTGGGTAGTGGTCCACTGGGTAGACCCAGGTACAGTGCATCAACCTGGAAAACAATTTAAAAACCCGCATGAGTGTTTTCCCCCGGTGTGAACAGTAAGAAAGCACTATTAGACGAGTAAGTGATTTATGCTGATCCAGGTCAGAGGATGATAAAACCTGAGCATGTTCTGTAGCAATCTTTGGTCAGTGGAGTCAGTGAAAAGGAGTCTAAATAATCCAAAAGCCTAACCCACGCTGGTAAGTGCTGGCAAACGAAGCTAATTAGTTCTAACTAGCTTTTGGACACACAATTATTGCTTCAAGCATGACGACATGGATTCAAATTTGATTTAATTTGAGTCTCACTGGGTTCATAGATAGCCCTGGTTCAACGTAACACTAATCTTAACATTCCTAAGATATTTTCTTGTTTAATTAAGGTATGCTAACGAAAAAAAAGTTTTAATGACACTTAAGTAAATACATCAGAAGTTAACATTTACAATGTTGACCCTACTTCTTGATATGCCCTGTAGTTTGGTTTTAAAAGCTAGATTGATCACAGGCTTCTGTTTGTTCACCTGCTTCCCAAGAACTGACCCCAGGCTCTTAACAGTGACCGACTGGTGAAAGGTTTTGGCCATGGCTTAGAAACGCAGATATTATAATCCCTGAGATCCTGTTCTGTTCCCCTTTGCCTTGTGACATGCTGCTCCACTCTCCTGGGAAATATACAAATAATTACTAAATTGTCTTTGGAGGAAGATGCACTTGGATCCCACTCCTTGTATACGGGGGACTTCTTGGGGAGAACCTAAAGTAAATGCACGCTCTTGGTTAAGAAACAAGCCCAATCTTGGACTAAATTGGGATGCTTCGCAATTGAGTCCATTTAGGATCAGTGGTAGCTCTTAACATTATTTCTCCAGACAGATTCAAGATACAACAACTTGGTATCGACTTCTGCAGCTTATCCTTATGCCTAATATGGATTCGGTCTGCCATGGAGGTTTCCTTTGGACCGAAGTGGCTTCTTTCTGTTCTGGTGACGACACGCTTCTGTTCCACACTCCTCAGGAAGAGACAGTTCTGGATCTTACAGGTGAACTGCTCACCTTGAAATTCTTGAGGACCCAGAAAGTTATTTTGGCTCCAATCTTCTAAACAGCACTTTGAATGTAAAGGGCCATTCTGTGGCAAAGTACTGATGGCTGCAGCTTTTCTTTGGGGGTAACCATTGTTAAGACAATAGGACTTTGATTACCAGCCCATCTGTCCCATTTTTGAAGCAATTGCTCCACTAATCATGCTGGGCAAAGCCAGAAATATAGGTAAATATCAGTTATTATTACTAAAAGTTAACAAATAAAGGTCTTTGAAATGAAATATGACTCACAGAAGTCAGGTGTATTTAGATTTTATCCAAATCAATACCAAAATGAAATTGATATTTATACCTACTCTGCAAAATCATCCATAGATGCACGCTTAAATCCTGTTTTAATGGTACGCAGACACACATGAAGGAGCTTACCAAAATGGAAAGATGATCAGTCGTGTTACCATAAACACTACAGCAAACACAACAAAAAGACCTTGGCTGGTTTTCTCCCATTTTGCATAGTTGAATAATTTGGCAGACTGAAAGAAAAAGGATTTGAAGAACAAGACATCAGTTTGAAAGAGAACTAGCGCTAGTGCAGTTCTGAGGCATCGTTTGATGAATTGAAAACACATATAAAACTATTCATTGTCTAAAATACAGTGACATGAAATGAAATACTGAAATGTACAGTATGTCATGAAATGTTGGACTTCGTGTTATGTACATATGGTTCCTTCCATCTGATTTTAGTCCTTATTTCCTGTCTTATTTGGGAAATTCAGGTACCTTCTCTTCACTTCCTGTTTACTGGGACTTCAGCTTCTTTCTATAACCCGTTTCAGATCATTCTTTTGTCTAGTGACCTACAGAAACAGCTTTTTTGGCTGAGTGTGTCCTCACAAATAAGGAATTTGACTTTGGTTCCACCTCGGTCTAAAAGTACAAACATTTAATTATCAATAAATACATTTTGTAAGAACTAAAAGAGGATTTTTCAAGGGATCATCAGCAGCCAATGTGTTTTGGCTGCTGTACAACCAGCTGTATGTCATTGAACTGATTGGTTGGATGCTACAGGCAGCTGGAATTGGACTTTAGTCAGTTTTTCTTTCTATCTGTAATGTTTACATTTGGCTTGATATCATTTCAGGTAAGTAATTAAGTTCAGTGTAGAACAAGCGAGGTACCCTGCTGCTACTGCTGAAAAAGACTGACTTCAAGCTATGGTTAGTTCAACCTTACTTCTTCCATTGTTACACAATGTTACATGTAACTCAAAAACCGTGATGTTCCCAAATAGCAGAAAGTTCTAGCAGGGAGTCGTCTTTGCTTTGTTTTGCCTTTTGTCCAACGACTGCTGGAGATATATATATATATATATATATATATATATATATATATATATATATATATATATATATATATATATATATATATATATATATATATATAAGATAGCTGTATATTATTTTTTCTTTGAATCCTTTCTACTAAAAAAAATCAATATCATCCTTTTAACATTTCACAGAACTTTTTGGCTGAGGAAACAGGTAATACACAAACATTTAAGAATACAGGAAGTTATGACTAAAACCTATTCAGCTTAACAATAATTAGTTCTAAACTATTTATGATCCAGGTTTCTTACTGACCTCCAGTAAAACATCAGAAGCATCATGGACTAACATGACCAGCGTTCCTACTCGGATGAAGTTTGCACACCAGGAAAATGACAGAAGGATCAGAGTGGCCAAATGGTGGATGATCTGCTCCTTAAAGTCCTGAATTAGAGGATATCCTCCAGTTAACACAGAAAACACGGAGAGTAAGTTTACATTTCTGCTCACAATAGTTGTGAGCAGAAATGGGAAGATGGATGAAGCTAAATACAGAACAATCCTCTATTAAATGTAGTATTAATACAATTGAGTTTATTCAGAATGTGTCAATCCACAACAAATATCATCTCAAGACAGACCGGTACAGGAGATCCTTCCTGCCTGCAGCCATCACCATCTAAAACAACTGATTGAAGAAACCACTATGACATGAGTTACATGAGCATTTAATTTCCCTTTGGGATTAATAAAGTAATTTTGAATTGAATTGAATTTAGAAATTGTAGAAGCTACACAAGCCACACTTTTCAGAATGTTACAGGTTTGCTACTTTGTGATAGTCTCAAACAAAGTACATAGAAGTTTGTAGTTGTTACATAATAAAATGGTCTGAATAGTTTTGCATAAAAATCACCAATCTATATTCTGCCTCAAGTAAAGTTCTATCAGTGGCCCAGAATAGATACTGGTACTTAAATGTGGTCTACAATAAGTGTTGCAGAACTCTCCCTACATTTTAGAACAATGGGCGTCGACGGAAGCCTTTATGTCAAATCAGTACACGTGTTTATATAAACATTTTATATTTAAGACGCTTTCAGGTTATTGAAACTTTGTTTTCATTATTTAACATGTAAAACTACAAAATGCATAATTTCTGCAGAACTGGGCAACTGAAGAACAGAATTGGAGTTTTGGTCTTTCAGGAGCACGGCTCACCTTCCTCTTGACGTCAAAGGCAACACTGCAGAGAAGACAGCCATAAAAGCTCATCTCCAGGATGTAATACCAGTACTGAGACTCCAGCATGGACTGTGGACAGAGGGGCGAGAAGAGATGGACAAAAAGACACACTTGGTTACGCAGACAAAAGGTTTCTGCCTTAAAGCTACGTTCTCTATTCCTACTCCATCCATTGGCTATCCTCGACTCATCCTTGATGGGTTGAGGGGGTTTGGTGGTGGGGTGCTCATTGGTCGGGGTACTCTGTGAGCTGGTCCCAGTCATAGGGCTACACAGAGACACTGGACAAAAAGCCAAGCACGCACACTCTTTCTTATGAAGACCAATTAACCTAACAGTCATATTTTGGACCATCAGAGGAAGCTGGAGTACACAGAGAGAATTCAGTTCTGCAAACTTTATGCAGAATGAGCCCAGGTCAGGATTGGAACCTGCCCTCAACCCTTGATAGTATCGCAGATGCTGTTTGACTACAGCTGACATCAATCTGGGTTTCACATTTACTTAATCAAACAGTGTTGGTCATGTGAACGTTTTGGTTTTCAGCTGTGAGAAAAGAAACGATACAAACCTGCTTAGGATAACCTGTCCATACTTCTCTAGAGTCATACAGCCATTCTTTCTGTAAAATTGTTGACAAAAGAAAACTACAATTGCTCAGTTAATGGGAAATTTAATCAAAGAATCATTTACATTAAAACTACAGTCACAAGTCAGCGTTAGTTTACAGGAATGTCAGCTGCTGCTGAAACGGAGTTGTGTTTTAACAAGTTGTGTACTTACATCATAAAGTGCTGTGATTCCTCCCAGAAATGCACACAGGTAAAAGACAAACCTCCAGCTGCAGCATCAGAGAGGAAGCATTGGATGCACACAATTCTTTTAGTACATTCATGGGTATTTAAGCTAATAATATTGTCATCACAAACACAGAGACAAGTACACTCTCACACTCTCAAAGATGACATCACAATTCTCTTGTGTCAGGGTTAAATGAACTCTGTCATTTTGTTTTCATCTCTAATGGCTCAGATAATAATAATAATAATCTGTTTGAAAATAATTTTGGATTAAAATGCCTGTTTGCATTTATCAGCACAACTTAAATATGTAAATATCTCATCATGTTTGTCCCTATTCTCTTAATCTTTGGCCAACAAAGAAAAAAAGAGAGTATTTCCCACACACTGGTATTATTACTACAATATTACTGAAAAAAAAACTGAAAAAAAGATGAAAATATTAAGTTATAATACTTCAAATGAAGCTGTCCTGGAGATTCATTTATGCTTTCTGACAGAATTTTTGTGGACCCTATGAATTTATAGTTTTAAGTTTAAATTTCTGACCACTTTTAGACCAGTTCTGCTTCATCTAAATCTAGAAGATGGATATAGGTGTAAACCACAGCTATAAATGGGCATTTAAGTAACTTGTGTGTAAGTTAGGTTTATTCACCTTCCAAAATCAACTATAAAAATAAATATGATATTGCATTTGGCACTATAGAGTTTTCATTTGTTATGAGACCAGTTTTCTGGTGCTAATTCTCCAATCCCGAAGAAAGACGTTTGCCTTCACCTCTCCTCATATGGGGTTGCACTAGAGCTGCTGCAGCATGGTTAGAAAAAGAGCTGTTGTTGTGCAGATTAAGTGCTAAAAGAGCCACTTCACCTAAACTTTGCACACTGCATCACATCACCGCTGGTTGGTGTTTACTGGGCAGGGGTGACGCGGTTAGGGTAAGTACTACCTGGAGGGAGCGGGTATTGACCGCTCTACGTAGACCTGTTCCAGGACAGGGAGTGGCTGCTGCTCAGAGAGCAGAATTCACGATGTTTACTCAAATAGGCATGAACTGAGCAAAACACTACTTTGGGCACGATTTTGATGAAGGAATAACATCATAGCATAGTTAAAAGCTCAAGAAAGTTGATTTTGCACAATATTGGCCCTTTAACATTAAACTCTGATCTTTGGGTTACTATGCATTTCACAATGTCTTTGTTCAACCACTTTGGTTTTCACCCATCTAATTCTATCTCATAAACAAACATTCACACACACACACACACACACACACACACACACACACACACACACACACACACACACACACAGTCATTGAAGCTTCGAGTTATGACCTGGCCTCTCTGAACTTCTTTAGGACTCCAGGATGATCCTGTCTCCGTCTTCTTCGGAACCAACGTTCAATTTGTCTGACTGGCAAACTGCTTTTTTTAGACAACCCATGAATGTCAGCCTGAAACAAAACACACACACACACACACACACACACACACACACACACACACACACACACACACACACACACACACACACACACACACACACACAGAATAAATGTGGTTAAAGGTCACAGGTTTCCAAATATCCCTGTGTGTTAAGGGCCTGTTTGTTTGGCTCTCTGAAATATCTAAACTCAACAATGCACCAAAAACTAAATTTTGTCATTTTTTTGTGACTACTTTGGTCTTTTCAGTGATAACATTTATCCTTTTCACAAATGGATATTTGTAAAGGTGCATTGGGGCTTTAAAAGGCCCCATCCTGTGGAAGAGGTGGGTGGACCAGATGACTGGCTGCACATAAACCAGCTACTGTGAGCCGAGCCTGGTTAGAAGGGAGTTGTTTTACTGTAAACCCTTTTTGTTTTGACCAGCGCAACAAGGTTTAATTAGGACACAAGCTGCCAGACTGCTCTTCTTCTGGTTGAAAATCTGGAGTTCAGTCCACAACCCCTCGGCTTGAGAAAAATTGTGCAGGCAAAACAACGACGTGTGCCTCAGTGTAGAAAGAGCTGTATCTCCACAGACAACGCTGAATGTATGTGAGCGAGCGGAGGAAATGATGGTAGCAGTATTTCATACAACATAGACAACTCTGAAGGTCTTATGTAGACATTGATTATTGCATCCAATTTATGTGGTTATAAATACCATGATCCTGTCATAAAAAGCTCTTCAGTCTAGCCATGAGGTGCTTGTGAGCTTGTCATGAAAAAACAGCAGCAAAACCAGAAATCACATTCTTAAAAGAAATGTGTCAGGGTGCAGTTTTGCCTGCTGCACCCTTAGCAGTTTCCAGCACCTTCTTCCTCCAGCCCAGCTCTGACTCCACTCAGCCTAATCCTCTACACCCTCCAATCACCCTGGACTCTCTCCACTTGCTTGCTCAACTATAAAGACTCACTCCAGTCAGCTCCTCACCGCCGGTCCGTCTTCAATCATCTGATGCCCTCAGTCAGAGATTCTCCCATGTCTGGCTGAGCATCAACTCTCCTTAGTCTGACACCAGAGGTTCTCCCCACGTCTGGTTACCAGAGCTTCTCGCGCCTGTCTGCACCTCCAAGTGATCTCACAACTGTTCTGTCTGTTTCCCCTGTTACTCCAGCTCCAGCCCCCGTGTCTCAAGAACATTCTCTGCTGCGTTCCTGGTCCTTCTGCAGCCCCTGTGTTCCAAGAAGAACCCTCTCTGCCGCATTGCTGGATCCACTGCAGCCCCAGCGTTCTATGGACTATCTCTCTGCTGCGCTCCTGGTCCTACTGCAGCCACCTGCGTCCAAGAACTCTCTCTGCTGAGCTTCTGATTCTTGGCGCTGCACCCGCAGCTCTCTCCAGTCCTCCAGCTCCTGCACCCTCCACTCACCAGCTCCATCCCGGTATTGACTCTGGTTCTCTTCTTCCACAACTCAATGCTCTACAATAAACTCTCTCAGAACTAAGCTCCGTGTGTGTGGTGTGTGTTCAGTTCATCCCGACAAATCATGACAAAGTGTCCTTCCTGAAAAATATATTTCAAAGCAATAAAACAAAGTTGCTATTTCTGTTTATTTGTTCTTTGTTTAATTCAATGCATTCTATATCCCGAAAAGTTGACCTGTTCATTCAAGTTCATATCCCAGCATGATCCCTTTTTTAAGAGCATTTCATTGTTTTGTTTTTTAGAAATATGGCTTAGCAAATTGGGTGCAGTGGGGCCAATCAGAACTGTTGCATGGCAATCATTTTAGCACAGCCACTGCACACCTAACATCTAGAGTCACATTCTCCAAGTGTTTGCATTTTAATTATCTTTTGCGTTTTCAGTATTTCCTTGTTTGTTTATTTTCATTTAGGTCTTTCAACATTAGTTTATGCTTTTGTTATTGGATTTATTTCCCTTAGATCCCTGGTTACCTTCCCCCTTGGTTAGCAGTTCTTAAGTCAGCTTCCCCTGTAATTAGTCTCGCTCCCTCAGCTGCCCCTCCTTCATTCTGTCAGCTCAGTTGCTCCTCTGGTTCAGTTGTCATTTCTCCACTCCTGCCTGCAATGATTGAACTGGAGAACCCGATAATCAGCTGAACACAGAATAGAATTTAGAAAAGTTTATTGTGAGGATGAGTTGTAGCAGCTGAGGCAGGCAAGCAGAACCAGACTTGACAGACGAAAAATGGCTGATGATGCAGGCAGGCAGGGAAGAGCAGGGGACCAGAAGATGCAGGTAGTGACAGACTTAGACTGAGTGATGAAGGCAGGAGCTGATCAGGTGCAGAAGGCGCAGGCCAATGACCCACCAGAACAGGCAGAGCAAGCAGCTGGAACTCAGAGAACAGGGCAGAACTGAGGAGCACGCAGGCACTGGAAACCTATGTCAGTGAGGGCTGAACTCTAGCAGAAATTCAAAGTCCAAAAGGCTGAGCACACAGAAACTGGGAGTGTCAAGGCGGCAGTGCACATGAGGCGAGACAAGACGATCTGGCAGGGATGAGTTGGCTGAGGCAGGTATATGTAGGCAGGTGAACACGTGAGCAGAGTTGACTGTAATTACTGGCAGCAGGCAGAGCTGATCTGGGCTAATTGACTGGTGACTGAGGAGACTGAGCTGATTGGCTGCTGACAGATGGCTGTTGGCTGAGGGGAGTGGAAACTAATCAGTCCAATACAAAGGAAACAAAAACCTAAATCATGACACTGCCTCTGTATTTCTCTGCACTGGTTGTCATTGCTTATCGCTGGATTCTTCTGTTATTCTGCTTTGGATTACGTTAACTCGCTCATTCAGTGCCCATTTCATTTCCTGATCTTTTTGACCTGTTCTCCCTGTGCAATAGCTTCCTGTAAGTTTTCCTGTTTTGTTTTTTTATTTTCATGACATTAAGTGCATATTTTAAAGCAACTTGGCTTTTAATTGTGAGGAAACAGTTCATTTGTATATTCCTTGATTCACTTTTTATACTGATCCTCTGCAGGGCCATGGGGAGGGGGGAGGCATGAGGAGGGGTACACCCTGGAACTCTCACTAGTCATTAACAGGGACATGCACATTCATTCAGAGCAAACCACCACTTTCACCCACATTTGTAAATTTAAACTAACGTGATATGAGGGAGGAAACCAGAATACATAGTGGAAACCAACACATACCCTACATGAGGACAACATGCACACTGGCAGGGACTGGAACCCAGGACCTTGGTGCTCATATGAAACTTTTGACAACACGACCCTGTTATGTCATATTAAACTTTTGTTTGTCTAGAATTTGAACAAAGGAGCAGCTCTTCACTTTTGGACATAACACCATATATGGCCAATGCTGACAGATTAACTCTTCCAGTACTGACAGGTATGTTTTTTTAGAATTATTATTTATTTTTCTTACCTGAGGTGGATTTCTACTGTGAGTAGTGTAGTAGAGCTCCAGGATGGGGTTATGTTTTGCTCTCAAATGAACTCGATGTCTGATTCCAGCCGAGACTGCGAGTGGTGTTGCTATCCACCTGTGGTACATTAAACACACATTCAGTACTGAAGGTGGCTGTGTCAATGAAGAAGGATTTGAGCAAGTCATTCCAATGGTGGCTCAACAAAAATAGAGAGAAAAAGTTTCATCTCAGAAAGCACTCCCGGCTCAAAGCATCAGAGTTTAACTCTGTCTCTGCTGAGATAGTCTGAGCTACTGCTGCAATTATCTTTGCGTACTCTTGGTTTATTTTCTGCAGAAAGTACTCCTGAATCTGTGTCTGCTCTGTCGCCTGAACCATCAGCGTCAAATGGAAGCCCATCCTGAGCCGGGCTCTGCTGGAGGCTTTCTCCTGAGTAATTCCTTTCTACTGTCATGGCCAAAAGTATTGAGAATGACACAAATATTATATTTCCACATGATCTGCTGCCCTCTGGTTTTCATGTGTGTATGTCAGATGTTGTCATCACATACGTACAGAAATACAATTGCAATCATATTATGAGTAACAAAAGCTTTTAATGACAGAATGAGTTAATGCAGCAAGCCAATATTTGCAGTGTTGACCCCTCTTCTTCAGGACCTCTGCAATTCTCCCTGGCATGCTCTCAATCAACTTCTGGACCAAATCCTGACTGATAGCAGTCCATTCTTGCACAATCAATGCTTTCATTTTGTCAGAATTCCTAGGTTTTCGTTTTTCCACCCGTCTCTTGATGATTGACCACATGTTTTCAATGGGATTAAGATCAGGGGAGTTTCCAGGCCATGGACCCAAAATCTCTATGTTTTGTTCCCTGAGCCAGTTAGATATCACATTTGCTTTATGGCAAGGTGCTCCATCATGCTGGAAAAGGCATTGTTCATCACCAAACTGCTCTTGGACGGTTGGGAGAAGTTGCTCTCGGAGGACATTCTGGTACCATTCTTTATTCATGGCTGTGTTTTTAGGTAAGACTGTGAGAGAGCCGACTCCCTTGGCTGAGAAGCAACCCCACACATGAATGGTTTCAGGATGCTTTACAGTCGGCATGAGACAAGACCGGTGGTAGCGCTCACCTCGTCTTCTCCGAACAAGCTGTTTTCCAGATGTCCCAAACAATCGGAAAGGGGATTCATCAGAGAAAATGACTTTACCCCAGTCCTCAGCAGTCCACTCCCTGTACCTTTTGCAGAATATCAGTCTGTCCCTGATGTTTTTCCTGGAGAGAAGTGGCTTCTTTGCTGCCCTCCTTGAGACCAGGCCTTGCTCCAAGAGTCTCCGCCTCACAGTGCGTGCAGATGCACTCACACCTGCCTGCTGCCATTCCTGAGCAAGCTCTGCACTGCTGGTAGCCCGATCCCGCAGCTGAAACACTTTTAAGAGACGGTCCTGGTGCTTGCTGGTCTTTCTTGGGCGCCCTGGAGCCTTTTTGGCAACAATGGAACCGCTCTCCTTGAAGTTCTTTATGATGCCATAGATTGTTGACTGAGGTGCAATCTTTCTAGCTGCGATTCTCTTTCCTGTTAGGCCATTTTGGTGCAGTGCAATGATGACTGCACGTGTTTCTTTAGAGATAACCATGGTTCACAGAAGAGAAACAATGATGCCAAGCACCGGCCTCTTTTTAAAGTGTCCAGTGGTGTCATTCTTACTTAATACTGACAGATTGATCTCCAGCGCTGTCCTCATCACCACCCACACCTGTGTTAATGGAGAAATCACTGAAACCATGTTAGCTGGTCCTTTTAAGGCAGGGCTGCAATGACGTTGAAATGTGTTTTGGGGGATAAAGTTCATTTTCTTTGCAAATATTGACTTTGCAATTAATTGCTGTTACGCTGATCACTCTTTATAACATTCTGGAGTATATGCAAATTGCCGTTATAAAAACTGAAGCAGTAGACTTTGTAAATATTAACATTTGAATCATTCTCAATACTTTTGGCCATGACTGTACTGTCACCACATGCTTGTTCGGTAGGACAAAATACAGGAAAGACAATCACTTCATGTAATCAGCCGGGCCTCTTTAAATGGATATTTTTTCATTATTATTATTTTAAATGAAAATTTTATTTTCATTTAATTTTAATTAAACTAGGCTTGATATGCTGGATAAAAGAAATCCCACTAGAACACATTTAGGTCTGTGGTCATAATGACAAAGTGTGAAAAAGTTGAAGGGGTATGAAATCCTTTGCAAGACGCTGTATTATTGTTTACGACTCAGGCATTTAGACTTTATGGACAAATGCTAGATTTGCTTAATCTGCTAGAACCTAAAGTAAATGGTGGGGTTTTAGGCCTGATCAGCTCAAAATTAAAAATAGAGTAACGTAAACTTTCCAGCATTTAAACCCCCAGTAAAATGTTCATACTTTGCTTTACAGAGCCTGAGTCTTCGGTGAAAGGCCAATCCATTCACATCCACAAGAACAGAGAGATTCTTTCTTTTCTCAAGGTGTCAAGGACAAAGTTTTTTTTTTTTGCTTCACAAGAACTCAAGTCCAGCAGCTTCTGCACCACACCTCAAACACACACTTTATATTTCTCAGACACCAAAAAAGAGAAAAAAAGTTCTGTTTTGTAATGTGTCAAGAACATGCTGCAAAGTTTCCCAAACCAGAGCTGCAAGAACAGAATGATGTAATGGAAGAGAGAACACATTTCTCTGTTCTCAGGCAGTGTGTACTGGCCTTAATCAATTGGAAGAGACCCTCTGTCAGTCTTTTAATAAATTGTTCATTTATGTAGCCCTTTACACAGCCAGTAAAGGCAATCAAAGTGCTTTATAATTAAAAACAATAAAGAAATATACAGAAATAAACAAAGCGTAGAACCATAAAAGTTGGCAATAAAGATTAAAATACAGCTATTCTGATGAGGATTGATTAAAAAGGACTTAGATCAGTGGTGAGCGCAGACACAGAGGCAGCTCGTTCTTTCAGGAGTTTACATTGAGCTCTTGCTGCTTATTTCAAGAAAACAGTGTAAAGCACACATGACACCGAGGTGCTGATCTGCATGTACACTCTCTGTGAACCGTACCTTTCAAACAGGTATCTGATGAGTAGAAAGCCAAAGGCGTAGGGCACTGTGATGTAGAGATGTGAGGCTTTGGCGTAGACCCGACCTTCTTTGTCTTCCAAGTCGGCCCACGACAGCTCGGCAGGCAGCCAGAGTTTCTCCCACCAGAACCACTCGTACAGAGTTTCAAACATCTCTCTTCTGTAAACAGGCTGCATGAGCATGCAAAGCAAACAGGGAGTAAAAACGAGACACCAAACTACAGGACAGTTTCATTAGACAATATCATCAGTATTCTGTAAGCAGCTGTATCTGCGCACAGTATGCACACGCTCACTCGCTCCTGAGGGTAATGCACTATCACCTACTCCACTAACTTAACAAGTTTTTGGACTATGGAAGAAAACCTGAGAAAAGACGTGTGCAATGTGTCCATTTATTTATTATTGTGCTTTATTTATTCCTCGGTATATGAAAGGTCTAAGTGTAAAGCTGACACATCCAACATAGGCGACAATGAACTTCCAGAGAGAACTTCCGACAAGCAGTTACAAATGTGACAGTTGCCCTGTACATACAGCAATATTTCCTAAACAAATATTGACCTATTCATCCCGCCCTTGGTTCCAAAGCCACGCCCTGTTAACAATCGGCCTTCCCTCTCACAGACGGCTCTACCCAGAGACAGAAGGACCGAGGCAGGGAAAAGGAGAAAAACAAACACTGCAAATGCTGACGATGAAAGCCTGGGTTGAAAGTAACACGAAACAGGTTCAGATGATAAGGGCGATCCGATGCTAACAGGTGCCTGTGGCCTGTTGCTAAGGTGTGGATGCTGAAGTGTTCACCAGCTCATTTCTGGTGTCCCATTAGAACGTGGAAAACGGCCCTTGCTGCTCCTAAACTTGATCCTTTCTGGATAAACACTCCGCAGCGTCTGCATGGATAATGATTAAACTTCCTCTGAGGTAAATGCCCTTGTTGCTTCTGCTGTTCAGTGCTATTTTACTGGATTCCAAGTATCTGCTGCAGCCATCATTCCTCCACCCAAATAGAGTTTCCACATACTCAACTCTGCTGCACTGCTAATAAGTGCATTTTCCTCACCAATGTGGCACCAAAAAACAGGCTTCCCAACATATAAGTCATTAATACAACAAAACAAACAATTTCTTACTTTTTCTGCTAAGCATAATTAACTATCTAGCTGTTTCCTTTACTTTTTTTCAAAAGTACAAAATGTAGACGAGTAAGAGCCTACTGATTTGTTCCAAGATGGAAATAAAGTTATGGGCCTGCAGTAAATTAAGTAAGTAAATTAATTATCCATCCATCCATCCATCCATCCAATCCATTGACTATGCCCACATATCCTTGTGAGTCGAGAGAAAGATGAGAATAAAAGAAAAGGACACAAAACTACTAGTAGAGAGAATACAATTGAGCAAATGGGAAAATATTAGAAGATGAAACACAAACTAAGCATAGAAAAATATTGAGAAAGTCATGTAAAAATGTCAAAACAGATAACGCAAGTTCTGCTGACACCAAGTGAGTCTCTCCTGCAAACTAACAGAATGAAAAAGATGTCGCTTTTGCTTAAGCATAGTCCTACATTTACTTTCACGGATTTCAACAGTGTGTAAAGAAAGTACTTGATAGATAACGCACAAATCAAATGGAGATGAAAGGCTCTACTTTGTCCCTGATATTCAGTGCTTTGCAAAAGTATTCACACCCTTTGAACCACTAACGTGAATGCACTATATTTGGTTTTATGTCCAAACTAGTGCATCGTTGCAAAGTGGAAGGAACATGATTATGTCATTGAAAAACTTTTTAAGTATAAATGTTCCAAATGGAGGGGAGTCTATTCAGCTCCACTGAGTTCTAACTAGCCTTTGGTGCCGTTACAATTAATTTTATACCCTGGTTTAAACTTTTCCACAGCTTCCTCCCTGACCCTGTGCTCCTTGTCTCCATGATGCTGTTTGTTCTCTGATGTTCTCTAACAAATCTCTGTGGCCTGTATTTCTGCTAACATCAAATTACTAGCCGGAGAGTGTAAGTTACTAACTAGGTACAGTAAAGTCCAAAAATATTCATACCCCTGTCAAATTTAGATAAGAAACTATTTTCATTCAAGCAGGAAGTTTGTGTCTAACAGGATGGGACAGGCATCTCTCAAGAGAAAATGAAGCCATGTAAAAGGAAGAAAATAATCTGTTTTTTTTTTATTTACACTTGGCAATATGAATTATACTTTTCCAAATAATCAATTGGAAAATCTTCGCTGGGATTACACTCCTTTTTCATACTTGCTGTGCAGCATTTGGGGTGTATCTTTTGGTATTTGGATGATTTATGTTTGGTGAAGAGCTCCAACGCTTTGAGGTTGGAAAGCCTCTTTATCATCACCCTAATCTTTAGCTCTCTCCACAGATTCTCTATCAGATTCAAGTCAAGACTCTGGCTGGACCGCTCTAAAATATTGTTATTATTTTGAAATAGAAGAAACATGTTGGTAAAATTAAACCTAAATCTGCCAGAAGAATAAATACATTTGGGCTTAGCTGTGAGGTGTGAAGGTAATTCATTGCACTTGATTTTATTTAGATGTATCAAAATAAAGGAGACTGAAAATAAATGGACACCACACCCTTCAGATTTTACTTTGTAAGGAGTTTTAGAGGTTTAAGATGTCTGAATACTTCTGTCAGGTATTGTAGCACGTATTTAAGGTTACACAAGGGATGAGACATAAGAACAGGTGAAATTACAGCAATGTTAATAGAGACCGCAGCCAGGCAACCCATATTATTGATTTGTCTTTGAGATGGCAAACAAAGCTAAGCACACAGTGAGGGAGTGTGTCACTACTCAGGCTGATTTTTAACAGAATCAGTCGAACCTGAAACTGAATGGGGGGAAGCTAAAGCTTGTATCATCAATGAGAGATAACTTGTATTCACTTGTTTTATACTATGATTCAATAAGATATTCCACTGGTACAACAATAAATTATATCATTAGGTCTTCATGAAATACATAAAATTTCTTGTTTTAACCCAAGCTGTTATAAAGAAAGTCAATAATGAGGCAATAATTCAGCTGGTTGTGACAATGGCACATACTTAGGAAAGCATTGTAATATTATCTCCAGTGAATCCGAGGGCACTCCTGTCGGATGTGATTTCAGCTCCGATCTCACAGCACAAACCCGGATCAACACTGAGGTCATGTTCATCTCCAACAAATAGGATCTTAGTTATCTCAAATCACAAGCTTCATATGGCATTAGAACCAACTTTTCTAACTTTTGGGTCAAAGCATGACCCCTCCAATAACAGGTTTCTACATCCACTACTACAGATCTTTTTGACAAGAACTGAGCAAAATCCTAGGACCTGTAGGTGACATTCAGATTAAAAAACTATAAAGGTTAAAGTGAAACAGAGACTTACCCGTCCACTAACGGCCATCAAACACTTAAGGTAGGGGCAGCTGTTTCACCTCCAGCTGGCTGTTTATGTTTGTTGTGGGAAGAATGGCAGGCAGTACAATCCTCTATGCCCCCCACCCCCACCCACTTCATTACCAGCAGCTACTCTCTTTGAATAGCATTCTTTAGGTGACGCCCAGCACAACTACAATTACCTGGGAAGGGCTTTTTTTCCCTCCCCTCCAAGAAGTAAAGACAAGCTGCATCCGTCCACTTTTTTTTCTGCCCCGAAGAAATCCAATAATGATCTTTGACAATGTTTCTGATAAGGCACAAAAGAATCGGTTCTCTCTCTCACAGGAGAACCCTCACAGGACTAGAAGCAAAATAAAATCTGGATTCACACATTACATTAGATGGTTCAGTTTTATACAAACATTTGCAGGATTGTATTCTTAGGCTTTTGAGTTGAAAAACTACCCACATATTAACAGAAACGGGTATCAGCTCAAACGGATCTGTGCTGATGTAGTACAATGTCTAGTTAAAGTCAGCTGAGAGCCATTTGAACATGAGGTTTCAGTAGACATTTCAAAAAAACTATTTAAATCCTTGTTTTGCTCTGTCTTTAAAATCAACACGAGCCAGACACCTATGTGATCACACTCACTGACAAGAAACTGGAAAAATTAAGAACCTGCGAAGAAAAAGTCTAATTTGGATTTTATTTGCTACCCATGCAGACCAGCTGCTGGAATTAGGCTGCTTTAACAGTAAACATCAGTCCGAAAGGGGGTGGTCTCCCAGGCTCTTGGGGAAATTGCTTATTGTGCATCAAAATAACACTGGACTCCCCGTCATGCCCTATTAGTGGTGGTTTGTGTGGCAATATGGCTCACAGCTCAGGGCACCTCTCCTTGAGAGGGCAGCATGAGCACCTGAATAGAAGAACAGGTTTTGCTTGCTTGCATGTCCAGTTATTATGGAAGGGGTAACCTGATGCGTTGTTACAGTTTAAGCACTGTAAATCAGTACTCTGCTGGAGGCAGATGACATAGAAGTTGGTCCTGTAGTTTTTAATTCCTATACAACTTTAAATTAAAGGGCTATTCCTCTCGGTTTGAAAGAATATTGACTGTGTTTTCATAATTATACTTTGACTGTTGAGATCTGAACTGGATTGAATAGGTTAGATTGGGAAACCTTTAATCTTTTTGTCAAAACAAAAAATGACTATTTGATACAGAACTAAAGGCTCCTCCAGGGAGTAATCAATGCGAGAACCACTACAGCATGTGATGGAGCATCAGAGTTCCTCCTGTTCTAAACATGAACAAAACCTCTGTAGGAAGGTCTTGGCTTTTTATTATCACGGTAGGAGCACATCAGAGATCTTGGGGCTACGTGGAGTCACATAGTGGTGGTTCTACCATGACACGTGGCTCATGCCAGTCTACGTGGGTTTTCTTTAGAGGAATTAAAGCAAGACTAGTGATAGCGGCCACTTATGAATTGCCTCCCACCACTGCTCTGGCGTCAACAAAAGAGATCTCACCATGCAACTGCAATTTACAATCTACAATCTATGACTCATGCTGGCAAATATTGTTCAGTGCTTGGGCCCTTTGGACAGGAGAATCCGTGTCCTCTGGATTACTGGCTACAAGAGGACTACATTAGTATAAATGAGTCAACTCCCTCCAGTTATTTAAATTTCCACATTCCCAGATCTGTGGGAAGAGGAGGAGGAGGAGTGGCAACCATCTTTCAGTCTGATTTATTAATTAGTCCCAGGCCAATTAATAACTACAGTTCTTTTGAACATTTAGCCCTCAGTTTCCCTAATCCAAACTGCAAAGCAATAAAACCTCTTCTGTTTGTTGTTTTGTATCGTCCACCAGGCCCTTACTCTCAGTTTTTGGATCAGTTGTCAGATTTCTTATCTGATTTGGTGTTAAATACTGACAAGGTTATTATAGTGGGGGATTTCAACATTCATGTTGACACAGAATGTGATAACCTTAGTGTAGCCTTTAAAACTATCCTAGATTCAATTGGTTTTGCTCAAAATGTGCATAAACCGACGCACTCCTGGTTACATACTTTAGACCTTGTGCTGACATATGGCATTGATTGTGAAGAATTAACAATATTTCCTCACAACCCTGTCCTATCTGACCATTTTTTAATAACCTTTGAGTTTAATCTAACTGAGTTCTCCACCCCCAAAAGAGCGTTCCATTATAGTAGATCTTTATCAGATAATGCTGTATCAAAACTTAAAAAGTCTGTCCCTCTTTTAATATCCTCAGTATTGCAGAAATGCCCTGTAGATGGCAGCAATGCTGTTTTTTCCCATTCACAAATCGACACCTTTGTTAACGGTGTGACTTCCTCATTGCGTTCTGCATTAGACAATGTAGCTCCTTTGAAAAAGAAGGTGATTATTCACAGGAAGCTGGCTCCCTGGTTTAATTCAGAGCTGCGTTCCTTGAAGCACAATGTTAGGAAATAGGAGAGAAAATGGCGCTCTACACACCAAGAGG
This sequence comes from Fundulus diaphanus, assembly GCA_037039145.1. Lineage (NCBI taxonomy): Eukaryota > Metazoa > Chordata > Actinopteri > Cyprinodontiformes > Fundulidae > Fundulus > Fundulus diaphanus. The sequence continues at coordinate 52,955,645 of CM073122.1, forward strand.
AATCCTACCTAATCTGGAAAGACAGTCTATTGTTGTATAATAAGAGCCTTCGCAGAGTTAGAGCAGCATATTTTTCATCATTAATTGAGGAGAATAAAAATAATCCTAGATTTCTCTTCAGTACGGTTGCTAAACTTACCCAGAGCCACAGCTCTGTTGATCCATCCATTCCCTTAGCACTTAGCAGTAATGACTTTATGGGATTCTTCATAAATAAAATTGATGCCATTAAAAATAAAATAATTGGCATCTTCCCAAACATGATTACCTCATCCTCAGTAAGTGAGGCAGCGGTGGAAGAATCTTTAGAACCTGCGCGGTGTTTGAACTGTTTAGAAGCAGTAGAACTTTCTGGGCTATCTAAAATTTTAGCTTAATCTAAACCTTCTACCTGTATGTTAGACCCAATCCCAACCAAGTTGTTTAAGGAGATATTCCCATTGATCAGTGGCCCTATTTTGGACAGGGTTAATCTATCCTTAGTAAATGGATATGTACCACAGGCTTTTAAAGTAGCTGTTATTAAACCTTTACTTAAGAAACCTTCTCTTGATCAAGATGAGTTAGTAAATTACAGACCTATATCTAATCTTCTTTTCCTATCTAAAATTCTCGAGAAAGTAGTTGCTAATCAACTATGTGAACATTTACAAAGTAATGAGCTACTTGAGGAGTTTCAGTCAGGCTTCAGAGCTCATCATAGCACTGAAACGGCTCTGGTGAAGGTCACTAATGATATTCTCATGGCCTCAGATAATGGACTTGTGTCTGTACTTGTTCTGTTAGATCTCAGTGCTGCAATTGACACAGTTGATCACAATATTCTCCTACAAAGACTTGAGCATACTGTAGGGATTAAGGGGAAAGCATTAGGCTGGTTTAAATCTTATCTGTCGGACAGATTCCAGTTTGTTCATGTTAATAATAAAACTTCTTCAAACTTTACGGTCACTTGTGGAGTACCACAGGGTTCAGTCCTTGGACCAATTCTCTTTACTATATATATGCTTCCGATTGGCAAAATTATCAGACAGCATGGGATTAATTTCCACTGTTATGCTGATGACACTCAGTTGTATTTGTCCATAAATCCTGATGAATCCAATCAATTACTTCAACTACAGGCATGTCTTGATGACATCAAAAGCTGGATGACTTTAAATTTTCTGCATTTAAATTCTGACAAGACAGAAGTTGTAATCTTTGGACCAGAGTCCTCAAAAAATAAAGTTCTTAATCAATCACTTAATCTGGATGGCATTAACTTGGCCTCTGGTAATAAAGTAAAAAATCTTGGTGTTATTTTTGACCAAGACATGTCATTTAAATTCCATATTAAACAGGTTTCCAGAGTTTCCTTTTTTCACCTCCGGAATATTGCCAAAATTAGAAACATTCTGTCCAGAAGCGATGCTGAAAAACTAGTCCATGCATTTGTTACTTCAAGGCTGGACTATTGTAATTCTTTACTATCAGGAAGTCCACAAAATGCAGTTCAAAGTCTTCAGCTGATCCAAAATGCTGCAGCAAGAGTTCTGATGAAAATCAACAAAAGGGATCATATTTCTCCAATTTTAGCTTCCCTTCATTGGCTTCCTGTTAAATCAAGAATAGAATTTAAAATTCTTCTTCTAACGTATAAAGCCCTTAATAATCAAGCTCCATCATATATCAGAGCTCTGATTACCCCGTATGTTCCTAACAGAGCACTTCGCTCTCAGACTGCAGGTCTGCTGGTGGTTCCTAGAGTCTCTAAAAGTAGAATGGGAGGCAGATCCTTTATCTATCAGGCTCCTCTCCTGTGGAACCAACTCCCAGTTTTGGTCCGTGAGGCAGACACCCTGTCTACTTTTAAGACTAATCTTAAAACTTTCCTTTTCGACAAAGCTTATAACTAGAGTGGCTTATGTTGCCCTGACCTACCTATGGTGATGTGCTTCTATGGGCTTAGACTACTGGAGGACATCAGGATCTATTTTTCTTACTCTATCGAGTTCTACTGTTCTTCAATTATGCATTGCTTGTCATAATTTCTGCTTATAACTTTTTGTTCTCTCTCTTTTTTTTCTTCATAGTAGGTACACCTGGTCTGGCATTCTGTTATCCGAGACATCATCCAGAGAAGACAGCTCACCTGCTATTACCATCTAATGTAGAACAGATTACTGGATCAATGTTTGCTTCTGTGCTTGTTTGTCTCTCTTGTTGTGTCTCTGCTCTGTCTTCTGTAACCCCCAGTCGGTCGAGGCAGATGACCGTTCATACTGAGCCCGGTTCTGCTGGAGGTTTTTCCTTCCTGCTAATGGGTGGTTTTTCTTTCCACTGTCGCTTTATGCTTGCTCAGTATGAGGGATTGCTGCAAAGCCATGGACAATGCAGACGACTCTCCCTGTAGCTCTACGCTTCTCCAGGAGTGAATGCTGCTTGTCGGGACTTTGAAGCAATCAACTGGTTCCCTTATATAGGAAATTTTTGACCAATCTGTATAATATGATTGATTTTGACTTTGTAAAGTGCCTCGAGATGACATGTTTCATGAATTGGCGCTATATAAATAAAATTGAATTGAATTGAATTGAAAGAAAGAAAACATTAGGGTAAACATTTGGTTCCTTGCAGATTGTTACAATTTTGTGCCATAAAATCTATTTTTTTGTTTAATAAATTGTATTTTTTAAATGCTGTCTTCTGTGTGCTTATAGTTCACAGGTAGTGTAGATTTCACTCAGTTTATGCTGTGTTATATTCATGAGGTACAATTCTTTGCTATGAGACATTACCTTACAATTAAGTTCTTATAAGTGAAAAAGCAAAAACTTTGAAGTTTGAAGAGACAAGCAAAAGTACATACATGTAAAAAAAAATTGAGACCCCTACAACGGCCTGTGTTTTATGAACATATTTGGACCCATTGTATATATAACATTAATCACAACTGTACTGGGAGAATCCAGCAAAATAACAGAACACATGAGTTAAACATGTGTTAACTCATGTGAATGTTATTTTAATGTAATGTACAAACAGACATATGATTAGAACACCGTTGTCAAGTATTGTAAATGATACTTGCCTTGTTTAAACCTCAGAGATTTTTAATATGGTGTGCCTTTACAGCTGAATTTAGAGTGAATGTCATAGTGAGATCAAAAGAGTTGTCTGAGGCCTTCAGAGAGAGTATTTTAGACTAGGTTAGGGGCTTTCAGTGTTAAGCCCTGATTCTTTTCTAAACAGCTATTTGCTGAGCTTTTATTGCAGCTAACTGCATGTGCCATTTCATCCTCTATACTTGAAAACTGCCACAAAGCTTATCTGCTTAGCTGTGCTTTTCTCCTAGATGAAGTCACCTATGGAGGTAGTACTGCCAGTCCTTTTCTCTAACATCGAAAGTACTCCTGGGTTAGAGCTTCTATGTCTGCAACCGCAAAATTAGTCAGCTGACTGTAAAGGGATGACGCGGTCTGCTCATGCGCTCTTTGTTATCTGAGAACCGGGCCGAGCCCATACCTCGAACTGGTCTAGATTTAGCGCGGTCCGGTTGTGTCTGGCACGGTCCAGTTCAGTTTGCGAACCATTTACACTCAAAAGTTATCTCAGTTACCGAGCTCGGACTGGTCTCGGCACAGTTAAAAAAGGGTAGTATAAATGGGGTATATATGTCTTCTCAAACCCTCAGTTGATCGTGGTGTTGTGAAGTCAGCCAAGAGAGACAAAATCAGACTGTTTTGAAATGTGACAAACTGCAGACTCCCTCTCGTAAGGAACTGTCCCATCACAGCGGGGTGCCAACACTGCTATGTACCAAGCTTCCCCAGGCTTCTCTTTCTCTTTTCGCCCTCTGCTTTAAGCAGCATAGGGGAGCCTCATCTTTCTCTGCAAAGGATCCAACTGGAGTTCGGATACCTGCCACATATGCAGGCGGAATCGAAGCTAAGTGCATCCCTGCCTCCTTCAACCTCGGAACCTAAGCAGCTGACTGCCATGAAATAGGCTGTTTGCAACCTTTCTCAGCTGTTGCAGGAAAGTGCGAAGCGATCGCCTGAGGCTGGGCTGAGCTAAAGCCTAGGTCACGCCGCAGGATTTTTAGCCAGATTTTTGCCCGATCTCCCCTTTCCGAGAGGCGGCAATTATCGGCTTGTCTCTTAAAATAATCTTAAGATATATTCCACACAATATATTAAGATATATTGTGTGGTGTGTTAACAGCGATCGTGTCTGCTCGATGGAATGTCGGGACCACTCCGACCTCAAATCGGGGATATTCAACATGTTGGATAGTCTTACCCCGATGTCCTAGTGTGTGTGGTGTCCCCCCGAGGACAAACGAGCATGCAGCTTGTTGAATGTGCCGTGTAGCCAATCAGAAAGCGAGCTGAGGGATTCCCGAAAGAAAAAAAACCCAACTTGCCTGCATTTCACAGTGCGGCAAGCATCGATTACCCGGTCGCATTGTCTCCGCTTCTTTAATCAACTGCCTTCTTTTTGTTATGCTTTTTCTCCATTAGAATCAGTCCATAAACTATCAGCATTGTTCTCCCCCAACGTTCATGTTTATTTACTCTGAACTCACTTTTGATCTTGAGAGGATTCACAAGATTTCCTGTCTGGTATATCTGAATGATCTTAAGCAAAATCTGTTTGTGTGTGGTCTGTTGAGCTTGCCGTCTGACCACACACTGTACGACCAAACATGTTTTATCTAGGTTTTTTTATCATTACGTGTGGTGTCTCTCAGGCTTTGAAAATCGCCCGACCGTTTTAAAATCCTGCTGTGTGAACCAGCCTGAAGAGAAAAGCTGATCTGAAGTTGGCCGATGCAACCTGTGCACAGCCTCACAGGAAGCCAAAGGAAACACTTCTGCTGTGCAGGGTTCCCCACGTACGACAGGTTGAGCACAGACCACAGGAGACCCGTTGAAGCTTCATCCCAGGCCGGGTTTCACAAGGAGAGCCGCTTGCTTGCTGCTCCGAACTAGCTTCAGCCTGGAGCAACTTCTTCCAACCGGACGGCCCAAAGTCAACCAAACTAACAAAAGCAGAGGTTTGGCAGAGAATAAGCAGGGAAAGCTTAAAATAGTTTACTTTTAATGTGTTTTACTGTTTTGTTTAAAGGTTTGACTGAGGTAAACAGACCTGGAGTTTACAGGCCATGCTACCCGTTAGCGACTTTTGAAACAATGCTATGCTGATATGTTTGGGTGTGTTTATCACAAACTTTAATTCCATAAGGGTGTTGTACACCGATGGAATGTTCATGTTTGTCTTTAACGGTACGCTCATTACCACAAAGTATGGTTTAAAAGTCTTTTTAAGGAAGCGCCGATTTGCCACTAGCATTAGCTGCTAATTAGCCTCTCTAATAACTCACTAATACCCTGGTAAAACATAACTATGGCATGTTTTAATCATGTTTGTTCTCGTTTGCTCCGCTATCGTCCGGTAGTGCTACCAGCATTAGTACAGCATTAATAGCGAAGATTAGTAAATTTAATGGTGTTTATGTAACTTAACTTAACCCACCAAGCTAATGACTGGTCGTCCACTAGAGTGTCTAGCTTCCAAATAATAATTATTCCACATTCTATTAATGTGAAATAATCACATTAATAGAAATCAAATGTCCTAAAGGTTATTGACTTCTTTAAAATGTTATTTCCTCAAATAATGTTTTAACTCAGATTTGCATTGTGTATAAGTTGAAACACATACAAATATTGTTCTAAATTAGTCAAGCTATTTAACCTTATTCCATATTCTTTAAGATGAACTTTGGTTCTCCAACTTAGATCTGCAGTGAACCAGGATTCACGAATCATTCTGATGATGGTTTTCAACTATTTTATTTTGTCCTTTTTGTTGTTTTTGTGTGCATAGTTCCTTTGCTTCTTTTTATCTTAATTTTTCTTAGTAGTTTAGTTAAGTTTCACAACCCTAGTAGAGAGGATTTGTTGATTGAATATATGGTTAATTCAGATAAACAGCATTCTATAGTGGTGTTCTCTGTTCATTTATTTCTATTAATAAATTCTTGAACTTGAAGAGACGTTGCCACTCCCTTATTCTATATGTGTGCAGAGTTTGTTGTTAAAAGAATGCCATTGCTCGAATCATCCCTTTCAACTGTCCTGATATCAGCTGTTTGGGGTGATATTCACGGGACAATACCTAACAGACCGAGAGTTATTTATTAAACATTAAATAACTTAAAAACATGCATAATGGCACAACAGTGACAGATGGCCGCTCACACTGAGCCTGGTTCTGCTGGAGGTTTCTTCTTATTAAAGGGGAGGTTTCCTCTCTACTGTTGTTACAGGCAAAGTCAACGACACTATACCAGTAACTGTCTACTGTGGCTCCATGCTCATCCAGGAGGAGTGAATGCTGCAAATCAATGTCTCGATGCAACCTGCTGGGTTTACTGAGACAGAAAACTGTCAACTAATCCATCTCTATGATTGGATAGAATTGACTTTGTAAAGTGTCTTGGGATGACATGTTGTGAATTGACACCATATAAATAAAGTGAACTGTTGAAAATAGTCTACAAGTAGAGGATGTTCAAACCAAATGAAAACTCGCCCAAGTCTAGGGGCCCAATCAGGTTCCCCCTAAAAACAGCTAAAATATTTCCCCAAACCCCCAAATGCCATCACAGAAACTACAGAAACATTTCTGTATTGAGGAGTGGGAAATTTCCTCAGACCCATGTCACAGAATGATAGAGAGCTACAAGAAGCATCTCACCAAAGTTACAGTAGCTAAGGGGGTTACACTGGCTATTAGGGTGTTGGTTGTCCGAACCTGTTCCTCGGTAGAAAACACAATGTTGACATCTTTATTTAATGAGTAAAACAAGGTTCATCTTCTTTTTTGTCCAGAGATAAAAATATGTAAAGATTTCTTTTGAAAGAACTAGATTTTAATGGGGTCTTCCATTTCTTTCACAACTACAACACATTTCTGTATAAAACTGGACTAAATGTATAAAGTGCATGCTTATTTTCCTTGTAGAGGATTTATGGTTGTAGTGTTTCAGCAGATTAGTCAGATCTTATGACAAAATCGTCCTGACCTCATGTGTTAACTTACTGTTTTGTGACACTTTCCCAGAGCTGAGGATTTCAGAAAACACACTGCGCTATGTTTTATGTGGAGTCTGGTCTATTTAGCCATTTTCCAGTGTTCAAGTATGAAACTTGTCTCTGGATGCTTTTACCCAACTGTAATCTGTGTTTCTGCCTTCTCACGAGTGTTTCATGCTTAGGTGTCACTGTTCCCCCTACAGGCCTCTGTGATGATCTGCAACAAACACATGGAGGCAGTGTGGTAGTATGTAACAGTGGCAATGGCTCACTAAAGCTTATTGGCAATGTGACAGTTCAATTCTGACATGTAGGCTAGAGTAAAACTAAATCTACTGTGAATAATCAGACGCTGTAAATCAGGCTGACTGACCTTAAAACGAATAATGACTCCAAACAAACAGCAGCAACTGCAGGACGCGGTGAAAATGCTGAGCTCATTGGGTGGTCTTAAAAAAACCAGTCATGTTATTTCATTTTAAATCCCTGTTTTCTCGCATTCATCTGTACGGACTCTTTAGACCAGCAGTCTCAAACTCAAATCCTTGAGTGCTGGTGTCCTGCAGTTTTTAGATGTAACACTTGCCCTACACACTAGAATTAAATGCAGTCCAGTAAATATGAGCTGTGCTAATGAGCTCATATTGGAGTCGGATGTGTTGAAGCAGAGGCGCATCTAAAAGTTGCAGGACAGCGGCCCTTGAGGGCTGGAGTTTGAGACCCCTGGTTTAGACCAATTTGGAAATGACATATTTGGTCCCTAAAATAATCAAAGTGCTTCTTTCAAACTTTGGAAGAGCTAGAAAATAAGATGAAAACTGTAAATCTCCGACAAGGAGGTAACAGTGGTTGGATGAAGGAATAGTCATGGCAAAAGAACCCCCACAACAAGCTTCAGCTGTTGAACCGATGGTCCATTTTTGGACTGTAGAACACTAAGACTTACAGAGGACTTTATAGTTAATGTAATGATAATTAGATGTGCATTGTTCCAGTCTTCTGGTACACTCAGAGGTAACTTTTACTAATCTGATCCATGCTGCCAGTTTCCTTTTAGAAGGGAGAGGCTTTCTAGTTCAACCTTTCCAAACAAGTCATACTGGCTCAGTCTTTTACTAATTGCGCCTTCATGAACTTTAACATTTGAAGCAAAATTTCATTATTTTAGATAGAAACTAGAAAAGTTTTGTGAAGAACTAAAGGTGTGTTTTTAGATGGAATATGGTTGCCTTCACACACCTTCTCTCCGTTTTGTTTTACAAAACATTGTTTTGACCTATTGATGGTGCTCAAAAGCCCCCCTAGTGGTGAAATTTTGCTTATTGCTCCTTTAGGTTTTGGCTTCATCGTTGGTCAGTAAAACATGAGGGGGAATCGGTTGTGTGTATTTGTACACGTGAGTTTAGCCTTAAATGCATTTAGACCGGTTCCTTTTTTAATATGTTCTAAAATTATAGAAGGGGTGTTTGGTGACAGTAATACCTTGGGTTGGAAATATTTTACTCTGGTAGGCTAAAAAAAGTTTTTCAAGACAGTTCCTTTTTCCAATTAAAAAAGTTTATTTTTGTGAAAGTGCAAGCGGCGACCTCTGATGACAGTTTTCTATTTGTGCTAGAAGCTTCAGTAGCGATGAAGGGTTGTACGGGAAGAGTTTCTTAGTCTGCAGCCTCGTCACCACCGCTCTGAGCTCTGACAGACAGGAGACCACCCTACACAGTGTATCACAAGTCCCTTGCTCCAACAGAGCAGCGGCAGTCGGACACTCTTGGTCACTTTGTACCACTGATGAACCGGGTTTGGTTTTCAGCTCGGAGCTAACATCACCCATTACTGCTGTTGGGGATTCAGACTGTTTGTTTGGGTCACGGGTTTCCTCACCGGACTCATCCGAACTGTCGTACTCTACAATTCGAAGCCCTACACCTAAGCTGGACTCTTCCAGTGGTGGAGCAGAGCCGCCAGGCCGGAGGCCTTCGCCGGGCTCAGAACCATGGGAGTCAGCGAGAGGCACAGTCCTCTGTCCACACGCAGCTGTAAAGCCCAGCCAGTCTGCTTGGAGGTACTTCAGGTAGCGAACAAAGTACTCCAGGAAGCAGGTTTCAGATGAGATGAGGAAGTCAAGGAGGATGCTGTGATCGAAGGAGAGGCTCTGCAGCAGGAGCACAAAGTGGCAGTGAGGGTTGCATCCGGATGCACAAGCTTCCTCCAGGATGGAAAAATCCTCCAGCCCTGAACATTGTCTGGAAGAAGAGAATAAGAGTAAAAAAAAGACTGCACCAGAAAACTACCTCCACTACAAACATCACGTAATCCCAACCTACTTACATTTTGACACTTGTTAGTTTCATTGTGTCTTTCAGCTTTCAGCAGTTTTTTATTATTATATTTTTATTAGAGCGCTGCAACACTTGTAGATAACAGTTAAACCCAAAACTATTCACACCCTGGCTAGTTTTTTAATTTCCCCAACATGTTTCTTATGACTGGAAGTAATATTTGAGTTGTATAATGGTCCTGACAGGGTCCTGACTTGGATGTGATAGTGGAGACTCAAGTCAGGTGATGGTAAGGACGTATTCCACCTCAAAGACTTGGACCTCATCTTCAAACTAATTCAGGATTTGCATTGTGAATGGATTGAACACATGCAAAGGGTGTTGTAAATTAATCAAGCTAATTTGATCTCATTCCACGTTGTTTAAGATGAACTTTGGTTCTCTAACGTGGATCTGCAGTGAGCCAAGATTCTCTGAATCAGTCTGATGACAGTTTTTAGCCATTTTATTTTGTCCTTTTTTATTTTGTGTGTACATAGTTCCTTACCTTGTTTTTTTTATCTTAATTTTGCTTAGTAGTTTTAGAACAGAACGCTCTGTGACCTAGAGTGCGATTAGGTGTGAAGTGCCTCCTTTAGGTTTAAAGACACAGCACCAAAACAGGTTGCTCTTAGACGCACCTCAGAATAAGGGGAAAAAGGTGAGCGGGACGGTAAATTAACGAGGAATTCAGACCAAAGCATTGCAGACCACAACTGAATGATTTCAATGTGAAAAGGGGAACTGAAAAGCATGATCTGTCTCCTTTGATAAACCATGAATACAGATGCTTCTTTTTCAACTGATATCCTTTTCCATTGTGTCGTGTTTTGAGAGATGCCCATCTCATTTCCAGTCAGAAACAAACTTCTTGGTTGAGTGAAACTTATTTTAAATCTAAATCTGCCGACGGGTATAAATCATTTTGGGCTTAACCATACACCATTTAGACACCTGTTACAACCTTCTTCTGGATTTGCATTTTTGTACTTTTGTTGCTTATTTGGACAAGAGGTGAACTGCAGCTGTGAAATCGTAACAAGCACTGAAACAAACATTTGATGGTGAATTACGTATTTTCAGTGATGGAATTCTCCCCACGTTCTGCGGCTACACGTTCTTGGCTCTTTCATCAATTCAACTAAGTCCATTTCATCAGAAAGCAGTTAGACACAAATTAATGACTTGTCCAGCTATCAAGTGTTTTACCTGTAGCTGAGGAATATGGAGAGGAATGCACTGGCTGCCTCCATTAGGTCATCATCCTGTTCTCCAAACAGCAGGCTGATCCAGCTGCAAGGGTGAGTGACTTCAACCTGAGAGGCATTGCACCGCCTCAAGAAGGTCCACAGACTGTCTAGATATGAGTTAACCTCGATTCTACTGTCCACTCCTGCAGGGAACACAGAAATAACAGGGTTACAGTTCCCAAATTATACAAATGATTTTCATCCCAGGGAAATAAAACACTCCATCTGGCCTATCTCTTAACTTCAGACTTACTGTATGTTACATACAAGGTAAAAAAGATCTAAAGATGTATTGATCAAGCCATTCCTGGTCAATAGCTGCTTACAGTTTTCTTTAAATATCTGACCTGTCAATTTCATGTTTTATTCTATCAATTAAAGCAGGAAAACATGCTATAGGTTCTTAGCTAGGGGTTTTAAATTCAGAATTTAAAAGATTATCCTTAATTCAAAGATGATTACACTTTCACCAGGCATGGTGTCAACACTTCAAACCTGCTGGTGGTATGTAGCACAGAGCGATGAAACGCTGCCTCTCCCCCACCCAATGCTGCACACTGCCTTTCAGCTGGCTGAAACGAGGCTGCTATGTGTTTCATTGGCTTACAATAAGGCAAGGCTAGTTTATTTTTAAAGCAATTTTCGGTAACAAGACAATTCAAAGTGCTGTATGTTACTTCTCTTAGGTGGTTGGAAATATTTCTAGTCTCAAAAAAAAGTAAAAGTTATCATTTGGAAAATAAAGCAGCAGCACTCACTCCTTTTAAAGCTGCAGTTGGGAGTTCTGAGAAAACCCTGGACTTGGCCTGAAAATGAAAACAAGCACTCCTTGCTCTCTCCCTCCACAGCTCCTCCCCCACAGCGGAGCCTGCCATGCTGCTCCAATGTTTACCTGTCTTTGTTTTCTGAGCGTGTGGAGAAGGGGGTGTGAGCAGCACACAAAAGAGTGATTGACACTGCTAACAACCAATCAGAGCCAGACAGTCCTCCTGGCTCTGATTGGTTGTTTCTGACCGGGAGCGGTGTATTTCTGCAGATGGTAGTAGGACCACAGGGAGGAGCCTGTGGAGTTGGGTTTTTTTACAGATTATTCATCTCATACCTTACGGTCAGGACATAGCGCTAGTTTTAACAAATATGTAAAAAGTTTATTTTACAAAAGTTACCTACTGCAGCTTTAAGGAAAAGGTGTTTCAAACTGCGATGTGAATACAAGCAGCTGACTGCAGGATCTACCTGAGCAGGCAAGCCAACATCACAGTAATTTATGGTATCGTATTTTGTGCAAGAGGTTGGAAAGCTACAGCTACATTCAGCAGAGATCTATTCTTGTCTTCAAGTCAGTGTATCAAAAATAATAAAATGTATTTCTATTTTACATAAAACATAAGAATTATCTTCTACATTTCTTTTTTAAAGATTTCCCATTTTAATGTCATCTCATTGATAAATGAGATAAGTAACTGCAGCATACACAAACACAGAGCCACACATCGACACTGAAGGGAAATTTAGATTCCAATTAACTAAACATGCTCATTTATGGAGCGTGGGAGGGGTATTGGAGGACCCTGAGAGAATCCTTGCGTGCACCTGGAGAACCTACAACTCCATGCAGGAATACCCTAGCTGACATTTTAACTCTAAAAACTAAAATATTAGCTGTGATCCAACAGCGTTAACAAACGAACCACTATCCAGACTTATGACTACCAGAAAAAGCATGTTGTCACAGAATTGAACTCTGACCTGCAGCAGCTGTTTGGAAGTGAAGCTCTATAGACTTGAGAAGAACCAGGCTGACTGCCCTCAGCACCGTCCCGTCTGGTTTCAGGCCTTCATTTTGCTGCCTGCGTCGGGCCCCTCCAAAGAAAACAGCATGCTCCACCTGAACACTCTGCAGCCAGTTGTCAGCCACCGCCTGCAAGACGCTCTGAGCCAGCGCATGCCGATCGGCACTGGGACCCCTGCGGTCCCGTGCCGTGGACAACACCCCCTCTAGGGACCAGTCGTCTCCAAGCTTCTGAAGCAGAAATCTCTTGAGGAGCAGCAGGATTCGCTTTTTGACAAAGTACTCAGAGCAGCAGCTGACAGTCGTCAGGAGGGCTGCCGAGTGGACTCCGGGTATTCTCTGGCTTCTCAGGGGGACCCCGCCCCCACGCATGAAACCCGACATAGTCAGCACCTCCAGCAGGTCCAACAGGAGGCTAAACGTGGTTCCCCAGCGGCCGCTGAAGGGGACCTCTGTTCCGTCGGCAGGAAGCAGCTTGCAACAAAGAGCAGTCAGGCTGCAGTCAAATGTTGCCACGAGTTCTCCGAGGAGCACTGAGGAAAATACACAGAATGTTAGACGCAGAAACAAAGAGACAGAAGTTACAGCTCAATAAACCCATTAAAAAATCTGATGTAATGTACCGGATGTTTACTTCTGGGCTCTTTCTTAGATAAACACAAAAGAAAATTTAACGGAACTAAATTATATCAATTCCTCTAAATCAGTGACCATCCATCAGCTCTGTATGCATGAGTGAAGTGTGCAATACAACCCCACAACAAAAACCGCAACTGCTGCCTGCTAGGATATCCAGAGACAAACAGAAAGTACCTGGATGTGACTGTTTGAGAAGCTTTTTGAGGACCTCGGTGAGTGACCAGAGGCAGGCATCCAGTTCAGGAGCAGGAGGAGAGATGCTGAAAGCCTGCACACACGTCCACTGCCAAACAGGACTCACTGTTCCCTGAAGAGGTATCATACGCAGTTTCACTTTAAAAGACACAGTTGATCAACATCAGGAGACCTCAGAGAAAGTGTACAGGTATTAACATTTCCTGCTGCTGAATCATGACCAAGTTGGAGGTTTCTCTCCAAAAGGCAAAAAAGAAGAAACAGGAGCCAGGGACGAAACAGATGGAGGAGGCTAATTATTTAGAACTGCATGTCAACATCAGCTGATCAGAAGTTTAAAACCATTAGTCTCCGTCTGGTGTCTTCCAAAGCTCACTCTGAAATGCTAGATGCGAGTGTTTCATGCGGTTGGCGGGAACATTGCTCCATGTGATGAAGATTGGTCCATGAAGGGGTCCTGCAGTGTGGAATTTGCATCTTTTCTGCATGTCTCCTTTGCTATTGCACAGAAAACATCTCCAGTGAGATCTTGTTGTCAGGCAAGTAATACTTGAAGCCATCAGAGCTGTCCAGGTGGAATGTTTTCTTGTCAGAGAAGTCACCTTTCTTCCACCTTTCAGTGACACAGGTTTGGTTCTTCCCAGCAAAGCCCAAAAAAAGCTCATTCATGACGTGGGAGGAGACATTGTGTCCCATTGCTGCAGGGATGGAGCGCCGTGATTGGCCTTGCTCATGCAGCTCAACAATGCTGCAACATTCCAAGACAGAAAACTTGATCATCCTACACCTTCAGAGAGTCGTGTTAATGGGAGTGTCGAAAAGCTGAACGCAGGTGGAGAAAGAACAGACTTCAGGTTCACTATGACATCTATAAAGAGAGACTTTACAGATATAACTTACAATTGAAAAATGCAAGAGAATCTTTCTTCTCTGAGATCATCAAGAAAAACATTAATAATGCTCGTGTCTTATTTTCCACAGTTGACAGGTTAACAAATCCTCCTGTGTCCATGACTTCCGAACTCCACTCCACCAGGGCCTGCAATGAATTTGCTAACTTCTTTACTGAGAAAATCCTAAAAATTAGAGGATCAGTTTGTACATCCATATCAACTCCAGAACCAAAGCCGTATCCAGCTGGAACTTACCCTGACAAAATGTCCCAATTCAGCCAAATAAACTACAAAAGCTTACAGGAGATCATTCAGCAGTTAAGTTCCTCCTCCTGCTGTCTTGATGTTCTACCCACAGCTTTCTTTAAAAAAGTTTTACCTGTCATAGCGTCTGATTTGACTCAGATAATAAACACGTCCCTTCTGTCAGGTGTTTTCCCCCAGTCCCTAAAAACAGCAATTATCAAACCACTGCTGAAAAATAACAATTTAGACAAACTACTACTCCAGAACTACAGGCCCATCTCAAACCTCCCCTTTATCAGTAAGATTATTGAAAAAGCTGTGTTTCAACAATTAAACACCTTCTTAACAACGACCAGTCGCTTTGACGTTTTCCAGTCTGGCTTCCGTGCTCACCACAGTACAGAGACCGCCCTTATCAAGGTGTTTAATGACATCCATATAAATACAGACTGTGGAAGAACCACTGTGCTGGTTCTGTTGGACCTTAGTGCAGCATTTGATACTGTCGATCACTCCATTCTGTTAGAACGCCTGGAGAACTGGGTCGGCCTCTCTGGTACAGCTCTCAACTGGTTTAAATCCTATTTAAAGGACAGGGAATTTTTTTGTATCAGTAGGTAACTTTACATCCCAGACGACAAAAATTACATGTGGGGTTCCCCAAGGGTCCATTCTAGGTCCCCTCCTGTTCAATATCTACATGCTCCCTCTAGCTCAGATCATAAAAAACAACAACATCAGCTACCATAACTATGCAGACGACACACAGCTTTACATCACCATGTCACCAGGTGACTATGAACCAGTTCAGGCACTGAGGAAATGCCTAGAAGAAATCAATGCCTGGATGTGCCAAAATTTTCTTCAGTTGAATAAAAACAAAACTGAAGTAATAATCTTTGGACCAATAGAGGAGAGATCAAAGGTTAGCACACAGCTTCAGCTGCTTCAGCTAGGAACCACTGATCAGGCCCGAAATCTGGGAGTAGTGATGGACTCAGACCTGAACCTTCAAAAGCATCTAAAGACAGTTACAAGGTCGGCTTTTTATCACCTGAGGAACATTTCCAGGATTAAAGGACTGATGTCTCAGCAGGATCTGGAAAAAATAATCCATGCGTTTATTTTTAGTAGAATTGATTACTGCAACGGTGTTTTCACAGGTCTGCCTAAAAAGTGGATCAGACAGCTGCAGCTGATCCAGAACGCTGCTGCCCGCGTCCTCACTAAGACTAAAAAAGTAGAGCACATCACCCCAGTTCTAAAGTCATTACACTGGCTCCCTGTATCTCAGAGAATAGACTTTAAAATACTTCTGTTAGTCTATAAATCCCTGAATGGCTTAGCACCTAAATACATCACAGACTTGTTATCAGTGCATCAACCCTCCAGACCACTAAGGTCTTCTGGCTCCAGCCTTCTCTGCGTACCTAGAACCAGAACTAAACACAGAGAAGCAGCATTTAGTTCCTATGCTCCACTGATCTGGAACAAACTTCCAGAAAACTGTAAAAGTGCGGAAAGCCTGAGTTCCTTTAAATCAAGATTAAAAACACATTTGTTTAGGATTGCCTTTGACTGTTCTACTTAAACTGTTCTACTGAAACATCATTAGTTCAACCTTTTTAGTCCAACTGTTTTTAATGTTCTATTTTGTTTCTACATTTTATTCCTACTTGCTTTTATTCTGTTTTATTTTCCTATATTTTAATCATGTAAAGCACTTTACATTGTGTCTGTACTGAATTGTGCTATATAAATAAATTTGCTTTGCCTTGCCTAATGCCGGTCAGGAAAGGCCATAAAAAACGGATTAATGCACAGATTGGGACTTTTTAAGGCTGTAGCCTTCAACTTCTGGCCAGCTGATGAACACCTGCTTTGAGTGTAAATGCAGTTTTCAATAGCTTCCCTACTTTCTAACTTGAATCTTTCTTGATTTTCATAGATGTTACACATTCTGAAGAGATTGCTCTAAACTTAGCAACTAGACGTGCATACGGAAATCTGTCATCGCATTTTACCAGAACATAGATTTTTTTTATGGCATTTACTCACAGATGTGCCGAGCAGGTAGAAAACGCACTCGGATGCCGTCTTTGCAGCCAGATGTGAGATCAGCTGGTCCTCGGCCCGGAAGTGGTGCACCTGCAGAACAAAGCGGGATCTTGGTTAACAACTGATTCCACCTTCCCGGGTGTCAGTGGCGGTTTTCCCCGGGGCTTACAAGCTGGGTCATGAGGTCCATGTGTTCAAGCAGCAGCCTGAGGATGCCCGCCCAGCTGTCTCCGTGCAGGCTCTGAGCAGACACCCAGCAGCAGATCTTCCCCAGCAGGGTCAGACTGAAGCCTGTCAGCTCCCACACGGCGTCAGCGCTTTTCTCTGCCTGCCCTCCAGGCACCTGTCCGCAAACGCCGGAGAAGAGCAGCTTTGCGACCTGAGCGCCGCTCATTGCAGGAGCTGACCCTCTGAGGAGACAGCGGTGGCAGTCTGCCAGGCAGCAGAGCAGCTGTCTGCAGGATGACGGCGCACTGCTTTCTGGGAGCTCCATGCTTCATCTGTGTGACGCACAGACGTCAGCTAAACAACGATCACTCCCAAACTTCATCCACAATCAGTCATCAACAAACCATGGTTTTCGTTTTCTTCTTCTTCTTCTTCTTCTTCTTCTTCTTCTTCTTTTGTTATTTATTGGCGGATGGCAACCAACTCAAGGTGCATTTACCGCCACCTACCAGACTGGAGTGGGGTCTTCAATGATCCCAGAGGGAAATTAATAATACAGTACCTCAATGGTATGCTAAAATGCTCAAATTAACATCCATACACACACATACACACTCTAAATACGATTATATAACCCAGTGTTTTTTAAAAATCTAATTAATTGAATTCTAACAAAATTTGATTTATTTCCTAAAAGATTTATCATCGAAAATCCTATTTTCTCTCTATTTAGTACCAACTTTAAGTGCTGACGTTCCTCTGAATACTTATTACATTCAAATAACACATGTTCCACTGTTTCCATATGACTACAGTAATTACAAGTGCCTGTTCCATGTTTCCCTATTCTGAAAAAAATCTATTAAATCCAGTGTGTCCAATTCTAAGTCGAGATATGACTACTTCTTCCTTCCTCCTTCCATTCATACAACTATTACCCCCCACATTCTTTTGAATTTTATATAAATCTCTACCAGTGTCATGACTATCCCATTGCTCCTGCCAAACCTTACTGATTTTATTTTGAATGATAGATTTACCCTCAGCTTTGCTTAACGGAATACTTAAGTTAATAACATCGAATTTCAGGGCCTGTTTAGCTAATATATCCAGTTCTTCATTTCCTTCTATACCTACATGAGCGGGAATCCAGACAAAACAAACAAAACATTTCTTATTATATAGCTGAACTAAGCCATGGCTTTTTCTTCTTCTGTGGATTTTAATGATGGTTGGCAAACAACTTGAATGCGCATTAACGCCACCTACTGGAAAGGAGTGTGAATCTAAAGTCGATCTCAAAGCAAATACAAAGAAAAGAAAACACACAACCCCTATCAAATAAACAGTGTTGGGTAAGTTACTCTAAAAATGTAATCTGTTACAGTTACAAGTTACTTTGTTTAAAATGTAATTGTAGTGTAACTTTTTCGATTACTTTTAAAAAGTAATGTAACTCATTACTTTTGATTACTTTTTGATTACTTTAAGGTTTTAATGAGTATTGACCCATGTTCAACATTTAATTTTTGACTTACGTCTGGTCACGTCGTACTTGCTTACTGAATGGCCGTGTGCGTAACTTGCGTAAAAAAACAGGCTGTCTGGAATCGAAAAGAGAATCGTTAAGCTAGCTGCCAAACGGTGCCATGGAATTGGAAAACACGGAACTGGTTCTGAACAGGAACCGGTTTTCGATTCCCATCCCTACTCAATACGCTTCATCTATCGGTGAGTTGCACTTACCTCTAAATGTTTCCTCAGGTTTGACATAGATTGCTTCGACGTGGACAAGTTCTTGATAGCCGGCAAACACTTCTTGCACTGCACGGTTAAATTTGAGCCATTTTCACAAATGTAAATGAAATGCTCGTTAAATTTCCATTGCTTGAAGGCTGTCATTTTTGATGCGCTGCTTGAGCTGAAATAAAACCGTGAAACGTCCGCTCGCTCGCTGTTCTTTCAGAAGGCTCCACCAGCACAGGATGGATCATCAGAGTGATAGAGACAAGGAGCCGTAGCGGGAAACGGCGATACAGGGCGCGAAGCAATAAAAATATCATTACATATTTCGCAAAGGTTTTTCTTTATATTTTTAAAAAAATGTAACTAAATTTGTAATTCTTAATATTTTCGGAAGTAACTGTAACTGAATTACATATTTTCTCATTGTAACTGTAACGAATTAGTTACTCTTTTTTTGTAATTAAATTACGTAATGTCGTTACATGTAATCCGTTACTCCCCAACACTGCAAATAAATGACTCTTCCCATTCCTTTTGCCACCTCTCCTTTATTTTTCTCCTTATTGTTCCCTTTAATTCCGTAATTGCCACCTTCAGACTGGCTATGGTGCGAACTGGCCAAGGAAGAACTGGAATCTGAACAAATTAGAGATTTTAATGGACTGACCTCTTCAATCCACTGCAAAGCTAACAGAATTGACATTTCCTCCGTATACACTGAAATTCCATCACTAACTCTTTTCCCTACTGATACCAATGAAAGCTATTCTAACCTAAGTTGTATTTTTTAAGCATCTCTGTATAGTTGAACATAGTTATAATATTGGTTGATATAATCCTGTATTGTAGATGCATCTAGAATAAAATATTTTTCCTTTCCGTTTCTTTCTAGTAATGTAAAAAAAACATGTCTTCTTCTTCCAAAAAAGGTTAAACAATAAAACAACTGGACTTCTATTCTGAAGCTGAAGACATTTCACTTCCCATCCAGGAAGCGTTCTCAATTCAAAATGTCTGGAGTAGTGTGAAGTTCCGAGCTTCATAGACGTGCTGGCGAGGCCTCGTTGGAACTTAGGAACCTGCAACTGATCGCCCCTCACAATGGAGAGTCGTTAGGCTCATCATTTGCCTGGCTCACAGGAGGAATGTTGTGGTTACATTTATGGAGGTGTGAATTGGGGTGAAACTTAGCAGGAATCATACCTATAGCTGTGTTGTAAGTTTTTGAAAGATGAAACCTGAGTCCTCCTCTGTTTAAAGTTGTTTTTTCTCGCTTTACGTAAATGGCTGCCTTCACCCCCCTTTCAAACTATCTGTCTTCTTTGTCCAAAATGTGAACATTTTGGTCCTCAAAGGAGTGTCCTTTGTCCTTAAGGTGTAGGTGGACAGCAGAGTCTTGACCTGAGGAGGTAGCTCTCCTGTGTTGAGCCATGCGTCTGTGGAGAGGTTGTTTGGTTTCTCCAATATAAAGATCAGAACATTCTTCACTGCACTGAACCGCATACACCACTCCGCTCATCTTAGACTTGGGGGTTTTGTCCTTAGGATGGACCAGCCTCTGTCTGAGGGTCCTGTTGGGTTTGAAATGTACTGGGGTCTTGTGTTTAGAGAAAATCCAAATCCATAGTCACATCTACCTGATAAATGTTTTCCTATCATGAATAATGTCTCACTTAGTCCATTATGTCAAATTCTAAGTCTTGAAATTATTATTCCCTCTTTCCTGTTCCTTTCGGCTTTCCTAATTTCTTCAACTTTACATTGAATTCTATAAAACCATCTTCCTTTGCTTTCTTATTCCCATTGTTTTTGCCACCTTTCCTTCAGTCTTTGTTTTATCATTGTGTTTTCATGTCAATTGATCAATGTTTTAATGCATTCTTTGCTACCTTATCTGCAATTTCATTTCCTCTTAATCCCATATGTGCTGGTATACCCATATCAGTAACACATATCATTTGAATTTGGTACAATGCTTGTTGTATTTCTATCAGAATGTCTAATCTCTATCTTAGAATGTATTTTGTATACTAACTAATGATGAACTTGAATCTGAACATATGAAATTTCATTGGAATGTACAATTGCAATGACAAAGATTTCTTTCTTTCTCATTGGTCTTACTTTTCCAATGTTTAGACAGTTCATTATTTCTTCTCTTATAAATCTTGATATTGATCTCTTGAACATAAAAAAGAAACACCCAGCCTATCATTTAAACTTTTAGATACATCTGTGTGGATGTGAATATAGCAAGTTGATGTGATCAGTGAAATGTTGGACTTCCCAACATTTAATTTTAACCCAGCTGCCATCATACCTAAACCATTGACTTGGTGGCGTCTTCTTTCTTTCTGTATCCCCTCTCATTTCCCTTGTCTCTTCTCTGACTTGCCTACAAATGATAGTAAGCTCCTGGCAAAGTGGCAGGGTCCCTTTGAGGTGCGGAAGAAGTTAGGCCCTACAACCTACCAGGTTGCCACCCCAGGACTCCAACGATCTACCAGATCATGTGCTGCATGTAAATCTGCTTAAAGAGTTGGTCCCACGATCTGAAAAAGGAGCAGATGTCCTGTTCATCCAGCGTGTGGGAGAAGATGAAGAAACAGATAAATACTTGCCATCTCAGTCTGCCTCCAGCGTGGATCTGAGCCATCTCACTGACGATCAACGCCACGAGGTAAAAACTCTCATTACTTCAGATATATTCAAAGAATATCCAGGCCGGACGAATTTGGTGGAACATAATATTGTCCTGAAAGAGAAGGTGTCAGTCAGACGCATGAGTTACAGGGTACCTGAACATCTCCTGGGAGCTTTGAAGAAGGAAGTGGACCTCATGCTGTCCCTGGGAATCATTCGGCCCTCAAAAAGTGAGTGGTGCAATCCAGTTGTGCTGGTTCCCAAAAAGGATGGCACTATAAGGTTTTGTATTGACTTTAGGTATCTGAACTCTGTTTCAAAGTTTGATTCTTACCCTACACCACAAGTGGATGAATTTATCAAGCGTCTGGGGAAAGCTAAATATTTACCCACCATTGACCTCTCTAAGGACTATTGGCAGGTTGTTCTCAGTGAAGGCTCAAGGGGGTTAACAGCTTTCCGCACTTCATGGGGGCTGTTTGAGTTCACTGTTCTACCATTTGGTCTACATGGAGCCCCTGCCACTTTCCAAAGACTGATGGACCGGGTACTGTATGGTCTTGCTGATTATACCAGTGCAAAGCTTGATGACATTGTCATTTACAGTGGAATCTGGAAAGAACACCTGACACATCTGAGGACAGTTTTGGACCGGCTGAAGTCAGCTGGTCTCACAGTTAACCCAGCGAAGTGTTCCCTGGCCAAGATGGAGACTCAATATCTTGGTTTCACAGTTGGAGGTGGGGTTATAAAGCCACAAGTAGATACAGTCAGAGCTATTGCATCTGCTCCTCTTCCACAGACTGCTGAGATCCTTCCTCGGGATGGCCAGCTTCTACGATCGCTTTATTGCAAACTTTTCTGCTAGACCGGCTGCCTTGACGGATTTGACTAGTTCACGGTGCCCAAACCAGGTTCAGTGGAATCCGGAAGCTGTTACAGCTTGTCTCGATTTTGGAAAGGATTTTGTACTGCAAACAGATGCTTCTGAAAGACGTGTTGGAGCAGTGCTTCTACA
Source organism: Fundulus diaphanus (assembly GCA_037039145.1). Lineage (NCBI taxonomy): Eukaryota > Metazoa > Chordata > Actinopteri > Cyprinodontiformes > Fundulidae > Fundulus > Fundulus diaphanus. The sequence continues at coordinate 52,977,693 of CM073122.1, forward strand.
GGAATCACTGGAGGGCCACCATCCTGTAGCCTACATCAGTCGCAGCGACGTTGTATTGTAAAATATTATAATGTTATTCACATCAAATTATTGGTATGGACAATTAGGTCGGTCCAAAATTTTCGTAGGGACATGTCCTTACGAAATCCCTACGCCCATATATATATATATATATATATATATATATATATATATATATATATATATATATATATCTTTTGTTCTGTGCCCCCATGAAAACACACACACACACACACACACACACACACACACACACACACACACACACACACAGAGCTGTGTGAGGCATAGATTTTCATTGACATTCAGAATTTGTTCCTCCACCTCCCCCAGTTTAACACCCGAAACGTTGACTTTTCTGCTCCGTATCTTATGTGTTGTTGCTAATAATGGGTCACCTTGGGGATCACTCTGCCCTTTCCTAACACCTTTCATAGAAGGGTTACCTTTTACTTCCCCCTCACCGTCTGTTGACTTTGTACAGATGCTTTTATTGTGAAGGAAAAAGGGCGGAAGTGAGGTTGTTTTTCCTGGTGAGGTCACACTGTTATCACAGAGACTTTGAAGCTGAAGTATTTTTGACAGTAAAATGAAGTTTGATGGAGCTGCCAGGCGCTGTTAGCGCAGTTTTCCCCAAGCCCGAGCCGTGCTGGCTGCTCTGGGAGCGGAGCTGAAGGAGCAGAGCCATGCTGCTTTGACAACTCCTGTCTCTCCTGGACCTGAGTGATTGGCTAAACGGCTGCTAGCGTCTGCACTGTAAGTCTTTGTTGTACCGACGCAGGGAGGACGTTTTTGGCTGGATATTTACACTATAAGCTTTAATATCGAGGCATCCGCGGTGCTGCCGTGGAATGGCCCCTGGCCGTGTTCCTGAAGGCGTAGAAAAGTGGACGAGCTAACGCCGGGGAGGTGGTTAGCCTGCTGGCTAGCTAGCACCAGCTAGCTGCCTGCTAACAACAACATCCACACAGCTGGCTTTTGTTGGACAATGTCGCCAAACGTTGTTTCTCTGAAGTCCAGACTGAATAGCCTTTACACGCTGGCCTCCACCCTTCGCTTTCTGGTTTACAGATATGTGTAGCTACATGTTAATTCTGACTCAAAGCACAGCCACTTTGTTTGCATTGTTTATTCATCAATCTGCTACAGTAACCAGGTAAGTTCCGCTACTTTTGGTGTCGAATCTAAACTATTTGGCTGTCAGAAACAAATATTTAGTTTGAAATGTCAGTATGTTGTCCCCACTTACTTTGCTTATTTTATTCAGTTACATCATTTACCTGTGCGCTGTACAATTTGCTTTATTATTTCTGATCACGCTGATCTGTTAGTTACTGTCTGTGTTTTAATCTTGTGCGAATCTTGGTGTCGGTCTAATAGTGACCAGTGTAGGATGTGTGTTCATCCTGTTTCCTTGTTGTCATCCTTGCTCACATCTCAAGGCCGACCCTGTTTTTAAAATTTTTTTTTTGGTCTTCAAGTCCAAATTACAAGGTTTAAAGGTTAAAATGCTGCGCTACTAAACGGGACACCCCTTTGAGAAGTCCATTTCTTTTACGTGATCAAATAGAATATCAGGCCGGTGGATGGCGTGTACAGTATACGCCTTTCCTGTTTGCAAAAGGCATTCAGCGGGTTATTTTGGTTGTTAGGCAGGAATGTTAAGAAGACAGATAAACACATGCAAAATGCCCTGGTAAACTATAGCTTATTATGGTTGTGACACTGAAGAGAACAAATTATAGTGGAGAAAATACTTGAGTGTGTGTCAGGGCTGCTCGATTATAAAAGAAAAAAAACAAAACGAAGAATCAAGAATCTTTATTGTCATTATGTAACCACTGTGAAGTTTTGGTGAGATGTCACTATTGTGACGTTTTCCCATATTAGGGGTTGTAACTCACACACAGGAGGACACCAGTGGTAGCCTTGTGCTCTATGACGCGGCTGCTGTTGGCCACAGCCCCGCCGTGCTGAGCAGAGAACAGAACCAGAACAGTCACACTGCCCGCCAAAACCAGGGGCATCTGTAGAACACGGCAACGTTGTACATAAGGACAATATTACTGCTGAACTGTTACAGGACAAGCTTAACTACAGCACATGCTACACTAATATATTTGGTCGCTACTAAAATTGCCACGAAAATCACCACTTATTGCACTTAATAAATGTTTTAATTCAGTATATTCAGTTTGTATTTTTCGGCAATCATTTTTACAATGTAGCTTTATAGTTCTACATATAGAGTTTCTAGTGGTATACAAATAGCTAAATAGCAAAGTACTCCATATTTATGTAAACAAGAACACAACAAAACGTGTTTCAGTATATCCTGGATCCAGGGCTGTTGTAAAGGGGGGAAAGTTAGGATAATTCCAAGGGCCCCTGACTGTCCCTGATTTTTATATGTAAAAATTACATATAAATGTGAGCTTTTGGGATGATTTCGATTTTTTGTCATGGGGCCCATAATTCTTGGCGGCACCTCTGCCCGGATCAACGGCAGGCCATGTCACACAGATCTCCCTTTTGCTGCAGTGACCAGTACCTCTTCTTTCATTGTAAAGGTTGGGAAAGCTCTTTGTTTGTTAGGGAAAGCCCAGCGTTGTTAGATCACCTGCATATATTACCAAAGTCCACAATATTCTGAGTTTTGCTGTGGATTTTTCTCTGTTTTCCGCATTGTGGAAGTCAAAGGGGGAACATGACGTGTGGCTCACTAAGTGTAATTATAACTTTTTTTATCATTTCCATGGTTTTGGGCGTACTTTGGAGTCCATATCAGGTTTATTAGATTAGACAAAAAATCCCTTTATTGTCCCACAATGGGGAAATTCGGAAACACCAATTCATTAGCACAGCCCCATGAGCACACACCTTTTTGTGGCGTTGGCCTGGAAAATGAGCTGGAAAAGCCAGGCAGTTCATTGATTTGTGCTGCGTAGAAAACACACCTGAACACTTCAGCCCTAGCAGGAGTTGAAGGATAGGAGGACTGGGTGAAATGAGGCTGGGTCTTCATCTTGTGATTTCTCTCCGTCTTGCTGTTTTTGCAGCAGAGCATCTGCAGGTGCAGCAGCAATATGACTAAGAGAAGCCCATCTCTTCAGCTGGTTAAAAGGTATGTTTTTGATTTTAATCATATTGACGTTTTGTTAGTTAGAGATTACATCTATTAAACCTGTTCTACACATTAACACTGAATCGTTCTCTGTTCCTTATTAAGACAAATTGAAAACCGTTTTTTATGTCGCCTACTGGAGCGCAAACTCTTGCCTGTAACATAAAGTTACTCTGTGCACTGGAGTGGACTGGACTAGAATTAGCTATTTTATTTTTCTCTTTAAGCTAAAATTTGCCTTAAAACTTGATAATAATAAAACTATGCACATATGCATTTTTTGGGGGGCCAGTTGTCTGTAATTAATCAATTTCTTTTAAAAGCTAAACTATTAAAGTGTTAAACTCGCTTTTTCAGTTGTAGGGTTTTACATCCAGTACTCAATAAAATGTTCTGGCTTTTACCTCATTCTAAAAGGATTCAACATAAGCCCAAGTGTAGAAAAACTTACAACAGATTCCAAAATGCCATATTTATGGAGCAAAAAAGAAACTCAAAGTGGAAAGCTGTAGGTGAAGACCATTGATGCTTTTGGATGGTTTAAAAGAGGCTCTAAGGCCTCTTCCAAGCTCTTTGAAATTCATTTAATAGAAAGAAAGTTTGTTCACAAATCCGAAAGCACCCAAGACATAGCCATGCTGCATCTTGCCACAAGCTGCATCTTGCTAGAGGACATTTAAAAGTGCTAATGTCCTTTAGCAAGTCAACCTTAAGTTCACATCAGATAATAACCTGTCTCACTGAAAGTCTAATCGAAATCAAGAATGTATTTATTAGCTTTCCCAGACGAAAATTGAACTGCCTCATTTTAAAATGGAACAGGATGCTGAACCATCACTGCAGAGGGAACCCTGATCTCCATGAGGAGCTGCAGATCCAGGCTGCTGTTGCAGCGGGGGACATCTGCACCGTCAGGAGGATGCTGGAGCAGGGATATTCACCTAAGATACGGGACGCCAACGGGTGGACCCTGCTGCACTTCTCCGCTGCCAAAGGAAAAGAGCGATGTGTCCGAGTTTTTCTGGAGCATGGAGGTCAGAGCCTGTCTTCCTTGTTTGTCTTAGTCTTCACTATTTTGACCTATACCGACTTCCACTGGAATAAGGTCCATTGGAACACAAGTAGTGGTGGGCACATCTAACCAAAAAGTTAGCGTCACTAACCCGTGTCCCACTAACTAAAATATTAGCTTTGCAAATGCTAAACCACTTAGAGAAATTAGTGGAAGCTAATGCTAACCGCTAAGACTACCGTCACTCAGGGTTCCCAGATCCGACTGTTTTCAGCCACAGTACAATGTAAAAGCTGCCCATCTCAATAAAAACCAGCCCAAATCTCATCCTCTCATGAAACCATGTTAAAAAGCGTAAAACTATTACACACAAGAACACGTCACAGGCAAACACCTCTATTAAAACAATGGAAATAGATTGTACCGAGAGGCTTCGCAAAGTGTGCATCACACAAAGACGGCTTTCCCAATCATGCCTTCAGAGCAACCAGAAAGAGTTACTGGTTACCAACGCAGCTTTTAAATCCAACTTACTAAACAGTTATTCCTCACACACAGACACACACATATATACATACCCCTACGGTATAGATCAGTGCTTCTCAGATGTTTCCTGTTGCACCCCCTTTGACAAATGAAAACATTTCAGCTTCCCTAACCCAACAAGATGGGTCAATAATGATTTCTCTCTCAATTAATTTCTGCTGTCACTCTAAAGATTACCCAGAATCCCTTTTACATTTTATAGTTGTTAAATACAACTAGATTTTGTCAGCATTGCCACATTTGTTAACTATATAATAATAATAACAATATAAAAGGTTTTTAGCCCGACTCGTATCAAAGCAAAGGATGAAACAAAATTGTTCGCTGGAGACAGCTTGTTTCCTCTCTGAAAAGACAACACATTTTACTTTTAACTAGCCGTGAAGTTTAGTCAATAAAATTCAGAGACCCAAAATAGACGAGTTGAAAATATGGCAAAAATAATAGTAAGCCATTAATATTAAAGACAAACTACAGTTGCATTACGTTTTAGACTTTTTTTTTTTACAAGTTTATACATCTAGAGACAACCATAGCGTTGTTTCTTCAATCCAGTGATGCCTTTGCTTTGCTTCCTAGACATACTTCAGACTGCAGGTACAGACCAAACATTAGAGGAATTTTGTCTTTGTGTGGTTTATTAAGTCAGCCAATGCATGCATAGATGTGAGACAAGCGACATATTAGGCAATCCATACCAGACTCCCATTTTTCATCATCTTGCAGGCTGACAAAGCAAAGAAATCCAACACAAGCGCAGCCACTATTATGTTGTTTACAAACAGGTCTAAAATCCTCCGGTCCACCATGGGATTCTGGGCTCTATTAGGCTGCGTTCACACTGCAGGTTCATACTCTTAATCAAATGCAATCGCCATCAGACCTCAGACTGACTAACATGTGCATATATATGACAGAAGAAGACATCACACAGCAGCGCACTGTTTACGGAAGTAATGGTGGATGTAATTGTTGCCAGAAGTGTTCAATGAAGCTTTGTTTAAAAAAAACAAACAAAGAGAAAACAACTTGGATACCTCTGTTTTTGAGCAATGGTAGCCGACAATATGAAGACCTCATCATAATTAGATAAATAGTTGGAAGAAAACAGCACAGCTCTTAACAATGGTCTCTTGGGGAGCTGTGACTGCTACATGTCTACATACAGTGACATAAACAGCAGACGAACACCTTGTGAACGTTATCTTACTTGCAGGTATTGAAACCCAGTATAGTGGAAGCTAACCGGGCTGCAAACAGTTTGTAAACTTAGCGGGAATGATAATGTGCTGAACGAAAGGTTAGCTCTGTAATTATCTGTTCGAGAATTAGCGCAACTTTGGCCACCACTGAACACAGGAAAGGGGATTGGTGTATGCCTGCTCCTTGTTGTCTGTGTGTTCATCCCTTCTTGTTGATTGGAGTTTCTGTGTGATTTAATGACACCTTACTGATACGTACACTTTACTTTTCACATTGCATAAAATGTGTTTGCTGTTCTTATTTGCAAAATCAAACCTAGTAGATTCCTGCTAGAGGTCAAAGTTTTTTTGTCTTAGCCTATTTAAGACCAGACTCACTTGGTTAAAGTACTGTGGGTAGAGGTCTGATCACTCTTTGGGTTGATCTTCTACTCAGCCAAAGAGTTTCAGTGAAGGACACTGTGTGGTTCGTTGGCTAGGCTGAATCACAGTTTTATGGGTTACCTATACAGCTAAACCTGGTTCTGTTTCTTGTCACCTGATTCGGGTCCTGGATAAAACATTCCAAAGGAAATAGGACTCTGCTTCCAGCAGGTGATGCATTGGTCCTTTACATGGTAAAAACATGTTAACTTTAAAAAATGGAAGATGACTTCTGCAGTTAGGCCTGTTTGTTGGAAAGAGACACAATGCTTTAATAGTAAGATAAAGTGCATTCAGACAACAGACAACTGATAACAGCAACTTTGTGGAGGTACAGCAAACAATGTAAGCCTACAGAGAATCTAAAAGAGGGGTTCTTCCAATTTACAGAGACAATGAAGAGTCATTAGGAGGGCACAGATGAGCTATTAGTGGTCCATGGATGGACGGCATACATGTATGTTCCAAACTCCGCCCCTCAGCATGCAGCAGCTCGACAGCTGCAGCGAATGAATGTGGTTATCTATCAGTCTAAATAATTGTCCATCCTCCAACAGATATCAACATACATTATTTTTTTCTGCTTGTAAGGAAATACAAAAATATTAAGCAAGATGCAATAAAGTGTCTTGAAAAAGTTTTGACGCCCTTGGTTTTTTACCTATTTTCTTTACATGCCAATCTGTAATTAATTTGTTTTTTTTTTTAAATCTTGTTTTATGTAATAGATCTGCACAAAATAGTCTAAGAAGATAAAGTGAAATGAGGGAGAAAATATATTAAAAAAGAAGGGTATAGCCTAAATTGGCCTGTGCATGTATCTACCCCCTTTGCTATGAAGCGCCTAAAAGGCTCTGGTGCAAACAATGACCCTAAAAAGTCCCATCGTTAGTGAAATGTTCCCCCAGAGCACCATCAGATCCGTCATCTTCAAATGGAAAACACAGGGTACCACCACCAAACTACCAAGAGAGGGCCTTCCACCAGAACTCAGAGACCGGGCAGTAATCACAGAGGCAGCACAGAGACCATGCAGGAGCTTATTGTGGTCCTATGGAGGATCTGTCCACAGGACCACAATAAGCCGTGCACATAGAGCTGGGCTTTATCGAAGAGTGACCCGAAATAAGACAACTTGTTTTGAATTTGTTAAAAGGCACGCGTGGGACTCTCTAAATGTATGGAAGAAGGTGCTCTGGTCAGATGAGATTAAAATTGAACTTTTGGGCCACTAAAGAAAACTCTGTCTGGAGCAAACCCAACACAACCCATCACCCCAAGAACACTTTCCCCATAGTCAAACATGGTGGTGGCAGCATCATGTGTAACTGTGGGGATGTTTTCCAGCAGCAGGGACTGGGAGACTGGCCTGAGCCGAGGGGAGGATGGATGGTTCTGAATAAAAGGATGTTCTGGATCTCAACCAGTGTCACCCTGCCTGTGATTTGAGACTGGGACGGAGGTTTACCTTGCAGGAAGACAATGACCCGAAGCACAGCGCTGAGACAACACTCGAATAGTTTAAGGGGAAACATTTAAATGTTTTGGAATGGTCTAGTCAAAGTGCAGACCTCAATCCAATCCAGAATCTGTGGTTAGACTTGAAGATCTCTGTTCACAAGTGAAAACCGTCCAGCATGAAGGAGCTGCAGCCGTTTAGCCTTGAGGAATGGACAAAAATCCCAGACGTCGGGTGTGATGAGCTCATAGAGACTGATCCAAAGCCAGAAGAATAAAAATATGAAACATAATACATCAGAGGGCATGAAGTTATAGATTCTGATTGTTGTAAAGGGAAAATTCAATTCAATTCAATTTTATTTATATAGCGCCAATTCATGAAACATGTCATCTCAAGGCACTTTACAGAATCCAAATCAAAATGTTTTATATGGAGAAGTATCTCTGCTATTCTTATGCTTTTTAACAACACTCAGGCTACTGTAAGTTATAAACCACTTGAAGACTACAAAATAGACATGGCAGTAGTTATGGTGTCAGAAAATATATTGAACTAGAAACAATGCATTATTATTACTTCTACGTTTCCAAGCATGACCCTGGGAAAAAAAAAAACAGTTTTTAATAACTAGAAAGCCGCGCCCCTGCACCACAGAAATTAACGAGGTGACCTAGACCTTAGAGATGTAAGGACACGGTAAAGTAGGGAGGCAAGGAGTGCGATGACAATCAGCCTTTACGGTGAACAAACAGTGGAAGTGCTGCGGTTTGTCGCTTTTCAATAGGACAGGCTCAAAAAGGCTTGCAATGTGCTTCGCCTTGGACTGTTGGCTGCCAACAAGAAGCCTCTGTTACGTGTGTATGTATATAAGCTTATGTATATGTTTATGTATGTGTGTGTGTGTGTTTATATTATACACACAGTTGTAGGCAGACATATATACCTTGTAGCTCGTTAATCCTGTATGCCATTTGCTGTTTCCTCTCTGTTTTGTACAGCGGACCCCACAGTAAAGGACTTTATTGGTGGCTTCACAGCACTGCACTATGCAGCAATGCATGGCAGGGCACGTATTGCCCGATTGATGCTTGAGTCCGAGTATCGTGGGGACATTATAAATGCCAAAAGCAACGACGGCTGGACACCCCTCCACGTGGCAGCCCACTACGGCCGAGACTCATTTGTGCGCCTCCTTTTGGAGTTTAGGGCAGAGGTGGACCCACTTAGTGACAAAGGCACCACACCACTGCAGCTGGCCATCATTCGCGAGCGTTCCAGCTGTGTACGGATCCTGCTGGACCACAGCGCCAACATTGACATTCAGAACGGTTTCCTGCTGCGCTATGCTGTCATCAAGGGAAACCATTCCTACTGCCGTATGTTCCTGCAGAGGGGAGCGGACACAAACCTTGGTCGTCTGGAAGATGGACAGACCCCGCTGCATCTGTCCGCCCTTAGGGATGATGTGCTGTGCGCTCAGATGCTCTACACATACGGGGCTAATACCAACACCAGGAACTACGAAGGCCAGACCCCTGTCGCTGTGTCTGTAAGCATGTCTGGAATTAGTCGGCCTTGTCTGGATTTCCTGCAGGAGGTCACCAGTAAGTAGTCTCACGCTAACACACCTACACTTTGCTTCCAAATAGCTCAAATCATAGGATGGAGTCTCACTGCAGCAGCTGCCTAAGCTTCACACAGATGAAGAGTGCTAGAAGCAATCCTTGAGCTATCCAGCTGACCTAATATTGTGCTTCCCAACCCTTAAATATTTACAGTCAAGTAAAAAATCATGAATTCTTTTGTCAGATGTCCATTTTCAAATTACCATCATGTTTATTCTGACTGGGGATAATGTGAACATGTTGGAGTCGTGACTTGAATCTGAGGGAGCTGAAGATTAGGGTGATGGTAAGGAGGCCTTCTTAAAGCTCATCACCAATGATCAGTCATCAAAATACCAGGGGAAACATGCAGAAAGCTGCTTAGTATTATAATAAGGGTTTCATTGCTGCAATAAAAAAAATTTCTTTAGAAGAGTATAAACTATTTCTTAGTTTTTTAATTTAAAATCAGATTTCCTTTTTTCAGAATTGATACTTCATTTACACAAAGCAGCTTTGAATGGAGAACAGATTGTTGTGAAATACATACATTTAAAAAATGTAAAGTAAAATCAAAGGTTTTAGTTGTCAGTGTGATGTCACATGTTGCTCAGTTGCAATGATCAGCAGCTGAGCAAAAGCCATGTTTAGAGGGTCTGAATCAGAATCGCTGTATTTGCCAGGTTTGTGTAAACATACCATGAATTTGACTCTGGATTCTACAGTGCTCACAATGTGCTTTCTCATACAGTAATACAATAGTGCAGTTATAAAAATCCGGCAGTCTGCAATATAGAAAACACATGAATACACTATAAACAATTGGGCAAACGGAGACAATAATGCAATGGTGCGATGAGCAGAGATGCAGGAATAAATATAATTTCCGTTATTATTATTCTGTTCATGTCGGAGGTGGGAGTGACGTACAGGTGCACATACACATACAAACATACATGTCCACAGTGTGATTAGTGCAGGGGATTGGGAATGCTGGAATAAAGGAGTATTACTACTGAGTTATGTACAAGAGGTAGGTGGATCTGGTATACAGTACAATATGACAACATGAACAGTAAAAATGATCAGGACTTTTTTGTCAGTCAGCTGTTTATTAGTGATGGATGGTGGGAAGAAACTGTGCCTAAGTCTGTTGGTTTTGGCGTATAGTCCTGAAGTCCACAATCATCTGCACAGTTTTGCTCCAGGTTGTTCTGACCAGAGAGTCAGCTGATCAACCACCAGCCTGTAGGCCGACTCATCACCGTTTCAGATGAGGTCAGTAACAGTTGTCATGTCAGCAAAATTCAGGAGTTTGACAGATGGGTCTCCTGAGGTGCAGATATTGGTGTAGAGGAAGAAGAGCAGTGGGGAGAGTACATACCCCTGGGCAGTGTTGTATAGTAACGAAGTACAAATACTTCACTACTGTACCTAAGTATATTTTGGAGTACTTTACACTTTTCTTGAGTATAAAATTTTTTCTTTTACTTTTACTTCACTATATTTCCGAACTTAATTGCATACTTTTACTCCGATACATTTTCAATGTTTGGTTTAGTTACTCGTTACAAAAAAAGCGAGGCATCAGCGTGCCCAATGGAGCTGGAAGTGGATTTGTTTGTTTTTTTAACCTCGGAGTGGCCATCTTTCAATTAGTACTATCTTTGATGTGTCAATCATACAATTCAACCAATCAAATCAACGACTGAAGGCAACGTGCTAGCCAATCACAGCTGGAGAGGGGCGGGTCGCTGGGTCAGACGTTGAGCCTTCAAAGAGACACCGCGGCTCGGCTGTGGTCACCATCGGTGTCGGTAGAGCGGGATGGATATTCGGTCTGATTACCAAATAATTACAAGAAGACAAAGAAGAAAGCGAAAGCGAGCTGGAAGCAGCGCTATTAATTTCTGTTTGAAACGTCAGCATTGAAGTCAACACTGGAGTTAACATTGACGCTAGGAGGGTTTGCTAGGACAGCTAGGAGCACAAGGAGCAGAACCAGGCAGGAAAACTGCCAAACTGAAGAAACCTGGGTTACTTGCAGGTAGAAGGGAACTCTGCTTTGTTCTGATCCTTGTGCTCCCTAGCTGCTGTAATTACAGAATCTCTGCTAGTCTGAATTTTTATTTCAGTGTTCAGCCTGACACCAGCGCTCATGTTTATCAGCGTGTCTGCTTATTCTTGAGTTTTGAGTCATAAAACAGCTCTACAGGTTGCTGTATCTCACTGATGGTTTCCAGCCCAAACCAGCATAAAACCTGCCCAACTTAAAAGAAAAAAAACAAGCCCAAATCTCAAACTCTCATGTTAAAAGCACATAACTATTAAGCACATAAGAACATGCTGTTAGCACACTACTGTGCTGTAGCAAAAAAAAAAACTTTGCGCTTACGACTCCGCACAAAATGTACAATCAGTCAACCAAATAACACACAAGATCACTTTAACAATCATGATATATCAACCGGAAAAAAAGAAAACTTTTATCAATAGCTTCCCAACATGAGTTGTAAATCTACCTTAATATAAACTTAATATCTCTTACAGAATATAGCTCAAACATTTCTCTTTCACAGCCATGAAATATTTTTAAGTTGATTAGTAGAACTCAACCCCTCTTGGGCATTTACATTGACCAAACACTTGATTAACCATTATTATTTTCTTGTTTTATTATAACAATCAATATTATTCATTACAACTATTATTCATTGATGTCAGATTCGACAGATTCGACTTATTTAAAAAATAAAATGATCAGGGCTGCAACTTTGAAAGTTCATTCCGCTGCAAACTAAGAATCACAGGTGCACAGAAAAGAGAAATAAGAGAAGATGACATGAAAGGCTTGAGGGATTTTATTAATAAATATTTTTTTAAAACTGAGGATGAGTCAGGAACAGATCTAGGGACGGAATTGCAGAGCAATGATGCCCATCCAAAGCCGCAGGTAAGAAGCAATGCATTTATCAATGTGATTTTAAAGTATAGCATCCGCAAGCTAGTGTAAGGGGGAAAACACCTTTTCTTTTACAGAAATACTTGAGCTTAGCGCCAAAAGAGCAGAGAGCAGAGGTCCAGGTACAATCTGAAAGACAGAGCGGAGCAGGAGAGCCAGCTGAGGGGGGGCAGCGTGTGTTTGAGGAGGAGACAGAGAGCCATTCCTAGCGATAACAGAGACAGTGCAGGTGGAGGGGCTTACTGCCCGATTGGATAGTCTGAGCATAGTCGCTCAGAGACAGAATACAGCGTTAATTTTAATGATCCCGCGTTATGGCCAACAAAATTGACTGATTCTGATCAAATGAATGTTGTGCGTTTAATGGCAAAAAGGAAGCCTTTCTCAGCAATGGAAAATGAACTGCCAGCAGATTCAGAGGGCAGAGAATTCCCAAAGTATCTAACATATTCTACCTCCTGCAATGAAAGGGAAAAAATTGTTAGGGACTGGCTAATTTACAGCAGGTCAGAAAAGGCCATATTTTGGCTGGAGTGCTTGCTGTTCTCTTATGAAAAAAAGATCAACTAGTGCACTAAATTCAATAGATGGGTTGAAAATATCCAGTATAAAATACAGAGATTTCCAGGGCATGAAGGATACAGTTAATTTGACTTTTTTTGGTGTGTGGTGTGGTGGCAGCAGGTGTAGAGGGGGGGGGGGGGTTAACTAAGCCTGGTTTATTACTTAACCATGTTCTTAGTATACACATTTTTACAGTAATTTTCATACTTAAGTACAAGACATTTCAGATACTTTAAGACTTTTACTCAAGTAACATTTCAGTTAGTGACTTGGACTTTTACCAAAGTCATATTTTGGAGAGGTACTTATACTTTTACTTGACTCCGAGATTTCAGTACTTTATACAACACTGCCCCTGGGGGGTGCCAGTGTTAATAGTCTGGGAGCTGGATGTGAAGTTCGCCAGCCTAACCTGCTGACTCCTGTTAGTCAGGAAGTTTGTGAGCCACTGAAAGGTGTTGGCTGGTACAGTGAGCTTGGTGAGTTTTGTGTTTTGTTAAAGGCTAAGCTGAAGTCAATGAACAGGATCCTTGCATATGTTCCTAGAGCATTGAGGTGTATGCGGATGTAGCGCAGTCCCAAGTTGACTGGATCATCCAATGACATAGCTGCGTAGGCAAACTGCAGGGGGTCCAGCAAGGGTCCTGTGATGTTGTTCAGAAGGGCCAACGCCAGTCTTTCAAAGCACTTCATAGTTATAGATGTAAGGTCTGTAATCCTTTAGTCCAGAGATGGAGGGTTCTTTGGGGACCCAGATGATTGTTGGGCGTTTGAAGCAGGACGGACATTCACACAGCTTGGGGTGCCAGCTGGTCTCTGCAGATTTTCAGGCAGGATGGTGACACACCGTTGGGGCCGGGAGCCTTCCTGATTTTTTGCATCTGGAAGAGCTGGCGCACATCCTCTTCACAGATCGTGGGTGCATGTGGGGAGTTGTAAAGGGGGGGTGGGAGCATTGCAGTCGGGGAAGATGACTGAAGATATAGTTTCAGCATCGTAGCAGTGAGAATTTGGGCTTTGCAATTCAAAATAGAAACCATTCAGCTTGTGGGCCAGTTGTTGGGTACCAGCAGATTTGGGGGATGGTCTCTTGTAGTTGGTGAGTGTCTGCAGGCCTTACCACATTAACACAGGGTTGCTGGCTGATTTTCCTAGCTTTTCAGTATAGCACCTCTTTGCTGCTATGATCGCTTTAATCAGTGTGTTCCTTGCCTGGTTGTACAGGACTCTGTTCCCACTTTTGAAGACTTCCTCTTTGGTCTGACAAAGCTGCCTGAGTTTTGCTGTGAATTAGGGTTTTTGGTTGTTGTGTGTGGAAGGTTTTAGTCTGCACATGCGTGTCCTCACAAAAACTGATGTAAGCTGTCACATTGTCAGTTCGCCAGGTCAGTGGCTGCAGCCTCAAAAACACTCCAATAGTCAAAGCAGGCAATGTAGGGTGGCTGTGGTCTAGTTGAGGTGCAGTTGCACCCGCCCTACTCGTTTACTGAGCTTATCTTCGCCTGTTTTGTGATTTGACCGGCATAGAACTGCCTGGCAGTGGGAAACGCCTTCTGGGGGTGGCTTTAGCCCCTTATTCCCCCGCCCCGCGTCCTGTTTGCGACATTGACACTTTAAAGAAATCTGCGAGAAATGGTAAACAATAAAAATGTGTCATTAAAAATAAAAGATAAATAAAAACAATTAATGTTTCTATAACTGTACATGCAAGATTGTCTTGGATATTTTAAGGAGCAATCCACTGGGATAAAAATCTGGATCACAAATCTAATAATAAAAATTCAGAGACAGAAGTGTCCATCTAATGTGTGTAAAATGAGAGAAAGCCTCAATAAATCCACGGATCTGATGCAGCGCGTCTGGGTATAGAAAGCTAAAGTGTCCTTTTTTTCCCTTCAGGCGGGTTTATGTTTTGTAACTAATAAAATTATATTTTGGTTTGACCCTCTCTGTTCATAGTGGTCTTTAATATTAATGCCGTCGCTCTTCAGTTTTTGACTTCCTCTGAGAAAACCGTCTCATTCCTCCTCTCCCCTCAGCCAATCAGTGAAAAGCAGTGTGTTCACTCAAAACTGCTCCCGAGTCTGCTCGGTTTGACCCTGCTGATCAGCAGAGCCGGAGGAACCTGGGCTGGCCGTGAAAACAACAGCTCCTGAAACTGGGCCTTTAGTCTCCCTGGTGGGACACTTGATAAACTGCCTGTGCTTTGAAAGTGCGTGGCTGAGGTTTGCTCTATTAAAGTCACCAAGAACAATGATCAGGGAATCTGGATGTTTTTTCTCCACTTTAGTTATCTGGTCAGCCAGGTGTAGTAACGCCTCACTAACACTGGCCTGAGGGAGAACGTAAACATCAACCAGGACAAATCAGGTTGAGAAAGTTTAAGCACTTAGTATCTTACCTACACCAAATAACTTCAAACAGCTGTATTTTAGACAAGTAGCCTACAGATTTTTATTTTCCAGGACTACAGCTACCAGTCAATCCGTGCCTTGATGAAGAAGTCTGATTATTTGTTGGTCTGTGGTCTGAAAGGGTACTTTCTTTTTAAAACCCAAACAACTGCTACTAAACGAAAATTAAACACGAATCAAAGACGCAATTTTTGTGCCCTTTAGTAGTGTTTAGAATTTTATTTTGCTGGAAATAAACATTCAAATCAACAAAGATCCCAAATTACAAGAAATTATGAATGAACTTTAATAAGTAAAAAGAAGTAATAATAGAACTCATCATAAATACCACCAACTTATTTCTGCCAAACCCACGTTTTAGTGCCGCCACTAAAAGATCCTTTAAATTTATGTACATTTCCAGATTTATTCAATAAATTGGTCATTGTATGTAGTTGCATATTAATCTGGTTGCACAGATTTGTAATCGCTGAGTGGTGCATTGTTTTGTGATCACTTGTACCGAAAAATCAAAATGGAACAAAGCCTTGCACCACCTGGTTAAGTAAATAAAGTCAGAGACACCTGCTAAAGAAAACTCTATAAAATGGTGTTATTTTAGGCTAAAATGTAGCTTCAGCCATAGCTGTTTGTTTACAGCAGCCATTTGGAAAAAACTAACTTTTTATTCAAAAGGAAGACTAGTATTTAGTGCAGGTAACGACCTCGCCTAAAAGAAAAAAATCCACCCCGTCTCTTTTTAGTGTTAAAAACCAGCAGAGATTTCCACTGGGCTTGGAGGGAGAGGTTTGAAAAAGCTTTGAGTGACTTTCTGGTCCTGACCCAGATCACCTGCAGCATTATGATTGGAACTTAACAATGGCTGCATTCCTCTACTGCCGCTTGAACTTTGATATCAGAGTTAACAAAGAGCTGTGCACTGTTTCAGACAGGGCCTTTCAGGGAGCCCAGATCTTCAGCAAGATCGCATATCTACAGGGTTACTGATTACACGTCAGCTTCTGACATGAAAGGGATCATGCACCATCGAGTGACAGCCTCTCTCTTCTTTTCAAGCACTGTACATGTCAGCTTTGCTCCCTGTTAGGTTTTCCTGTCTGCGTTTAAAACGGGGCTATATTTACGTTTATTTATACTGTTGAACCCCCAATTATTCACCCCACTGGAAGACTGTGATAAAAGCATTTGGTCCAGCAAAAGCATTTTTGTCTGATGGGTAAAAGAAGACACACAAATATAATAAAATATATAAAAGGAGAATCAGTTAACATTTTATTAAAGTGGCATGCCGGGTTATTTATACCCTTCTCAAGAATCAAGGGAAAAATCTTTATTGATATTACAGCAAATAAATCCCTCTAATGATCAGCCTTCTGGATGTTTCCTCTAGTACTTTGATGGTTTGTTATTGGTGAGGAGCTTCAAGTCTTTGAGTTTTGACCCCAATCGTTCCTCCACAGATTCTCTGGCAGATTAAGGCTCCAAAATATTAAAGGTATTTCCAGTCAGAGAAATATTTTGGTGAAATTAAAAGTTAGCTGGGATTCTGAGCCCATCAGAAATGCAGGAAAAAAGCAGACACAGTAAAGCTAAATTACGAGAAATAAAACGTCATTTTAACATTAGTTACTGTATGTCATAAATTGTGTGGGTTTTGATTTATCAGCATTGCCATTCCATTTGGGGTCTAGTTTTTTTGTGGAAGTCATATTTTTTTTTATAGTGGTGGCCAGATAACCGTGTATGGATGCTTTTAAACTTTTGTCTTCCATGTGACTTCATGCTGGTCTCTAATTGGCTACCAAAAGATTCTCGTAGAGGCGCAGCTCTCTGTGCCCCTGGCCAATCAGCACTTTTTGTGTTATGCTTCACCCAATCAGATTAATTCATCATGCCATTCCATCAGTCACACCGCTGGCAGCTTAGATGTGCAGACGAGAAGGTCACGCAAACGTAAGGATGCAAACAAAAGAGTCCGACTGCAACGACAAAACAGGAGAAAATGTGCTCATTTATTTACAAAATAATAATGTCATGGGAGGTTTACTGGAGGAACAAAGCAGATAAAGTTTTTAGACCAGACCAACCAGACTTAAAAATCCAACAGCAGGCAATTAACCATGAACGGATTTATTTTAAAGTTTAGTTTGTTGTGTTGTGTACTCGCACCTCCAGTGCCCCCAACCCCGCCAAGTTTTTATTAATCACCACCTATTTATCTGAGGTTTAATGCATTTTTCAGTTGGCATTTCTGACACGTGTGAGTTTGTAATCCACTGGGAATCTTCTTAACTCTGGGGTTTTCAACAATATAAAACACACTGTCAGGTTGCCCAGATATAGCGGTGGTTGACCTGGGATATTTTTCTAGCAATTTACATCTTTACCAGGGTTGGAAGATTTCAGAAGTCATGTTACATGTTAAGTTTATTATGTAATGGGCTGATTAGGTTTTATTTTAGAAACAAAGGGAATCTGAAAGAAAGCACCACCAAGTAATCTAGGTTATGTAAAGCCACCAGAAGGTGGCGGTACAGTTCATGTTGCTCATGGCTTGGACTCAGAAGAAGCAGCAGTGGTTCTCAATAGAAACAGCAGTTCCTTCCAAAGGAACGTCTCTGCGTTGGTGGGATATCAAGGATCACGGCGACTATCTGTGAAGAACAGTCAGAATACAGGCTCGGTTTTCTGACTGAACCGGTGTGTTTCATTCATCAGTTGTTTCCGATCCCCAAGCTGGCATTCACTCTACATCAAAACAGAGCTGCGCTTGATTTGCACTTATTTAGAAGTAGGGCTGGATGATATAGCAAAAAAGCATATCGATAAAATACAAATCATATTGATTGATATCCACAATTATCAGAAAAATTCAAAACATATATTTTAAGTGCAGCCCTGGCCATTTGATGCAGTTGATTAGTGGCCTATTTTAGATAAATAACACTGAATTCAAACTCAACCCTCTATTCAAAACTAAGTTTTAAATAAAGAAAAAAAGCATATGTGCTTTCTGACCTCTTTGAATGGGGTGGAGCTTGGTGACTGAGTCTGGGTTTGTGATTGGTTGGGAGGATTTAACAACTGTAGTACAAACCTACATGATAGGCTAGAATCCAAAAGGAGGGGAAAATGTTCATCTATTGCTTTATCGGTCGATATATAATGTCATTGAATTATCATCCGGCCTTATTTATAAGATGCAAAAAAAAAAGTCTTACCTGGTATGATTTGCTCACCAGCTGATCAGGAAATTAATGTGAATGACTGGACTGGAATAAATCCCTGATAATGTTCCCAGCTCTCCTTTCTGACAGCTCTGATCATTGTTTTAACCTGAATGTTTCTTCTTTGAGCATCACAGTGCATTGTAAGAATTAAAAATCATCTCAAAGTACAGCAAGACATTATTATTATTATTATTATTATTATCGATGCTAGTCCCCATGCTGTTCTTGCTAATGTTGCAGATCTTCTAATGCAACTTTTTGTCTGATAATTGTTTCCTTTCTTTTTCAGGGCAACCTCGAAGTCTCCAAGACCTGTGTCGAATAAAAATCCGTCATTGTATTGGCCTTCAAAGTTTGAAATTCTTGGAGGATCTTCCAATTGCAAAGGTTATGAAAGACTATTTAAAACATAAGTTTGACAGTTTGTGAAGCGGCAACAAGCAAACACAGTGACGGACTCTGTCAGACTATGCAAGCATTATCATTCTGCTCTAGGAGAAGGATCCTCTGCTCTGTTCTGTACATGCTGAAGACGATTTAGTCCATTAGGATTTTGTTTTCTTTACCGACGCTCTATTAAGCCTTATTTAAACTTGTTGCAGTTGCTGAACATTTTTAGAAGCCACCCTTCTTTTTAGGAGACTGAAACCTAATTTTATTGCGTATGGCATTTTTCTCGGAATAATCACATTTACATTTTATTCATACGTTATCCCAATGGTGAAGGTTTGAAAAGATTGAAACATGGGTATATGGATTTTCAGTTTTTCTTTTTTCTTTTTTACAAAACTATCGAAGGTAGCTTTTTTATACTTCAACCAAGGCATTGATAGAAAACACAGAGAAGTGGCCAAAAAGTATGAACAAGACTGGTATTAACATCCTGTGATAGTCCAACAGGAGTAAAAATCTTACCTGGGTCAGCCTGGGGAGGCCTATGAAAGCCCTGGTACCTCCAGCACCGGAGGACAAAAGCCTGTGGATAGATAAAAGAAGCTTCACTGCCACCAAAAAGGTTATGTAGTAATGATTCTGAATATAAGTAGTAGCTGTTTGAATATGTGCAACAATTTGTCTTTTCTGGGTTTTTTGTCTTAATCAACTTGAATCTCTGTTGAAGGACAGTCAGAGGAAACCATTTAGTCCAGAGGCTCCTCAGAGCATTGATATTTTTTGGGAGGTTATGTAAAGAAGTAATGAGTAATTAGTATCCTACCTGTGGTAGATGACTGCTTTCATGACTTCGGCATAGATGAAGAGAATTCAATTTGGATCATCCCAAAATTGCTGTGCTGGTTCAAGTGAAGGCTAATTAATTTATTTTTGGACTGCCTTACTTTCCTGTTGGTCTCTACTCTGCTCACATACACTTAACATGTAGCCTTGTCATCTATTTTGCCATAAGTGTTTCACATTGGAAACAACCAGACTTCTGTAAAAATAGCCTTCTAATGCAGGCATGACACTGGTTCAAAGGTTTAAACAATACTGCTTGCATGATCCGTGTTAAACCAGAAGAGTTTTAAAAAGCAGGAGTCCTCTTCGCCCTGGGTCCTGCGCTGACCAGCTGTGAGCTCACTGGAACAGTCTCAATGGCCCATCCAGGCAGAACGTGCAAAAGGCCTTATTAACAGTAGGTGAGATACTAACTGTTTATAGCTTCTGCACAAACCCTCCCTCCCTTAAAAAATCTAACAAAACAATTCAAAATATGTCTTTCAAAGTTCAAGTAAGTTCATTTTGAGCTGAAACATTTATGACTGGATGTGATGATGGCTTACTGTCTGGTTGCAACTTTTTTTCCAAAATGACCCAAGATTTCCTGTATTTTCATTTGTTTGGCTGAGGTCAAACAGGACTGTGGAGATGACGTTGAGGAGTTTGCAGTGAAACTGTCTGACTGACCATATGAAGCCGTCAGTGGTTGATCAGGGTGCAAGTATTGGTCCACTGGAGTCATGTGTCCCAGAAACGGCACTGAGGCATCATTAGCAGCCATTTACGAAACATGGCTCTGACTTCTTCATGGAAGCACATCTGAGGTGTGAGAGCAATGGTTTAGCTTTTAGTGGATAAAAAAACAAGCGTAAGTTTAAAAAAACAAACGAAAACACAAGTCCAGTGTGTTGGCTCAAACTGCTTGATTTAATTGTTAATATGAAATAGAACTTAAAAAAGCCAGCCAGTTTTATTTAAATAAATTGGTGGGAGAGTCAAATATGTAGTTAAAATCATTTGGAAACGTAAGATATTGCTTAAAGGCACAGCTTCAGCGAACCATAGCAGGCCATGCTATGTTCCTGTCCTTGCCATGTATTCCATTTGAGTTGGGGGTGAGAGCGCCGTGGGACCATCACCTTTCCTCTCTAACGCAGCCATGTTTCCAGGAACACGGACACTTCCACACCTACAGTCAGGGGAAACATGTGGCGGCCTATTTATGGAGAATCTCTTCAAGCAATAATCTCTGCTGTTCCCAACATTTACATTTTGGAAAGTCTTGTGACTCGTTTGGTGTGAATTAAATATTTTATGTGTGTGAGTTCATTTATGTTTCATTTTGAATATGTTCTCTGTAATATAAGTTTTTTGCCATTAAAATTCTGTGCTTTCTTCGCCTTCCCTTGCAGTGACTTTTCATTAAGGTTTTTTTTTTCCCAAAGTGTGTTTTCCTTCTTTTCATTATCACTGTGATGCCTGAAGCGCTCGGATAGATTGCGTATGCTGGTATCTTTCTTTGTTTTTTCTGGCGGTATAAAACATCTCACAAAGATGAGATGTTCACACCCTTCGCATATCGTTTAACGTTTCTCGGGTTTTGCAGTGCAATTAAAAGTGCATCTCAGTGAGGATATTGCCAAGTAATTGAATTTAATGAGTGAAAGCCATATAGCTACAGTACAGACCAAAAGTTTGGACACACCTCATTCAAAGAGTTTTCTTTATTTTCATGACTATGAAAATTGTAGATTCACACTGAAGGCATCAAAACTATGAATTAACACGTGGAATTATATTCTTAACAAAAAAGTGTGAAACAACTGAAAATATGTCTTATACAAGTCCATCTCAAAATATTGTCATATTGTGATAAAGTTCATTATTTTCCATAATGTAATGATAAAACTTGAACATTCATATATTAGATTCATTGCACACTAACTGAAATATTTCAGGTCTTTTATTGTCTTAATACGGATGATTTTGGCATACAGCTCATGAAAACCCAAAATTCCTATCTCACAAAATTAGCATATTTCATCCGACCAATAAAAGAAAAGTGTTCTTAATACAAAAAAAGTCAACCTTCAAATAATTATGTGCAGTTATGCACTCAATACTTGGTCAGGAATCCTTTTGCAGAAATGACTGCATCAATGCGGCGTGGCATGGAGGCAATCAGCCTGTGGCACTGCTGAGGTGTTATGGAGGCCCAGGATGCTTCCATAGCGGCCTTTAGCTCATCCAGAGTGTTGGGTCTTGCGTCTCTCAAATCTCTCTTCACAATATCCCACAGATTCTCTGTGGGGTTCAGGTCAGGAGAGTTGGCAGGCCAATTGAGCTCAGTGATACCATGGTCAGTAAACCATTTACCAGTGGTTTTGGCACTGTGAGCAGGTGCCAGGTGGTGCTGAAAAATGAAATCTTCATCTCCATAAAGCTTTTCAGCAGATGGAAGCATGAAGTGCTCCAAAATCTCCTGATAGCTAGCTGCATTGACCCTGCCCTTGATAAAACACAGTGGACCAACACCAGCAGCTGACATGGCACCCCAGACCATCACTGACTGTGGGTACTTGACACTGGACTTCTGGCATTTTGGCATTTCCTTCTCCCCAGTCTTCCTCCAGACTCTGGCACCTTGATTTCCAAATGACATGCAAAATTTGCTTTCATCCGAAAAAAGTACTTTGGACCACTGAGCAACAGTCCAGTGCTGCTTCTCTGTAGCCCAGGTCAGGCGCCTCTGCCGCTGTTTCTGGTTCAAAAGTGGCTTGACCTGGGGAATGCGGCACCTGCAGTCCATTTCCTGTACACGCCTGTGCACGGTGGCTCTGGATGTTTCTACTCCAGACTCAGTCCGCTGCTTCCGCAGGTCCCCCAAGGTCTGGAATCGGCCCTTCTCCACAATCTTCCTCATGGTCCGGTCACCTCTTCTCGTTGTGCAACGTTTTCTGCCTCACTTTTTCCTTCCCACAGACTTCCCACTGAGGTGCCTTGATACAGCGCTCTGGGAACAGCCTATTCGTTCAGAAATATCTGTGTCATACCCGCTTGCTTGAGGGTGTCAATGATGGCCTTCTGGACAGCAGTCAGGTCGGCAGTCTTACCCATGATTGGGGTTTTGAGTGATGAACCAGGCTGGCAGTTTTAAAGGCCTCAGGAATCTTTTGCAGGTGTTTAGAGTTAATTTGTTGATTGAGATGATTAGGTTCATAGCTCGTTTAGAGACCCTTTTCATGATATGGTAATTTTGTGAGATAGGAATTTGGGGTTTTCATGAGCTGTATGCCAAAATCATCTGTATTAAGACAATAAAAGACCTGAAATATTTCAGTTAGTGTGCAATGAATCTAAAATATATGAATGTTCAAGTTTTATCATTGCATTATGGAAAATAATGAACTTTATCACAATATGCTAATATTTTGAGATGGACCTGTATTCTAGGTTCTTCAAAGTAGCCACCTTTTGCTTTGATTACTGCTTCGCACACTCTTGGCATTCTCTTGATGAGCTTCAAGAGGTAGTCACCTGAAATGGTCTTCCAACAGTCTTAAAGGAGTTCCCAGAGCTGCTTAGCACTTGTTGGCCCTTTAACCTTCACTCTGCGGTCCAGCTCACCCCAAACTCGATTGGGTTCAGGTCCGGTGATTGTGGAGGCCAGGTCATCTGGCGTAGCACCCTATCACTCTCCTTCTTGGTCAAATAGCCCTTACACAGCCTGGAGGTGTGTTTGGGGTCATTGTCCTGTTGAAAACTAAATGATGGTCCAACTGAACGCAAACCGGATGGAATAGCATGTACCTGCAAGATGCTATGGTAGCCATGCTGGTTCAGTATGCCTTCAATTTTGAATACATCCCCAACAGTGTCACCAGCAAAGCACCCCCACACCATCACACCTCCTCCTCCATGCTTCATGGTGGTTACCAGGCATGTAGAGTCCATCCGTTAAACCTTTTCTGCGTCGCACAAAGACACGATGGTTGGAACCAAAGATGTCAAATTTGGACTCATCAGACCAAAGAACAGATTTCTACTTGTCTAATGTCCATTCCTTGTGTTCTTTAGCCCAAGCAAGTCTCTTCTGCTTGTTGCCTGTCCTTAGCAGTGGTTTCCTAGCAGCTGTTTTAACATGAAGGCCTGATTCACACAGTCTCCTAACAGTTGTTCTAGAGATGTGTCTGCTGCTAGAACTCTGTGTGGCATTGACCTGGTCTCTAATCTGAGCTGCTGTTAACCTGCGATTTCTGAGGCTGGTGACTCGGGTTAACTTATCCTCCGCAGCAGAGGTGACTCTTGGTCTTCCTTTCCTGGGGCGGTCCTCATGTGAGCCAGTTTCTTTGTAGCGCTTGATGGTTTTTGCGACTGTACTTGGGGACACTTTCAAAGTTTTCCCAATTTTTCGGACTGACTGACCTTCATTTCTTAAAGTAATGATGGCAACTCGTTTTTCTTTACTTAGCTGTTTTTTTCTTGCCATAATACAAATTCTAACAGTCTATTCAGTAGGATTATCAGCTGTGTATCCACCTGACTTCTGCAGAACAAAACTGATGGTCCCAGCCCCATTTATAAGGCAAGACATCCCACTTATTAAACCTGACAGGGGACACCTGTGAAGTGAAAACCATTTCAGGTGACTACCTCTCGAAGCTCATCAAGAGAATGCCAAGAGTGTGCAAAGCAGTAATCAAAGCAAAAGGTGGCTACTTTGAAGAACCTAGAATATAAGACATATTTTCAGTTGTTTCACACTTTTTTGTTAAGTATATAATTCCACATGTGTTAATTCATAGTTTTGATGCCTTCAGTGTGAATTTACAATTTTCATAGTCATAAAAATAAAGAAAACTCTTTGAATGAGAAGGTGTGTCCAAACTTTTGGTCTGTACTGTACATTACTAACAGTGATAAACGGTGTTTTTCCAAAGTATACACACCTCTGTTAATATGTCAGGTTTCTGTCGTGTAAAAAATATGACCATGATAAATTCTTTCTGAACAGTGGCCCCGTATTCTGTGATTCACTGGTGAATCATACAGATCCGTTAGAGGAAAAAAATCTAATAACATGGTTGCATATTTGATCAAACACCTGAAGCACCTTTTAATTCATGGTCAGTATTCAGTCCTTTTAGCAGGAATATATCTTCATCCCACATATCTTCATTTCACATCTCGGTTTTGACCCTGTCAGTTCTCCTAATCTATCAGATCGTGAGGGCTTCTCTGTAGCACGTCCCCTCCACAGATTTTCTATCGGAGTTGGTCCTGAGCACTGGTAGGACTATTCTAAGCCTTTGATTCTCTTCAAGTCATTTGATCTGATGGCAAGGCAAGTTTATTTATCTTGCACTTTTCAGTAACAAGACGATTCAAAGTGCTGTACATGAACAGAAAAACATTACAGACATAGGGAATAAGCTAAGTAAATCCTTGACTTCTTTCATTTACAAACATACAGAAAGACATGTGTGTTTCTATTCATAGTAAGAAATAAGATAAGTATATTCTTGGGAATTTCTGATCCAAAGTAGTTTTGTCCAATTTTTCTAAAGCTACAACTAGAATAAGTTGTTTTGTTTCATTGTGTCACTGGAACGAGCTTCATCAATAAAAATTTAAATCTTAATTGTTTTTATTCATGCATTCCTCAAAGCTACAACTTAAGATCTCTGATCTGACCTTTCTAAACCACAGCTAAAATGGGAGAATTGTTTCTATTCATAATAAAGTTTCACTGGAAGTTACGCTGAAAATAAAATCTATATTCATCTTCAGCTCTCCAACGTTCCCATGAAGGTCCTGCGTCCCAACTGACTGTTATATAGAACTGTTAACCATCTCATCTGAGGAGAATCTGCCCCAGAGAATGAACACCATGCTTCAGTGTGGATATGGTGTTTCTTTATCAAGGCACAGGTTTGTTTGTGCCATGTTGAACTTTGAAAAGTGTGGCCCAAAATTCCCTTTCATTAGACCATATTACTTTTTTTTGTGAAATGCACTTAAACGGTTTTTGGTAATTTGGAAAATAAGGTAATTAGTTACACATGTTAACCACAGTATATGTTATACTTTGGATATCCTTATGGTTAGGACAGCTGTTTCCATTGAGACATGCTGCCTGTATTTTGCTCTCTGTATGGCTTGTGTTTAAATATCTTTTGACCCCAATATCTATTGATGCTCTAAAAAGAAATCCTGATTTCTCCAGTTTTGTGGCTAAATCAGGCTGTGTTTGTTCTGCCCACCTGATGTACTCCACCATGTAGATAGATGTTTTAGAGCTTTTTACTGTTTTACCGAAAAACCCCCAAGAGAGGTGCACTGTAGACACCGTGATCGGGTGAGCGAACAACCTGAACTGACTTATTTTAATAGTGAAAGGAAGTGATTTTGCTCTGAAGTCCCCTCCTTTAAGCCTGAGCTGAGTCAGCAGCCACAGTATGGAAAAAGGTGATTTCATGAAATATGGATTACACTTTGCTTTTTGGCTCAGCTTTTTCTTCTCACCTCGACTGACTGGAGCAGCACCCACATTACACCAAACAATGACCCAATCCTGCTCATGTCCTGTTGTCACTTGTATGCTAAATAAAAATAGATCACTGGGAGGGGCCATCCTGCACTGGTAATTAACTTTGTGTCGATGATGCAGACACACTGTAATCATACAAGGACTGCATAGCAGTTCGAAGCATCTCAGACACCTGGTACTCTACTCCCAAAGCATCTCCTACCAAATACCTCAGGGTTTCTCCAGATGCATAAAACACATGTGGACCAGACAACCAAACTCTCCTGATACCTCAGCAGGTCTGCAGGAGCCTAGAGTAAGCCTTCCCAGGGAGGCTGGGAAATGTGATCCCCCCCCCCCGTTTGGTTCATCCTCTCTGGATCCTGTTTCTTACAGTTTTTCTCCATTAGTTTGGCTCATTTCTTAAAATAGAAATTACATTCTTAAAACTCTAAGATCATTTGGCAAAACATTTATACAGTTCAGCACCGCAAAAGCCCATAGCATACATATACTGTAATATAAACTGTAATATAAACATAAACAAAAAGCACAAATTGTATTTAGCCTACAGTGCTGTACATAGAGCACTTCACTGGCCACTGGCCTCACCCCCCTGGCCGTCCAGACGCTGCTGTCTGTCTGGCCACAGATTCTCGTCCACATCACAGCGTATATTCTCCCTTGCAACATAACGATGGAAGAAACGGTATGAATGTTGCAACCGTCCCATACACTGATCTCCTGTGATGTCTCCACACACAGCATTCATTGCATGGAGCAGGGACCTATGATCCTGAGCCTGATGCTCATATACTCTCTACCTACAAGTGGAGAAAAACTCCTCAATAGGATTCAGGAAAGGAGAGCAAAGTTGTAGTAACTCCATGACCATTCCTATTCTATGAGCAGTGAACTAGGCGCTACGTCTTGCTTTATGCAGTGCCCCGTCCGATACAGCATACTATTCCATCATTGACTGAGTACTGTACATACCTGTTCTCCCTTCGAAAGGTTTGGATGATGGAGGAGACAGTAGAGCGAGGCACATTAGGCTGCACCAGGTGACCTGCCTCTGCCATTGTGACGTGATGGTTGACAACATAGTCTATAACTGAGGCCCGAATTTCATCCGGGACAGCATGGTGTCTTTCTGCACCTCGGCCTCTTCCCCCTATCCCACCACTACGCACCCGCACTCCTCTTCTTCCTCTTCCTCGAGCAAGACGTTGCCCTTGTTCATTTACTTGGCCGGGTGCCTCCATGTTCAGAAATTGTCAAAGCTCTGTCAAAGCTCTGTTTGTAGGCCTGTATGATATTATGTCCTTGGCTAAATTTGACAATTCAAAAGACTATTGTGCATGTGATGACTTATGCAATGAAATCCTGCTGACATATTTTAGAGAGAAGAACCAATAGATTGAGAATTAACTAATCAGTTTAGATCACCAAGATCTATTCACAAATGTGCTAAATGTAGGCTAACTGTGCTGACTGTAGGCTACTTGTACTTAATCATTTGCAATGATGCACTGAGACACTTGAGACATGAACAAAGATATTTGCAATTTGATGAAATGAATGAGAAACACTATTCTGTTGTGAACAATTGTCAAGTGGTTTGGAGGTTTATCAAAGTTATTTTGAAAATTTAATTTCTGTTTCAACAAATGAGTCAAACCAATTAAGAAAAACTGTAAAGACTGTGAACACCACCCTACAGTTGCTGTCCCACTCCTCCAAATGCAATTTTAAGAGGCCAATGCTACATTGCTAGAAACCTAGTTTATATAACAACTTACTGCAGCAAGAGTACTGGTAACTAAAAGAAGACATCACATTTATCCCACTTTAGCCCATTCATTGACTCCCTTACAATTTTAATTCATCTTATTATATATTTAATGCCTTGAAAGGCCAAGCTGCATCCCATGTTAAAGTACACTCACAGTTTCCTATTTTCCCCACAGAGCAATTTGTTCTAAGATTCTGAGTTCGTTTCTGATTGGTATTTTTTTTTAAGTAGTATTGGAATCAGATCTTTCCATTATAGACATGGGTTTCTTCTTCTTGCACAACTTTGGTTTCTGTTTTGGATTTGTGAATGCTTATACTGCAACATGGCTTTAGGGAAATGTGATGGAGCTAACTGCTGGTCACAGCAACACTGTGATTAAAACCACCAGAAAGAGCTTCTATGTTCATTTTCCTGCCACTCAAGACTTTCTTAGTGTTCGTAACAAGGCAGTTTGTTTTCTATGCCTCCTTCCTGTATGCACCCCCCCCCCCCCAATCTAAAGTACAGTCTGTGTGTTTTGAAAATATAAGGGAAAAAAGAAAGTAGTTCTTTGTTTATCAAAATTAGACACAAGACAGCTGAGTGTCTCCTGGTCTCAGTGAAAATATAAAGGGTCCCTTGAGGAAGGAAAATGGAAACGAGCCAACGGCTACCTTTGGAATGCCATCTCATTTCCTGAAGGACAAGTGCATTTCCTGCTCCACTACAGGAATTTCTAAAAAATAAAAGAAATAAAAGCGTCTAAACAGGTTAACAAGAGCAAGTTTCAGAGGCAGTTGTGTGGTTCCCTAGTAGAAGTGCTTTTGGACAGGATGTGTTCTCTTATCTTGTCTCCCAAACCTGGAGTACTGTACCTATCGTTCTATGTAATCTACCCACCCTAAGGTCATCTACTAAACCATTAAAGATATGGTTACTAACAGTCAAAACTGTTCTCATAATTAGAAAGAATATTATGTGATTCTGTCCACAATTATTTTTAACCATTTTGTGTCTGTTTTAAAATAAAATTGATAATTACCTTTTTTTAATTATTCATTGTCATCTTTGGTAGTATTGTGTTTTATGTGACCAAAAATGTGTCGGTTGAGGGATTAAAGATAGTAATTAGCCATGTCTATAAGCTTTCATATTTACAAGCTAACAATATGTCTCTTTTTAAAGGTGCATAGTGCAAGTGTTGAAGTTAAATATTATCTCTTTTACTTCCCATATATGTTCTAACAATTTCCTGACATGTAAAATTAGTTATTCTCTAGTTACCACTGTTGCCTCTATAGGCTGTATTAGTCAGTTTATGAGAGAGTGATTCGGGCCGATTCATCAGGGCGTGCATGAGGTTGTGACGCGCTGCATGCTGTCGTTCTCCTGGCTACTTTGGTGAGTCTCCGCTGTAATAGATGCATTAGCGAGAGAACATGGGCTAACTTCAATATTTATAGCTTTCTTATCTCAGAAGGTATTATGCTCTCTGCATTAAACACATGTGCAGTCGCAGATACTTTTCCTCTTCTCTCATGCATGTGCACAACACTGGTGTCATTTGAACTTGTCGCCAGAAGGGGGCAGATGTCTGCAAAAATCCTGGAACTCACGCTATGCTCCTTTAACGGTACAATAACCATGCATAGCCTGAAGAAGTTCACTTGTTGAAATTTACAAACAAAATAAATTATTGGCCTTATAGATCTGAAGATTATTCTTGAAGATTTTAGAAGGCTCTGACTTGATGTAACAAAAAAGAGATTTATAAATAAATACATTTAAAATGTATGCAATTATAGCCTTATGACCACAGGGCTTTTTGTAGGATTTTATGTAACAGACCAACACAAAGTTGAAGAAAATTATTCATCATTTGCACTTTTTCTTTTTACAATTACAGTTTTTTTCCTCCCTGGCTAGGTCTTTCTAACCTGACCCTAGCCAGATTGATATCGCTCCGCCTAGCTCCGCCTAGCTTCACTCACATCCATCTGGGACCTCTCCCATAGAGAGTGATTTCTCCAACCAATTTTATTGTCCAGCCAATCAGGACGCAGGGCTGGAGTTTCATAGATGTGACGTAGTGGAGATGCGACTGTGAGATTGTTTTGATTCAGACAATGGCGGCTCGCATCGAGGAAGCAAGCGTTAACATTGATGCTGCTATTTCTTCCGTGTTGTCCAATCTACCTAATATTGTTTCATTAAATGAACATCAGAGAACGGCTCTGAAGGCTTTTGTTGGTGGAAACGATGTTTTCGCCCTTCTCCCAACCGGATTTGGCAAGTTTTGTTTTCCGGGCGGACGCGCCCGTGGCGGAGCGGTTAGCGCGAACCATGTTAGGAGGCCTTTAGTCCTCGACGCGGTCGGCCCGGGATCGACTCCGATTTCCTGCGTCGCTCTCACAGCGTCACGGGTTAGCTTCGGTGTGAGTGGTTGAAATAGCACGTCGATAAAGATGACAGACAAGTGGCTTATCCAATCATATGCAAGGATTTTTGATAAGGCCCAGCCTTCAATAAAGGCCATTCCTATGGATCAGTCCCAGATGGATGTGAGTGGAGCTAGGCGGAGCGAAATACATCTGGCTAGGGTCAGGTTAAGGTCTTTCAGCCCTGCTCAGGAGTAAAGCCAATCCGAGCCTAGTATGGCTAAAATGTGATGTGAACAGACTGCTGTTCTCAGATTGGCTGAGGGTGAGGAGGAACAAGCAGGATTTCTTTGAGGAAGTCCAGGGAAAAGTTAAACTGAAGAAAAAGGACAGTAATATTAAGGAACACCATGAATAGAGTGGCTCAAACTGAAATATAACTTTACTATTTACAATCCATGAACCACACCGGAAGGAAACAAAAGCAAAGGAAAAGGACTGCTTTCTATACTCAGTATTTAAAACCTAAACGAGATCTCCAGATTTAGTGAGTCTAATTTTACACACACTGAAAACTATTAGGTTTTGTCTCTTCAGAAAGTTGTTCACGGTCCCTAATGGAACCACTGTGTGCGCGAGGAAGAGGAGAAAACCAGGGAGCAGGCCTGCTGTGCTCCTGACCGCTGCGGCAGCAGTTTGGCTCTCCTTTATGGATCTAACTCAAAGAACACTCCGCTGAATCCGGGCAGCAAGAATATCCAATATCTAACCTATAAAAATAATTTCACTGCAGTCAAGAATCTGTTGCTTCATGCTTGCTCAGTATGAGGGATTGCTGCAAAGCCATGGACAATGCAGACGACTCTCCCTGTAGCTCTACGCTTCTCCAAGAGTGAATGCTGCTTGTCGGGACTTTGATGCAATCAACTGGTTCCCTTATATAGGACATTTTTTGACCAATCTGTATAATCTGACCCAATCTGTATAATATGATTGATTTTGACTTTGTAAAGTGCCTTGAGATGACATGTTTCATGAATTGGCACTATATAAATAAAATTGAATTGAATTGAAAAGAATCTGTGGTTTTGCGCTTTAAAGTCCTTATCGTCATTCTCGCCATGGCTGAGATAAAACCTTCCTGATAAAGTCCTAAATTTGAACTCTGTGAGGCAAACTTTAGAGCAGGTCAGCCAGTCTTGTCTCCCCTTTCTGCTTCTGTCGCCCCTCATACCTGAGGAGGCAGAGAGAAGCTGGGTCTTATTTGTTAGTTCAGGCTGATCTGTAATCCAGATATTTATCCCAGTGGATTATTCCATCCTTAAAAATATTCAAGACATCTGTGCATATCAATAATACACATATTATTTATATTTTGTGTTATTTATGTTTTATTTGTAATGATTTGTTTAGGTTTAAGCTGCTAGAGGACATCATGGTCTATTTTTCCCATTCTGCTGAGTTCTCCTACTGTTCTCCAATTTTGCTCTCAATGTGTGCTTCCGTGCTTTTTGTGTCTCTGCTCTCTCTTCTGTAACGCCCAGTCGATCGAGGCAGATGACCATTCACACTGAGCCTGGTTCTGCTGGAGGTTTTCCTTCCTGTTAAAAGGGAATTTTACTCTTCACTGTCGCTTCATGCTCAGTGTGAGGGATTGCTGCAAAGCCATGGACAATGATGACCACTATCCACTGTGGCTCTACGCTCTTTCAGGAGGAGTGAATGCTGCTTGTCAAGACTTGATGCAATTTACTGGGTTTCCTTAGAGAGGAAACCTTTTGACCAATCTGTCTGGATAATTTGATTTAATTTGACTTTGTAAAGTGCCTTGAGATGACATGTTGTGTATTGGCACTATATGAATAAAATTTAATTGAATTATACAAATTCCTACATTTCCACACTTTCAACTGTTGGGAAAAAGCGGGGGAATGAATATTAACAATTTGAGCTAGTTGGGCTTCTAACATAGTTTCTTCTCCACCAGGGACCCACCTCACACCTGTCATTGCGGCGCAGAGAGCGCATTCTCACAACTGCTACTTGAAGCTTCTCGGTGTCACATGTAAAACAGTTTCATGTGAATACTTCTTCCCACTGAGCAGTTTACAGTGTGATACCGCATACGTGGTTGTAAAAATTAAACTTTGCATGTACCTGTCCGTGTGAAGTCCACCTCGGGCTCAAGTCCACACAAGTATGTGGGAGCCTTTAATCACCGGATTACCTCCACTGCTCTTAATGCTTTCTCTCTCCCTCTCCTCGCCAGTATTTAAGCAGTCTGAACTTACCTCCTAGATGCTGGTTTCTCCTGTTATGCTTCTCGACCTATTTCCCTGCCTGTGCTCCATTTCCTGCCCTGCCTGTGTAATTCATTTTTTTAAAGTTTTTGTTTTTGCATTAAATATTCACTTTTTGTCTCTTGGCACTGCATTTGGGTCATCCTTCTACCCCACCTGACAATTAAGTGATATCCCAAGCTCTTACCTTCTCACAGAGCTCTGTTCAATTCATCAGTTCCAGAACAAGCATTAAGAACAAGCTATATCACTCATCAAATTCTAGCTGAAGGGTATGTTTTTCATTTAATCAGTGAGCCCCGATTGTATACTTTACAGAAAAGAATAAGACATACAGTTTGAAAAGAAAATGATTATCATCAGCATAAAATAAACCAACTAGCAATAAGCTAAAATGAAATGTGTTCTGGAACTGAGAATGAAGAGTTGGAAAACATTTAGTGTCCACACACACACACACACACACACACACACACACACACACACACACACACACACACACACACACACTTCAGTTTGCTGTGGAGGGTTTTCTGATGCTGGAAGGTTGCTGGTTCTCTGCTACACTCTTGATGGCTTCTCTTCAGAATTCAGAACTGATGAGGTTGAGGTAGATCCAGTGATGGGCACATCTAACCAAAACAGCAACTTCACTAACTTATATTCCACTACTTTTCCACAATATTTGCTTCACCACCACTAAACCGATGATAAATAAGGAAATTAGAGAAGGCTAATGCTAGCTACTAACCAATGGCTGTGACCCAGTTGTGTCACAAGTCTTCAGACAAAAGATGCTGCATGCCCACAGATAGCACATAACGAATGTGTGCAGCACTGCATGTTTGAGCTGTTTCAGTTCAGGATAAATTACTGTTTTTCCTGTTTTTATTATGTTTTTAAAATTTTAACTTTTACATGGCAGTGGAAGCATTTGAGAACAATAATCCCTCTGTGTCTAGGCAGCAGCATCTTAATGGTGTTAGTGTACGTTAGAAGGCAGTGTTGCCAGTTCTTAAGAGAGAAACAAGCAAGCAGCTTTATGAAAACAGACAAGCACACAACAAGCCCAACAAGCAACCCACAACAATGTAATACAGAGGCTGCTTGTAAACAGTATAAATTAAGTACCGGTGTTTTGTACAGAAGTGTTGTAAAAATAAAAGTGAAGCTAAGCCACGTGGTGACCCAAACGCCCAGGTCCGAGTTCAGACGTCACACAGCAGTGGATACCGATTTGTCGTGTTGTTTAGCAATGTGAGCCAACAATATTAAGACCACGTGATAACAAGAAGAAAGGTAAGAAGAAAACTGCACAGCTCTTAACAATGGTCTTTTGTGGAACTGTGACTGCTACTGCTGTAGAGAAGTCGGTGTGGATGTGTAGTGAGAGCCAGGACAGCGGTTTAAATGGCAGATGAATATCTTGTGAATGCTGTTAGCATACTTAAAGATATCAAAAGCCAATATAGTGGAAGCTAACTGGTCCGCGAGCAGTTTCTAAACTTAGCGAAAAGGATAATGCGCTATTCTAATTGTTAATTACCCACAAATCACTTCATTTTTTTATTATCATAAATATATGAATTGGTAATCAGGCCCCATCCGGGTGGCCTGATTAATCATTTAGCCTAAAATGACAAAAAACCTCTGGGTGTGTTTCAACTTCAGGAACCTTTTCCAGAAACCAGGGTAGTTGTCTGGGTTTGCCAGGTGTCTGTATTAAATGTCAGAAATTGCTGCAGAATTACAAGTACTTGTAAATTTCTTCACATTTTTGTTTAAAATTGCTGATAAAAACATACTGTAGTCTGAAAAATATAAGGCACGCATAGTCTTTACTACAGACTACATAAGGGGCTGAATTGATTTCAATCGGTGAGAAACAAGGGAGAGTGAAAATCTCTTCCCAACATTAAACAATTACCATCTCACATCTGTCAGCTTAAGCTGGAAGGGACGAGAGAGGGCTGCCAGGCAGACATGTATCCTTCCAGCAAGATGATGTTTCACAGCACTCTGCACTGAAATGGAAACTGATGTCAAAAGCTGCACCAGTGATGAAACCTTGGCTAAATGCTGTGCCAAAAAGAAAACTGACACCCTTAATATCAAAGTTTGCATACCCGAATCCTGAGTTCGGTTCCAAAAGCTACAAATGACAACATATTGGCACTTTGTTTGGCTTAATGTAACTTTTACCTAATTGTGTAACCGTCAACCACTATTACTTTGTTGCAAATCAATATTGGTTGGTTACATTTATTTAAACAATGGAATATAATACTAGCAATGTGGTCAACGATGTGTTCAAGTCATCCTTTTCATGAAAATGTATTTGAACTTGTAGTTCTATGAAAGTTCCTGAGTTTACATTTAGTTAGCTAATTAGATTTTCTTCTGGTTTGTTGGATGTACTTCTTGAGGAGTTAACAAGGATGATCATGTTTTGATTTACAAAAAGAGGACACTTGTCCCAGCCATGAAACACTTTAATGGTACTCCAACTACTTATGGAAGACTATTGGTGCATTAACACCGGATGAGTTTTGAGCATCAGGGGCATCTGGTTTACATGCAAGTCTATGGTGGACGCGCCTTTAGGAGCATTGAGAGGTCCTGCTGCACGTTTTAAGTGTCGGGAGCAGTTTTGATATTTCAAGTGTCTGAGCTTTCATAGTGGAAGATGCTAGAGTCGGAAAATCGGAACTTTTGCAGCTGGACACAGAGCCTTAACCATTCAGAGAGACTCTGTTATGTGACGTAATGGCAGATTTTTGAACGGGACAGAACAAGGACCATGAAAAGAAGTCGACAATGAAGGACAAACTAAGTTTTGCTGTTTGTGCTAGGGCTGGACGATATAGAAAAAATAGCATATCGATAAAATAGAAACCATATTGATCGATATCGATAATTATCAAAAACATTTAAAAAAAAAAGTGCAGCCCTGGACATTTTATGCTGTTGCTTAGCGACCTATTAGATACAGAACACACAAACACTGAATTCACACTCAACCTTTTATTCAACCAACTTTTTACCAAACCTGCAAGTTTTTAAAAATTAAAAAGAAAGCGTGCTCTCTGAACTCTTTGAAGGGGGCGGAGCTTGGTGACAGAGCGTTCCTGGGTCTGCGTTGTGATTGGTTAGGGGGACGTAATGACTAATATTAACCTACATGATTGGCTAGAATGCAAAAGGAAGGAAAACTGTTATTCTACTGAACCTTTTATTGACCCTTTTTTTTCTATCATTGATATACGTCTATGGATCGATATATATCGTTATTGAATTATCGTCCAGCCCTAGTTTGTGCCTGTCCTATTGTCGAGCTATCACTACAGAGACAGTAAAGGACCTTGCCTGGAGGAGGATCAGTGAGGAAATTGGGATCTCGGGTAAGTTATCAAAACTTTTACCACGGTAAATATGTCCTTGCATTTCAGGAACAGAACAGGGTAGCTCCTCCCAACGTACGTCAGACCAGTCTGTCCACAATTTGCTGACATTGCACAAGCGTCCAAGTTGAGGCGCTGTATGCCTTTTTGACGCTAAAGTCACGTTCTGTCTGAATGCAGCATTAATGTTTTCTCATATTTAAAGTCACTGCAACAGTTCAAAACCAAACTTTAGAAAGGCTTTCACAAGTATAAAAATTACTTGAAGGAACAATGGGTGAAATTTCAACACAAGGTGGGCTGTTGAGCACTGTCTGTAGACCAAAATGAGATGTGTGACAACCCACGCCTCTCTCTACCTCCACTCCAGCTCGAAAGTACATATTTGCATAGGACAATTACTCAGCAAAACAACATAACCTTTCAAGTATCAAGTCTAGTGAAGAAGTAAGTAACTCATAACTTTATAAAGCTGTCAGCAAGAGAACCTTTCGATCCACTGGAAGCATTCTCTGCCATTTTGCTCCTACGCTACCCTGCTCTGGCGGTGGCATTTTCTGGGCAGGGAGGGGCTAAGCCCTGAGTGGCAGCTGTTCACATGGACGTACGTGCACGCGCAGCCGGCCCGGCTTCTAAATGAACCTGGAGAACAACAGGGACATGGTGTGTGACATCATACCGTATTGCATCTAAAAAGATACCTTTAGTTCTTCACATCACTATTTTTAGTTGCTCCTTTAAGTTATAGAAATAGAGAGTCTTGTGTCTTAGAAAACTTTCCTGTTACAATACTGGTTCAGATTTTGAAATAATATTCTTGCAAAACATGTACTCTTTTCTTTCCTTTTTTTCAGTGTAGTAATAAAAATCTGTTTTTTTATCAAACAAAATGTGTATACTCCGGTCTTTAGTGTTGCTTTTATTCAAATTTTTTTTCTTCATCCTCCTTGTCTGCTCATCCACGTTTTGATTTAAAGCCAATCTTCCTCAGCCGTTTTTGGTTGCTCAACAAATAAGCATGAGAGCCTTTGCAACAAGTGTCGTTGATTACATTGCACAAACAGAATCTCCTTCTGTGACTAAACAGAAAAAAATGGTTCCCGTCCTTGGTTCACTGGCTCTACATCAGTGAGAAACCCCTTTCAACATTTGCATTGTGTGTGGGAAGTGCAAAGACAAACTGTGTAATCATCAGTGATTCTGTGTAACATGTTATACTTTCGGACTTCCTGAAAACATTTGGTCAAGTTCTGGTGCATCCTAATTGTTTTCTCTGGTGTAATAACAAGCTGAGTCAACTAACACAGCCTTTTAATATTTCTTTGTCATACACAGAAACACATATCCCAGCTTAGCACACTGCACACTACACCAACCATTTGGTCATCAATTGGTTGAGGGAAGGTATGAGGGAAGGTTCTTTTGTGGTTTTTCTGTAAAGTTATACTTGCGCTTTGACATCTTTTAAACAGCACCGGTGCTATCAGTGCTGTTCCATTGTTATTCTGTAGGGTATCTGTCTGTTTTACCTTAAAGGGATCCAAGATTAGTTGTAACAATAGACTTTATTTTAGAAATATGTATTTTAGATGTAAAAACAATTTAGTGAAAATACTGTAAGCTGTCTAGTTTTTATAAATTTAAATAACATATTGACACACAGACATTGCCATGTTGTTTACGCTGCAATGCATTCTGGGTAAATGACGTATGCTAGGTCCTTTAGCACTAACAGCTAAAGGACCGTCCAGCCAATACAGCAATGAGTAATGTTAAACCTTTTCAGTTTGAACTGAAGCACGTTGAAATTGATGAAATATAATAATAATAATAATATTAATAATAATAATAATAATAATAATGAAACAATGAATGACACGTACTTCTCGTAGAACTGCGATTCGGCAAGTAGTGCTCTGTGTCCAGTGTCAGGTCCAGTAACTCCGGGCTCACATTGAATGCGATGTGCTTGCGGTACTGATCCACTTCCAGTTTTCCGCAAACCCCGACTCACACTGCTCCTAGGGAAACAGCTGCAGCTGCGGAAAATGGCGCTGGCGAGAAGAGAAGTTTTTGTGGTCCTTTCTGTTACTATCCCTCGTTAATACTTAAAAACAGTATTTTTGATCCGGAGACCCCTTCGGCATCTGGTCAAACTTCCTTCATGCAGAATTTTTCGCAGTGCCAGTTAAGGCCTCCTTAACTGGACCTGCAACCGCATGCAAATGATATTTTGGGTTCCTTACGGCGCCGCAACCATATCTGCACCGTATTCAATTTGAGCCCAGGGTAACACTTGCTTAGGATCTGATCAGTCCGGTCTTCGGTCTGTTAAAATCTGTTTAGGACCTAGTCTTCAGTCCAGTGTCGGGTCCATGATTTCACATTCGGTATCGCTTGTAGTGGCAATACCTTCGTTATTTTAAAGGGCTTCCGGTGTTGCCTGTTTCTGATGTTTCTCCCACTGTCTTTCACTTGCAAGTCGATGGGGTTTAGATGCTTTATGGATAAAAATAGTTGGCACGGCAACTTGTGAGGTTAACGCCCACCTGTTAGCTTCTTTACTAATTTTGTTTGTACTTCCGGTAGAGAAGTTTTGAGAGCACAAATGTAAATCCTTCCAAAGCTATGTTCTTCCAATGGCTTTTTTCCATTGCACTCTTCTCTTTTTCATCTGGGAAGTTGTTGTGCAATTATACACTGTTTAAAGTTATTTAATGTTTATTAAATAACCCTTTTATCAGCCCTTAAGCTGATATCAAGACAATGGTTGAAAGGGATGAATTTGAGCACTAGCGATCTTTTAACAGCAAACTCTGCACACACATAGAATAAAGGAGTGACTACTTCTTTTCAAGTTCAAGAATTTAATAGAAATAAAATGAATATCCAGAGAACATCACTATGTAATGCTGTCTATCTGAATTAACACAGTAAGCTTATTTCAATCAGTAAATCCTTTCTACTAGGCTAGTGAAACTTAGCTAAACTACTAAGCAAAATTAAGATAAAAAGGAACTAAGCTAAGAAACTATTTACATGCAAAAACAAACAAAAGACAAAACAAAAGTGGTTGATCATAATCAAAATAATTCAGTGAATCCTTGATCACTGCAGATCTGATTCCAAAAAGCATGGAATGGAGTAAAAAAAAAACATTTGACATGTGATACAATGAAAACTTTTTGAGTCACAAACTCTTTAACTAATAACAAATGGATTGGTTAAGACCTAAATCCAACGGAGAACCTGTAAGAATTGAAAATGGATGTTGACAAAAGCTCTCTATCCAGTCTAACTGATATTGATCTATTTTGCAAAGGTGAACGGGCAAAAGGTTCAGGCTTTAGATCAGGGGTCACCAACATGGTGCCCGTGGGCACCAAGTAGCAACCAAGGACCACATGTGCCACCCCTGTGCCTGTTCTAAAACAAAGCACAACCCACCAGTAAGCTGCATCTAAAACTTTATTTTATTCTCCGTTACTCCTCCTGTTTATTCAAACTTGCATTTTTATAGATTTAAAAATGACCATATCTATAACAAAGCATGAACAATGTGTTTATTTTACACAAATGTTAAGGTGAACTCTGACTGGTAGCGTTTCGTTTGACTCTGTACCAATGAAGTAGCTCTCAGTTTCAGAAAGGTTGGTGACCCCTACTTTAGAAATTTAAAGTTGGTAAAGTCATACCTTCAAAGACTTGGTTCTACAAGGTATTTACTCGGAAGAGGTTGAATACCAATGCATGCCACACTTTTCAGATTTTTCTTGTCACATACTATTTCATGATTTGTTGTATAAAATCCAGACAAAATACATTGACGTGTGTGGTTACGTACATATCCTTCAAAGCATATGTATAGTTTTGCAAGGCACTGAACACGCAGTGTGTTTGTACCGTCTAGGCAGAAAAGTATGGGTGTTTTTGTTAACAAACAAGCAAATTGTGTTACCAAAACCACATGCTTTTATAATTTTGAAAGTTTTTTAATTGGGTGCTCTCCAATGACTGAAGTGTGTCTTTTTCTGAGCTCATATCCGAGACAGAAATTTTCTTCAGCCAAAGGAATGGGTCTTTCATGATTAAACGGCCCTTCCCCTCATCCATATTTTGCTAAAGAGCAGAAGCCAATGTTCTGCCTGACTTCTTTCTTTTGTTCATTCTGGTTCATTCAGCAACAAGTCAAGGAGAAACGTGTACTCATCAGGGCCTGAAAGAAGCCATTGTTTACCTCGGAACACCTGGACAGGGTTATCTTAGTGGTTCCCTCCTTAACCCTCTCTCACATGGCCTCAGTCTGTCTATCTTTAACCCTCCCTCCACCCTCAAGGCAGATCTCCCCTTACTTAACCACAAACATAATTGTTAGCACTTTAATATAAAAGTCTGTGAATTTTAATATATCCCATGGGGCTGATTCAGAGGTGGAATTCCTGTTCTACTTTAGCATTGTTGATTAGATTAGTGACATATATTTCCATTGCATTTCACTTTATTTTTTATTCCTAAATAGTTTTACCTTTCAGAGAAACCAAATATACTGGGGCTTGATTAGAGTCAAATGGAGCTGAATAAATGCATTCGCTTTGGTTCCAAAAGGCTTTGGTTTATACTTTCTTTCCATACTTTCTTTATTTCAAAATAATCCTCTTGAAATATCTTCAAATGGTGAAAAATATGAAAATATGTATCGTACTTCATCTCAATTTTACCAATCAGCATAGAAATTTCAACAAGCAGTTAAACTTTGCGAGGCTAGTTGATCAGTGCAAAGAGCCGCTGTGCTCATAAAGGCAACAGTTGATAGGTCTACAAAGGTACTGCATAAGTAAAATTATTCTCTTATACTGTATGTGGCATCATTTGCATAAACAAATGTCCAAATGTAATAATTTATTATCAGTGGTCTTCAGCATTAACAGGGGTTATAAACAGGGAGAGCACATCATGTGAAAGCATTCAACTCTAACTGCAACTTAATATATTGTTTCTCATAAGGCTAATGTTATCATGTTCATACTTATGTTTAGGATTCAGAATCTAAACCTGGAATTGGTCTGCTCCTTCCAAACAATGGTTCCAGGTGATTTTTATCATTTATGTTGTTTTGCTGTTTATCATAGTAATCATTGTAGCTATCTGAGTTCCAGGTGAAACTTAACCCGCAAAGTAGGAAGACACAAAAATAGTCATATTAAAGTCTCCAGTTAACCTAACATGCATGTCTTTGGAAGCTGTAGTACTAAGAGGAAAACACCCACATCCAGAGAAGGTGACATGGCAACTACACAGAGAAAAGCACTTGGCTGCAGTTCTGCACTGCAGATCTGTGAAGCAAAATGTGAGATGTAATAAGTTTGTTTTCACTGTAGCAAATTACTCAAATTGAACTAATTTTTCTATGAACTTTGCTGCTTCTATTTTGTAAGCTGATAAGAAGAAAGTTGTTTTTTATTTAAGTTTTCTTCATTGTGAATGAAATGAAGTTGGAAATTTATCCAGGAAAGATAGATTATTTTAACCCGCTCATATTTTTTTAAGTATTGGATATCCTTTCAGAGTTCAACAGTGTCTCCTCCACTTCCAGGAAGTAGCATTTTTCCAATCTCACAGTCCGTCTGATCACATCTGCCATGGAGAAGGCTTTTGCAGGTTTCTGCTCTCCTTGTCTTGAGCAAGAGAAGGATTCCCAGTCACAGTTGTGTTCTTGTTCCCAATTAGATTCCTTCAGATGGTCCCAGAATAAGAGTTGTGTATATTTTACATCTATCACATTCGAAACCTGTTCAGCTCCATTTAGTTTTTTTCTACTTTGAATCTAAAGATTCTTCCAGCCTCTATTTGAAAATAGAAAAAAAGTCAAATCAATTCAAGTTTATTTGTTTAGCACATTTCAGCAGCAAGGCAGTTCAAAGTGCTTTACAGCATAAAAACAACATAAAGAGAAAAAGAAATAAGAAATTCCTTGTCCAAAAGAGGCATAATTTTTTGAGTCAGAAGGTAAAGGTGTTGTAAAGTGTGATAACCTGGGACCAGAAAGGAGTTACCACAAAAAACAGAGTTTTGCTATGCAGCTCCTTCATAGTGTGGTGGTCCAGGTGGCCAGGAAGATCCGTTCAGTTTGTTTCACAGCCTCTTTGCAGCGCTCCTCCAGCCTTCAGCTAGTCATGGAGCCAACCTTACTTATTTTATTTCATTTCTGTGCTCATACATCAGAATTAACTTCACAAATTCAAACTTAACCAAAACCAAAATAAACATGATTCAAAAAGGTGCTGTGTTTTGATATCTTAATAATAATAATAATAATATGTTATTATTATTATTATTATTATTATTATTATTATTATTATTATTATTATTATTATTATTATTATTATTATTATTATTATTATTACTATTATTATTATTATTATTATTATAACCTTTCCCTCTTATATAAAATAACAAGAAAAAAACAGATGCAAATCTTTTTACACATTTTTACATTATAAAACAAACTGTCAATATTTTTTTCTAATAATTTTACTTCCCGAATTCATGATGTCTAGTTATTTTCTACCAATATAATTTTTTAATCTGAATAAAATTAACAACCTCTTTTCTAATCATTGTCTAAATTATTTAGTAGCTTTGCTCCAGAAAGTGAAATATCCATCTGCTTTATTATTTTACTTTACTTTACTTTTATTTTAACCGTCTGAGCAGTATGCATTAGTTTTATTTCTAAAAAAAGCAAGGAACAAATGATTTATATGTTAAAAACCTGGAAGTGACAGAGGGTGTTCTTTTTTTTAACCATCAGTCTTTTTAGTTAGGTACATATAAATGCTTTATTCATTCCCCCTATGCTTATTTGCATGGGTTTAAGGTTTTCTTAACCCACTGTCTCACAGACAAACTTCACTTTTATCTCTTTGTCCTTTCTCCTCGATCTTTTTGTTGATTTGGCCGCTC
Source organism: Fundulus diaphanus (assembly GCA_037039145.1). Lineage (NCBI taxonomy): Eukaryota > Metazoa > Chordata > Actinopteri > Cyprinodontiformes > Fundulidae > Fundulus > Fundulus diaphanus. The sequence continues at coordinate 53,020,823 of CM073122.1, forward strand.
AGTTAAATCCATTTGTACGTATCATTATGGAGTTGCTGAAGTGAAAAACGGGCTTGAAAAAGCTTGCTGTTCTAATTAAACACTGGCACAAAGACGGACTGAAGAGGAAACAGTAGCCATCTGTGTGTGAGTGCAAGTCTTTGCAAGCATTTGTTGACTCTGCTGGGCTTCTGCAAAGCCAGGTGCAAAAGATTTCTGAAAAACACTAATTCTATTTTTTCTTAATCGATGATTGCTGCATCTTGGCTTCATTTCGGTCGCAGATCAGAGATTGTGCTGAGCAACGTAAACATTTCACAACCCAATGAGCTGTTCTCTCATTATTGACTCATTTTTCCAAGACACAGTCTTGGAAAAATGACAGCAGTGAATGTGTTATTCCAGGCATACCGAAATTAAAGCACCCTAGCTGTTAGGATAGGTCTATGGGCTATACGAAACATGTTCATTACATCTTTACACAAAATCATTCTCAGATAAAGAGATTTCACCTATTTTCCCATTTGTCAGAACAAGCTGTTTTTAGGGCTCCGCAACTTTTATGTAGATAAGCTATAGTTGGCCTAACCGCCCAACTAAATGTTTACATTCACATATACATGTGAAAATAGCTGCAAACAGATGCAATATGGTACAACAGTACATCTTTGACCCTGAGTCTGACCCAGAAGCTGAAGAAGAGGAGCCTCCTGCCAGGGCTGGTGTGTAGGGGGGAAACGTCAGAACCATTCTTGAGTTTTTGTCTTGGACCCAAAATTCCTGGCGGCAACCCTGCCTGCTTCAGAACAGGCACTGATGCAGCAGCAGTGTCTGAATGCTAAGTAGCCTATTCCTACAGGGCTACCTTGAGTTCCAAGGCTACATTGAAAGCCACGTGTCTGCAGTGTTAAACTATCCTGTTATATCTTCTCAACTGCCTAGAAACATCTGTCTGTGAGTGTTATGTTTTCGTAAAGTGCTGGTTTGTGGAAGGTACGTCTAGGAGGCATTTTGCTTGTTTTAGTTTGGAAGAATCTGAGAAAGATTAAGATGCTACTAGCGCCAGCGTTCCTATGAGATTTTTAATGCAAATTAGCATCACACTAACCGTTAGTTGTCTTTCTTTTCAGCTGTAGTTAAATGTAATTATATGTTAATTTTTAAGTGTTAAGTGGTGTATGTGATTTATTCCAATAATAATTATAACTTCAACGCTGGAGATAGGCACCAGCAACCCCCGCAACCCCATGAGGGATTAAGCGGGTCAGAAAATGGATGGATGGATAATTATAACTTCAAAGCACTTACATTTTGTACGTTACAGTTTTAATTTGCTTGGGTTGCTAGGTGAGGGACGGGGCTTGACTGGGATCGCTAGGTGAGGGGCAGTGCCCACCGATTGTGACATAATAATCGGACAGCTTTTGAAACGGATAATTTTCCAGACACCAACAAAATGTTTTCTTATCGCCAAAAAACAGCTGGATGTTGGAAACACTTGGACTCTTTTAGAAGCAATAGACTAAAAGTACAAAACATGCAAAAAGAACATTTTTCATAATATGTCACCTTTAAACATTATTATTGTAGTTCAAGTAGTAAGTGAATTATGAATAAAAACCTTACAAACAATAGTAAAGCCCTGGCTCTCCCTCAGAGTTTACAGGAACGAGGTTCCTGTTCAATTTGCAAGGGGCGGAGCTGAGCTCCCAGGAACTTTCTGTGAGGAGGGGGGTATACACTTTAAAGGCTGGAACTGGAGAATCAGCAGTGAGACTCCAGTCTGCACTGCACTGGGACCTAAACATGGCACAGAGCGGGACAACGAGGAACGGAGTGGCAGAGAAGATCCCAGCTTCAGATTTACCTCAGCCTGTTAAAGTCCAGCAGGTCAGGAACACCAAGGTATGCAGCGCCACAAACGCATTTGAGTTTTGCTTGTTTAATTTTGGAGTCACATTAATGTCTAGAGGTCATTTTATTTAAGTCAGACTGAAAAGAAATTGTCACAAGCAAATGTGGATTCTCCACAGATTTTCATCAACAATGAGTGGCACACATCCATCAGTGGGAGGACATTCCCAACGCTGAACCCAGCAACTGGGGACACAATATGTGAGGTCCAAGAAGCAGACAAAGTAAGAACTCCAAAGATTCACAGAAAAATACAATTAAAGCCAAATTATTCGTAGCCCCTGACAGAGAGGGAAGGGCTAGATTTAAAGGTATGTTTATTCAACCCAAAAATTTGTTTCTCACAAGAAATGAGACAGGCATCTCTAAAAATATAATAAAACAATCTAAACGAAGTATCAATCAAACCCTTTTATTTTTGCTCACCAGCCTTTTGCATGTTTCCACTGGTATTTTGAGCCTTTACCCTCCTAGAATCCTTCTTAATGTCACCCATCATCTCTGACTCAGATTCTTTCTCAGATTTAAATCAGGCCTCTGGATGGGCCACTCCAAAACGTTAATATTACTTCCAGTCAGAGGAGGTCTGTCGGTCAAATTCAAAGATCACCAGAAACCTGTCAGTGGTATGAGTATTTTTTTTTTAGCTTTAGTGTACTTAATATCTTTGAATACATAGTTTAACAGGCCTATTTTTTTATTTTGCAACAATGTAAAGTCCTAACAGACATAAAAACAGTTAAACGTTTCTTTTATAAGAAATGCAACATGCAGAGATGTTAAATAAAAACGTTTTTTTGACACATTGTGTTTTATACGCCGGCAATCATAAAAACTCCACTAAATCTGAATTTCAATAGAACAATTATACACTAACACAATATTTAAATGAGTCATTTATTTATCGAATACTGAATTCATTCATTTTGTTAATTTTTTATTCTATAATGCTGTTTATTTGAAATAAATGGTAACGATATTTAGTTGGAACACAGAGTAAGAGTTAAGAAAGGAGGTATCAGCAATTCTGAGTGAATTTATTTGACTCTGGACATGTTTATGCACAAATACATAGACGGTAAAGCTGCTCTTCCAGCAGTACAGTAGATCAATGTAAATGTCTGCAGCTAGGCAGTGAACATTTCAACTGTACAGTACATAGATTAGCTGCCCGTCTGTCACTAAAATAGGTCAAAGTAATGTAAAAAGTTCACACTGGTCTTATGTTAACTGCACTGATGTTACATGAGACTATGTAGTAATAAAGTTAAACTCCACTTAAGGTGGGACACTTTTCTACTATCTAACCTACTATAATGACTTATGGTTAAAGCCAGAACTCTTCCTGGACTAAAACCTTCTGAAAAGGTGGGTCGGTAAGACATAGTTGCAGGTAACAGCTTGCAGCCTGAGTGGATCCTGACTGTGCTTATTCCTCACGGCCTCCCTGGTACAGGAGGACGTTGATAAGGCGGTCGCTGCAGCCAAAGTGGCCATGCAACTCGGCTCTGCTTGGCGGAAGATGGAGCCGTCCCACCGGGGAAGGTTGCTGCACAGACTGGCGGACCTGGTGGAGAGGGACCGACTGCTGATCGCGGTAAAACCCCATCTAAAATATGCATCTGATAGGAGACGAAAACATTTGAGCCATGCACGTGCCACTTAGTCCAACTTTCTGATACATACACTCACCACTACTGTCTAAGGGTCTGCTTTTATTCACCCAGTTAACCATTCAGGGTGTGTCCACATTGTAGGGATTGGTGTTGTATCCATATTGTTTCAATATCTGAGTAATCACAGGTATATAATAAACCTAACCCACCAAGTGTTCATTGCTATTCATTTGGATTTATCACAAATTTTTATTCAAATTAATTCCCACCCTTCATTTCTATATATATATTCACAATTTAATTTTTAATTCTCAATCACATTGAATTGTTTATCAACTAAATGTCTACCTGCACTCTTTACTTTATGTTATTTGTTCGTCTCACTGATAGGAAACCAGTTCCCAGTTTACCCGAGGTGGCAAATTCTGCTCAAGCTTCTGCCTAAATCACGATGATGCTTTGCAACCTGAGCTGCTTTCTAGACAGTGGACAGATGTTTTTAGAACTGGACTTTGTGGAAAATACTTACAGCTTTAATAAATGCAGGAAACGTTTGCCAGCTGAAACTCTGGCTGTGAGTTAAATTGAAAGCAGTGGGGATATTTGTAGAAGCCCGCCAATTTGCTACAAAAACTTTACATTATGGCTGTGTATGGCATTTGAATTTAGCACTTTCTAGACCTAAATATGTGTGGAAGTATGGAGAAAAAAACATTTCCAGATTTTATCCAGAACACACTTTCTATTAGCGATTTGCAGATTTTTCTCCGTCATGAGTTGGGTTGTGTATTTGTACAGTTTGATAGCCGATAGATTAATAGATTAAACATATGCTCAGGCTATGGAGACTAAAGGTCAGCTCATGGTACGTTTTTTAAATATGTAACCACATCTGCAGCTTGTCTTTTAATGAAAAACAACAGGTACATTCAACTGTAACCTTTTTGGGTGTTATTGGTGTTACTGTTTTCTGTCTGTTTTATAAAAAAAAAATCCACTTGAGATATTTTCTAAAAGCCTTTGTAAAAAGTAATTGGAAATAAAAGAAAAAAAGATAATGCATTGTACAGTTGCCTTTTTTCTTGATTCTTCAGACCTTGGAGTCACTAGACACAGGGAAACCATTTCTCCAAGCTTTCTTCGTTGACCTGGAAGGCAGCATCAGAACCCTGCGTTACTATGCAGGCTGGGCCGACAAGATTCATGGCAAGAGTGTGCCTGTGGGTAAGTGTGTGCAGAACCATTCCTCTCGCGTTCAGCTTGTAGCTTCAAACTGAGTAGCTCAGGACAGACTCCTCCCACTGTAAAGTTAATCATTCACTTAGATGGGATGAGCTAAAAGAAATGAAATGATTTGAAATAATAACAGAATGCAGGCTTTAAAGACCAAAAGAATGGACTTTTCCCCACACAGGGCAGTAGTGGCTCAGTGGTAAAAGTAGCCTTCCTGCAATTGGTAAGTTGTAGGCTCAATTCCAGTTGCTGTCCAAATCATACGTCAGCGCCCTCTTTGGCAAGGTCCTTATCCCCAAGTTGCCCACCAGTCTGTGTATCAGTGTATGGAGCGGATGGGGCTCTAGTGTTAAAGGTGGTCAGTACGAATAGAAAACTTCAATATAAGCTCAGTTGATAAATATCTCTTTAAAGTCTAATAAAACTTTATGTTTATCAAATACGTCTGTTATTCACAATTTCTCTGCCTTTTATAAATGTATTTATGGAATTAAAAGAAATAAAAACAAATCCCAACTTTATATGAATGACTGATGAATATTTTAGTATAATTCTCAAAGTTTGTGATTTGGGTGCTGGACCAAGGTGCAGACAGGATCCCGGAAGTGGCTAGATGAACTCGTTCCTTCTTTTTTATCTCTCACCACCTTGGTCATCTGTTCTGTAATCATATTTTTAAACCTGATTATCAAAAGCTCAGTTAATGTTCAAGTATCTCAACAAAATGCTGGGGAGCATTGTGTAAGAAAACTGGGTTACATTGCAAGTTTACTTCTGCACCGCTGCGTCAAACTGTGCCACACTGAGCAAGTCCTCCAGTCGTGCCAGTATAGATTATTCACTTGTGTTCATGTTTTTCGTGGTCAGAAGCTGCAGTATTTATAGAGTACTGGGTTTTACATTCCTAATAAATAACTTGACAGTGAGGGCTCTCTCTGTCTCCTCCTTACACAGTCTAGTCTGTCTCTGTGCTCTGATGTGGTCTTGCATCCTTCTCTCTGTCACTGTGACTGTCAGCTTGCTCTCCTGCTCCGTTCTCACTGGACCTGCACCTGGACCTCCGCCATTCCTCTGTTCTCTGTTGGGTCAGAGCCGCTAAGCTCAACTGTTGCTCCTAAAGATAACATGTTGAGTATTTTACAATTGCCAATGAATGCTAAGCTGCACTGCAAAGCATGAGTGGCTGCACTGCTTCTTACCTGGCTCTGGATGGGCATCATTCACATGTGATTCCCTTTCTGCTGCACTTGTTCCAGCCTCATCCACAGATTTAAAAAAAATATTTACTCATAAAATCCCTCAAGATTCTGCTTTCATCTTCTCTTATTGTCTTTTCTTTTTCGGTGCACCAGATGTCTGAAAACTGGAAATTCTGAAATGTTACTTGAGTAACTAAATGAGCTTCAAAAGTTGCAGTCGAAACTTGTGTTATTGGCCAAACCATTTTTGTGTTGGGGTGGAGGGCGTTCTGGTCCACTACGTGTGTGTATATATATATATATATATATATATATATATATATATATATATATATATATATATATATATATATATATATATATATATATATATGTAAAAGGCAGCTTTTGCCTTTGGTATAAGAAGGTGGGCTTTGATAATAAAGACTGGGGAGTAGTAACTGGGTTCCTCTTGGTGGTTTCCCTATTCTGGGTCTATTTATCACATGGTGATGCATCCTATAGTCTGTAGTCTATGCCTTTATTAGCAGGAAATAGCACTATAATTTGTTAAAAAAAAAAGTGTAGGTTCAAATTAAACGTACAAAACAACAATTTCAGTATAGCTGTTCTCTCTTCCTATTATGCTGCTTTCTATTGTAATTTTCAGCCCCCACAACTCTACTCACCCTGCCCCAGGTCTACTTTCCCACAGACCTGGTATAACCAGAAGGTGGTGAACGCCTCCTGGGGGTGGCTTCTGCCCCACCTCCAGCCCTCAGTGTTGTGTGCTCTGCCACTATTAAGCATTACTGTGTGACATTAATACTTTAAAGAAATCTGTGATAAACCGTAAAGAATGAAAGTTTAATAAATCATGCAGAAAAACAACAAAAAAAGACATATAATGTTTGTATTTTGTCAATGCAAGAATGTCTTGAATTTTTTTAAGGATAAAATAATCCACAGGAATAAAAATCTGGATCATAAAAAATGCCAGCCTGGCATAAAAAGAAAAAAAAACTGTAATCAAAATGCTGATTACAGAGCATGTAATCAGCATGCTCTGTAATCGGAGCCTGTGGAAAAGGGGCGGATCATTCTGCCCCACTACTGTCCATTAAAAGCTGGTATGGGGGACCCAAATGCAGAAAGGCATGTGGGATGCAGTTTGAAGCCGTTTTAATGACTGAATGAATTTACTGAAACAGTCTTTGTAAATCAGAGCATATACAAAAATCCCAGCAGAGGCAAATCCAGAAACCCAGCCTCAGAAATACGAAAAGTGAACAAATGGAGAAACTAACAGTGAAGGAAACCAGTGAAGCAGGAAAGATACGGTACACTGCCAAAGTAATTGTTTGTCTGCCGTCACACACATATAAGCAAGGGTTTCAATTCCGTTCAATTAAAAAAACCTGGAATATAATCTTGCAGCCATGTTTCAGTCAAAAACATAATACTGAATTCCCAATATTCTGGCTGGGTGCTTGCAAGGCTTGGAGTTCTTCCAACTTATTTCCCAAAGATTTCACATACAGGACTGTCTCAGAAAATTAGAATATTGTGATAAAGTTCTTTATTTTCTGTAATGCAATTAAAAAACATGAAATGTCATACATTCTGGATTCATTACAAATCAACTGAAATATCGCAAGCCTTTTATTGTTTTAATATCGCTGATTATGGCGTACAGCTGAAGAAAACTCAAAAATCCTATCTCAAAATATTAGAATATTTCCTCAGACCAAGTAAAAAAAAAATTATAACAGCAAAACAAAATCAAACATTTGAAAATGTCCATTAATGCACTCAGTACTTGGTTGGGAATCCTTTTGCACAGATTACTGCATCAATGCGGCGTGGCATGGAGGCAATCAGCCTGTGGCATTGCTGAGGTGTTATGGATGCCCAGGATGCTTCAATAGCGGCCTTTAGCTCATTTGCATTGTTGGGTCTGGTGTCTTTCAGCTTCTTCTTCACAATACCCCACAAATTCTCCATGGGGTTCAGGTCAGGGGAATTGGCAGGCCAATCAAGGACAGTAATGCCATGGTCAGTACACCAGTTACTGGTGGTTTTGGCACTGTGGGCAGGTGCCAGATCTTGGTTGTGCAGCGTTTCCTGCCACATTTCCCCCTTCCAACACACTTTTTGTGAATGTGCTTTGAAACTGCACTCTGTGAACAGCCTGCTCTTTGAGAAATTTCTTTTTGTGTCTTACCCTCCTGATGGAGGGTGTCAATGATGGTCTTCTGGACAGCAGTCAGATCAGCAGTCTTCCCCATACTTGTGATTTAGTTTACTGAACCAAGCTGAGTGTTTTTCAAGGCTCAGGAAACCCTTGCAGGTGTTTCGAGTTAATTAGACGATTCAAGTGATTAGTTGAATAGCCTACTAGTATACTTTTTCACGATATTCTAATTTTCTGAGACAGTCCTGTATCCCATAATAATTGATGGAAGAGATGGTTTATATTTCCTCCTTCTCTCTCTTCTTCTTGCTCTTGCTCTGCAGCCCCGGTGCCTCTTTTTCATCTTATCTGGGATTTGGGGATGTAATTGAAGTATTATTTCAGCTTTTCAGATGTTAACCAGCTGCTCCTGGTTGTAGAAAACCAACTGGTTGCTAAGGTTACGCATTATAACAAATACTCCAAAAATCAAAAAACCCGCCAAAAATCCTTCAAGTAGCACAGCATCCGACACCAGTCGAGAAAAACATCCAAAAAACAACTTTTGACCCACAAAAAGGAGGAATTGCGGTTCCTTAGAAAGATTTGCAAAATAAAAACAACAGAGCTACTCCAACATGCAACCACCACAAGTCTAGAATGCACTGCTCAAGTGATGAACTTGACTGTATTTAATCCACAGGGTTTGCAGCTATAAAAGCTTAAACTCATCTGGGACGCTTTGCAAAAAGCTTAGGAGTGTGTTTATGGATTTTTTTTTTACTATTCTTCATAACTGGGTTTGTGAGGATAGGTGCTGATGTTAGACAAGAAGGTCTGGTTCACAGTCTCCACTCTATTTCATCCCTCAGATTAACGTCAGCACTCTGTGCAAGCCAGTCAAGTTTTTAAACCACACCAAACTCACCAAGCCATATTTTATAAACCTTGCTTTGTGCACTGGTGTGCAGTCATTTTGGAGCAATATTTTCACTGAAACTATTGAGCATTGCAAAGCATTTGAAAAACAGCCCCACACAACGATCCCCTTATCATCAAACTTTACATTTAACATGATGTGTTGGGGCAAGTGCTGTTGTTTTAGGAACTTCTAAGCCCAGATTGGTCCATAATTTCCAGACAGGCATGAATTGACACTGAAGAGCACATGTTTCCATTGCTCTTGAGTCCAGTGTTGGCATGTGTAACACAACTTTATATGTTATTTGGTATTACAAAGTGGCTTTCCATTTTCCGAACGAGTTGATGTCTCATAATTATTGCTTCTTCTTTGTAATAACACCACAAACAGTTGCATGTGATTCCTGAATGACAAAAAAGGTAAAACTAATTGACAGATTGGAAACGTTGGGCTTGACCAAACACAACAGAAACAGCTGAGGAAAAGACATTAGATGAATGGCTGAATGGGCACTAACCCAATAACCAGAAAACTAAATGATCCATAAACAATACAAGAATTACTCAAAATATAAAACCTATACAGGGCAGTGAAACTTATTAACAGGGGTAACAGCAAAAAATGTAACTAAATGGAACACTGCTCACCAAAGGAAGCATACGACCAAAATAAAATAGGAACTAAGGTCTGTGAAGTGAAACGGTAACTGAAGATCAAAACTGCAAATGAAACCAAAACCTTGTCACTGTGACTGAGTACTCAGGAAAAGGCAAGTTCATCATAGAGTCACTGAGGAATTAGTAAAGCTCCCCAGCGGCAGGGCAGCAGGTGTGGAGGAGATTCTGTACTATGATTCATATTGCATATTATATTATGTCAAGTTCTGTAAATAGGCTGCAGTTTTTTCCCACTGTTAAATTTGAACATTTCATTTTATTTTTACCTGAGTATGCCATGTTTTCAGTAATTACGTAAAATTTATTGTGGTATCTACTTTTGATTCTTGCAGTTTCTTTGGAACTCATTTTAGACTAGACTAGCTTGTTCTTTTTTTCTTCTTTTTTCACCACTATAAACTGTGTGTAACTCTTTCTGTGTCTTTGCCACCATCATATCCGAATTTCCCCATTGTGGGACAATAAAGGAATTTCTTATCTTATTTTATCTTATTCCTCCACAGATACCGATGGCTCTTAAAATAGTTAGCCTGTTGTGGTTGACACACTGTTGCATGGAAGAGTAGGACAACAGCTGTGGAGCAGCAGGCCAAACTGGTGGTCCGACTCTTTAAGAAATGGGACCGGACTTCTCAATCCCCCTGGAAAGCTTAGTCTAAGGTGTCGGGAAGCAAGCTCCAACCCCCAGGTTTGAGAGGACAACATGGTTTTCATCATGGCTGTGGAACAGAACCAGACCTTTACTCTTACAGAACTGATGAGGGGAACATGGTAGTTTAATTGTCCAGTCCACGTGGGTTTTGTGGTTGTGCAGAAAGCTTACAGCCATGTCCAACAAGGCATTTTGTGGCAGGCACTGTGGGAGTACCTAAACAAAGAGCTGTGACTACGTTGTTGGCATAAAGTCAAACTTGTTCCCAGTGAGAGTTGGACTCCGCCAGGGCTGGCCCTTGTTACTAGTCTTGTTTTTGGTTTTCATGTACAGGATCTCAAGGCACTGTCTTGCAGTGGCGGCTCCTGCCAAATGTGTCAGGGGGGGCGATAGTTGCAGTGATAGCTAAAGTGACCCATCTAATGGGTAAACTGACAGCTACGTAAACCCTGTTTACCGTCAGTGCTTTGTGAGTTTGCACTTACAATTAACATTTCATACATTTTGATGTAAAGTCAATGCCCAAATCTTAATCTTGTTATCACCCTCTCCTCTTTTCTATTTCGTCTTCCATTTCTTCTTTCTCTTACTGTTTTTTGAATTTTATAAAACCATCTACCTGTTTTTTCTTCATCCCACCTTTTTTGCCATTTTTCCATAAGTTTTTCTTTAATTATACTCTTTCCCTCAGATTTACTTGTTTTAATGATAAAACTTATAGGATTTTGAATCGCCCTCTTTGCCAATTTATCTGCCCTCTCATTTCCTTCTACCCCAATATGCGCTGGAACCCACACAAATATAACTATTAAACCCATCTTTTGTATTCTGAATAATGTATGAAATATTTCTAATAAAATGTCCATCCTACTATCCGATTTATTATATTTTAAACTTAATAATGCAGAGCTTGAATCTGAACAAATGACTGTTTTTAATGGTTTTATGTATTCTACCAGTGACGTGCGGTAGGGTTCATAGCTGGTGAAGCACTGACGTCATCAGAGTCAGATTTACAAATATATACACTCTACAGAGTAGACTCGTTGCAAAGTGCTGAAGGAGACTGATTGAGTCAAATAAATTCACCAAGATACATGGAAAAATATTGATTCTTTGATGAAAAAAATACTAAATTATTTGTCATTTGATTGGTAACAATTTATGAGTTATGATGGATTTCTGCATTTGTAACACATTCAAAAACTATAACACACATTACGCACATTTCATTACAAAAACAAAACATGAATAAGTATCGCTGTCTTACCTCTACTTATAAATGAAGTCCATGCGCCGCTCTTTCTGCACAAAAATATCGGTCACTTTCCGGTAAAAGTTCTCTTTATCTTCTTCAGTTTTAAAAGTCTCTCAGTCTCAATGGAGATCACTGCCAGGGAGGAAAGCCTTCATTGATCAGTCCTGTTCCGGCTGTATGTTTAGAGTCTTTTTAGCGCTTTACTTGTTTAGCATAACTCGCTAATAAAACATCCATAACTTGCTGTCACTCTACAGTTTTAGGATCAGGAGCGGTGCTCTTTGAGCGCCCCCTGCCGAGAAGCCAAGGAACTGCCGGCCTCACCTACAACCAGTTCTCTGCCGGTTATGATCGCGCAGCAGCATGAAAACATGTTACCTGCACACAGTTTGATGACCGAAACACAATTCGTAATCCACATATATTAAACTGTGGAAAATCAGTTCATAATTGTTTGAACAAATTAATTTATGATCTAGAGACAGGAAGATGCATCACAGAATGAAGCCAGCGCAGTCAACATGGGATTGTGCAATCTCAGGGGAGGCCAAGCTCGCTGCGGCCTCACCGGCTTCGCTATCAAGCGCCACCAAGGATTTACATGAAAAATAGAGAAAGGTCTGCGATTTTAAAGAGAATATGATCGAAAATGAGGAAATTAGATAAAAAAAAAATACTTATTACAAATGACTGATTGAATCAAAATTTATATTATGTTATTATATATTTTTTTCCTTCTATGATGACTTTTCTTTTTACATCAAACTTTATTCATACTCGGACATTCTTCTTCTCACACCTGACAGTAATCCAGCAGATCTACGTACTGTATGACGTAAATACGTTAGTGCAAGACCTCCCGGAAGCCATGGAGAATGCATTGCAGAGCCTGCGTATTGAAAAAAACGTTCTTAACGTGAACGTCTATGAGAGAGATCAGGGCGATATTCAACCATGTTGAAATCGCCCAAAAAGAGGCGGGACACAGGAGGCGACGTACTCAACGTAACATTTAACGCAGATTGATTGGTTTAACTTATAAATTCCCTCCTCTCTCTTTCTCTCTTAGTACGTCGCCCAATCGCCCTGATGAACAAACCGTCTCTGCTGTCTTGTATGGTTTGGGAACCGCAGGGTCTCATCGATTGCAGATAACGTGGTTGTATTATATGCAGAGGAGCCTTCAACAGTGTATAGTAGTGTATAGTACCTGGAACGAGAGTCGGCTCCTCCAAGTGTGTGGCCATGGTTCTGAATCGGGAATGGATGGTCGGTATTTGCTTCAAGTGGAGGAGTTAAACTATGTTTGTATAGTTTTCATGAGTGATAATAGGGTGGAGCGAATGATTGACAGATTAGGGCCTTGTCTTCTGTAATGTGGGTATTGCTTTGGTCTGTCATGGTGCTATCCATAATACACTCACAAAAGTGCATCAATGATGTTACAGGCAGATAGTGGAGCAGGCTGTTTTGATATCAGATTTATTTATTTCCACTGAGGGCTTTATAGAGAGTTTTCTCATAATAATGAGTGGTAATATTTCAGGATAAAAGAAACAACGGCATGAACAAAAGTCTCTCTGGGACAAGAAATTGCTAATTCTAATTATATTGCACTGGTGAAAGTTCTAACTGTATAGATCCATAGATCACTAGAGATTGATTTTTCTGGCACCTACTAGAGCTTAATGTGGTAAATGAATTTGGACAAACACTAAAAAGAAAAAGTCCTGAAGGCAGAAATAATTATTTGCTTTGTGTTTTCTCCACAGATGAAACCTTCATGTGCATTACCAAACACGAACCTATTGGCATTTGCGGAGCCATAATTCCAGTAAGTCCAAATTATTCTTTATAGAAGAATAGTCCTCAGGGTAGGGCTGAAAAAAAGAAAAAAGCATATTGATAAAATAGAAATCATATTGATCGATATCGATAATTCTCAACAAATTCAAGACATATATAAGTGCAGCCCAGACCATTTTATGCTGTTGCTTAGCGAACCATTTTTAGCTACAGACACACAAACACTGAATTTAACCTCAACCCTTTATTCTACCAACTTTTTACCAAAACTGCAAGTTTTTAAAAAAAAGCGAAAAGACAGAGTGCTCTGAACTCTTTGAAAGGGGCGGAGCTTGGTGACAGAGCGTTTCTGTCTTTGTGATTGGTTGGGAGGATGTAATGACTGTAATATTAACCTACATGGCTAGAATGCAAAAAGGAAAGAAAACTGTTATTCTATTGAACTTCTTATTGACCTTTTTTTCTATTATCAATATACGTCTATCGATCGATATATATTAAAATTTAATTATCGTCCAGCCCTACCTCAGGAGTCAGGAAGGATATGTAGGAGAGTTCACGCCAACCTCCATGTCATGGAATCCCCAAGACTTTGGAAACACATCTCATTATTTTCAACAGAATCATGTTTCCCTTCATGGTTGGACATTTTCTCTTTGGTGATCCTGGCAGTATCTCAGCATGACACATCAGAATGTGGGTTGTGTCTACAAACCCTGTTAACAAGACTGAAATCTATCTATATATTTGTTATGGCCAATGGCAGTAGGATGGCATGTTTTCCTGGCTACGGTGATGTAGCCATGAAAATATGTTTCGTACACATAACTATTTTTCTGAACAAAAATATTTTAATTGGACTATTGACATGAAATTCACACCAGATTTATTTAACAACCAGAATAATCTGTCCAAACAAAGAAATGGTTACAAATGAGTTTATAAATAAAGCTATGGGTGATAATGTGGAATGGCACAGAACTATGTATTGAACATGAAGAAAATGACACAAAAAGTGAAGAAGGTAGCTGAACTCTGTCAGGATTTACTAAGCAATTCTTCATCACTATTGGTGCAAACTAAAAGCTGGTTTAGTTAAAAAATATGGAAAGGCCTATTAAGTTTTGCTGTACAACATTTGGAATTTCAGTATAGGCCTAGGAGACTACAATGTAGTCAGATGGGACAAACATTGAACTGACACACCCTGCTTGGTGGAGGACAGACACCGCAGAAACAACACTCCTACAGTGATGTCCAACACTGGGACCATCACTATCTGGGTATATTTTTTAGCATCTGGTATTAGAAGACTTTATTAAATTTAAGGAAGGATGAATGGGGAAACTTACTGAGACCTTCTTGATAAGAATCTGTTGCCATCCACCAGGACGCTTAACATGAAAGACAATAGACTTTTCAAGTCAGTGATCCCCAACACACAGCCATGGAAACCCCAAAATTATTTCAAAGAGTTGCTAGAGCAGCTCAGTTAATCACCCAATAAAAACCCTATTTAAAAATGATGGAAAGAACTGAAGGTCAGGGCGCACAGAACAGAACCTTTAAGATTTGAAGACTGTATGCATGAAAGAAAGATTGAGTCAAAATCACCACAGAGCAATCCACAGGACAAATTCCTTCATACAGGGAACATCTTTAAACTCTCATTACCAACCAAGGGTCTTCTACGAAGAAATAAATACATTTCAGTGTTTTAATGCTTTTTTTATTTGCCTTTCTATTTTCTTAGGAAGGACTCAATGTAGAACCTATTTTGTGTGGATCTTTTTCTATCTGAATTATTTTGGTTGTTATAGCATCTGTTATGAACTTCACGTTAATAAGAACATTAAACATGTTTATTAAGAGGAACATTGACATGTTTGTAATATGTTGCAACAGCTCCTAAAGGCTTTCACCATGTTCTTCTTTTGTGTCCACCAGTGGAACTTCCCTCTCCTGATGCTCATGTGGAAGATCGGCCCAGCCCTGTGTTGTGGAAACACTGTGGTCATTAAGCCAGCAGAACAGACCCCCCTTACAGCACTCCACATCGGATCACTGATCAAAGAGGTCTGATTGCAAAACTGAAATGGGGTCAAACCAAACCTATGAAGGAAAAATCATATTCTCTTTTAGAATAAATGTTTGAACAAAATAGTGCAGTAATTATGGCATGGCTTCTCATGGAAAATGAAATATTATTAGGTTTAATCATCTTTTGCCGAAAAAGACAGTACCTTTATCTCGTCTCACGGTTTCTGGAGAAATCCAGTAAAACGTCTTGGGTTTGACTTGATGATGTTCTTGAAACATTAAGCTTAGAATCATAACAATAATTTATTCAGTAATATCCTTTAGTCTTTTTGTTCTTTACACATATAGTCCAAGACAGACTTTTACATCCAAACCAGGACGGAAGGTTTTATGGGGCCTTAAGCAGAATATGGTATATATGGGATACATGATACAGGGACCCCTCTTCCTGTTTAGATCGTCCTCACCACTTACAGTGTTTTGGTACAGATTTGGTGGAATCTGGGAGAGAGGTCAAAGTTTGAGATGTATTTGTGAATAAAACAAGCTCAAGCACTTAGAAAACATAAAGTTTGTACCATTAGATTGTAACTATGTTAACACAACCATCAAATAAAGAAAAATATCCTTGTACTTCTACAAAGTAAATGTGCCAATTTCTTTTAATCTTAAAATTTAAACAATATAAAATCTTTGGATTCATCTATGGTGAAACCAAACAAAAATGTAATAGTGTTCTCATGCTCAATAAATATATAGTCACGTTCAATAAATGAATATACATTTCTAAGAAGCTTGTTAGTCATATTAAAAGTACCTTTAAAAAATAACATTTAAGTTGATATTAAACATACTTTTCAATGAGCCCCTATTACCGAATGAAATATGTTGCTTTTTTATTGGTCTGATACAACATTCAAATCTTAAATGCTATGTTGTTAGATTTCTGCTTTGCTGAGCATGGAATAGGCAAGAAAGTCTCGAGCTCCCGCTATTTAAATTTTTAATTTACCATTTTAAACCCTACTTTTCTCATCACAATGTCGAGCGACTGAGTCAAATCGCGAATAACATCGATAATACGGCAGTAAATATGTCAAGACATGGGAAGACATCTCAGATCTGCTCAAGAGGCACAGGGCCTCATTACCTCCTGACTTCAAATCATCGTTTGCCAGTCTGGAAGCCAAGCTTGACAAGGTTCAAGTTGTGGTCGCGGGACATGGACAGCGTTTAACTGATCTCAGGTCTGATGCGGAGGAGGTCAGCCAACATTTGCAACCGCTTGAAACTACATGCTGCGCGTTGCAGGAAGATAAGTGGCTGAAATCAAAACTCTCTTATTTAGAGGGGCGCAGCAGAAGACAGAATATCCGCATTGTGGGCTTGTCTGAGTCCGTTGAGGGCGCATGTCTGACGGCCTTTTTTCTCAGCTCCTCGTCGATGCTTTCCCTTTTCGGAGCTGGACAGAGCCTACCACAGTATTGAGCCAAAACCTGGCCTACAGGACTGACCGTGTCCTGTCATCATTCGCTATCACCAATACCAGATCAAGGACTTGGTGATGCAGGAGGCACGCAAAAAAGGTCAGCTGGAGTACCGTAATAAGCTCTGATTTTACAAGGATTATAGTGCCAATGTTCTGAAGCAGCGAGCTGAATACAAAGAAGTCATGGCTGGACTTTACGAAAGAGGACTACAACCCTCTCGACTTTTTTCAGCCAAGCTGTGCATCACTCTTCAGAGCGGCAAAAAGTAGTGTCTGACTTCTGTCACTGAAGCCACTAAACTCATCCATAACCTGGGAGAGTACATGCCCGCTCCGCCCAGATACCTGACGTTGTCTCCATTTGATAGATCTGCCGTAAGATGGCTACAATCTGATACCGTAAATAAATAACTGTGGAGAATTTAAGGGCTTCCTCCCTGGCTATTTGATTTGTTTTATGCCTTGTTTGCTGAATTATTCAGCTGTGTTTGTCCTTAGTTCCCCCTCTGTTTTATTTTGAGTCTTATAAGCTTAACCTGCTAACCTGCTCATAGTTGCCTGACTCAAATGGTGCTTTTAGTGTTAATCGCTCAATTCTGTAATCTTTTTGTTATAGGATTAATTGTTAAAAACCTATGTTGGAGCAAGCAAAATAAGAAGTATATTCTGGGAATGTATAGCACAAGACCTTTGAAGGTCATCCTGAGTTTGCTCTGCAGAGCACTGTGTAAGCTTGGGGTTCAGGGGGTGCTAGTGTGTGCGTTTTGTTTTGTTTACTTCTTTCTTTTTTTCCTTTGGATCTACTCACACTATTCTTTCTGCAAGTAATTTAGATAAAGGGAAATCTTAAATGAATTAGCTGGAATGTTAAGGGGTTTAATTTCCCAGTGAAAATACTTTTTTTTCACACCTAAAGAAGCTCAGGGCTGGGGTAGCCTTTCCTCAGGAAACCCACTTGCATGATTCTGACCAATGGCGATTAGGTACATTCTGGGCAGGACAGTATTTCCATTCTAACTTTAAAGAGAACGGCAGTGTGTGGCTATCTTGGTTTACATAAATATTCCTTTTGACCCTCCAATGTTACAGCAGATATACTTTGGATGCTTTATCATTATTTCAGGTAAACTCTGTAATAAGTACTCTGCTAATGTGTAGGCGCCACATGTGTAGGCGCCTAATGTTGATGATGTACAGTTTTTCAATAGAATTTTCTCAGAACTCCCTGATCTGAATTCTCATTCTTTAATTCTAGGGGGAGATTTCAATTGTTATTTGGATACAGTATCAGCCCGCCCCTCCTAAACCTATTACACATAGCAAGTCCACCAATTAAATTAAAGCATTTTTCGATGATTTTAGCTTCTGTGATCCATGGTGGGTGGGCTGCACAGTGTGGCAGTGGGTAGCGTTGTTACCTTGCAGTAAGAAGGTCCTGGGTTTGAGTCCTACCCTTGGGCTTCCATTTGATTTTTTTTTTAGAAATTCTTTACTGATTTAACCCCCATCTTGTGCTCTGTTCTCTGATTCCTTAAACTCAGGTTCACACCCTCCCTCATTCAATCAGGCCTGTATATCCTTGTTGCTGAAACAAGGCAAAGACCCACTAGATTGTGCTTCATATAGACCAATTTCATTATTATACGCGGATGTAAAGATCTTTGCCAAGGTTTTGACCCGCAAACTGGAGGATATCCTTCCTTCTATAATATCGCCAGATCAAACTGGATTTATTAAAATACATAATTCGTTTTACAATATTTGTCAGCTATTTAACATTCTATACTCCCCAAACATGTGGAGTTAGAGTGCCTTGCCTCAATGGATGCTGAGAAGGCATTTGATAAAGTAGAGTTGAACTATCTTTTTTTTTACATTGAGAAAATTTGGTTTTGGTTCTGTCTTTTTATCCTGGATCAAAACCTTCTATAAATGTCCTACAGCTTCTGTCCAGACCAATCGTTATTACTCGGAATACTTTGAATTACACCGTGGAACCCAGCAGGGTTGCCTACTGAGCCCACTCATACCTGTCAAGTTTTGGATTTGAAAATAAGGGAAGTTTTACGACATCCGCTGCGAGCCGTCCAACTACCCCAACCAAGCTACAGTATCCATTGCATTTTAATACAGGTGCACAAGAAATTTAAAATAACCACTTGTCAACCAATTGCAAAGTACAATTAGGTGATCAGAATCTGATAGGCCTATCTTTGTTGACATTGAAATTGTATGGAGATTCCTAACTTATAATACAGCCTAAACTGAAAACACAGCAGGGAATTGAAGCACATTGATTTATTTGACATATTTTCATTTTATATACACATTGCTTATCTTTAAGTTAAACATGTTTTCATTGACATTTTCTTTTAATTTCTCATGTTTCCTCATGTGGGTCTCTGGCATTCACTAACTTATTATACAGATTTGTTGCAGACTTTGCATCCTTTAAGACCTTTTTGGAAGGGGTGTATTTGTGAGCTGTGGATGACATCAAAGCACAAACAGTGCTGTTGTCTAATGGCATTCTATTTTCTGTGACAATCATTCTGACTATACTAAACCCCCTTTCAGATCTGGCTTTCTGTGGGGAATGCATAGTAAAACCTTCATTAGTCTTGGCAGCTCACCACCTCACATCATTCCCTACCAGGTCCCTGAATCTGTCATTTTTTTCTTCTTGTGGAAGTTGCTTGCTATCTGTCACCTGGAGTTCCTCTCTCAGCCTGTCCTCACTTAAACTCAACTGAGGGAACAGGGCCCTTAGCCTTTCCACTGTAAAGTAAAACAGACATTTGACTGAACATAGTAGATCTAAACCTCACAATATCTCATTAATTCAATCAATGTGGAACTGACTAACATCTACGTGTCCCTGGAGTAATATCGAGGCAAGAAGCCGGGTCCAGCACTTTCATCCCTCAGGAGTGGATGGTCGAGAGGAAAAGAGGAGAACATCTTCCGAAGCACGGCTTCATAGAATCTTCAAACAGATCTACAAAACCGTATGAATAAAAACACCATAAGAGTGAAAAAACAATACAGCCTATGCTCTAATACTGTTAAAAGATGACATAATTGCTGGGAAGCATACTTAAAGATTTTCTTCTCAGCTGACACAGGGAGCTCTGTGGTTTTCATTAAAGCCTTTGTGTCTGCTCCAATGTAGAGCTCATCAGCCAACTGATATCCTTCTCCGTACTCCACTTCCCTGAGAGGTACGCCCACGATGGCCCTGGCTGGTATAAGATACCCTAGGATCCTCCTGATCAGCCTACGCATTTCCTCTTCAAGTCTATGAATTTGTTCTCCCTCTGACTGCAGAAAATATCATTGGCCACAACAAAGACAACAGTGAAATTAAACTGCTACAATAAGCACAAAGATATGTAATAATGACTACTATTCACTCACTCATTCAATTTCATCGATACCCACCTGGAAGGCAATATTAAATTCAGATAAAGGCTTTGAGGGCAGCACTCAGAAACATGAAGTAGATCTTCACAATGCGGTCATGCAGATGGCCTGCCAGATTACACACTTTGGCACTCCTCTCCATCTCTTCATGACTGTTAAAGTAGCCCTACAGTACATAGGGACACAGAGTAGCAATTCATGATTAAAATGGAAATATAGCTCAGTGAACTGCAGGAGTTACCATCCTTACCTGTAGAGCCTCCCACTGGTTCAACTCTCTGGATGCTGGTTGTATAATCTGATTGAATTTGACTTTGTAAAGTGCCTTGAGATGACATGCTTCATGAATTGGCGCTATATAAATAAAATTTAGTTGAATTAATAGATTCAGCCATCTGGTGCTGCACTACCCGAGGAGCTTTAGGTGGTATAATCAATGAAATCTACAAACTCTTTGTAGATTTCACATCTTTTTGCACTGAAAGATAGAGTTTTTGAATATCAATTGCAGGCCTGGAAAAATAGACCTATTTTAAGAAATTCATAAATCACCTACAACTGTAATTACCTTAATTCACCTGAGTTCCCTAATGTGTTTTTCACCTGCTGTAACTCTAGACAAAGAGTAGCAATTTTAATCCACAAACATGTTTTCACAATATTAGACACAATTATAGATCCTGGGGGTAGATTCATAATAAAAATATTTATAACCAAAACTTGTTACGTTATATGTATTGTCAGTACATATGGCCCAAATGATGACCCCTCCTTCTTTCACAAACGTTTCCATGCATTTTCAAATCACCTGGATTGCTCTCTATTTATTAGGGGCAACCTCAGCTTTGGTCTAAATGAAGAAATAGACAGGTTGAATTTAACAGGGAGTTTGCAATTGTTAAATATAGTCAAACGACACACGAGTGATGATACGCTCTTGAGCCTAACAGTAAGGAATATACTTTATTTTCAAATGTCCATCATTCCTACTCTCATTTGGACTATTTCTTAATCAGCAGCTCGCTGCTGTCTGACATTTCAGATGCTGTGATACATCCTATTGCTGTCAGTGATCATGCTCCTATTTCCTTAAACCCAATAAAAAAAGTAATCCACAACATAAAAAGCTGGAGATTTATTATATTGTTGCTTAAAGATGAAGAATTTATCAAATATTTTAAAGAAGAGTGGGCTTCATACTTGGAGCATAATGATCTACCAGGGACATCAGCACCTATCCTCTGGAAGGCCGGGCAAGCAGTGATGAGTGTCATGGTTTAGCCCACATGCAGAGACAGACGGAAGACAATCACAGTTTTAAGATGTTTATTTAAAGGTTCAGGCTGCAGCGTGTGGCTCGGGCGAGGTCTGAACGTCAGTACTGGAGCGACTGCGGAAAGAAGGAGGAGTAATGTTACGAATGAACGAACCAGGGGAAAGTACCAGAAGCTACGCCGCTTACCATTTAGCAGGGTTGACCTATCCGGGGAGAATAATGACGAGGGGACGCTGTGACTGTAGCTTGTAGGTGGTAGTGACTGGAGGGCTGACAGATGGTAAGCTGGCGAGGGATCCGGAGCGCACCACAGCAGACGAGAGAAACAGATGGAGTAACCAGAGAGTTTGCAAGTGAACCAGAAGAATCCAGGGAAGGGGATCTCAGACCTGGCTTGGTATCACCAAGTGAGTCTGAGTGGAGATGCCAGAGCAAAATCTGAGCAGCAGGGATTCTGTGGATCTGGTTCTTCGAACACGACGTCCAGGCAGGTGAGTAAATCCAAACACGAAAACTGAGAACAGCAGGAGACAAAACATTAGTCCAAAAACGGGATTCAAAACAACTCACAAAATACAGGGTTCAGGTCTGAGGCCACGGCATACAACGACTGGTTTAACACTCTGGCATCTTCCATCTGTCTGGGCACTCCTTAAAAAGCCAGTGGAAGCCGCAGGTGTGGGCCAGTCAACTAGAACCACCTGTGGAGCAGAGTTAGAGCACGGAAACACAGAACGCTGACAATGAGAGGTAAAATAATTTCATTCTGATCTCATAAAAAGTTAGAAAAAGATCCAAGAATTAGAAGAAACCATGAAGTTACTGGAAGCCTCCCAGGAAGAGGAAAAGCTGGATAAAATCTGTAAAGCATGATTAGAATTACACATATTGAGAAGCAAAATAAATTTTTAATACAAAGACTTCAAATAGAAAACTTTGAACATAGCAATAAGTCAGGAAGCTTCTTAGCTAAATTATATATATATATATATATATATATATATATATATATATATATATATATATATATATATATATATTTGCAGTTACAGACTCAACTGGGAATACAGTACACAATCCTGCAATTATAAAGTATAAAGACCTTCTGAGATTTCTACAAGCTTTATACACAGTTAGGCCCATCAGATGATTGATAAATTTCTAGATAAAACACTTAAATTATCAGATAGTCAAACGATGACCCTGTATTCACCACTGACAACAGCTGAAATTCAGGAAGCTCTCAAAAGCATGCCCAATAAAAGAGGCTCTGGGTCCAGATGGATTTCCAGCTGAGTTTTACAACATTCCACAGATTCCCAACAAATATGATTTCTGCCACTATTAGTCTTCTGTTTAAGCCAAGCAAAGATCCTGTGTTTCCTACCAGCTATCGTCCCATATCCCTTATGGTTGATATTAAAACAATCTGTGAAGCACTTGCAAGACCATTAGGTAAAGTAACTCTTTTCATAATACACCATGATCAAACTGGTTTTATAAAAGGAAGACATTCATCCACAAATGCACGCAGATTACTTAGATTATAGTAAAAACATTGAATCCAATATATTGTCTTTAGATGCAGAAAAAGTGTTTGCGTTAATTGGCATAAGAGCCAGAGTAGCAGGAGAGATAGATACGTTGTGCAACAGGTTTATCAGTTCATTCATCCATGTTTCCAACCATCAAATAGCATGGTCTACACCCGAGCGCCACTCTTGTGCTGGCAACGGTTCCGTGTTTGGCCAGATTCTACTGCAATGAACCAGAATTTGGACCCAAAATTCAGCCAGACACACAAAGAGACTTTTAAAAGATTTATTAGAGAAACAGGTAGCCGTTGTGGGAAACCTCTGGAATCTCTTCAAGGAAGAGAGACAGGTTAGTGGCTGAGAGTCCAATGGTGGAAGTTGTTGATCACTGTATTAAAGTCACTAACCTCTCTTGAATCCGGGGTGTAGCACTGAATCCAAGAAGTGGTTCCAGGAGGATCTTTGCTTGTCCTTTGCTTGCAGAAGCCGGGTCCAAAACTCAACTAGATACAGTGGAGAAAGTCCGGGGACAGTCCAAGGTCATCCACAGGAATTCTGAAGCAGGCTGGAGGGAATCCAAGAGGCAGAATACAGAGTCCGGTCCAGGGTCTTGATCCTCAGGGGTAACTGATAGGCAGAAGTATAGGAGGGCTTGGCAGGGAGGCAGAGTCAGGCAACAGGCACAGGTCAATGTCCAGAAACTGAAAACCAACAGCAGAGTCTGACAAGGGCAAGGCAAACAGGCAGGACTCCAACAATCAGAGTCACTCACAGGAAGACAGTCAAGGCCTGCTGGAAGGTCTACTCACACTATGGTTTTTGACAATCTGGTGCCTGCACACTGTTCGATATAGGAATATATAGGCAACACACAGGTGTAGCATACCACTAATTAGAGGAATCACAGGTGCAGGACATCAGAGGATAATTGTTTGAGCAGCACAGCAGTAGATGATACTACACTCTGTGACGTCAGCAGTAGAAACACAGAATCACAGCCAAAAGCTGTAAACGTTACAAATTCAAATCTAGAAATGTCAATAATTAATTTTAAAGGTATACTATGCAACCGGGGTTGATTTTGCAGCGAGGCTCCCCCCAGAGGGCGAAAGTAAAAGTGCACTGTCGTAAAGATGCTCAGCTGTTCTGGTTTCTCCGTCAAGACAGGCGCGGTTGTTTTGAGCTTAGCAGACAGGCGAACGCAACGAAAAGTGGAAAAAACGGCAGTACAAACAATGACTAACACAGTGAAGGTATGAACATCAAGCTTCCCGCAGCGCTATCTTGGCGAGGCGGCCGCGGCGGCCGCCTCGCCAAGCCGCCGCCTCGCCAAGCCGCCGCCTCGCCAAGCCGCGGCTGCCGCCGCCGCCGCCTCGCCAAGCCGCGGCTGCCGCCGCCGCCTCGCCAGTTTTATTATTATTATTATTATTTATTATTTTTTTTTTTTTATGTATTCGAGACGCTACCGCCGCCGCCTAGCCAAGCCGCAGCCGCCGCCTCGCCAAGCCGCCGCGGTAGCGTCTCGCCAACATAAAAAAAAAACAAATAATAATAATAATAATAATAAAACTCGATATGCTTGCATGTTTATTTGACGTTAACACGCGGTTCTTTGTTGTTGCTTTCGCGCGTGCATATAGTGAATGGCAGGGCAAAAACACATGGAGTTCTCGCCGTAAAGCGAGACTTCTGTGTGTGCGAGCCGAGGGCTCTTGCATTGCAAGTGCGGTATTTCCCCCACAGACCCCCAGGGCGGCCGAGAAAACCTTTGTTCGACCTAAAATGACTCATTTAATCATCCAAAACGGTATGGAACACATTAATTAACTGAAAAATGTTGCATAGTATGCCTTTAAAAGCCAAAGTATTCATGCTATCAAAATATCAAGGAAATATTTATATCGGCTAAAATGACTTCAGTGTTGTAGCAATATCAGAAACTTGGCTCAATTCTGGGAAGGGACTAAATTTCCCTCCGAGGGGTAATGGGTTTAATTAGAAAGAATAAAAAAAGGGGGAGGTGTAGCTTTGTACATACATAATAACTTAAATATAAGGTTATATCAAATATGTGTCAGCTTCTATTGACAATGTAACGGAATATATTAATATAGATTCAGCTTGAAAAACAAACAAAAAAACAGTTATTATTGCCAGCTTTGTTTACAGAGCGCCCGAATCTAACACTGAAGTCCTTACAAATTATATGGGGACAATGTTTGCCAGGATTCAACAAAACTTCATTTTCATCTGTGGTGATGTTAATATAGATTTAATAAACCCTACCTAGAGCAAAAATATAAAATGTACAACGATTAAACGTACAGTAGAAAGGATTATTACTCAAAAATATTTGAGAATAACAGACACAATATTAAAGGAATATGGAAAACATTATATAGTTTGATAAGGTATAACTCTTTTAAAACAACTCTCCCTGAATATTTTACTTACAATAACAGAACTGTGAATGATGAGAGAGAGATGGTGAATGGGTTTAATGAATACTTTGCAAAGGTGGGGCCTAAAATAGCAGAACAAATAAATGACTTGAAATTACGGGATAGGGAACCTCTGGAAAGTGATATAACAAGAAATACATCTTCAAATTACTCATAACCAGTTGACGCAAAGGAAATAATAGAAACAGTCAACAATGTCAAAATAAAACATCAATGGAATTAACATGAAACAGTCTGTGATGGTATTGTAGACCCGCTGACCTACATCTGTAACTCGTCATTCATAACTGGGTCACTTCCAAATAAAATGAATACAAAAGTTATTTCAATTATTTAAATACCTTTTTACTAATTATAGATCTGTATCCCTCCCTTGTCAGTTTTCCAAAATATTAGAAAAATGTTCAATCAAAGGTTGTGATGTTTTATTGGAACGCACAACATGCTGACAGACGGTCAAAATGGTTTCAGAGAAAACAGATCCACATCAAAGGCATTTATGCAGTTATCAGATTCAGAACAAACTGATGAAATTTCATTTCTTGGTGTTACATAGAATAATACATTTTGCTGGAAAATACAGACGGGTGAAATTGTCAGGAGCAATCAAAACTAACAAAGAGTGTTACAGTTTTATGGAGAAAAGGATATGTTCTGGACCACAAATCACTGCTTATTGTATATAATACACTAGTTTTACCGTATCTGAGTTATTGTGGGGATGTTTGGGGCGGTACATACAAAACACATAGCCAATGTATACACTACAGAATGAAGCAATTAGATTAGAATGTACAAAAAGTGGGATAACATACAAATCCATTGTTTTTTAAATTGAAAATATGTAAATACTGGAAGTTTGTAAAAGTTAAAACTGCAATTTATGTTCATAGCAAGAAATCAACTTTCATGCAGTATTCAAAAAAATGCTTAGCGATAAAGAGGAGGTTATAATTTAAGAGTTTTTATATATCTATGTGTCTATGGGATGGATTAAGTGATGAACTTAAACAAAGTACATATACACCAGTTAAAAAAAACTATATAAATACTGCATGGAAAATATGTTATACAGGATAGATAGCTCAAAGGGAATTAATCTTTGCTGTTGATGTTAATAATGTGTAAATGTTTGTGCAGTCACTGAGGTGGCTGAGGAGGTCAAGTTTTGATTATTGTGGGAATTCTTTAAGGATTTAACCGGCGTGGGGAGACTCGAATAACTGTATGCTGAGATGTAAGAGAGGGGCAGGAAATCATGTTTTTTATCTTCTAACAATCTGTGTAAAATGGCATGCATATGTCTATTTAATTAAATTTTGTTGTTTATTTAAAATAAACAGTGTAGTTTACCCTTAGTGGTGGTAATATTTACACCATGCTGTTGTTCGAATCTAATGAGAATGGGCTGAAAATTATTCTTGTTCTTCGCCATTTATTTTAAAAGACTGAATAAAGGGATTGTAAATACATTTACTGGAAAACACAGCCGTTAGCCAAAGCTGTTAAAAGCTGTTGTATTGTGGCTCCATGTTGCTTTGTCCCTTCCTACTTAATGCTCATTCAGAGAAGAATAGGATGGATTGTTTATGCTTACAAGTATGTTTCCACAAAACTTGGCAGCACAACGTTGGCATATTTCCAGCAATACAAGCAAGCTACTCAAAGCTTACATGTTTTTTTTGTGTATGATATTGAAAAAAGCCCCAGCCCCTCCAGGATCTGAGCTACCATGGTCTTTAATTATGATACTTTGTGCATGAGGAGAGGACTAAGCTTTTCACATGGGAATATTGGTGGGAAGATTGGCCATATGTTTTAGCCTATCGTCAGAAAAAAACACTGGATTTTCTTTCTCTGTCACTCAACTTTATTTATAGCTATTTTGACAAACAGACAATGCCAAAGTCTCTTTAAAAAATAACTTTTTTTTTATTTGCCCATGCAAGATCACCTGCTGAGCTTTAAAATAAGCTCCACATTTGTGTAGAAAAAGTACTGTCAAGGACCCAGCCAGAATTATATGGGGACCTTTTTGATGGCCACAATGGTTTCTTTGCACCTTCGTAAGGGACAGTAATCCTCATATTATTGGGAGTATATGTATAGTTTTGACCCATGGTAAAGAAACCTGTATGTTGTATTTTCACCCAGTGCATCAGTAACAGCCTCAAATGATTATGAAATGCATGCTTTTATGAATGCAACTTCTAACAGAAGATTTAAAGCTTTTCAGGTTTACTTTGAGACTGACACTTTATAAGTCGCGTCAATGTAAACTGTGAAATGTAAATCTAAAATGCTATTCCTTTCAGGCAGACTGTCCATTAAAGGCTACTACTGCCACTAAATAAATAAATCCTCAATCCGTAAGCAACTCCCTTTTACTTTAAAGCATAGCGACCCAGTAATGAGAGATCAGTCGCTTTCTACAAGTCATATTTTCTACTGTAAAGTGCTGCAAGTTTTAACATCAGCCAGAAGTAGGCAGGGTTTGCCTCAGGTTACTGGACAGGGTTAGCCTCACCTGTCCCTGACTGGTTTGAGTTTCTGATGAGAGAAAATGGCTTTTAGAAGTGTGTGTTGTTTGGGCCAATGTTTTCTGATCTCCTGCATTAACATGCTCTCTGGATGTCTATTTCAGGCAGAGTTCCCTCCTGGAGTTGTTAACATCCTTCCAGGGTTTGGACCCACAGCAGGAGCAGCATTTGCGAGCCATTGTGGTATTGATAAAGTGGCCTTCACCGGCTCCACAGAGGTCTGTGAGTGCACGAGAAAACGTTTCTGCTGTATAGACATGTTTTTGAAAAAATTATTGATACCTTATATAGGTTAATAGGTGATTTCATATTAAACAGCCATTTGAGTGGTTAGGTTTTGGTTTTTATCATACTCTTTGTTCATCCTTCTCATGAAATACTGAACACTGTAGTAAATTCTAGAAACATGGGTAATTCAAAAGAAATTAAAATGGAAGGCAACAGCAGAGCTTGCTTATTTTGCACATTAGGAGTTTCTGTGAAGATCGTTTGAAACTTGAAAGAGACATATTGTTTCCACTAGGTGGTGGTATAATAGTGAGAATAGAATGGACTTGATGTCCTTAGGGTGTGGTGGTCATTAAAAGTCTGGGAAGGCAACATTAAATGCACATAAAGTGCTTTCATTAAATAGTAAAGTGCCTGTAAAGGCCAGAATATTTATCTAAGTCATTTTAAAAAATACTTAATATAAACTATGCATACTCTTTGGAAAACAAATTCAGTCCCAATGCTAAGATATAGCAAATCTAATGGAAAGGAATAGAGAAAAGGTAACAACAACAAGTAATTAATACAGTTTTTAGAAATTTTTACAAAAATCGATATTCAAATAATAATTATCGGTCCAACTCTGACACAGCTTAATCAATCTTCCTAACTTAAATGAGGTGTTGTGCCATTACGCATGATTTTAAGTTATTTAATGTTTAATAAATAACTCTTGGTCTGTTAGGTATTGTCCAGTGGATATCACCCCAAACAGCTGATATCAGGACAATAGTTGAAAGGGATGATTCGAGCAATGGCATTGTTTTAACAGCAAACTCTACACACATTTCGAATAAATGAGTGACAACTTCTCTTCAAATGAACATCCAGAGAACATCACTATAGAATGTTGTTTGCCTGAATTAACACTATATTTAAATCAACAAATCCTCTCTACTTGGCTAGTGAAACTTAAACTACTAAGTAAAATTAAGATAAAAAGAATCTAAGGAACTATGTACACACAAAAGAAACAAAAAGGAAAATAAAAATAGTCGAAAACCATCATCAGAATGATTCAGCGAATCCTGTTTCACTGCTGGTCTAAGTTAGAGAACCAAAGTTTATCTTAAAGAATATGAAATGAGATTAAATTTGATTTGCCAAATTTAGAACAACATTTGGTATGTTCAACCCATTCACAATGCAAGTCTGAGTTATATAAAACATTATTTGAGGAAATAACATTTTAAAGAATTATTTGATAAATAAAAATCAATAACCTTTAGGACACTTGATTTTATTAATGTCATTATTTCTCCAGGAAATAATTAGACGCGACCTGGTAACCTAGGAAGCTAGAGGGCACTGTAGCGGACGACCGGTCATTAGCTTAATGGCTAATCCTAAAATTACACAAACACCATTAAATTAAAATTAATGTTCTCTATTAATGCTGTAATAACGGGATCCTAACATGGCCTTCCTAGCGTGGTTGTGTTCTTGGGATTCCTGCACAGCTTGAAGGACAATTTTCAGATCAGCTTTTCTCCTGCAAAAGCTGAGGGTGAGTGACAAGCGGCCTGTTTTCATGACAGTCGGCTGTTTAAGTGCCAATGTTGATTTCACAGAAAACAGAATTTACTTATCCTGCCTGGCACTGCAAACGTCCATGGAGCAACTTCTTCAAACCAAACTCCAGTCGGATCCTCCACAGAGGATGATCAGAGGCTCCCATATGCTTCTTAAAGCAGCGGGTGAAAAGAGACAGATTGTAGCGGGGCAGCTACTTTTAACATTGAGCAACTCCTAAACATCAGGGACTCCTCTCTGCGTTGTTTCTCACTGTCTTTTATTGAACTGGAAAGCTTCTCTGAGATCCTGGTTGGAAGAGGGCAGCACTCTGTGGGTTTTACCAAAGACGCAGGAGGACAAGTACATTCAGAATAGATCGTCCACAGTCTCAACAACAACAAACCATGGTTCTCATCACATTTGAGGCATCTGTGTTCACACCAAAGAAGAAGCTTTCAACAGTGGAGACCTGGCCCTGTATAAGCAGACTAGAAACAAGCTGACAAAGCAGATTGAGTTAGCAAAAAGACATTTCTATAAGAAAATCACAAAAATAGCTTCTCTGCAAATTACATTTCTTCAGTGTGGAAGAGCCTGTAATCCATAATAAACTACAAAACCTCTCCTGCACATGCCTTGATGACCCCCGCCTAGCTGAGGATCTGAACCACTTCTTTTGCAGACTGCATCATCAGCTTTCACATCTCACTCTGACACAAAGGGCCCCAAACCCCTCCACCAATAACTCTTCAACCTCCTCTGCTCCTCCTCTGCCGGCACCTAAGATCAAAGAGGATGATCTAAATGGGGCCTTCAAGCATCTGAATAGGAAGAAAGCACCATATCCCAATGTTGTCTCCTCCGTCCGTCCGTCCGTTTTCTTCCGCTTATCCGGGGTTGGGTCACGGGGGTAGCAGCCCAGACGTCCCTCTCCCCGGCCACTTGGGCCAGCTCCTCCGGGGGAATACCAAGGCGTTCCCAGGCCAGCCGAGAGACATAGTCCCTCCAGCGTGTCCTGGGTCTTCCCCTGGGCCTCCTCCCGGTGGGACGTGCCCGGAACACCTCACCAGGGAGGCGTCCAGGAGGCATCCTAACCAGATGCCCGAGCCACCTCAACTGGCTCCTCTCGACGTGGAGGAGCAGCGGCTCTACTCTGAGTCCTCCCCGGATGACTGAGCTCCTCACCCTATCTCTAAGGGAGAGCCCAGACACACTACGGAGAAAACTCATTTCGGCCGCTTGTATCCGGGATCTCGTTCTTTCGGTCACGACCCAAAGTACGTGACCATAGATAAGGGTAGGAACGTAGATCGACCGGTAAATCGAGAGCTTCGCCTTTTGGCTCAGCTCTCTCTTCACCACAACGGATCGGTGCAGCGCCCGCTTCACAGCAGACGCCGCACCAATCCGCCTGTCGATCTCCCGCTCCATCTTCCCCTCATTCGTGAACAAGACCCCAAGATACTTGAACTCCTCCACTAGGGGCAGCACATCCTCCCCAACCCGGAGAAGGCACTCTACCCTTTTCCGGTTCAAGACCATGGTCTCGGATTTGGAGGCACTGATTTTCATCCCGGCCGCTTCGCACTCGGCTGCGAACCGCTCTAGTGAGAGCTGTAGATCACGCCCTGATGAAGCTAATAGGACCACGTCATCCGCGAATAGCAGAGACGCAATCCTAAGGCCACCAAAACGGATCCCCTCAACACCTTGGCTGCGCCTTGAAATTCTGTCCATAAAAGTTATGAACAGAATCTGTGACAAAGGGCAACCTTGTCGGAGTCCAACTCTCACCGGAAACGAGTCCGACTTACTGCCGGCAATGCGGACCAGACTCTGACACCTGTCGTACAGAGACCTGACAGCCCTTATTAAAGGGCCCGGTACTCCATACTCCCGGAGTACCCCCCACAGGATCCCTCGGGGGACACGGTCAAATGCCTTCTACAGATCCACAAAGCACATGTAGACTGGTTGGGAAAACTCCCATGCCCCCTCCAGGATCCTGCTGAGGGTGTAGAGCTGATCCAGTGTTCCACGGCCAGGACGAAAACCACACTGCTCTTCCTGAATCCGAGATTCGACTATCCGACGTACCCTCCTTTCCAGAACCCCTGAATAGACCTTACCAGGGAGGCTTAAGAGTGTGATTCCTCTGTAGTTGGAACACACCCTCCGGTCCCCCTTTTTAAATAGGGGGACCACCACCCCAGCCTGCCAAGCCAGGGGAACTGCCCCGATGTCCACGCAATGCTGCAGAGCTGCGTTAACCAACACAGCCCCACAACATCCAGAGCCTTAAGGTACTCAGGGCGAATCTCATCCACCCCCGGAGCCTTGCCACCGAGGAGCTTTTTAACAACCTCGGCAACCTCAGCACCAGAGATGGAAGAACCCGACCCAGAGTCCTCAGGCTCTGCTTCCGCAATGGAAGACGTGTTGGTGGGATTAAGGAGGTCTTCGAAGTATTTCGCCCACCGCCGCACGACGTCCCGAGTCAAGGTCAGCAGCACACCACCCCCACTGTAAACAGTGTCGGTACTGCACTGCTTTCCCCTCCTGAGACGCCGGATAGTGGACCAGAATCGCTTCGAAGCCGTACGAAGTCTTTCTCCATGGCCTCTCCGAATTCTTCCCACGCCCGAGTTTTTGCCTCGGCGACCAGCCGAGCCGCCTGCCGTTTCGACTGCCGGTACACATCAGCTGCTTCCGGAGTCCCACAGGCCAATAAAGCCTGATAGGACTCCTTCTTCAGCTTGACGGCTTCCCTCACCGCTGGTGGCCACCAGCGTGTTCGAGGGTAGCCGCCGTGACATGCACCGACAACCTTGCGGCCACAGCTCCGACTAGCCGCCTCAACAATAGAGGCGCGGAACATGGTCCATTCAGACTCAATGTCCCCCACCTCCCTCGGGACGTGTTCAAAGTTCTCCCGGAGGTGGGAGTTAAAGCTCCGTCTCACAGGGGACTCTGCCAGACGTTCCCAGCAAACCCTCACAATACGTTTGGGCCTGCCAGGTCTGACCGGCTTCCTCCCCCACCATCGGAGCCAACTCACCACCAGGTAGTGGTCGGTGGAGAGCTCCGCCCCTCTCTTCACCCGAGTGTCCAAGACATGCGGCCGCGGATCAGATGAAACAACAACAAAGTCGATCATTGAACTGCGGCCTAGGGTGTCCTGGTGCCAAGAGCACATGTGGACACCCTTATGCTTGAACATGGTGTTTGTGATGGACAATCCATGACGAGCACAGAAGTCCAACAACAGAACACCACTTGAGTTCAGATCAGGTGGGCCATTCCTCCCAACCACGCCCCTCCAGGTCCCACTGTGATTGCCCACGTGAGCGTTGAAGTCCCCCAGCAAAACGAGGGAGTCCCCAGGAGGGGCACTCTCCAGTACCCCTTCCAAGGACTCCAAAAAGGGGTGGGTAATCTGAACTGCCGTTTGGTGCAAGAGCACAAACAACAGTCAGAACCCGTCCCCCCACACGAATGCGGAGGGAGGCCACCCTCTCGTTCACCGGGGAGAACCCCAACGTGCAGGCACCGAGATGAGGGGCAACAAGTATGCCCACCCCAGCTCAGCGCCTCTCACCAGGGGCAACTCCAGAGTGGAAGAATGTCCAGTCCCTCTCGAGGAGACTGGTTCCAGAGCCAGAGCGGTGCGTCGAGGTGAGTCCGACTATATCTAGTCGGAACCTCTCAACCTCGCGCACGAGCTCAGGCTCCTTCCCCACCAGAGAGGTGACATTCCACGTCCCAAGAGCCAGCTTCTGCAGCCGAGGATCGGAACGCCAAGGTCCCCGCCCTCTACTGCCACCCGTTGCACAATGCACCCGACCCCTTTGGCCCCTCTGACAGGTGGTGAGCCCATCGGAAATTGTCTCCTCCTCTGCTTTAAAACGTGTTGACCAACTGATCCCCATCTTCACCAACATGTTCAACAAGTCTCTAGAAATGTGTGAAGTTCTCACCTGCTTAAAACGCTCCACCATCATCCCCGTCCCCAATAAAGGGACAATCAAATAAAATAATTATTTAGGAATAGGCAATATAGCCATTTATAGGAATAAATGGCTATATTGCCTATTGTCTGTGGTCATGAATCCTTTGAGCACCTGGTGCTGAAGCATCTGAAAGACATCACAGGACCCCTGTTGGACCCCCTGCAGTTTGCTTACTGGGCAAACAGATCAGCAGAGGATGCTGTCAACCTGGGTCTACACTTCACCCTGCACTACCTTGACCATCCAGGGACATACGCCAGGATCCTGTTTAAAGACATCCACTTGGCCTTCGACAAGATCAGCCCAGACATCCTCCACCAGAGGCTCACCCAGCTCACAGTGGATAACCAGCTTCCTGACTGATTTCCAGCAGCAGGTGAGGCTGACAATTTGTATTCTTTACCTAATCTCTGTTTGATGATTTCATATCAGAACTTTTAAAAGATTTCCAAAACCTTGAGATTGATGTTAATGTAATCAGTGCCTCCGGAGTATTAAACAAGGAAACAACTACAATGTAGAGTTATTCATTGATTTCAGTTGTTCATTGACTTCTGGTTTCTACCAGTAGCTGAAACTCCATTCAATGCATGGTAAAATGAGCTCAGAGACACTTTCACTTGTTGATTAAACAGAATTTTCTCAACAGCAGATGTTTCAGGGTGGTCAATAAGGCTTGTGCTGTGAGTAATATGCCTTATTTGCAGGAAACGATAGAAATCCTGTTTGGAGAGCTTGTAAATGTTAGCCAGCTGCTCAAATGACATTAGCTTATGATCTGCAAATAGGTCAGTAAGGGATTTTATGTTCTTGTTAGGCCATTGTTGAAAACCAGGGTCCGAGGAGCCTGGGGGAAAAGCAGGATTATTTATTATTGGGGTAAAAATGGATGTGATATTTGATCTTCTCTCAATGTGCTGGGTAATCCACCATGCTTTTAGAGTATTGATTGTTACAGGATTTGCACAGAGGGTTTTGATTTCTGTAAAATTATTAAAAAAATAATAGGTCGCTTAATCTGCAGTGTGATAGTGCTGTCTCAATGTCCATCCAAATTGAGGTTTTACCCATGACCCAGTCATGTACAAATCTCAAATGGGCACAAAGCTGGTAAATTTTAATATTAGGTAGATCTAGACCGCCCTTTGTGCTTGGTAGATGTAACACAGCCATCTTAAGCCTGGGTCTGCGCTTGCTCCAAATGAAAGTGCTAAGCCAACCATCTATATCCTTCAACACCCTTTTAGAAAACACAGGAATCATTTGGATAGGATACAATAACCTAGGCAGTACATTCATTTTGACCAGAGCAATGCGTCCCAGGCAGGAAATGGGAAGTGA
Organism: Fundulus diaphanus; assembly: GCA_037039145.1. Taxonomy (NCBI): domain Eukaryota; kingdom Metazoa; phylum Chordata; class Actinopteri; order Cyprinodontiformes; family Fundulidae; genus Fundulus; species Fundulus diaphanus. Next base: position 53,056,132 of record CM073122.1, read on the forward strand.
CATCCAGCGCTCTAGGTCCTGTTTAATTTTACAAAATAAGGGGGGAAAGTAGGCTTTATATAGTTGATCAAAGGATGGGGTGATGAAGATAAGTACACAAAGCCATTGGGAGACCATTTAAAAGGACAGGGAGGTGTAGTAGATGGTATCGTGAGGGTGCCGAGGGGCATCGCATCAGATTTAGTCAGGTTAATCTTATAACCTGAGAAACGACTAAATCGGTCGATCACATCGAAAAGGCCCGGTATAGATGTTTCAGGGTCAGTTAGAAGGATTAGAATATCATCTGCGTATAAGGTTATTTTGTGATACAACTGTCCAGTCTCTAAGCCAGTTATCGTGGGCGTCGTCCTAATGGCCTCTGCAAGTGGCTCTATAGCCAAAACAAATGAGAGGCGATAAAGGGCAGCCCTGCATCACCCCCCTGTGAGTATTAAAGTATTCAGACTTTATAATGAACCGAGACTGGACCCAGTAAACAACCAAGACAAGGTCAGTGACGTTTTCAAGTATTTATTTAATGGCGGTAGCACGGCAACCCGAGCGGCTAACGTCTGCAGGAACCCTGGAGGCAAAGCAGCTGGTTAATGACCAGGGAATGCTGGCGTATGAAGGACAGAGGAGTAGACACTAACCTGGAGAGTCGGGAGCGGGGTACTCCAAGCGCCGGCTAGTAATGAGGAAGCGGGGCTGATAAACGGGGGTCCGGGGAAGGAGCTGAGGGGTTAGAAATCCAGAGAGGGTCCAGAGAAGGATCCAGAACGGGTAAGGGTCCAATCCAGAATCCGGCTGTTTACAGACGCACTCAGGGATTAGACAGAAGCGGTACTCACAACAGAATCGGGGTCGGGCAACGGGCAGACAGTCCAGTTCAGGCAGAATCAGAAATCCAGAGAAGGTCCGAGGGATTGTCCAGAGCGGGTCAGGGTCCAGTCCAGGTCCAGAGTCCGGCTGAGTTCAGAGGCACACAGGGGTTAGTCAGATGTGGTTACTCACAAACAGATCGGGGTCGGGCAATAGGCAGGCAGTCTAGATTCAGTGGTCCAGGATGAGTCCAGGCCGATGCAGAGGACCACGGGCTGATCGGTGGGTGTCCAGACAGGCAACAGAACTTGAAAGGGGTTAGGCAGACTCAGAGACAAAAAACAGACCAGGTCGGGCAACAAACAGGCAGGCAGGCAGATAATTGAGAATGCTGGAGAGTCTCACCGAGGTGGCACAAGACGTTCTGGCACTTTTGCTTGGACAGAAGGCTGATTAAATAGAACTGGAGACAGGTGGATCTGATGAAGGCTGATTGAAGACGTGGCAGAACTTGGGCAGGTGTGTAGAGTGGATGATCAGTCCAGCATAAGTGCTGAGATCATTACAGACTTGAGTCCGTTAGTTAAAACTGCTGCCTGTGGTTTAGTATATATAATCCTAACCCATTTTATAAAATTTTCCCCCAACCCAAATTTGCCCAATGCATACAGTAAGAAAGACCATTCAGTTCGGTCGAAAGCCTTCTCTGCGTCTAAAGAAAGCACCACACCATTAATAGATTTATGCTTGAAAGCTATGATAGCATTCAACAAACGTCTTACATTGGAAGCTGAATTCCGACCCTTTACAAAACTTGTCTGGTCTTCTTTTATCAGTGCAGGCAAAAAAAATGTCCAAACGTGAGGCCAGGATCTTAGACAACAGCTTCCTATCTACATTTAGAAGAGCTATGGGCCTATAGGATCCGCATAATTCAGAACACTTCCCCTTTTTTCAGATTAAAGATATATTGACCTCCTTCAGTGTCTGTGGGAATACTCCTGTAGTAAAGGAGTGGTTGAACATGTCAAGAAGGGGATCTACTAGAATATCTTGAAATTTCTTGAAAACAGAATCCGTCAGAGCCCGGCGACTTCCCATTTTGTAACGCTTCGATAGCTTTAATCACTTCAGTTTTAGTTATGGGGCTATTGAGGGCAGTTCGATGCTCTTCTGACAGATGTGGTAAATCTATTTGAGCAAAGAAATTGTCCATGAGCTGCCCTTGCTCCTGGTTTTGATCAGAAGAGTATAGGTTTTCATAAAAATTCTTAAAACAAATATTTATTAATTTATTTTCGTATACCTTGTGGCCATCTTTGTCTGATATAGCAGCAGTATTTTGGGATTCTGCACGTTTTTTCACATAATATGCCAGGCATTTGCCTGCTTTGTCTCCATGCTCATAAAACCTCTGTCTTGCGTATTTGATTTTCTTCTCTGCATCCCTGGTAAAAAGGCAATTTAAAGCTGTTCTAATTGCCGTGATTTCTTGCCACAGTGGTGGTGATGGAGAGGTTATATATGTTTTTTCTTTATCAGCCAATTCATTCTCTAAAGATTTTTGTTTCTCCTGTCTTTGGCGCTTCTTTGTTGCAGAGTAGGAAATAATTAGCCCTCTGGCATAGGCTTTATATGTTTCCCACAAGACAGAGGCATTGCTAGCAGATGGAGCATTCATTTCAAAAAACATTTTAAGTTCACTAGGGAAGTTGGAGGTGAATTTCTCGTCTTTAAAAATAGTGGTGTTAAATCTCCAGTGGCGAGAGTGATATAACGCTGTTTTAAGATTGAGTTCCAAAATTACTCTTGCATGGTCAGAAATAATTATACTGGTTATGTCGCATAAAACTGACTGTAAAGCGGTTTTTGGGAGAAGGAAATAATCAATCCTGGTTTGAAACTTATGTGGGGAAGAAAAGAATGTATATTGTTTACCAGAGGGGTGGGTGCATCTCCAAGCGTCTATAAGCCCGAGCTCCTCGCACAGAGCATGGAACGTATTGGCCTGAGGAGAGGGGGTACGTTACTATGCGGAAATTTGTCAATAAGCGGATTTAATATCAAGTTCAAATCACCGGCAACGATAACTAGAAAGAAAGAAAGAAATGGAGCTAAGTCCAGAAACATTTTGGTTAGAAAATTAACTGGGTGGGCAGGTGGAAAGTACACATTCATCATTACAATATTCTGACCTTGCAAAGTTCCTTTGATTATCACATAGCGACCACTCCGGTCCTTAACGCAGTCAGATACTATAAGAGGTAGATTCTTCCTTATCAACACTGCTACACCCCTGCTTCTTGATGTAAACGATGAGAAGAATACTTGGCCAAATGGCCCTTGTTGTAACTTTAAATGCTCTATGTCATCGAGATGTGTCTCCTCTTGTAACATAGCAACATCTGTATCATCTTTCCTTATGCATGTAATTATTTTTCTCCACTTAATAGGACTGTGGACACCCCGTACATTCCAGGTGCATACCCGTAACTTATTCATTATTAGTATTATTCATGCGCCAAACAAAACATATTAAGACATGAGTACCACCATGTACTGAGTAAGAGCTGAGTAAGTGAACAAAAGAAAGAAAAGTAATACAAAGAGCTGTACAACAAAACATTTAACAAACCACAGTTTGGATACAACCCTACTAAAGATGTAGAGAAAAACGTCCTACTCCTGCCTGCGGCCGATAGCCGGCAGGTGCAACAAGCACCTACCGCGCGCCTACTCACAGACATAAACACACTACAGTCCGCTAAGCACGCAGCAAAGTAGAATTGAACATTACTTTTCACCTAGTTATTATACGTAGCAGGAAAAAAAACAACAACAAAAACCAGACCATGCCCTTCTGAGTTTGACTGATACTCACACCGTTCCATAAGGCACTGTCCGGACGCGGTGTTGAGAATAATAAATCCGGGTTTACAGATGTTTAGGGCAGCGATTCCACGTAAGTCGCGGCTGCCTCCGGTGTGTCAAATCTCTTCACCACACTGTTGACAGACAGCTTCAGAATAGCGGGATAAAGAAGGGCATAGTCCACATTTTTCCTCCTTAGAGAAACCTTCACCTCCTCAAAAGCATTGCGTTTCTTGGCCACCACCGCCGAATAATCGTTGAAAAAGGAAACTCTAATCTGGCCTGTTGGCTGGTTCGGCTCCATAGCGAGGCGCCAAGCTACCGCCATCACTCGTTGTTTATCAGCGAAGTTGTGAAGTTTCATGATGATGGTTAGGACCCGGCCTCGGTGCTACGGAGCGGTGAGCGTGGTCAACCTTAATCTTCCCGGATTTTGTTGGTAGATTGAGATGGGAGGGGAGCCACGTTTCCATGAAAGTGACTAGATCTTTTCCCTCCATGCCCTCGGGCAGTCCAACCAATCGAAGGTTACATCTGCGGCTGCGGTTCTCCAAATGATCTGCCATGTCGGATGTTTGTTTCTCAAGTTTCGCCACTTTAGCCTGCAGCGTGTCCATCGTATCTTCTATGCTTGAGATCCGTATCTCAGCATCCCCGACGATCGTTGCCAGGGCCTGCATCTGTGATGTTTGTTCGCGTATAGCGGCGAGCACAGTGTTGACTTTGGCGTCCAGTAACTTTTTGATGTTATCCGTTATCTTGCTCAAAGCCAAAAGGATATTTGGGTCGACGTTGCTCTCAAATTCCGCGACCTCAGCAGCGGCATCCATTTCGTTAATATTTTCGGGTTCTACAGCAGTAGGCCCCGCAGCGTCGCTGGATTGATCCCCCAAAGCAGTATTTCTCTTAGATTTGACGCACGGCATTTTCAAAAAGTAGTCAGCCAGGCTCATTATAGAGCTACTCCCGCGTACATTTATAACATTTTACCAGGTGAACACATGTTTTAGACGGATATTTCAGCTAACTCCACCGGTGCTTACACTACAACGCCATCTTGCCACTGTAATGACTAATCTACATGGCTAGAATGCAAAAGGAAGGAAAGCTGTTATTCTGTTGAACTTTCTATTGATCTTTTTTTCTATCATCGATATACGTCTATCAGTCGATATATATTGATATTGAATTATTATCCAGCCCTAGGCAGCATCGCTGTCAACTTCGTTCATTACCATAAACGCCACTGCAGAAAGGTTTGGGACATGACCTGTAATGCTATTAATCACACTTTTAAACCATTGCCTTGCTGACCATAAGAGATCTCCTTCACCTCAGTATTCTCCCGGAAAGTATCCAGCTTTGTGCTAGGGTTGTTCCACTAAAGTCCATCTCCCAAAAAACTGTCCCCCAGGTTCATTGGCCCTCATGTAATCAAATCCATCACAAGATTTCAGCTGTCTGCCTCAAACTCCCTGATTGACTCAGGATTTATCCCACTTTCCACACCTCCCAAATCAAACCTGCATCTTCGAGTCCTTTGTGCCCTCCTTCTGAGCCCCCACCAATCACCAGGGACATTGGAGGTCATCCTGCCTTCATTTCACCATATACTGAATGACCAACTTTGTAGTCAGGGCATCCAGTACCTGTTGGACTGGTAAAGCTATGGCCCCAATGATCTTTCCTGGGTCCTTTATTTTGTACTGTACACTCTTCAGGGACTTTTAGTTGTCCTTTTCAGTGGCCTCTTCTGGACCGCTGAGGGGCAGCCATTGAGGGGTGGGGGGTGACGTCATGGTTGGGAGGGTCCTTGAGGTGTTTGTCTGCATTGCAGATCTTCCAGCTGGAGGCTTGGCCTGTGCAAAATGTTACAGTTATACCAAGATGCAATCATTTATTCCACATCTGAGTATTAAAGGAGCTGTCTGACAACAACTCATTCTCTGATTGTCAACCGGACTGGTTAGATTGAAAGCCAATACCTCTTGTCAAAATCTTTTTGAGCAGTCTGTTTGTCTGTTCTCCATGTTTTGCAGAGCAGAAATCATCTCACCTCAGATTCCTCATGAAAATATTCCTTTCCAAGACACATTATGATCCTCTTGTAATGGAGATAAGTTCTATTACTTAAGGAAAGTTACAGGAAAGGAGTTACTTAAGGAAAGTTAAGGAAGTTACAGAGCAAGCTGTTGAGTTGTTTTATTTTTATTGTATTTTTGTTCAGACATTTAAATATACCTTCTTGAGAGGCAGGGGGTCTGGCCATCCATTCTGTGTAAAGGAAGTGTAGATATAAATGTCAATTTATGTTTCCTTAAAATTCTGGTTGTTTAATTTCTTGCTTTAACAATACACTAGTTTCGTTAAAAGCACTTACGTCTTCCTGGTTTGGCTCCTCAACAGGGAGAAACAAGCTGCAGGTGCTGCTGAAAAGCTCTGCAGCAAACTTCTTGAAAGAAGGGTAGAGCTTTAAGGAATTATGTTTAATTTGAAGTATTCCTTTGATTGACTTCAGGTTTGTTTAGTTGAAATGATTTATATTGATGTAAATATTTATTAGGCTTCATTTATTGTGTTGGGGGTTAGTTTTGTGTAAGTATTGTTTATTTCTTATGTTCTGGTCATCCCCTTTATTGGGTCCTTCCAGCAAGACACTCAGGGTACACTGCTATAAAAGGCAGGCATTGTTGTTGGTCAGAATGGTGTTGGTGCAAGTTCTTAAATAAAGCCACCTCAAATGTAATTTCTTGTCCTACAGCTACATTCACCTTTGAGCCTCTGCCAGCCAAAAGCTGACACCTCCTCGCGTACCTCCCTAGTTTCATGGTTGTCTATGCCTGCCACTCTTCCACTCACCTGCCAGTCTGCAATGATAGTCTCTCTGGAAAGCTTGCAACACCTTACCTCCAAACCAGACGGTAACCTCTCCCTCTGAGCCACCTCCTCCCAACAGACACAGTAAGCTTACATCACTCTCTTATCCAAACATCACCTTCAGTCATAACTCTCCAAAACTAACTCATACTATCCTTCCTACAGAAAACGATCATCTTCTCCTCAATAAACCCTTTAAAACAGTTTTTATTGTCCTGAGTGGTTTTCTTGCATTTGCGTCACAAACTATCTCTGAACATGACAGTATCAGAGTATAGTGAGTTGAAGACATATGCACACCACACTTTTCATATTTTTATCTGTAAAACACTAAAATATAATTTCCCTTTCACTTTAGTATTATGCATTACTTGGACTTTCCTGTCAAATCACAAAAAAATGCTCAATAACAGGTAAACGTTAAAGAGTTGCCTCCACTTGTGTTGAATTTTGTTGTCTAATAGTGAATTAAATTTTTTTTATCTCTATCACACAATCGTGGCTCATATTATGTTTTGACATATTTGCATTGGCATCTTTGTTTGCGACATAAGTGGAGTTTATTTACCAATTGCTTGCAGGTGGGTCAGCTGATCAAAGAGTCTGCAGCCAAAAGCAATCTCAAGAGAGTGACTTTGGAGTTGGGAGGGAAAAACCCCTGCATTGTGTTTGCTGATTGTGACTGTAAGTAAATAGATATTTGCCCGGGTGTGTTTGTGTGTGTGTTCTTGTAATTGCAGCTGAGCAAGGATACTTTTTTGCTCATTTTACTAGCAAAGTGCAGACCGAAAAGAGGTCCTCACTTTTTACTGTGCTAGGGGTTAGGTTTAGGACTAAGGTGTCAATTAGGTTTAGGTTAGGGCTACGTATTAATCAATAAAGGTTAAGCGTAGAGTCGGGGTAAGGCCATAGAAAGGCTTGAAAAGGAATGGAAGTCGAGGCACAGTCCTCACGATGTAAATTAAACAACACGTGTGTGTGTGTGTGCGTGCGTGCGTGCGTGCGTGCGTGCGTGCGTGTGTGTTTGGCTTAGCCAAAATCCAGGCTGAATTTGATTGAAATACTGTGACAAAAATCTAAGTTGTAATTAAGTCGTTCCTACTCAAAAACCCTCCAATGTGGCTGAATTAAAACTTTTTTTTGTCTGCACCCAATCATTGCAAGTAACTGCAAGTCCTTCATGGCAGTCAATGCCTCCAAGTGTTGCACAACCAGTTAATAGGTTCAGGGTACAAGTACTTGAGGGTGACTGCGGCCCAGTGGAAAAAATAGTTGTCTTGCATTCAAAGGTACAATCCCAGTTTCCTCCTGACACATGTCAGGGGAAGACACTTAACCCCAAGTTGCCTACCGATAAGTGTACAAATGTGAGTGTGATTGGGTAAATGGGGGTCTAGTGTATAGTGCTTTGAATGTTCAGTATAATTAGAAATGTGTTATATAAATTCAGTCCATTTACGGTTACCTTATCTTACCTTATTTCGTAAAGATGGTTTGGATCTTGGTTTGAAACATTTTAAATGACCAACCTTGACCAGAGAGGGCTGTCCAACACATGACAGTTCTTAAGAATGTTTTAGGATAATTGGGAGAGTTTTTGGGAGATAGGCACCAGCAACCCCCGCGACCCCATGAGGGATAAAGCGGTTCAGAAAATGGATGGATGGATGGAGAGTTTTTGTAAAGCCTAGTATCATTGAACAGTATATACCATGGATGACCAAATTCTCGCAGATCACTGAATGACTGATTTGTGATCTAGAGAAGATGACATTTCTTCTTAAATTTACAGTCATTTCTGTCTGTGTATGTTCAGTGCAGTTGGCTGTGGAGGAAATTCAAAAAGGAGCTTTTTACAACCAAGGCCAGTGCTGCACAGCTGCATCACGTGTTTTTGTGCAGGAAAAGATTTATGAGGAGTTTGTGCGCCGTAGCATAGAAAGCGCCAAGAAGATTGTGATAGGAGACCCACTGGACCCCCAGACAACACACGGGCCTCAGGTGAGAAAGCTTACCTTTAGGGTTACATCAGATAGTTTTATATAAAACGTTTCAAATTAGTTAGGTGAAATTCAAACGAAAATAAAAGGAAATGAATAAATAAACAGAAAAATATATATTTACCAACTGGTACTAAAAATACATTTGTTAACACTAAGACTGATTTAGAATGGATGTAACCAAATTATGAATGTAACGTTTATGAATCCTTCCATCTAGACAGCACTTATCCAGACAGTAACTATCTGCATGCACTATATAAAAATATACTTTTTTTTCTTTTTTTAGATCTGTTGGGATTACTAAAGTTATTTCTGTTTGCTAAAACTAGATATAATAGATTTTTAAGATAATTTTTGCTAATTTTGAATTTAGTGAACCCTAAATTCAGAAGCATCTAGACATGGATATGTGTACAGTTATGAGTACACAAACATTGCACATTGTATTGTATCCTGCAAAATTGCTGCTGCACCTTACCGGGAAACGTACTGCAAAACTGTGTACAATGCAACTGTCTACTTTTAAATCACTGCTGCACCTTACTGCATATTTGTTTACATTTGTTTTACATTGTTTACATTTCAACTGCCTACTGTTCACTGCTGCACTTTATCCGGAAGTCAATTGAAACTTATCCTGTAAGTGACTGCGATTTATCACTGCACTTTATCCTGTACTGTAATCCACCGCAAGGTATCCTGTAGAGTTACTGCAATCTTTCTGAGCTGTGTGAAAACGAAATTTCGTTCTGTATGCACTCTGTGTATACAAAATGACAATAAAGAAAGTCTAAGTCTAAGTCTCTAAGAGTGTGACTGAGGGAATGTGGCTTTTGGTTTAGTGTAAAGCGCTTTAAATCTTAAGGAAAACACTAGACAAGTATTATAAAAGCTGAGTCCATTTAGGATTGGGACCAAATTCCAGTAAACTGTTGGAGAAGCTTCATCCTCAATATTTGACACACATTTTAAAAGGCAATTCTACCAAATACTTTTCAATCTGAAGAAAGTTCTAAACAAAATCTCTTGTTCATATTTGTGGCAATTAACAAATAGAAATAGATTTAATAATCCTAACTGGACAGAAATAGTAAATATTTAGTCTTATCAGACAGTGACAGAAAACATGGTTTGTACATTTTTATACAGTCAGTGCAAAGATCTGGTTCCAAGTGGAAATGGGTAGTTGTACCAAATGTTTGACATCTCCTTTGTAGGACGTCTCAACTTGCCAAATGTATTTTAGGGCCAAAAGGTAATTCAGGGATTTAGTCTCAAAATGTAATGATACTAATGATTATTTCAATGAATTCTTATTATTATTTTGTTTATCTTTTATACTGTTACCAGATTGACCAACAACATTTTGACAAAATTATGGACCTGATAGAGAGTGGGAAAAAAGAAGGTGCCAAGCTGGAATATGGAGGAGGTTATCTGGGTGAAAAAAGCCTCTTTATTCAACCCACCATCTTCTCCGAGGTCAAAGACAGCATGAGGATCGCCATAGAAGAGGTTACAGTCCGTTACACTGCATTAGGGAAATGGCACTGATGTATGAGAGAAAGTGATTAAAAGAAAAGACACATTATTGTAAGAAAATGAATCGAGCAGAAAGACAGGCTGACTAGCCAACAGTTTACAGACACCATACTGCTTAAGATGTAAATGTTTGGATGATGAAGTCTAGAGGTACCCTAAAAATTGTCAAAATTGAGACTTCATAAAGAACTCCATTCAACATTGTAAATTACAAATTTAATAGATATCTGTCTTTAGTACATGTTTTTAGAGCTTTACAGTGATGTACATCAGAGAGGACCATGGGCATTAGAGTGTTTAGGGCAACATATGGTAACTGGTCTTCATTTATATATTTGTGCTTTTAGATCTTTGGGCCTGTGCTTTGTATATTCCGCTTTAAGAGCCAACAGGAAGTCATAGAAAGAGCGAACAACTCACGCTATGGCCTGGTGTCTGCAGTGTTCACAACAAGCATGGATAGAGCTCTGTCTGTCTCTGGAGCCATGGAGACTGGAACTGTCTGGTAAGCTCCATCTTCATATCACAAAAGATTAGATTTAGATGAGCTTCTAAAAACCTTTTGAACACAACCCTCAAAAGTTTTCATTGACCTGGCTTTACTGCAGCTGTCGTGAGAAACACGAAAAGATTGAAATAGAAAATAAATCTTTGAAGCCTTCTTCTCTCTGTCCCTCTGTCAAGGATAAACTGCTACAATGCCCTGCATGTCCAGACTCCCTTTGGAGGATACAAGATGTCAGGAAATGGAAGAGAGCTGTAAGAAGCATCAGCATTTCATCATGTGTCATTTTCTTTATATCGTCTTGACTGAGGTTTTTTTTGTTTTCTGCTCTGACTGATCCCTCTAGTGGAGAATATGCCCTGGCAGAGTACTCCGAGGTAAAAACCGTGACCTTCAAGATGAGTGAAACCATGTGAGAGGATCTGGGAAAGTCCATCTCAACCTGCGCTCTCTTGTTGCCGTCACCCGTCGTGCTCACTATATCATCCCATCTAAAACAAATCAGAACAACAGAAAGGTTGATTTATAGTCTTAGGTTTCCAGGATATGACCGTCAACATAAATGTCATAATTTGTTCGCCTTTTCAGGGAAAGATTGTACAGAAGGAGGCTTTTTATGCAAGTATATATCAGCAACATATTACAATGCCTTTAAAAAGCTTTCATCTCCTTTAGCATTTCTTATATCTGTATGATTTGCATAATTTAATTAACACATTTCAGTCTTAGAAAATTGCTGAAAATGTTTATCTTCAGAATTTCCCCTATGATTTCCTAAAAATTTAAAGTAAAGCATGATGCTGACACCAACATGCTTTACTGCAGCAAAGTTATTGTGAAGGTAATGTTGTGCAACAATATGTTTGGTTTGGCTATGGATAACAAAGTTAGTCTTGAGGACAATCCTTGTTTTTTCACATAGGGAGATTCCATTCCACACCATCACACTGCCTCCACCAAAAGCTGTTTAGCATTGGGAGAGAGGATTTGGCAACTTTTGTTTGTATCTTGAATCAGCCTCCAGACCAAAGCAGGTCAGCTAAGCATAATAAAATGGGGTATTTCTTTAAATAGGACATTTTCTAAAAAAATCAAAACAACAACTGAGACAAGGAAAGTTGTAAATAGAACATTCCTGTGAATTTGGGAAATTATACCTCATCCAAACAGTTCCTTGTCAGTGAGAAATGCTATTTCCAGAAAGCTATCATTGATATTTCTTTTGACTATTGACCAAGTTTCAATGATGTAATGCATCTTAAAACATAACACATCTATTCAATTCAATTCAATTTTATTTATATAGCGCCAATTCATGAAACATGTCATCTCAAGGCACTTTACAAAGTCAAGTTCAATCATATTATACAGATTGGGTCATATTATACAGATTGGTCAAAAATGTTCCTATATAAGGAAACTAGTTGATTGCATCAAAGTCCTGACAAGCAGCATTCACTCCTGGAGAAGCGTAGAGCCACAGGGAGAGTCGCCTGCATTGTTGATGGCTTTGCAGCAATCCCTCATACTGAGCAAGCATGACGCGACAGTGGGAAGAAAAACTCCCCATTAACGGGAAGGAAAACCTCCGGCACAACCGGGCTCAGTATGAACGGTCATCTGCCTCGACCGACCTCTGCCTCATCTGAGCTTCCTTTCTTATTCTTTGTTACTTAAACTACTCATGAAACATATTCCTGACTCTGACTGATAGTATGTACACAGGTATTAGTAATTATCGATTTTAAAGAACCGTTTATAACATGAGCAGATCTTTCTTCCATATATATTTTTTATTGGGTTATAAGGGTACAGTACATGTTTTTTCATGAGAATACGTTTCACCTATCCCCCACCCCCCTACATTCCCAAACAAACAGAATACAGTGAGTAATGTTAACAATGAGCAAACATGACTCTCTCCCTCTTAACGAGAAAACAGGAGGGGAGAACAGTTACCAAACCAACAAGCAGATTACATCAAAAAATAAAAAGGATGAATAATAATAATAATAATAATAATAATAATAATAATAATAATAATAATAATAATAATAATAATAATAACAAGCAACATTTAGAGGAGGGATCTGAAATGCTTGGAAAACAAAATCAAAAATGTAACTATAACAATTTTTACATGTTGTGCTTGAAGTTCGACCACCAAATCCTTAACCCAACCACTGGCCTCTCTTAAAATCCTGGCTGGAAAAATTAGGAGTGATTCAATTAGAGAGGAGTTACGTCAGTGTATCTTAATTAAAACCATATTCTTTAATAATCTAAGGAGGGAGTTGAATCAACTAAGGAAAGAATGGGATTCCAGGTTTTTATAAAATTTGTCGACACCCCCCCTAATGCTGTACTTGATTTCTTGTAGGAGTGACATTAGATCCTTCAGCCAAGAGTCAGGGGAGGGAGTATTCTTATCCTTCCTCTGGAGTAATATGCATCTCCGGGCTACCAGATATGCAAAAGCAATAGCGTTACTTTCCCTGTTCGTGAAGTGTGTGAATTCCTGAAGCACACCAAAGATGGAGGTCAAAGGACTCTGGAGCATCGGTTTGTTAAGATCTTTTGTGAAAGTATTGTAGATTTCCTGTCCCAGATTAAGCTAAAAAAATTAGCTTAATCTGAGACAGGAAAAGAACATGTGTGTATGACTGGCTGGTGACAGAGAACATCTGTCACATGTATCACTTGTATTACACAGTTTTTTAAGTTTAGCTTTGGTATTCTGTGTAGGACCTTAAACTGAATTAAAGTCAGACTGGCACAAGACGAGGTGGAGTTGACCCTGTCAATGGCCCTTTCCCACCCCTCGTCTGACAAAGTGCAACCTAACTCCTTTTCCCATGAATTTCTAGTCACTAGCGAGGGTGGTATTGTTGACAAGATTCATTTTGTCACGACTGAAATGAATCCACGAGCCGCTGGGTGAGACAGAATGACATCAATAAGAGTACGAGGAGGTTTATGGGGAAAATTGGGAAAGTTACAACGAACAAAATCGCTAGCTTGAAAATGCCTAAATAAATGGGATTGTGGGAGGGCAAACTTAGTTCGGAGGTTATCAAAGGAAGTAAAAATGTTCTTGTCATAAAGTTGATCAAGGTTTACCAGCTCTTTCTGTTTCCACAGAGAAAAAGTTGGATCAAGTGATGCGGGTGGAAATAAGTAGTTTTCACAAAGGGGCATTAGGGGGGAAAGACTGGTGATTTTAAAGTGCCGTGTAAACTGTCTCAGGATTTTTATAGTAGATAATACAATTGGGTTGGAGGTGACTTTAGTGGGGTGTGCATTTAGAGGGGAACATAGTAAAACTGATTGCGAGACAGGGGTACATGAGTAAGCTTCCATCTGACACCAGTCTGTGTTGGGGGAATTGTACCAGGTATAGACTTTTTGAATATTGGCTGCCCAATAATATGCCCTGAAATCCGGCAATGCAAGGCCTCCCTTGTCCTTAGGTCTTTGCAATATTGAGTACTTTGCCCTTGGAGTATTTCCTGCCCAAATCAAATGTGAAACAATCTTATCCAATTCATTGAAAAAAGTTTTGGGCAGGTTTAAAGGTAAACACTGAAAAAGACAAAAACTTTGGTAGAACATTCATTTTGATAGAGTTTATCTTACCTAGAAGTGACAGTGGAAGATTATTCCAGCGTAATAGGTCTGACTTCATCTTTCTGACCAGCTCCACAGTGTTATGTTTATGTAGTAAAGGGAGATTCGAAATATTAATTCCTAAAAATTGAAACCTAGAAGAGGCTAAGCAGAACAGTAGTGATTGAGCCGGGATCTGTCTTCCTGTATCATTAAGAGGGAAGCATTCACTTTTTTTAATGTTCAACTTATAGCCAGAAAAGGAACCAAAAGTGTGTCCAGAATTTTGTCCATGCAGTCAGTGGGATTTGAGACATAGAGTAAAAGGTCATCAGCATAAAGTGATGCTCATTCCCGTTCCTAGATACACCGTGTAACGTTTCTGGCACTGGAGCTGATCTAATCTTTACTCAGCACACCTGTTTAGTCTCCTCCCCGTCTGCAATTAGCCTTCAGTGTTTTCACCTGTTCTCACCTCCATTTATACTCTGTTCTGATCAGTCTCCAGTGCCAGATCGTCACTCCTCTCTCCTCAACTCTCAAGCCTGTGGTAAGAGCATTCCAGCCTCAGTTTAAATCATCTGTCTGTTGCCCTACCTGATCTGTCCTGTTTTTGAGTCTGTCCCAGCTTTTTGCTTTTTCTCCTGGATGCCTGTTCTTTGCCCTGTGGATTGCCTTTTTGTCATCCTGGAGGACCCATCATCTGTGCAATAAATCCTTTAAGCATCAGCTCCGTGTCTGGCTTATATTGGGTTCAATCTAAATCATCACACACCGGTAAAAAGGGGTGAGCTCTTAAAAGCGGTTCAATTGCGACGGCGAACAGCAATGGTAATAGTGGGCATCCTTGTCAGCAGCCGCGTGTTAAAGGAAAGAAGTTGGACTGTGTTGAGTTAGTTTCTACACTGGCAACTGGGGCACTGTATAATAATTTAATCCACGAAACAAAACTCTGACCAAAGCCGAACCTAATTAAGACTGAGAATAAATAATTCCATTCCACTCTGTCAAAAGCTTTTGAGCAGATCTTTCTGTGAAAACACAAGTAAAGAAAGTATAGCAAGTGTTGTGGCCTTTTATTTTCTTATGATGTGTGGTGTGCATATGTATTCAATTCACTATACTCTGATACTGTCATGTTCAGAGGTAGTTTGTAAGTAGTTTATGCAAACTACTCCTCAAGATCCATTGGTGTTTGGGTATTGTGTTTGTGCACTGATCACTTTTGGGTTTTCATTATTTGTTCATTCCAAAATCCAAATGAGATCAGTCTGTACATCCATGTCAGATTCAGTACATGGGTGGGGTGTCAGCTTCACCCAGCTGTTCAGTACCATTGCTGTCTCCAACTAGAACTGATTTAGACAAGATGTCCCAATTCAGCCAAATAAACTACAAAACCTAGAAGAAATTGTACACTGTTGTGCAATTATACACTGTTTAAAGTTATTTAATGTTTATTAAATAACCTTCTCTCTGTTAAGTATTGTCTGGTGATGATCAGCTCTTAAGCTGATATCAAGACAATAGTTGAAAGGGATGAATTTGAGCACTAGCGATCTTTTAACAGCGAACTCTGCACACACAGAGAATAAAGGAGTGACAACTTCTTTTCAAGTTCAAGAATTTAATAACAGAAATAGAATGAACATCCAGAGAACATCACTATGTAATGCTGTTTATCTGAATTAACACTATATTTCGATTAACAAATCCTCTCTACTAGGCTAGTGAAACTTAACTAAACTACTAAGCAAAATGAAGATAAAAAAGAAACTAAGATAAGGAACTATTTACATGCAAAAACAGAACAAAAGACAAAACAAAAGTGGTTGATCATAATCAGAATAATTCAGTGAATCCTGTTCACTGCAGATCTGATTCAAAAAGCATGGAATGGAGTTAAATTAGCTTAACTAATTTAGGAAAACATTGGCATGTGTTTCAATCCATTCACAATGCTAATCCTGAGTTAAACTAAACATTATTTGATGAAATAATAGTTTGTTTAAATTAAAGAACCAAAGTTCAATTTACAGAAGGTGAATTAGGGTTAAATTAGACTGATCGCACCCTGCAGAGAGGCTGTCTCTCTGAAAATGTGAAATTCTTTTGCTCACAAACCCCTTTAGAGTTTCCTACGGTTAAATGTTCAGAATTCAATCTGACTTCATTTTTCATCATCATGGCTTTAATATGGCACAACACCAACTAGATTCCTTCTCCTGCTGTCTCGATGTCCTACACACAGCTTTCATTAAGAAAGTTTTGCCTGTCATAACGTCTGATTTGACTGTCTGATTTGGACAAACTATTTCTGCAGAACTACAGGCCCATCTCAAACCTCCCCTTTATCAGTAAGCTTATTTAAAAAGTTGTTTCAACAATTAAACACCTTCTTAACAATGACAAGCCACTTTGACGTTTTCCAGACAGGTTTCTTTGCTCCCCACAGTATAGAGACCGTCCTTATCAAGGTGTTTAATGACATCCATATAAATACAGACTGTGGAAGAACAACTGTGCTGGTACTATTGGACCACAGGGCAGCATTTGATACTGTTGATCACTCCATTCTGTTAGAGCACCTGGAAAACTGGCTCGACCTTTCTGGTACAGCACTTAACTGGTTTAAATCCTACTTAAAGGACAGGGAAATTTTTTGTGTCAGTAGGTAACTACATCAGAGGTGACAAAAACCATATGCTGGGTTCTCCAAGGGTCCATCTTGGGTCCCCTCCTATTCAACATCTAAGTGCTAGCTTTCGCTCAGATTATAAAAAAACAACATAAATTACCATAACTATGCAGACGACACACAGCTCTACATCACCATGTCGCCAGGTGACTATAAACCCATTCAAGCACTGAATAAAAGCTCAGAAGAAATTATTGCATGGATGTGCCAAAGATTCTGCTGAACAAAAACAAAACAAATAATTTTTGGACTGATAGAGGAGCAATGAAAAGTTAGCACACAGCTTCAGTCAGTTCAGCTAGGAACCACTGATAAACCTGAAATCTTGGTGTACTAATGGACTCAGACCTGCACCTTCAAAGGCATCTAAACAAAATTACGAAGTGGGGCTTCTATGGTCTGAAGAACATTTCCAGGATTAAAGGACTAATGTCTCAGCAGGATCTGGAAAAAGTAATCCATGCATGTATCTTTAGTAGAATCGATTACTTCAACGGTGTTTTCACAGGTCTGCCAAAAAAAAGTCGATCAGACAGCTGCAGGTGATCCAGAATGCTGCTGCCTGCGTCCTCACTAAGACTAAGAAAGTAGAGCACATCACCCCAGTTCTAAAGTCCTTACACTGGCTCCCTGTATCTCAGAGAATAGACTTTAAAATACATCACAGACCTGTTGTCCGTCTATCAACCCTCCAGACCACTAAGGTCTTCTGGCGCAAACCTACGTTGCATACCTAGAACCAGAACCAGACATGGAGAAGCAGCATTTAGTTTTATGCTCCATTAATCTGAAACAAACTCCCCACAGACTGTAAAAATGCTGAAACACTGAGTTCATTTAAATCAAGGTTATAAACCTATTTGTTTAGAATTGCTTTTAAATGTTAATGTTAAAGTTTGTTGTCCAACTTGTCTTGGCCTGTTGATACTATTCCACTGCAATGTGCTTTCCTCTATAATGTTTCCCTCTATATTTGTAAAGTTTTTTTCTTTCCTCTCAGTTTTTTTTCTGTGTACAGCACTTTGCATCATCTTGTTACTGAAAATGCCTTATAAATAAACTTGCCTTGCCTTTCTATATCCAGTTGATTATGTGCTTATTATTGTTGTTTAGGTCCTGTCATTCCTTAGTATTTAGCTTTTTATTTATTTCTGATGTTCTGTTTGTGCATTTAGGTTATGCATTTATGTTAGTCTTGCAGTTTCTTTGTGCTGTGGTTCAGCTCCCTCTCTGTTTAATTAGTCTCCTTTCCTCAGTCTCTCCTCCACAGCTGTTCAGCATTCTACTGATTAGACTCACCTGGTTCCCGTGTCAATAATCACATCTCTTCTGTATTTAAGCTTTTTGGTTTATTTGTTCAGTGCTGGATTCTTCTGTGCATTCATTCTAGGTTGATGTCCTGGTCCCATCATGCCTTCCTTGTGAGTTTCTGGTTTCTCTTCTCAACCAAAGTCTTCCAATTACTATGCAGATGCCGTTTCCCAGTTTGTACTTTGGTCCTGCTCCGAGACACTCACCTAATAATTCTATATTAAGAACAACAAAAAACATCTCCTCAGGAACAGTATGTGGATAGATACAAATAAATTTTTAGACGCACATACACATCCTTGTTTGAAATACTGAGGACCGTGCCTTGACTTCCATTCATTTTCAACTCTTTCCATTGCCTAACCCTAAACCTAACCATTACCAGTATTTACCCCAAACCCTGACATAAACCTAATCCCTCGCCCAGAAAAAAGTGAGGACCAAAAAAGGTCCACTTTGGTGCTAAAATTTTAAAAATATCTTCACACTGAACTGCAAGTACACACACTCACACACCCCTCTATCTTCACATACTCGTGTTGTCAAAAGAAAGTAACACCCTATTTAAAGCTAAAGTTTTTTTTTTTTGTTTTTTGGGGGTGGAGGGGGTATTTAATTCATGACATTGTGAAGGATGTCAGGGTTTTTTTATGTTTGAGGTCCTATTTAAATTATTTCAGTACCCAGGCATGATGAGATCCTTTGTGCGTTAAACCTTTTTATCACAATAATTATGCTTTAGCTAGCTATCTACAGTACTTGCAATACAAATATTACTTGTGCACAAAAGGGATCAATGTGCGCATCACTGCGTGAATAAATTATGCACCTCGGGGTCTGAACTTGGACAAAAATGTCCGGGTAATGTTAATTGTCCTTATGTGTTGCTCTGTAATGGACTGGAGACCTGTCCAGAGTGTATCCTGCCTGGCCAAATGATCCCTGGATATAAGCCCAAGCCTGGGAAGGCTACACGAATTAACAAGTAAAAACAGTTAATGGATGTGTTACTTGGATAGTGGGTGGAGTCGTCATCTTGCAATTGCAAGGTTTTGGGTTTGATTCCATCTTCCACTTGTCATATGTCAATGTGCCCATGGGTAAAGCACTTAGCCCCACGTTGCCTACTGACCTGGGTATCAATATGTGATACTCAGGTCAGTATTGATTTGTCTACCAATATTGATTTGGTAGACCATGAAAATGCTGCACAGCAGAAGTGACTCAAGCCAGCTAAGATTCCTGGATGCAGACCATGGAGAGAAAACATGATCTCAACATCCGCTGCTGGGAGCAAAGGCTCTGCTCTTCAACACGTCTGTGGAACTAGAGGTTTATAACTCTAGCAAACAAACGCCTTCTTCCGAGCATTGTTATTATAATGGTATTTGGTCAGAGATGCATCTGTTGAATGACAGAGGGAATCAAAGCAGTTTATGGTAAAGTTTGATTTTTTTTTTTCAAAGAGAAAGTATTCATAAGCCCCCAAATATGATATTGTCCAGTAATTTGCTTCAGTATAAGAATCAACATATCTATCTATATATATATATATATATATATATATATGGTTTTTTTTCTAAGTTTTGTTCTTTCTTTGAGATACTTAATAGTAAAACAAAACAATTGTTTTTTTAAATAGGCATTATGGGATGTTGTCACGCCTTGCCACTCATTTGGATTCTGCATTTGTTGGAGAAATCATTTTATTTTTATCAAGTTACAGGCATTTGGTTTGTTTTAAGAGTTTGCTTTCAGGAAGGTTCTGTTGTCTTTAACCTTAGACAGGGAGAACAAATGATTCTCCCAGATACGGAATGTCTCCCTTATCCAGCTGTGCATGAAGCTGGTGACTGATCACCAACCGCAATAAAACTTGCTCCCTTCTTTGTTTTTCAACCCCCATGTTGTAAACTCCTGAATCCTCCTGACCCTTCTTTGATGCGTGACAATAAAGGCAGAAAGACAGAGGCAGCCCGGCGCAGATGATCCCAGACTGTCGGGGAGTAAAAGTTCTCCGTTTGGGTTTATCCTCTGTCCTCTTCTATAGAACAGTCTAAACTTGTGTTGTGTGGTTTTCGTTCTAGGATAAAAGGGGTTATTTATAATAACCCTATCAGCATTTGTCAGAATTCTCGGCTTAGTTGTAAATTAGTTGATTTTAAATACGGAAACGTCTTAATCACATTAAAACACTTGGTATTTTCAACCATAAATCAATATTTCCTGAACAATAATTTACCCACTACAAAAAGAGTTTTGTCATTTCCTATAAACGAACAGACACATTTTTTCGTTCCCCCTTAATAAAACTAAAAACCATCATTCCAATTGTTACAACCTGGTTCAAAGGCCATAACAAAAAGGGAGACACCATGTATACAAGGCAAGCTGCACAACAAAACACAGTACTCCATCCTCTAATCAGCATGCACCAAAAACAAATTGCCCTAATCTCAAGACTGTGAGCCAATGAGACTCAATTGACACATTACTTGAAAAGAATCAAACTTTTCATCTTACAAACTCCTGGTCGAGCCCCCACTTGTTACGACCCAACTCGTCTAGGGGGAAGGGGGAAGTAACATTTAGAGCCGACATGGAAAGGTTAGGTAAAAACTTAACAATTTATTGTTTAGTTACTTTCAAAAAGGACAGGAAGTGATCTAATAACAAAAGAAATCCCAAAATGACTTAATGCCACAAGAAGTGAAGTGTTGATGCTGGAAATAGCAGCAACACTGAAATAAACCAAAAGCAAAACATCTATTGACACAACCAGCATTTGTCAGGTTTAAACAGAGTGTCACGGCAAAACAGTAGTGATGAGTCCAGCAACACCGATGCATGTGTCGAGCTCACAGAGCGAAACCTGTGTCGATGCGTGTCGAAGCACGTATCGCAATGGAAAAGTCACGTGACCGATACAGGAACTGTTTCGAACTGTAAACAAAATAATAATAAACCAAGTTATTTTTTTTTACCATTTTGCAACTCTGGTGAGATTGTATACCACGGCCCGGCTCTGTGAGCGCCAGGTGCTGATCGGAGCGCACCACTGATTGATGGGTTGGGCAGACGCCTTTATGGTTGGGCAGGTTGCTCTGTGCGTCTTTGTTCTGAGCCTCGTTTCAAACGGCTGATCTACACTGAGTAGAAAGCTGCTGCTCTGAGTAGTTCTACATCACTCTGTCATGCTCAGCATTTCTGGTTTCAGAACAGATGCATGAGCATGAAAAAAAGTCCGATCAATGGAACGCAAATAACGTGATTCACCATGGCAACGGCAGGAAATAAGCTTGGAAGTGTGCATGTCCTGCGAGTAGAATTAGAAATCTTTAAAGAAGGCATATAGACAATATTAAACCATAAGAAACAATGCTGTTGCTGCTGAAACCCGCAAGAGAGAATTGTTGAAAAAGTCAATGCATGCGCGATATGAAAGTTATGCGATGGAGAATTAAAGCTGTTTTCTCACATTTCACTCGTTCAACACAAAAGGGTGAGTGTGTGTGTGTGTGGGGGGGGGCATTGATTACTAAAAGCATTGAAAGGACATGGTAGCAAGTCATGATGAAGTACAGTTTAACCAGGTTAAGTTAGAAGTTTCCTTATGTTTAACGGTACTCAACTAAAGCATTAATTGGCTATATTCAACACATGCAGTTAATGATGGGATGGCGTGTGTTATTGAAGTAACTGATATGTTCATCTTTATGCCAGCATTGTTCACCGATCCTTCTAAAAAATGAGTTGACACTGATTGTCTTGTAGGTGTTTAATTTGTGCCTACCTCACTTTATATTAACCACTTAGGCTATATAGAATGGAAAATTAGAGCTGGATGTGCCAAAATTTGATACAGAATAAATTATTGCGTTCATTCTGGAACACCTTTAAACTATAACTGAGTAACATTTCTGACAGCACAACATACAGTTGCCTCTGAAAGATTTTCTGCGTCTCCTAAGCTGCCGTTGGCATGAAAACGAAGAGCAGCACAAAGAAATTGTTCAGAACTGAGAGCGTTCCTTCGTTGTGTTAGAAAAGCGATGTGCGGCTGAGGATATTGAAATAAATCATCTGACGAACAAATTATTTTTTTGAATAAAAATTTGTAAAAAAAAAAAAAAAATGCCTGTCCACAATCATCCTCATTCACAACAGGTTTACTTAGAGGTTATTACGTTATGATGCAGGTTCACATTATTTATTGGCTGTATCTAAAAAAAAAATCAGACATTTCAATTTCAAATGAAAATATAAAATAATACATGCAACATACAATGACTTAAATTGTATTATTGTGTATACTAGGTCATCAAATCAGTGTCAGTTAAGTCTGTCAACTAGGATGCCTGTAGTGATTTTTAACGTCCAGCAGGTGTCAGTATTCAGTGACACAGTATCGGCACAGTATCAATACAGTTTGCCAATGTGTCGAAACGCTTCATGACGCCTCATCGACCCATCACTACAAAACAGCAAACTAGTGACACAACCTGCAATTGTCTGGTTAACAGAGTGTTACAGCAAAACCTAATCACCCGGCAGTGAGTCTAAAACACAGCTGCCCTGTTTGTGTGGGAGAGCTGTGTTTAAATCAGGAGGGGCTCTCCACGGATTGGTGAGGCAATCAAGTGAGTGTCCAATCCGGAACGAGGATGATGGCAGCAGGAAGTGACAGGGCAAAACAAGGAGGACTTGAGGAGGTCTGAAAACTCCCACAGTGGCACCAGCTGGCAGGAAACTGGAAGTACACCTGCAAACATACAAGAAAGAAAAACGAAACAGACAAAGGCCACTGGCCGTAACACAATGTTTGCACACGGCCATCCAGCAGCTTCTTCATGCAACACAGCTGCATATGTAGTCTTACCTGAGGAACAAGAATTGGGCTTTTCCCATTAGTTTCCTTCAATAAATGATGATGGCTGCAACAGCACAGTGCCAGGTCACCATCCTGTTTTATCTCCACCACATTGCCAAAATTAATTGCTCCACTGCCCTCACACATCATGAGCTCAAGTTGAGTGACATCACATTTTTACGTAATATTGTTCAATCCTTTGTTTGCCCACATTTTGCTTCTTCTGGGAAGGCTTTACATAACGTTTGGGAGGGTGTTTATGGAAACTTTTGATCATTCTTCCAGAAGATCATTAGGGAGATCAGACACCATTTTGGATAAGAAGCCCTGGCTTTCAATCTCCACTCTAGCTCATCTCAAAGATGTTCCATCATGCCAAGGTCAGAACTCTGTGCAGGTCAGTCATGTTCTTCCACACCAAAGCCACTCAGGCATGTATTTATGGGCTGTTTGCACTGCTGTGCAGTCTTGTTGGATCACAAATAAGCCATCCCCAAACCATTCCTCACAAAATGTGGAGCATGAAATTGTCCAAAAAGTCTTACTGAAGGATTAAGAGTTTATTTTACTGGAACTAAGGGATGAGTAAAGTATATTATATTCATTTAGATGTAAGAGGATAATGTTTCTCATTAATATTTACTTGAGAGGAAATTTCCAAACTGGACTCACTGCACAGGTGGGAACCTGTAACGGTACCACACTGGAGGTCCCTGAGGTACTGGGAGTAGCCTATTGTCTGGCAAAGGAGTCTAAAAACATTTGTGAAAGAATAACACCTGGAAGTGTTTGAAACACCTGAATTCAGTACAGTGTACGTCCTGTTTACTGAAAACCTTTTTTAACCTTTGCTCCTTAATAAGTGCAGCTTTGTTTAAAATGAACACTGCAGTATGTGTTCAACTGTTTTCACATCTGCCAATCTGGCCAAATATCTCGGTGCATTGTGGGTAGCCAACTATGGCAGTTTCTTTTTGATCTGTGAATTTCACCAAGTGCCTCTGACATGTGAACTGAGGTGGGTAGAGTAGCCACAATTTGCACTCAAGTAAGCGTAAAGGTTTTTGTTAAAAAGGCAACTCAGGGAGGGAGTTACTGTTTTATCTAAGTTATGTTCAAAATCTGTTACACTTGGAGGTTGAAATAAAGAGGAGAACAAAGATAATTTCAAAATAACAAATTCAGGCAGAATAAACAAACATCTCCCAATCATGTTTTTACAGTATAGAGCTTCTGATTCCAGTACCTCCAGCAGATAATGTGTGTTAGAACAGTGAAAACTACTTTCAGAGACAATATATCCTGTTTATTGTATGTTCACTGGACCGCAGCTGATAGTAAATGACACTATAGAACAGGGAAGCTTGTTGTTGTGTCATTTACTAGGAGGGGGGGGGGGGGGGGGGCTATTTTTCTTGAGGTAACTAGAGTAGCCAGAAACTGTGCTCAAAGAAATAATCAAGTGGAAGTAAAAAGTAGGACTTCTCCTACAATTATGTTAAAAAAAATTTTACTCATGTAACTGGAAATGAATTCAAACCTAGTTACCCATCTCTGCATATGGAGGACGCACAGGGGCACAGGCAAACTGGCAGTGGCCCTGGGCAACCAGGGGTTCCTTCTGACATGGATACAAAGTATGTGTTGACCAAGAATATCATGGAAGTCATAGATTTCAGTGAGCAGTTCCAGCCCTGCTGCGTCTGTGTTGATTCGATCAGGGCCCTCTTTCCTGCGGGTGTTTCCCATCAACATCAGCAGAAATCTGAAACTACAATCAGGTTTCAATGTAAACTGATCATGGGTGGTTCTAGACAGGGACCAGAAGGTACCAATGACCCTGTAGAACCGGCCCTGGCCTCTGTTGTGGGCCCTGTACTGAAGACATAATACAAAACTAATTTCTTATGATGATATGCGCTGGCACAGAAACCATAATGGATTGCCCCCTTGGACCAATTTCACTTTTTACCTTTACAGTTTTACTTTAACAATGACTTAAAAATTAAAGTGTGGCACTTTTAACTTCCGCCGTACTGAGGTAGGATCACAGTTTTCTCTGCTGGATCAGGGGTTTCCAACATGCAGTTCCAGAGCCGCAAGTGGCTCACTTAATATATTAAAGAACGAAATATTGTATAAAATACTGTTTTTTGTGTGTGTTTGTTTCATTCTTTTGTTCTGTGACCACATGAAAAAAACACTAGCCCCACCCTGGCCACCCAGAAACGCCCTAAAAATGAAATGGTGTTTTATTTATGTAGTGTTTACAGGACATTTATTTCTCATTACTGGGGGTTCCTTGTCGCTCCATGAACCAGCAGGAGTGCAGCGCTCCTGTTGCTGCCGCTGGTGACGCTGTGGGCGTCCAGTTATTTTAGGAATGAATAGCGGAACTATAGTTGTTGTTGTGAAGCCCAGCTGCTCCTGGCTGCGCATGTGTAGCAGCGGCACGCTGTCGGTTGGGTTGGACAGTTTGGAGCTGAGATTTAGGAAGTCGACTCGAAGTTTAGAGCCGCACCAGGCATTGATCGGTTCGGGTTGCCGCGGCCGGTCGGACGCTGCGGGAATAATGCTGTCCTGTCGGGATGAGAGCTGGAGGCGTCAGCCATGAGGTGAGCGGGCTGGTTCTGTCTGGAAGGCTGCGGAAGCGCGCAGTGGTTCGGGACAGCAGCCCAGATTCGGTAGGGGCTGAGTTCCAGACGCTGAAGCTGCTGCAGGCTGACGCGTCTTTAGAAAGGATTAAAGCTTTTATAAGCATGGAGCAGATCTACACTTCCGGAGTCACTGGCCCAGAAACTTCTTTCCACTGGGCCTCCAGTAACCAGAACTCTGGCAGCTGTCTTGGCTGCAATGAGAGGGCGTGTTAACCGTTCCTGGAGCTGGAACAGTGGCGCAGTTAATGTGCGCAGCAAGGCGGACAGTAACCGCGTCAGGCTGTCTCCTGGAAACACAAAGTTCCCTGGAAAATATTTTCAGCCTTTTTAAAAGTATTACAGTTGAGTTATGGAGGTAGCCTATTTATAGGAAACAGAAGAAAACATTTCTGCAGCTCTGATCTGTATCATTCCTGTTTATCTATATGTTCTTAATGACGAAACTATACAGGTTAGTATGCAATATTTTAATTGTTTGGGACCAAAATCAGGAATTAAGTCTCACAGTGTCATCTCACTGCGCCGTCACACAGTGCGTTAGAAAGCTGCTTTCACACAGTGTAAAAACAATTCACCAATAATGTAGAAATGCCTTATTTTGTACAAATGAAAGTAAATCGACGTCCTACCAGTATGCCGACATGTGGTCTGTCCGAGATTTGTGTTGTAATTGAGACAGATGACAATGGAAGGTAGGCTACCATCAGGGAGTCGCCACAAAAACAGATCAATGCTTAGTTTTTTATTACTAATTTATATTCTTTATTACTAAACGACAATCACCAAAACTGTCAGCTTGTATATTTCCAGCTATTTTAAAAGAAGGAATTTCTAATAAAAAGAGTTAAATGTTTAAAAGTATGTTTAAAAGCGGGCCCTAGCCTGTTTTGACAGTCTCTAACTAAAAAAAACATTTAATCTTCACATTCAGGGATTTTTGTCTCTGCATCTCCATCACTCTTTCTTTATTCTCCCTGTTTTAGCTTACCTGCGAAGTACCTATCAAGTTCCCAGAATGCACTGTGGTGTACCATTCAGGGACATTCCTAAATTCCAGGACATTAAAGGGACAGTTTAGTTTTTTTATTTTATTTATTTGTAATGGGGTTCAGTGGAGAGGTTACCTACAGTATAAAACTGTTTTAGTCTTTTTGAAAGACCAACTGGTCCTACGTAAACATCCAATCACAAACGTCCCTTTATGGATCAGTTTGTCATTTACATCGCCCAAGTTGATCCAGCGAGATCAAGGACCCTGTGTGCACCCATAGATGGATGTGCTGCTGCTGTCTTGTTGTCTCAACATCACTAAGCTTCATTTTTGTCTTAACCCTGCTCTGACTTCTAGATAGCTGTAAAACATTTTTGTTTCCTAAAAATTAAGACATTAAAGGAGCTATAAGTAAGATATTTACTGCAAAATCAACCTAAATCATTCTAATTTTTCACCTGGGATGCACGTAACATTCCCTATAAACAGTCAATGCTCTCCATCAATAATGTCTTAGTCACGTTTTTCTCCTTTCAAACCTAGAGGTATGGTGCGGAACTACTTTGGTTCAGTGTGTAGCCCGTGTTTATTTCCTGATTCCTCAGTCAATCTTATGAGCTTATGAGATTGGTTTCCAACACAGAGCACAGCATTTGTTATTTTATTTTGGCAAAAAAGCAGCAGCCTGCAAACATGCCAGAAAGCAAAGCAGACCAGAAATAGAACAGAAGACAAAATCATATACCTGCCCCGTGTAAGTAAAAATTCCCAACAGCAACACACCGTTTAAAAACAGTATATTGGATTGTTGTGATTGGCAAGCTGTACCAATTTGAGCCACATGGTGTCAGTATTATAGCTCCTTCAAGAGATCTATGTGGTTTCTGTCCTAGCGAATGGGATCTCCCGACAGAAGCACGCCATTTCAGTGTCTTTCCACAGGCGCTGCTCCCCAAACAGTCTGAAAGCAGATTTGTTATTTACAAGCACACTATGCAAAGGAATACTTGTGAGGTCAAACTTTGTAGTTTGGGTTGTCCATTAGGAATGCTTCTCTTCAGGTTAAGGATTATTTTTCTGCACGTATCTGATAATTACAAACAGTGTTTAAACCATGAGCTGCCGTGAAAGCTGTCCATCTCAAAAGAGGGAACAAATGGGACATTATTCACGTCTGAACTGTAGAGAGACCTCTAGATCATGAAGGGATACCCTCGGCTTGATCTACCGCTGGGGGCTCAGTACATAACTTTCAGTTTTGTAAAGACTTGGACTTTATTAGACTTTTTTCAGCAGATTTTTGTCTGACGACTGAATCATTGTGGATCTTGCACTTTAAGATTGTGGCGGATGAAGCATCATAGACCACATGATCTGTCAAACAAAGTAATCCCAGCTTTATGCATCAAACTCTTTTGAGGGCAACAGTTTAATGTGTAAACCAACATGGCACTCTATCGTGCACAACTAGGCCAGACTGGTGCAGACTTGGCCCAACATTGAGTTGTTGGTAAAATCTGGTAAATAAATCTTGTAGTGTGACCTTAAGATATTACCCAGTTATATCCTCCGTGCTGTGGGATAGGGTTTGCCTCCTTAATCCCTTTGTACCCAAGAACCTTAGTTCAAACATAGGCTTTTAGACACTTGAGGCATCAATTGCCTGAAAATTATCGGCTCTTAAGAGGTTCAAAATGTCCCCAGTGTATTAAATATTTTAGACAATCAGATACATTTGAATATCAGACAAAGACAACCAGTGTAAATGCAAAAGGCAATTTTCAAATAATGTTTAAATTCTTTAGGTGAAGAAAAGTTATCTAAATCAATCTGTTTCTGTATGTAAAAGGAACTGTCCCTAATAACTGATTATACTATTTAAAGCCAGGCTGCATCACCTCAATTAAATGGATACCCAATACTTTGAGTAGGCCGCTCCAAGGTGTCCAGGGACATTCAGAAGTGGACTGCTGGTGAGCTTTGGATCCTTGTTCCACAGACATTCTTCTTCGTGATTTTCCATAAACTACTGCCAGGGGTACAGACCATGAAGCAGCCACAGACCATTACTCAAATTCTTTGCTCTGCACCAGATGCAATGGGACACACTTTCCAGAAAAAAATCCCTTGTTTGTCTCGTCAGTCTACATAATATTTTCCTAAAATTCTTTAGGATCTTTATTTTTTCGGTATATGTGAGATGGATCTTTTTGGTCAGCACTGGTTTTCACCTTGGAAATCTCCCATGATTGCAGGTTTGCAATTTATTTGTTACTGTGAATCTTGACCACTGAGTTTAACTGAGACAAGTGAAACCTGCAGAGCTTTGGACGTCTGGGTTTTTGTGACCTCCTGCATTAACCCTCATTACAGTCTTAGAGTAGTTTTGGTAGGCAGTTCCACCCCTGCTCCATGTTTTCTCCATTTGTAGATGATGCCAGTCACTGTTTAACTGGATTTGCAAGGCCTTTGAAATGGCTTTGTAGTGCTTTTATGACTAATAGATGTCAGTGACATTCTTTATCATTTTTTACTTAAGTAATTTATTTTTTATTTTTCCATGTGCTTCATGTTGTCCTATTTAGTTGATTTCTTGGTTCTACCTAGCAAGCAATCAGGTCTTGGTTGGGCAGCAGTCAGGTCTAGGTGAAGCTTGTAAATTTGTACCAAAAATGTTTTTATTCACAATTTATAATTAAACAACCCTCCACATATATTTTCTCACAAAGCCAGGTTGGTTTAGATACATATTTCCCTTTAAATCATCAATTCAAAACTGCTTTTGAATTGATTTACTTGGGTTTTCTTTGTCTGACAATAACATTGGTTTGATGATCTAACATTTAAGTGTGAAAAAAATGTAACTACAGTTGTAAGGTAGTTATTAATTTTTCACCAGACTGTATTTTATGCCATTGTTTAGGCTGACACTGCAAAGACACAAGATATCACACACTACTAATATTTTTAAATAAAGAAACATGAAACCAAAATGGAGGAACTGTGCAAGGAAAAGCTAAGTACACCCCGTGATGACGTATTTAGTAAAGTCTATGGCAGCAGTAGGTTAAAGCAGTCGATTGGTTTTAAAAACCTCTCACATCCTGTATGTTTGGGAAGAATCTGTTTGTAGCTCCTAACCAAACTGTTCACCATTCACAACATTCCTTCAGTTTATTGAGCTCTCCTTATATCAGTTTCTATACATCTCTCATAAAAATCCCACCAAAGTTTTGAGTCAGGTTGCATTTCGGACTTTGACTGGACCATTGCAACACCCTAATTCTTTTGGATTTCATTCCATTAGTTGTAGATTAGCCACAGTGTGTGGATCACTGTCCTGCTGCCAAACTTTATCCATCCGATGCTGCTGGGTTAACAGACGATTCCCAAATACCCATAACCCATTATTATACAGTTAGAACATTATGCATAACCCCACAACTGGGTTGTTTCAGTTGGTTGTTCTTTCTATTCTTTTATGCCCATAAATAAAGGTTTTAAAACTCAGAACCTTCGCTTAAATGTGGTGAATTTGAACTTTGGACCAGAGACTTGTACTGCAAAGCAGCTGGTTACCCCAAAAAGCTTGTAGGTATAACTGCAGCGAGAAGGTGGTTCTGCAGGTGCTCTTATTCAGTGAGGCTGAACTAGGGCTGGGTGATAAATCGATTTTATCAATTATTTTGAATTTACAATTTTTTTTAAGATTAAAGTTTTGGAAAATCAGGATATTATTTTGCCAACGCAATCATTGGGCTTCTGTGAAAAGAATAGCATGCAATGCTGAATATATGTTTAGGAAAATATATTGACAAAATATTTTGAAGAGTTTGTTCAGTTTGTATTTCATTGCACTTGGAATTCCGGTCAGAATACGCTGATGGTTGGTTGTAACATGACAAAATGTGAAAAGGTTTGGGGGTGTTAATAGGATTGCAAGGCACTGTATGCATCCTAAAGCAGAAGCTGGTTACTCTAAAGTTTGTTCCTGTTTTGTCGAGATCAGGAACTATCAAGTATTTGAAATAAGTGAAATATAAAAAAATGTGTTTATATAAAACAAAAGGGAGCACTGAAACATATTTCCCCTCACCAGCCTGCATCGTATGTTCTGAATATTCATGTTCATGGTCATATCCACATTCGTCTAATACCACACATTCATGTTTTTTTTTTTTTCAATTTTAAAACTAAAACGCATTTAGCAAATTTTAATGTGAAGGTTTTCTCTCCCTCAGGTATTCCATGTAAAGTATCCGTTGGTATTCATGTACCCCTCCCTCATAAGTAGCGCTGACGGCACCAGCTAAGCACTGGGAAGGAATGGCTTGTTGTGGACTTTGTGGTATCTGTATGGCCCACAAGCTCCAGTTCAGTTGCGCTAACAATGCCCGTGGGTTATTGTCTCTTGTGTCATGCTGTGTTCCATTTGTACTCGGAAGTCAGAAATTCCAATCTCCAAGTAGGAAATTTCAACTGGGACAGCCCCTAAATTCGGATTTACTACTCAGAAAGTCGGATAAACGGGACCATACCCGACTTTTGCATTCAAGATGACTAAAGCATCATACTTTTAATAATAATGATAATAATAATAATTGAACTTTATTGATCTCACAATGGAGAAATTCACTTCTGCATCTTAACCCATCCCCTTGGGGAGCAGTGGGCTGCCATGTGCGGTGCCTGGGGAGCAACCAGGGGTTAAGGGTCTTGCTCAGGGACCCAGAGTGCAGGCAGTGGGGATCAAACCGGGTACTTGCAACCTTCTCAGAGCGCAAGTGCACTGCTCTAACCACTAGGCCAACTCCCCCCCCCCCCCCCCCCCCCCCCAACTGTTGATACGTGTTCTACTGTTAGCAGTTTTCTATAATTTATGTAACATCTAGTCAACCATTCACATGCTACTTTTCAGTGTTCATAAGACTGGATGGCTTAAAAAAAGACTGCAATAAAAAGTTGCATTTAAAATATTCTGAGACTTGAGTTGGCTGGATTTGTACATTTAACAAATACAGCATCCATGGTTTTTCCCAGTCAGGCTAGCTGGAAACTGTAATGCAATAACTCCCAGATGACAATTTCCCTGTTTTGAGTTCCGGGGTTAATGGAACACAGCATCAGTGTAGGTGTGCGAGACTTAAAATAAGACTATTCCTTTTGGATCTCAACTGATTTGGTCAGTTAGTGTAGATATTTTATGCTGTTCTGCCCTACAGGGATAGAATGTGAGTTTATAAACCTTTTTGCTCTTTTGGATAAACCTTATAAGCTATTATAAATATTCACAAAGACATTGACATTGAGCTTTTCATCCATTCTTTTGCACTTGCTCAGCAATGTTAAGGATCATTGGGCTGTTGATAAATCCAGTTCCTGAGAAGCCTTAGCTTAGCTTAGCTTAGAGATGGGTTTAGTCTCATCTATCCTGAGGACATTGATCCAGAAGACTTGAGGTTCATTCAGGTGCAGCTTTGGAAACCACATGGTGCCATATTGATTTTATAAAGAAGAGGGTTTCCTCTGGTAACCATTCGAAACAAGCCACACCTGTTCAATCAATTATCAATGAACCTCAGTGAGATCCATTGCCCAGTCTTCTTTTTACCATTTTTTTTGCAATCTTTCTAACTTGATGACTTTGATTAACTGGCTTGTAACAACAGGCTTACTCTCCCTTCTCCATACTCATCCTTTCCCAACTGGCTGCAGTTCTCTTACCACTTCCACCAATATTCTTCTGGACTGATCAGTCTAGATGGCATCATACCTTTCTGCCTGCTCTCAGCTTCTAAGACTTATAAATCAATCATTGCGTATATTCCCAACTTTCAGTAGAGCTTTGCAGGAATCCTGACTTTTACTCCATCCAAGTTTGACTTGCAGGAAACACAAAATTAATTGTATTACTGTTTGGGTGAAACAGGCTTGCATAAGTGTCTCTATTTCTTGGTCACTGTAGACATTTCAAGATTCTGTGGCTCTGCCTCTGAGACCTCCTATTCAGCCATTTTCAAGTCATATGTAAATCTGTGATCTACTGTTGTTATGTCTCGTTCTTCTCAGGAAGTTGTCAGAGCAGTAGTCAAATGAATGGTAAGGCGAGGTTGCAGAATGAGTGTGATTTAGTGATACGATACAAAGCAAAGACTCTACCAGTGTCACAGTCAGGGGGGCAGGAGGACCAACGCGATTTTATTCAC
This sequence comes from Fundulus diaphanus, assembly GCA_037039145.1. NCBI lineage: Eukaryota > Metazoa > Chordata > Actinopteri > Cyprinodontiformes > Fundulidae > Fundulus > Fundulus diaphanus. Next base: position 53,089,073 of record CM073122.1, read on the forward strand.
TTCCAGGGTCCCTCTCATTTGAGCAATATCTTAATCAGCTGAATCTGATGCAGAGCGATGCTGAGGACCATGCACAGCATACTTATGTGTGTTTGAAGTGTTGAATCCATCTGTACAGCCTGCTTGAGGATTGTGACTCAGAGTTTACCTGGGTATTATTGGAAATGACACAACATATCTCTTAAACTTGCTGTCCCAGTTAAATAATCAGAAAGCACACTGAGCCCCATAATCTCAATTAGAACGATGTGAATAATAAAGATGATCTGTAAAGTGGTTGGATTACCTAAAATGTACTTTTACAAGCAAAGGTTCATTATTAAAACAGTTCCCTAGTCTCTCTACTTCTTCTTTTATGGCCCACACACTTAACAGTCTTCGTCAACTCACAGCCATCAGCAGAGTTGTTCTCATTGTAACATTGTTAAACCCACATACAGTGAGGCAAAAAAGTATTTATTCTGCCACTTATTGTCCAAGTTCTCCTACTTAGAAAGATGAGAGAGGTCTGTAATTTTCATCATAGGTTCACTTCAACTATGAGAGACAAAATTAGGGGAAGAAATCCTGGAAATCACATCGTAGGACTTTTGTTAAAGAATGTATTTGTAGTTTATGGTGGAAAACAAGTATTTGGTCAATAAATTGAGTTGAACAAAGGTTCAACTCAATACTTTGTAGCATAACCTTTGTGAGCAATGACATAGGCCGAATGTTTCCTGTAAGTCTTCACCAGGTTTGTACCACTGTAGCTGCTACATTGGCCCATCCATGCAGATCTCCTCTAGATCAGTGATATTTTGGAGCTGTCGCTGGGCAACACAGACTTTCATCTCCCTCCACAAATGTTCTATCTGGTTGAGGACTGGAGACTGGTTAGGCCACTCCAGGACATTGAAATACTTTTTACAGAGCCACTCCTTTGTTGCCCGAGTGGTGTGTTTGGGATCATTATCATGCTGGAAGACCCAGCCATGTTCCATATTCAATGCTCTCACTGATGGAAGTAGGTTTTGGCTTAAAATCTCACCATACATGGCCCGTTCATTCTTCCTTAACACGGATCAGTCATGAGCATGATGTTTGCACTCCAATGCTTCACAGTAGGTATGTTGTTCTTGGGATGACACTCAGCATTCTTCTTCCTCCAAACACGACGAGTTCTAGTTTGGTTTCATCTGACCTCATGATATTCTCCCAATCCTCTCCTGGATCAGCCATATGCTCTCATGCAAACTTCAGACAGGCCTTGACATGTACTGGTTTAAGCAGGGGAACATTCCTGGAACTGCAGGATTTGAGTCCCTCTCTATGTAGTGTGTAACTGATGGTAGCCTTTGCTACTTTGGTCCCAGCTCTCTACAGGTCATTTATCCTCTCTGTACCACTGGGATGTTTTTTCTCACCGTTCTCATGATCATTTTGACCCCACAGGGGGAAATCTTGCGTGGGGCCCCAGACCGAGGGAGATTATCAGTGGTCTTGTATGTCTTCCATTTTCTTACAATTGCTCCCACAGTTGATTTCTTCACACCAACCAGCTGCCTATTGTAGATTCACTCTTCCCAGCCTGCTTCAGGCCTACAATTGTCTTCCTGGTGTCCTTTGACAGCTCTTTGGTCTTTGCCATGGTTGAGTTTGGAGTCTGAGTGTTTGAGGCTGTGGACAGGTGTCTTTTATACAGGTAACGAGTTCAACCAGGTGTAATTAATACAGTTAACGAGTGAAGGACAGAAGAGCTTCTTAAAGAAGAAGTTACAGGTAGGTGAGGGCCAGACATCTTGCTTGATTGTTATTGACCAAATACTTACTTTTCACGCTAAATTACAAATCAATTCTTTAAAAATCCTACGATATGATTTCCTGTTTTTTTTCTTCTCATTTTGTCTCTCATAGTTGAAATAAACTAATAATGAAAATTACAGACCTCTCTCTCATCTTTCTAAGTGGGAGAACATGGACAATCAGTGGCTGAATAAATATTTTTTTGCCCCACTGTATTGATATCTAAACTCTTTTCTTTCTGGTCCAACCCACACTTCTGTCCATGAAACACATCCAAGCCAAAACACTGCTGACCTGAAGCTCATATAAAGGATTACATATCACTCTCATCCTCCATCTCAGCTGGCAGTTCGTCATACTTACAGCTTTCTGCTCCATCTGCCAGACGGTCAGCATTGGTCTCAGAAGCCAGTCTGCTCACTATCTTTGGAACATAATTATATCATCCATCAAGAGCAGAGTGCTTTGCAAGATGTAAACCTCACTCTGAGCTACTCCAATAAACTTGCCAAGTCCACCAATCATCTCCATCTTTACTTTTTAAAGATTGTAGATAGTATTTTGACCATCTGTCCTATGCCCACTGATGTTTCTCCAATGTTCTGAAAATGAAATGGAAAACAATAAATATAGCTTTAATCCTGCTTTTTTCACCTGTATTATTTCAGAAAAGGGTTGTAGTATTTGGAATAAAGCTGATTGTTAGAAAATTGTAATGGTTTTTAAGACAAAAATGTTCCATCTTAATTTAAAGACTATACTACTGGAATATTTGTGAAAAGAAGGAAGGTCTGGTTTGGAAACCTCAGGGACTCATTTTGAACATGCTGTGGTTCTCTTGGCATCTTCAGGCCTTGACTTTCAGTCCGCACTGGAACTATTCACAAATATGTGTGAGGCAGTCAAGATGAGAATCAGCTCCTCGGAGTCTGAGGTCGTGGTCCTTAGCCAGAGGAAGGTGGACTGCTCCCCCCCACGTGGGGGCAGGGGAGATTTAAGGTTTTGCCTCAGTGCCTTAAACGGATGACTCAGCCTTACAGAGTGTGCAGCCTTCCATCCTCTGGGGAAGCTTGGACTAGAGGTGCTTCAGCTCCACATGAGAAGTAGCCTGGGGAGGTGGTTGGGCATGTACTAAGGGTGATTACTGGGCTTCTTGCTGTGGAGCTTCTTGGTGCATATCTCATTGAGAGCAGAAATTATGCTGAAGGGTATATCTATCCTTTCTGGCCTGGGAATTTCTCAGGTTATCCGACAATGTGGTCGAGAGTGTCACTGGGGAGAGGGATGTCTGGGTTTCCCTGCTGGAGCGGTGAGCTCCATGAGCTGATCCTGGATATGTGGGAGATGATGGCTTGATTTGCAAACAACTGTTTAATTTGAGTTTTTTTCAATAAGTTTCCATATAGTTCAACTGATCCTCAGAAATGCTTTTTTCTTCGTGCAGGTTGTCAATCGTGTGCCTTTGAAGGACCTGTGTTCTGATTGTGATTAACTTCGCCACTGACTCCAGTAGGAATGTCCTATTGGTCTGTTGGCGTTTCCCAAGAAACTGGAGAGCCTCCCAGCAGCATGGAGCAAAGAAACAGTGAGTCATTTTCCATCATTTCATCGTTCTCTCTAAATTCAGCCTTACGCTTGCCTTCAGTATGAAAGCCTTAGACCTGGCCTTCACACCAGACTGCAAGATTGAAAAAGCTCATCCAGAAGACAAAGCTATTTTAAGCTGATTTGATTCTGTGTGTGAGTGACAGTAGAGCTGCTTAAATTTAGCAAAAAGAGAAGTGAAACCATCATAGTGAGAATCCTGAACTGTTGCTGTATGCCTTTTATATGGTCTAAGTTGTGCTCACCGAGCACTGACAGAGCTTTCTGGTTTTAACCATCAGTGAGACAGACAGGCTGTTTGCATTATTTGCATATACGTGACTACTTTGAGTTTACTATAACATCCATTCATAGTATTTCATAGTATATATTATTTACAAAGTGTTCATCCTAACCGTGGTGCACCAAATCACCTGGGGCCCTACGTACAAAAAAAAAATCTGCGACAGAAAAATTCACACACAGTTCAGGATGTAAAAAAAAAAAGGTGTGCGGAAATCCACGCACACTTTTGACCTGCTGTGAAAATGTGCCGTAGCCACACAAACCTTTTCAATTGACAGTAACAAATTGCAACGTACTAAAACTCACCCAAATATGCTGAAATGTGGCTATTCAATTTATTTAACTCAAGGAGCATCGAACCCGAAGTTTTTCATGAGTCTGAGCTTTTATGCTTTAAACCCATTGAGCAGTGTTGGCGCTGATGGAGGACATCGCTGATGGAGGAATGTGGAGGGAGCGTGTTTTCAGGGATCCTGCTGGCCTGCTGGCACATGATGATGAGCGGCTTATTAACCGGTTCTGATCACCCGGGCCATTCACCTTGGAGTTGTGCACTGAACTGGAACTGGCGTTGCCGAGAAAAACTAGGAGGAACTGTGCGTTGCCGGTTCAAGTTCTCAAGTTCTCACACTGGGATTCCCTTCAACAGTTCGGAGGGAGCTGGCTGACAGCCATCCCTGTGCCGTGCCCTGATTACACCATGGGGCGGTCTCATCCATATATTGCTAAGATATATAAAGTTCCCCTACACGGTAGCTGAACAGGTAGAAATAGCAATTTGCAGCAAGCAGCTAATCTGATCGGAGCCATCAACTGCACTTGTGTCGCTATATGGGCATCCTCTTTAAATGAATTTGCTTTTGTGACTAGAAAGCAGTTCCATTCAATAAATCTATAATTATATGTGATATGCAAATATGCCTAACAAATACAGATGCATGTTGGCCAGTGCAACACATGATTCTTTTATACTATGGAATAGTAGCTACTGTTAGAAACAGACTTCAAGCAGGGGCCGTTCACGATGGACGGCTTCTAGGTAAGTTTGATTATTTTACATGATGTCCTGAATCAGTTTAGGGATTTAATTGTTCCTCACATTGTGCGTTTGATGACAGTCCTGCTAGAAATATGGGGAACATATTTACCTGTTTTATGTCGGCCACGGATCTTCCATTCGCATTTACGACATTCACCACCTTCTGCCACTGCATTTGTTTCCTTTTGTTACTGATTCTAGAGAAATGACTAGCGAACAAAATTCGACACCTTGCCTCCACCTCCGGTACTAATACCTTTGTTTCACATTTTGTGAATCTCCTCTTCTTTCCCTTCCTGACCGCCGCCGTTGTCATAGTTTTTTGGACATGTGGTTGGCACGTTCCAGCTATTTATACTACTTTGCATATTTATTTGTAGGGAGGAGCAGGACCATGTGGTTCCTGCTAGTGATGAGAAGGACAGTTGTTTTGAGTGTACTGAATCACTAGGATCGTTCATTAAAATGATTTGTTCAATGATTTGTTCACCAAATCATTCAGTTCCTTTAACTAAATTTTCGATTCCTTACAGTTAAAATAGGCAATAAGCATGGCTCAGGTCCACATTTAGTGTGCTATTTGTAGAGCTTTAACTGCATTTTCTATTCTTTTACATTTGAAATAGGTAATATCATGGCTTTAGTGACACTAAGAGCGCTATTTATAGAACCTTAACTGCCTATTTTGTTTGTAAAACAGGTAATAAGAATCAGACAGACTCTTCACATTCTCTTTTTACCTTTATTTTGAAGTTCTCGCAACTGGAAATTAATTAGCTCAGTTGGAAATAGGAAAAAAATATGTCTCTAAATAAGACTTTTGGATAAAACATTTATCACTTCTGAAAAAGCTATAATTCAAGATTTTGTCAGAAAAAAAATCTATTGCATAAATCATTGTATTATCTATCCAAAATCACATTTGTCCTATCTCAGTCAATTGGTGTAGTATGCGATTAAGTAACATAGCGCCACTTTCAGTATGATTTGCATACTGCACAAATTGGAGCAGTTTGTTCGTTCACACTGTAACACAGGCTTCATAGGCTGAGTCACTGTGCAACCGGATCAACTAAGAAAGTAACAGAAAGTAACTTAACTGAGAAATCAGCATTTTCAGTCAAAGGATCACAGTTACCAGGGACAAGGGTTGTAAATTAGCATTCTGCTACAAGCTCTATGTACGGTGCATCAGTTGCCCACTGGTAACAACGTTTTGTTGTAATGTCCCTGTTAAAATAAATTAAATTAAAAGAAAGTAGTGATTCAATTCAGTTCTTTCACACAAATGATCCATTCATTTGAATGACTCATGATCAACGCAACACTAGTCCCTGCAGCTGTGCCCCACTAGTTAGGATGTATAAAGCAAAGGTGTCCGGTAACACGTGTACGTACGGTTTTTATACATCGGTGTTATTTGTGTGCCGCAAGTTTCAAAATTTCTCGCTGCCGCCAGCTTTTAGTTGGAAAGCTGCACACTTTTTTACTCATGAAGCCCAGACCACCAGGGCAAATTTGTTTGTGTAAAACTAGTCACTAAACCTGAATGTGATTGGTTACTTTGACCTCCCTCAGCAGGGGCTTCTTCAGATCTACTCATTCAAGGCCAATACATTTTCTGCAAGAACAGAGACATTTTGCTGTGTTCCATTTGTCCAGTACTCAGACCTCCGATTAGGAACTGGAGCAACCCCAAAGTCGGAATTACAAGTCAGAAAGCTGGTGCAACAGGACCATACCCGACTTCCGTATTCATGATGGCTGCTACTCGCAACCACATTGAATAAAGCTTCGTGCTTTGACTGTATCTAACAGTTCTCTATTATTTATGTAGCATCAGTCTTACAGGTACTACTTTTCAGTGTTCAATTCAATTCAATTTTATTTATATAGCGCCAATTCATGAAACATATCATCTCAAGGCACTTTACAAAGTCAAATTCAATCATATTATACAGATTGGGTCAGATTATACAGATTGGTAAAAAATGTTCCTATATAAGGAAACCAGTTGATTGCATCAAAGTCCCGACAAGCAGCATTCACTCCTGGGGAAGCGTAGAGCTACAAGGAGAGTCGTCTGCATTGTACATGGCTTTGCTGCAATCCCTCATACTGAGCAAGCATGAAGCGACAGTGGGAAGAAAAACTCCTCATTAACGGGAAGGAAAAACCTCCAGCAGAACCAGGCTCAGTATGAACGGTCATCTGCCTCGACCGACTGGGGGTTACAGAAGACAGAGCAGAGACACAACAAGACAGACAAAAAAGCACAGAAGCACACATTGATCCAGTAATCTGTTCTACATTAGATGGTAATAGCTGGTGAGCTGTCTTCTCTGGATGATGTCACAGTTAACAGAACGCCAGACCAGGTGTACCTACTATGAAGAAAAAAGAGAGAGAACAGAAAGTTAAAGCAGAAATGACAACACGTAATGCATAATTGAAGAACAGTAGAACTCTATAGAGTGAGAAAATTAGATCCTGATGTCCTCCAGTAGCCTAAGCCTATATAGGTAGCTCAGAGTAACATGAGCCACTCTAGTTATAAGCTTTGTCAAAAAGGAAAGTTTTAAGATTAGTCTTAAAAGTAGAAAGGGTGTCTGCCTCACGGACCAAAACTGGGAGTTGGTTCCACAGGAGAGGAGCCTGATAGCTAAAGGATCTGCCTCCCATTCTACTTTTAGAGACTCTAGGAACCACCAGCAGACCTGCAGTCTGAGAGCAAAGTGCTCTGTTAGGAACATACGGGGTAATCAGAGCTCTGATATATGATGGAGCTTGATTATTAAGGGCTTTATACGTTAGAAGAAGAATTTTAAATTCTATTCTTGATTTAACAGGAAGCCAATGAAGGGAAGCTAAAATTGGAGAAATATGATCCCTCTTGTTGATTTTCATCAGAACTCTTGCTGCAGCATTTTGGATCAGCTAAAGGCTTTGAACTGCATTTTGTGGACTTCCTGATAGTAAAGAATTACAATAGTCCAGCCTTGAAGTAACAAATGCATGGACCAGTTTTTCAGCATCACTCCTGGACAGAATGTTTCTAATTTTGGTGATATTCCAGAGGTGAAAAAAGGAAACTCTGGAAACCTGTTTAATATGGGATTTAAATGACATGTCTTGGTCAAAAATAACACCAAGGTTTTTTACTTTATTACCAGAGGCCAAGTTAATGTCATCCAGATTAAGTGATTGGTTAAGAAGTTTATTTTTTGAGGACTCTGGCCCAAAGATTACAACTTCGGTCTTGTCAGAATTTAGATGCAGGAAATGTAAAGTCATCCAGCTTTTGGTGTCATCAAGACATGACTACAGTCGAAGTAATTGATTGGATTCATCAGGATTTATGGATAAATATAGCTGAGTGTCATCAGCATAACAGTGGAAATTAATCCCATGCTGTCTGATAATTTTGCCGATCGGAAGCATATATAGAGTAAAGAGAATTGGTCCAAGGACTGAACCCTGTGGTACTCCACAGGTGACCCTAGAGTTTGAGGAAGATTTATTATTAACATGAACAAACTGGAATCTGTCAGACAGATAAGATTTAAACCAGCCTAATGCTTTCCCCTTAATCCCTACAGTATGTTCAAGTCTTTGTAGGAGAATATTGTGATCAACTGTATCAAATGCAGCACTGAGATCTAACAGGACAAGTACAGACACAAGTCCATTATCTGAGGCCATGAGAATAAGACATGATGATTCAGTGCTATTTATATGGACCAAATACCGCATAGAACAGTGTTATTGTCATTGTTGTTGTTTTAACAACAGTGCCCATAGTTGCTAAAAGAGCAATGAAGAATTGCCACCTATGTCAGTTGAACAGTTCAGCACGGCTTAAAAAAGACAAAGATTTTGGAATTAAATGTGCCTTTAAAACACATTCTAAAATGTGGATGAGTTGGTGGTAGGTAGCTGCTTCTCAGCCCTGCAGTAGAAGCTGTAAAGGTCGTCTGCCAGATGAGGGTTCCACTCGTGACCGGCGGACGGGCTCCTGTAGTCCGTGATTTTTCTCTAAGCATTCCAAACTTTGACTGGGTCCCTGGTAGAAAAAATATTTTTCAGCCTTTCTGCAAAGCGTCTTTAAGATGCCTTGAGTTCAGTTTTATTTATACAGCACCGATTCACAACACATCATCTCAAGGCTCTTTACAAAGTAAAATTCAATCAAATCAGACAGACAGATTGGTCAAAAAGTTTCCTATTTAAGGAAACCCAGTAGATTGTATCGAGTCTTTACAAGCAGCATTTACTCCTCATGAAAGTCGTCTGCATTTTCCATGGCTTTGCAGCAATCCCCCATACTGAGCAAGCATGAAGCGACAGTGGAGAGGAAAACTCCCTTTTAACAGGAAGGAAAAACCTCCAGCAGCACCAGGCTCAGTATGAACGGTCATCTGCCTCGACCGACTGGGGGTTAGAGAAGACAGAGCAGAGACACAAAAGCACAGAAGCACACATTGATCCAGGAATCCTTTCAATGTTAAAAGGGTAATGGCAGATCATCGGTGAGCTTTTTCCTGGCCTGCTTATACAGAGCCCAGTCTCTACTGCTGTAAGCCTCTTCCTTGTTTTTATGCAGGTTCTTTAAATGTGAAGGGAACTGTAGTTTGTTGTTGTTATATGTGTGAAAGGTCTTTGTCTGCACACGTCCTCAAAAAGTGATGTTCGATTTCACAGTGGAAGTAAAAGAATTCTGGTCAGTGGACGAAGCTTCAAACACACTCCAATTTTTGCATTTAAAGCATGCCTATATTTTGTTTTTACTCATCAGTCCACTTCCTAGCAGTCCTAACTACTGGCTTAGAGGTTTTCAGTTTTTTTCCTGTAAGTTGGAATGAGATGAAGCAAGCAGTGATCAGAAAGTCACAAAGCGGCACCTGTTTACAACGTAGTATGCATCCATTAAAGCTCTAGGCTATAATCATCAAATTTAACAAAATAAGCTGACCATGTAAAAGTTGTAAAAGGCTCTGTCTAAGCAAGCCTAGCCAATTGCATTCAGTCGCCAACTATTCAACAACCCCCCCATCTGTGCACACCATTAAGTGTGTGATGACAGTGGAGAGGAATTCTAAGTTATGGGAACGCTTTCATTTTTGATGTGATGTTATTAGAGTTTTCCAGAATATTTATTTGTAAAATCAATACTGGATGTTTGCTGATTAAATGGCAAATTAGTTACACACTGTCCCTTTAAGAGTAAATGTCACTGCAGCTGAACCTGCTTAAACTTTTTTATGATCCAGAAAACAGTTTCCTGCATGTGAGGCCGTTCTGATGGAAAGGTTTGGCTGCAGGCTGTTTTTTAGCAGCAATGTCTTGTCAAGTCAGACCCACCTACAGATCTAATATCAGTGGTAGGTGAGTTCAGAAGAGTTGAGTCGTCTGTTTATATGGCAGACAGGAGACGGCGAACTCTAGTATAGCTTCTGCACAGACAGAAGTCTGCAAGTGATTTACTTATTGGATGGAAGCAGCTTTATATTTATGATTCTTTAATCTCAAGGTCTCTTGCGGGTTTTCTGATGTGTTAAGAGAGGAATGATGCTGGATTTAAATCTGTCTATTGTGAGTCAAATGGTTTCACTCCCTCAGGGTTTTTCAAATAGCATAAACAGCACTCTGACTCCACTTTTTTCTTTATTATTAATTTAAAAGTGACTGCCATTAAACTTGATCCATCTGCTCAAACAGACCTGATAGAAATTAAAATAATAATAAATAATGCAGTAGTAGTTTAAGGAAAATATAAATTTTTACAGTTAAATGTAAACAAAGGTGGACTACAAGGAAAAGGTGCTGCAGGTTCGTTGCTAGAGGGTGTCAACTTGAAAGGAACTGTAAATGCACAGATATTCACACACACACACACACGCACTCTCTCTCTTTATGAACTGCAAGGCAACCGTGCTACCATCAACTTGAAAGAACAAGTCTGTTGACTTGTTTTTAGGCTTGATGCTCTTACAGGAAAAATGTTTTCTTTATCTGGATTTTACCAACGATATAATATTTGATCACATTTGATCACAGGCTCACACATTCATTTCTTCTACAAATTGCCGCCCTCTTCTGTTCTCATGCACATTGTTTGACTTTGCTGTAGGTTAGGATTAATTATGGTTTAATGTTTTAAATGTTAAATGTTTATGGTGGGGGTTGTGTTTTAGAACTTTGTTTCTAGTTGGGAGAATGAGATGCCTCCCAACTAGGCCCAAGTTTTCACATTGTCTGCTCAGCATAACCAGACGTCCAGTGGGTGGCTGTAGTTTTTATGTAGGATCATGACGATACTTCCTGCCTCGACAACTGGGGGTTAGAGAAGACAGAACTGAGACACAACAAGAGAGACAAAAAAAGCACAGAAGCACACACTGATCCAGGAATCTGTTCTTACATAATAGCGGGTGATCTGTCTTCCCTGGATGATGTCACAGCTAACCTTTGCACTCAAAAGATTTTCAGACGGAAGAGTTTTGGTGCGATATGATCCTAATTCTCTTTACACATTCCAGTAAACTGGTCCTGATGTGAAGTTGGAGTCTGTCTTAGTTGTGTATGCGGACAGTACTGTTGACCGTAGAGTGTTCAGCCTGTGGGTGGGACCTTATCTTTTTAAAACCAGATCAATATCAGTGGTGTAAGTTGCTATGAACAGTTTGTTACACGTGTGACCTGAGGATTTTGCTCCTTTCACAATGTGCACTAGATGCTAGATTTTGTAAAACCAAAATACTCAACTTTTTAACTTCTCTTTTTCCCTCTTTTTGTCAGGCACTGGGGAGGAAACGGGAGCCGAGGCATCCCTGGTGGAGACTGCTGATCCCAACTCCAGAAAGGCTTCAACCTTGGAGAAAATCAAGGCAGCATATGAAGACGGTGATGAGGAGACTGCTAGGGAGCTGATTCAGCAGGCCTGCTGTGTGGACTGCTCCATGGGGATCCAGCCTGATGGAGTGAGTCAGTCGTGTCAAAAAGCATGTTAAGTAGGGTCATATGAAGCTTTGTTGTTGATCACTGGTACAGTCAAACCCCAGAATAATCCAAAATATCACATGATCTGAACAAAGGACATTATGACTCCATGCTTTGGGGATTGTTGTGGTTTTCGGTGTCATTTCTCGTTTTTCACAGGTAATAACAATGCTGAAAACAATAGCAAAGAAGTATAATTTCCCCCTCTTTAAAAACAACATTGTCTGCCCTTCAGATGTACCTGATAATTTCAGATGTGTGGGAACTTAAATGTGACGGAGTGAATTTTGATATGTTAATGACTTCAGGCTCAAACGTAGACATAAAAACGGAGGTTCCTCTTTAAGGGTAGGGAATATCTCGCTCACGGATACTTTATTAAAGGTATATTTAATAAAGTATTCATTTTTCAATGTATTCAAGTTCAAGAAATAAATAAAAATATGAATAATGCCAACATTGAATATGAAAGGGGAAACTTTAATAGTGATGTCATTGAAAGATTTCTTTCAATGCCTATTGCATGAACTGGGACTATGTATTAGATATGCAGAAATTAGAGGCCAGAGGTCATCTTCTTATTACATGTCTTCTTCCAGGTCCGTCTCCTGACTGTGGCTACTCAGCACTCTGATGTAGCGAGTGTCTGCTACCTTCTAAAAGAAGCCCGTGTCCCTGTGCCCCAGGAGCCATCACTCTGCAATCCGGCCGTTCTGGCAGCACATTGTGGGTTTACCAACCTGCTCAAAGAGCTGCTGGATTCTATACATGGTACGAGAAGATACAGTTCATCACATATTCTAGATTTCACTTTTAATTTTAATCCATTTGAAAATTCATTTAATGATACCCATGTATGTTGGTGTGACTAAAACTGTATCTGGCGTGGGGCTAAATTTTAACGTGAAGTCCTTTCATGTGTTTTGAGGTTTATGAGTCACTTTTTATGCCTTACCTTTTTGTATTTCTTCATGAAGATGCAGGGTGTAGAATACAGTGTTCTACAGCACTGAGACAAGTATGTTACTTTTAATGTGACATGATTCAATCCAATTCAATTAAATTTTATTTATAGCGCCAATTCATGAAACATGTCATCTCAAGGCACTTTCCAAAGTCAAATTCAATCAGATTATACAGATTAGTCAAAAAATCTCCTATCTAAGGAACATGATGTATCCTTTCCTTTTTTGTCCTTGTTTAAGGACCAACTAGCAACACTGGTTTATTGTTAAGTGCTCAATGAATGCCTCCCTAAATTGTCAAGTGATTATTATTAGCTTGGTTAATCCAAAAGTAGGTCAGGCAGCTGAATGCAGGTAGGTTACCTGAAGGCTCTCAGCATCCAGCAGGATCACAACTGTTGCTTCGCAGAGCATGCAACACAGGCCGCTCTCTGAAACTACCACCATATATGGAACTTCAGGAATTTTGATGGCAATGTGCTGGCAGTAAATTGTTCACCTTCAGAGATCTCCTCTGTACCAAAGATCATAGTGTCCCAAAGTTAAAGCTTTAGCTCAGGTTTAGCAACTTTTTTTCCTCAAGTGATAAAGTGTAGAAAACATGAAGAAGAAAAGGCTGTTTTCTACACTCTAAATTCAGCTCTTAGATCTTCTTTACATTTAAAGTCAATGTTAGATTTGCTGATCAGCTGAAGCGCAGCAGCAAGCAGCCTCTTGGCTCCAGGCACACCTTGCTAACATAGGCATAGATAAAGTATTTATTTGGTCTGTTGTTTTTTTTGGGCGTTATTTGTAGTTGTTAAATGTGATGCAAGTCTGTTGTTAGGATGTGATGAACTGTTTGTTTTTGTAGTCACTGATGTTTTTATAATGAGAATGGACCCCAGGAAGAATAGTCCTTACTGTGGTAGGTACTAATGGGGATCCTTAAATAAAGCAATAGAGAAATAACTCGAGAATGAAAACATACATGCTCAGCTTTGAGCATGTATGTTTTACTGTTTTCTGCTTTCAGAGAACACTGGAAAGTTTGACAGTTACAGTTTTTTTATTAAACAGTAAATATACAGTAACATCTCTTGTCCACCGATTAGGCGCATGTCTGAAGAGAGATCTGGTGAACTGCCTGCTCACCACAGCGTGTGAGCAGGGCCACCTGGATGTGGTTCGTCTGCTCGTCCACAGCTATGATGCGGACGTGAAGGACTTTGCCATCCACAGCGATGAGTTTGCTGTCCTGCATGGGCTGCCGCTGTATGCAGCCGCAAAAGCAAGTAAGAAGACAACAGGGGTATAATCTGAGGAAGCATGAAGAGTGGGATTTCCTCTGTTGTACTTTCTTGATGTGTAATTACATTTGATAACGCGGTCTAAAAAGTATTGATGGTCTAAAAACATCAACAGATTGATTCAACCATTTGTCCTGTCTTTCAGCAGATGTCTTCAGCAAATGGGTCTTGTCCTTTTCCTGGTGTTGCTTTATCTTTAGGTCTTAAATGCGGCTCCTTGTATTAATTGAGGTTGGTGGCAGACAGAAAAGTAGAAATGAGAGCTTATTGACTGTTCTTAGTCCTTTTTAATTTTCAAGCTTTTAAATGAAATCTAAGTCATTTCAGGTCAAAGGGCAAGGGCTGTGGTTTCTGATTTAAAATAACTTGGAAGGGAAACACTCATTTTAATCAGCACACTGATGCAAGGTCTAAATGTGAAAACATTGTCTCTGTAAAGGCGCAGCTCTTATTTGACATTGTCAGTATTCTGCCGTGGTTTAGGATACTGGATCTGCTATAGATATAGTACATGTAATGTGTTTGAAACAGAACTCTCCTGTTTCAGAAAATACAAGAAATATTTCCATGTATGGGGTTATCCTGTTGTAAGAGCAATAGTCAGGAAATGTATTAGAAGGTTGATTTACCAAAACAATGTGGTTGTTAAAGTTGAGGTGTGAGTGCATGAAGACACCTGGGTTTTGTCCCTACTCTGGTCTTTGGTCTGACTCCAGTTGAGCGCTGATTTCTAGCCTTGATTATTTTCAGCACCGAACACAGAGTGGCGAGTCTTAACAACACATTGGATCTATGCTTGCTCAGAATGATAATTACCAAATTACATACTTGTAGTAGTAGTAGTAGTAGTACTTTTTATTTGCAATGCACTTTATATTTAAGCAAATTAAATCAAATCAAAGTGCCACATGATGAAACAGAAGTGAACATGAAAGCGTTTGCGGTGTCCTCAGGTGGTCAGGGAGAGCGCTGCACAGACTGGGAGCAGCTGAACAGAAAGCCTGGTCTCCCTGTTCTGGATGTACAGCAGCTTTTAAAGGTTTTCCTCAGGGATCCTGGTGAGGAGCGCATTGCAGTCTCTGCCAACCTTGTAGAGACAAAGGTGTGCATCTGAAGAAGTGAGTGTGGGACGGAGTTTGGCAATGTTCCTGAGGTGGGAGGAGGAGGTCTTGCAGAGATGTTTGTGATCTTCAAAGGTCAGATGAAAGTCCATTTTATCACCCAGGTTAGTTGGCTGAGGTTCAAAGTGGAATAACTTGTCCTGAGAAGGTGATGCAGGTAATGTCAAATGACCGAATATGGTGTGGAGTGCTGACTAAGATGGCTTTAGTTTTATATCTCCTCCAGGCAGGTGGTCAAGATGGCAGGGCTGTGGGGAAGGGGACCAGGTGCCAGGTGGTGGGTTTCATCTTTTTGATGATGTCCTCAGCATCTCGCTGTGAGATGTCAGAGAAGCAACAGAGAGGATTGGAAACCCCAGGCTGTAGGTCGGCAGTCGACTCAGAAGCTGGATAGCAGGGAGCAGATCTTCTGTAGCTTCTGAGTGAGAGTGTGTTTGGTGGGTTGAGGATGCAGTTTATGGTAGAGAACGTTGCCTGACGTTTCCAGGACTATTGTCGAGGATGTTGGATGTTCCAGTCTCTCAAGATCTAGTAAAACCAAGTACGAGATGCATTGTTGTTGGGTACAGTATGTCATCAAACCTTTAACCAGTGCCAAGTCTGATTGCTGGGGTAAGGTTGAAATCCTTGTCCTGTGTGTCCGTGTGTTGCTCTGTGATGATCTGGGGACCTGCCTAGGGTGTGCACCACCACCTGCCCAATGACTGCCAGAGATAGACTCCAGCCCTCTGTCACCCTGCAAGGACATGTAGTTATAGACAATTGATGTATGGCTTGATATCAGACATGTATACAATGAAAAAAAGAAACCAGAAAAGCTCTGTCTGAAATGACTAGAGCACAGATTACACCAGGTGTCTATAGGCTTCATAGTTTGAGAAACTCTGAACATGCAGAAAAACAGTAAGACACAAGACGTGTCCTACCAGATGTGCCAAAAGAGTTCAGGGGAAAGATTCTTGAACACCTTGTTAGCTCCGGGCTTCCATGGGGATGGGCTAAACGATGTGTTTTGTGTTCTAGGTAATGAAGAGATCGCTCACTACTTACTAGAAAATGGTGCTGAATTTTCATCTTACACCCTGATGGACTATCCAGACTTCAGCAAGCGTCTCCTGAGACAGAAACTCCACGAAACCTCTGGTGAAAATGGAGTGGAGGTCTGTGTGTTAACTAAAACAAGTCAGGTTTTATCTTTAATAAGAACACAAATAATAACAATAACACTGGTTCAAATGTTTGATATATATATTATTAGCTAATTCTATTTTACCATGTGCAGTCTTTCACAATGACTGATAATAAAAAGGGTGTTAATGTACGAAGTAGAGTCAGCTAAAGCAAATCCCCATGTAGTCATTTTAATGCATATTTGGATTCCACATTTCAGCCGACCTTGATTCTTAACGTCCTCGTCAAGAACAGCATTCATTCCCGTACTCTGAGAACACTTCTCTGTTCATTTTTTACTCTCACAAATCACAGATTTATTACGCTATGTTCACACTGCAGGTCTTAATGCTCAATCCAGAATTTTTTCTGAAAATTGACCTTTTTTTTCCGAGGTAATTCACATTACTTAAATGTTGCCTATATCTGCCAACAAAGAGAACTGCTTGCAGCTCCAAACTGACTCGATTGCACAAAAGGAAAATAACAATGACATCACGCCCAGCACGCTTTGGTCCAGGAAACATGGCAGAAATAGGTGTTATGGCTTTAACTGTCCAATGGAAGCCATTTAATATGTCAGCAGTTGTTGAGGGGGAAACACACGAATAAAAAGAGGAGTGAGACTAGGTATTGCTTACCAATTTAGCAGAGAGGTCTGTTTGGATGCAGGGACGTAGCCAGGATTGGTAGAACGTCAACAACTTCACAGAGACCGAGTTCATTTAGACCTTTAGGAGGAGTAACGTTTAATTATATGTGTCAGCGCCTCCCCTCTCGACCAATAAGGCAGGGCACATGGAAGCAGGTCAATCCTTTGCATTGCAATAGGTTCAGATTACCTCACGTTGGCTAAACTCTTTGGCATCGCAAAGTCCTCTGTGTGCAGGATTTAATAAAACCTTTGCACCGCCGCGCACCATATCCCTCATCCAAATGATTGCTATGCGAGCTTCCAGTTTGGCTTGAATGGAGGTTTTGCTCCATTTATTGATGTCTAACGTCTTGCTGTCCCTCCACTGAGCAGTGCTGTCACAGCTGCCATTCATCCTGCTAACTGCCATCACTTTCCGTCGGAGCAAAGTTGTGAAAAATGTCGATGTGACGTTAGAGTCGCATCAAATCCGCCTTGGTTGTTCCCACTAGAGTCACCTTCCTAAAGATCAGGAACAAGTCAGATTCAGGACCATATGCAGGTGGCTCAGATCTGACTTGAAAAAATCCGATCTGAATGTTCAGTGGTTCTTAAAAGTCTGACCTGGACACTTGATCCCAAAAATACCTGATTTGGGCCACATTTGCCTGCAGTGGGAATGGGCCCTAACTTCCATTACAATCTTTCAAATTCCCATTTGATGTTAGTTCTAATGTTAGCAAGACATGTTTATAGCCAGCAGGTGTAAAATGTCACATTTTCTGGTGTCTCTGAGATCATGCATCATGTGGGTCAGTCTGCATGTCTCTTTCTGTCTGCAGACTGTCAGTGTGTACTGGAGCGGCTTGAAGCTGCCATATTTGGAGCTGGACTGGTTCCTGGATGTCTGCTCCCAGATTACGCACCTGGATCTGTCCTCCAACAGCCTCGGTGCTGTGCCCTCGGTGGTCCCCTGGGGTCTCATCCAATTGAAAACTCTGGATCTGTCTAACAATGCTCTTAAAGAACTGCCGTTTGCTCAGAACTCCCAGGATGTTATCTGCTCCAGGTACATGACCTTTTAAATGCTGTACAATGACATGTATCAAAACAGCTTTTGATTTCCTGTGAAGTTAAATTGTAGATTTTGCTTCTCAAACCTCCTCTTTTCAATGGTTCAGGTTACAAGTGGTGAATCTCTCTCAGAACCAGCTTAAGAGTTTACCAACTGGACTTCTCCATCTGACCCACCTTCAGAAACTCCGTGCTGCCGATAACCAGCTCACCACCCTGTTCGACATCCCTGCCAGTATGTTCCATATCAGATTTACGGCGCTGCTCGAGGACTTTGCATCTGCGGGAAGTTGTGCCATTGAAATCTGAAATATTTTTTAAAGTCAAAGAAAGAGGAAAGCTGTTTAGTTGTTTTGCTTTAAGGCGTTGTGGATTCATGTATAGAGTTAGTTGTGGTGAAAGTAAAGCAGTCTTGAGCTAGCACACTGTCATTTGGCTGTATGTCTGCATTCTGACAATAATGTATAAAGAATATTACAATTTCATTTAAAAGTGATGCAGATGTACATGATTTGTTTAGGTTGTGTTTTTTCTTCCACATATATAAAACTTGTTTTAAATTGTTACTGTCAGATGTGAACTGGATCGGTCTCCGTAGGCTGGAGGAGCTGGACGTGGCCGGCAATCGTCTAACCAGTCTTCCTACATCAGTCATGCATTGTTTAAAGTTGCTGCGCTGCCTTGATGTGAGCAGAAACAGACTGAACGCGTTCCCTGACCCCTGGGCCTGCCCACTGGTAAGATGCCCAGCTGCTTCAGAACCGCTGTTTTATTCATCAACACTGTGGCTAAACAATCATTTATTAAATTACCAATGTAAGCAGGTATCTAGGATCTTACCTTCATGTCTAAAAAGAAAATGACATGATTCATTTAGCATCTGTTACAAGCCAGGTTGTTTAATTGCACTGCTGGACATTTGGTGCATAGCTTGAGTTTTTGATGGAGCTTCCAGGACATGGGTTTGATCTGAAGGAGATTGAATCTTAACATAAAGTGCTTTGCAACATTTTGAAGTGTGTATGAAGTTATTATTAGTAGGTCTACATCTAATTGAAAACCCCCCAGGAAATTCAGTTATTATTTTCCAGAATTACGTTGTTTTCTGCAATTATCCCACATTTTCCTCATCCTTCCACTGCTCTCCGGGAGCTCTAGCTGCTCAGTCACTAAAATCTAGATCACATCTACATGTGCAGAAATACATCTTTGTGTAAATGTTAAATGCTGAAAGTGTTTTAAGGGCAGTGCAAATGGAACAAATGAAGAAGTGGTTTAATAAGATGAATTGCATGTTTTTGGGTGTGAAGATGTTCTGTGCAGTTTCTGAGAGAAATGTAAGCCTGTGTGAGTTAGGCATCAGATCAGTGCAAAGACATTTTTGGTAATTATAATGTTGAAGAGAATAAAGGTAGGATTAGAAAAATGACAATTCAATAGGAAAGCATTTCCCACCAAGGCCTTGGATGACCTGACGGGTCTAAAGGAGTCTGAGGTCTGGGCCGGCATCCCTCAGGTCACATCTAAAAGTAGCCTTCAGACTGAAAGACAAGCTGAATATTGCAGACTTAAGGTGCACTATAACACTAGCCCTCCTGATAGGGAGACTACATAAAGCCCATGCTGCTGAGTTAGCGGGTTTTACCAACACAGTTTAAGCTGCTGCCCTCATCTCTTTGTCAGAGAAAACCTAGAATCTGCTTCCTCTTGTTCTGGCCTCTGTCAGAACCATTCATCAGTAAGTCTGATCAGGAGTCTGCAAAATGTAGACAGAAGCTGATTAACAAATGCTACAGTTTGTTTTTTCATTGTGGTAAAAGATGGCAAATAACAGAGAGACAAGGACTCCAGAGAACTACAACAAAAATTGCTTTGAGGTACATTCAGAGTTCCTGATCAGACGCTGCTGGCTGTTCTTGCTTTGGGTCACAGGAGGGATAGCAGTGTTGGCTCCAAAAGGAACACAATCTTTACATGCATGTTATACAGCAAAGTGTGCAGAGGAATTACTCAAAGAGTGATACATGAAACAAATACGCACAGAGGGTGCAGAAGCAGTGATAGGGGCGTAAACATTTAGAGAAGATCCTACTCATGGATAAACAATTATGGATTGGCAGCAAACCTGTATGTAAATCAAACAGAATCTAAAATGCTGTCACTGTAACATCCTTTACATTTTTCTGGCTCCTTTTAATGTAGAAGAACTGCAAAGCTTCTTCCAATATAATTGAGAACCTGCCGAACACCATATCCATCTTCTGGAGGAGTCAGCTGCAGGAGGTGGACTTCTCTGACAATTGCATCAAAGAGCTTCCCTCCTACATCTTTGAACTGGAGGTATGGACCAACATGTGGATTATTATTGGGTGTGTTTATGCGCTTCTACAATTAATTACGTAAATATCTAAAACTCATTTTCCACAGCTTTCCCATGCAAACAATGCCTGAGGCAGTTAACCCCATTTAAATGAGGCGTTATCAGTCTAGTTCAGTTAAAAAATACTTTATTAATCCTAAAGGGAAATCAAAAGTTGTTATTCATATTATCTAGGTTTCTTCAAAGAGTTGTTGTAGATGGTGATGGCTGTGAGCAGGACTGATCTGTAGCGGACAGGATCGCAGCGCTTCTGAAGAAGCCATGGGCTGAAACACTGACAGTCTCATGGCGAGGGTGCTCAGGGTTGTTCATAAACCTCGTCATGAGTTTTATTTCCCCAAAAAGATTGTCCACTATACCTTTAACAGGTGGTGTGTGTAAATATTTTTAGATCCAATGGGTTTTATTTGTTTTCCTACCCTTACCTCCATAGCAGGTAGATTTTATTGGTCATTCCATGCCAACTCCACCTGTTTGAAATGAACCCACTTGTTTTCCGAGTCAGGGGTCTGAGGATGAGGAAGACTACCATTCTGCAGTATGTCGGCGCTTTCTGCTGTCTCACCCTCCTCTCATTCATTTCCTCTCCAGGCTATTGTCTCATTAAAACTCTGTGGGAATCTCATTGAAACGCTCCCTGCTCCCAATAAGTGGAAGTGCTCTAAGCTCAAGACTCTGGATCTCTCCAGGAACCAGCTTGGCAGGTAGGTCCGCCCACACACATGTAGACACTTCCTGGTTCACTGGCAGCTAGTTCAAATTATCTGGCAGTGATTTACTCTGGGTTGTTTTGTTGCTGTTTTGCTCCAGTTGAGACTATTTAAGCTAAAAATCAGCTTCAACTAAGTTCATTGATCGATTCTTTAAAACATACAATTTGATATTATGGGGTGTTTAGCTATTATTATGCCGTTTTTAAAGTGGGTTAGTTTGGAAATCCACCTTTTGGTATGAAGAAAAGACTAAATATAAATATAAAGTCATTAACAAATCACAATAGCATTGAAAGGTTTCACTTATTGGAGCAACTATTGACTAAGTGAAAAACATTATATAGATTCATTACATAGACTGACGTGTTCTAACCTTTATTATGTCAATTATGATTCTTTACAGCTAATGCAAACACTAGTTTTGCTGTGACTTATGTAAGGATGTGCTTTATAGCATGCAAACTGCAGCTTAGGCCTTTTTATCCTCGTGCTCCTCACTACTCACTATGAGGCCAGGGCTTTTCTGTGACAGTGTGCCAAATGCTTTTTAAACTTAAACCCCAACATGGACACATCACATCTTCTCTTGATCTCAGCACCCTGCCTTATGTGTGGAGCATGGAGGTGTGTGCGCTTTTTCCTCCATCAAATGTGCCGCTATGTGATGTAAGTCGCAGCTTTGTGATGAGGCCAGCATGCCACCACGAAGATGAACCCTCACATTTTCATCAGGGAAGTTTAGGGCACGCTCTCATTCTCTCATGATGATGGAACATATATGCTTAAGGAGTTCTTGATGCAACCTAGAAGGCCAAGAACCTAGTGAGACAAAACGATGGTCTGATTTTCGATCGTTGTGAGTTCTGAATGAAAGCGGGCATAAAGCACCTTATTCAATCCTATTTAAACAGGATCTAATTTATTTTACAACAACTGGACAAAAAAAGAGCGATGTTACAGTTGGTTTGTGGTGTAGATATTAGGAGGAAATGGACGCTAGCTCTCTCGTCATTCTGTCCTCTCCTGTCATTCCGCTGTGTGTTTGTCTTTTTGTGGTAACCTAGACTTGTCAGCACATGCTGCCTGCGTAGAGCCTCTTCTAGGACCATTGAAAGAGTTGCAAGGGTTGGGCTTGATTTTCAGCAGCAACTTTCAGTCTCATTGGGACACCAAAAAAACAAAAAAGTTCCACTTTTCTACGGAACAAGAGTAACCACTTCTTCTTTGCATGTTGACCTTTTCTTTTACATAGAATTCTTGGTTAGCTCAATGACGGCAAAGTGATTGTTCTAAAGGTTTTGACTGGTTTTCTGTAGATGCAATTTTGCTAACCTAGGCTAGCCAGTGGTTTTGTTATGTTTTATATTTGTTCAGCCTTTCTTAAATATGTTTAAGTAATATGGAAAAGAAAGTGTTTTTTCTGCTTCAGTTGGAACCATTACAGCATTTCTACTCATTTACACTGTCACTTAAGAAGAAAAATGTGTTGTGTTACACTTCTTTAATATAAGAGAAATGTGCATCTTTTGAGACAGCTTTAAACTAACGGACGCACAGGAACTGCAGTCTGAATAAAAGGGACATTGTGTGTCTCTAATGCTATTAAAATAGGTGTGTACTTCTTACTTGATTGCAAATTCTGTGTTTTAGAACCGAAGAGGGGCCCAAATCCAGGAGGCTTGCTTTCCTGACAACATGGAACAGGAGGGATCCAGACCCAGGTAATACAGCATTAGCAGTAAGTGAGTTATTCTGTGGAGTCCAGTTGATGTGGAACAAGTACAAGTTGGCTTTCAAAGAGGTGGAAAGCAATAGTAATGGAAACTCGGTCTTTTATAGTACACCCATTAATTTAGTATCATTCTTGTCATCAATTCACAAAGTAGAATATTTAATATATCTGACTAGAATTCACTACACTACATTCCGATGATTGTGTGATGGGAAACAGTTAATTTCTTGTTTGTTAACTTTTCTTTGAAAAGCATTATCTGTTGGAATGCTCTATCATGCGGTAGGAGGGGAACAACTACAGGAATGATAGGATCTCAGGCTGAGTTTTAACTGAGTTTTGATGTAGACAGAGAAATAATTTGCAAAAAAAGCAACAATATCAAGCGTTCTTCACTGGTAGAGCAGTTGATCTGTAGTATCTGTCCCGGCCCTCGTTGTGTAAAGCCAACAATGCAGCAGGTCACTTTCTTTCTTGTTTCTTGACAGACAGATGCCTGCATTGTGTTAAATTTGCATAGCTGGAAACACATCTTGCCTTGCACAGGTTTTGACAGTGAAATAGCCTTACAAAGTCTGGTGTGCATGCCTTTGGTGCAAGTGGAAGGCAGCAGACTGTCTGCCCAGATATTTTTTAAGCTTTATATACATATTTTATTTGTTGCCACAATTTGTCTCTCATTTTTCAATTTAACTAGCAAAAGCGTTGTAAATGCCCCTTTTTTTCCCCTTGAGGTTTTTACAGCACTAGTGGCACATTTTGTACAGTGGACTGACAGGAAAGGGGGTACGAGAGAGGGGGAGAGACATGCGGCAAAGGACCACAGGTCCGTACTTGGGTTGTGCGCACTAACCACTGCGCCACCGAAGGACGCCCTTGTAAATGCCCCTTTGAGAAAAACATACAAATTAATGCGCGGACATTTCTTTTCCGTGTTTGTACGGGAGAACATAGTCTGCAACAAGACCTTTAATTCAAATTCCAGGTTCTGCTTGTGATCACACCCCTGGTACTGTCTAGTTAACTATTTCTTTGTAAGTATCCGTATTATCATAGTAGAAATCGCTACGAACTATTCAACCTTTCTCAGGGAAACAAACAACAAAAAAAGAATGACATCTGGATGATCTTCTGATTTATTTTTCTGGGTTTTATGATTAACATTGTATATACAGTATGTTTTGTAACATTGGAGTTTGGATGGTGTTTTATCTGTGTAATCTTATATACTATCAGCATTGTTTGTGCTGTAACGTCTTATTTACCTGCATTTTTCTTTTAATTCTTACCTGCCCTTGGTTCTGCAGACGGAAACTAGCTAAGCTAGAATCTGGTGCGGTGGATCTTTCCTGTTAGATTTGAATGTTTTTCTGTATATTGTCCCTGAATCAATAAGCCAAAGTGTTAACACAGATAATTTGCCCTGGGGCTTTTGAATGCTACCAAGATCCCTGTTCTGTAAACATTGATTTTCATTAGAAAAATGCATTGTATGGTCTATAGTGGGTGTGTTTGAGCTGAGAAGCTCTGACTCTCGTTCTTACTCCGTTTCATAGTGTGTCCTATTGAGTTTCCCAGCGCTCTGCGAGATTCCCTGGAAGTGCTTATCCTGAATGATAACCAGCTGGAGTGCGTTCCCCAGTCCCTGTGTGGTCTGCACAACCTTACTGAGCTGTATCTCTCCAAGTGAGTCCCTCTGTGCGTCTCCCTGACTGCTGACAAGTGTTGAAGTCAACATGTGGAAGTGATGTTTGGGATTTAAAACAAATGGAATCATTTATTGTGGTAAAATAAAACTGTTACCATCAGTGTCTTTGCATGACATCAGCCCACTGAACAGAAGCTATTCTATTCAAGAAACAATTTACTGACTAAATTACATTTTGTTGTTCTCATAGGATAAAAATGATCATAGTTAACTTACATTGGTCTTGTTTAAAATGTTCTTCCAAGTAGGTGACAAGTATCTAGATTCCACGGCTTGGACTTTCAGACAGCTGCTAGCTGAGGATGTCCCTTGCCGTGAGTTGCTGATGGATGTTCCTGTTTTTCTGCTGATAGTAATCCTGGGATCCGGGAGCTACCGGCAGAACTCGGACAACTTTCCAACCTGTGGCAGCTGGACATTGAAAACCTCAACATTAACAATATCCCACAGGCAGTAAGAAATGAAGGTACTGCTTCACTATAGAAACATTCTTTATAGAAACAATAAATGGCATTTTAAGTTCTGTTTTATAAAAGCTAAATGCTCTGCTGCTAGATCAGTCTTGTTTGTTTCCCCTTTTAAATAGACAAGCAAAGGAACGTCCTCTTATGTGGGTAATTCTATTGCTGATGCTTGGTGTTGTAGTTGATAAACTCTTCTTAATTTGACATAAATCACTTTATTTAGTTATTAATGTTTATATCAGGTCCCATTTTTTAGTTTTTATAATCTTAGACGAAGGACATGTTGCGTTTTGCACACAGTGGCCCTGTACTAACCCTGTGAATAATACTGTGAAGTACTGGAGAATCTAATAAAACATGGTGTGCACATGAAATTCAGATGCATCCTGTCTGAACTCCTCTGTGGTCTTGTCATGTGTTGGAAAACAGGCCCTGCTTCTGTTCTGGCATTCCTCCGGGCTCAGCTTCGAAAAGCAGAGCCCTGCAGACTGCTGAAGATGCTGGTGGTCGGTCCGCCCCGGCAGGGGAAGTCAGCTCTGGTAGAGGCTCTACTCACGGGCAAGGCGTCTCCCTTCACCCCCTCAGACTGCAGCATCTCTACCTTCAGCTGGGAGCTGGAAAAACCCAATGCAGGCAAAAATAATGTGAGGAAGATGCAGACAACTCATACTATGCATTTACTGTGTGATCAGCATGCAGGTGGACTCAGACCTTACAACTGATCGCTGGCATATTTCCTCATGTGGTCTACACAGAAGGAGTCAGTCATGTTCAACATGTGGGATATTGGTGGTCCGGCGAGCATGACCACAGTGAACCAGTGTTTCTTCACTGATAAATCACTGTATGTGGTTATCTGGAACCTTGCTCTGGGAGAAGAGGCTGTGGCCAACCTGCAGACATGGCTTCTCAACATAGAGGTGATTTTTTTTTTCTCACACACACATTTACACATATTTGTTTTATGATGAGTCTTACTTAAAGCAGGTCACTGTTCAGTACTGAATTATTAGCCCTTTTTACACTGGCCCTACTCTAATTTGCCCGTGCGGTTCTGGTCGGTCAGCCGGGCTCCACTTTATTCTGCTGTTGTTGGTTTTCAGCAGACCCAGTAAGGCCCGAGTGTTGATGAGTACATCCTGAGCGTGGCTTTAGCCCCACCTCCAGCTGTCTGTGTTGTTAAAAAGTGTCCATTTTCTTTTCTTCTGTTTCCTTCAGGCGTGGTTCATAGTTTGTAAATATTAAAATTATATTTCAGTTTGACCCACTTCATTCACTCTTGTCCTTAATATTCTTTGGTTTAACTTTTGCCTGCACTTTGTCAGAGAAAACCTTTTCGTTTCTCCTCAGCCAATCAGAGCACAGCTGACGTCACATCTTGGTCCCATTCCGTTCTGATCGACTAACTCTGAAAACATTGTATTTGAGATGCTCGCTAAGCAGAGCGGAACTGAGTAGAGCCAGTGGAAAAGAGGCTATAGAGGACATGTTTTTGTGTTTTATTGTCTCTGTTCAGCTTGTCCAATATCCAACTTCTTTTGTAAATTAAACTACTTCAAACTATTGTTAGTGTGGAACAGGGGAGGTCCTAGCCTGTTTGGTGCCCTGGGCGAAAAACCCCACCGTATTTCAAACAAGAAATATGGATCAAATTGTACAGCAGTTTAAACGTTGGTTGGAATGTAGAGGCCTCAAAATGATCTGTACTAATAAAAAAGTAGGAGAAGAGGTTTAGAGAAAAACAAGTTGCTCATAATAAGCAGACTATGCAACACTGAAGCTGACATAAACACCCCTCATGGATTGTATGATGTTTTCATTAAATTAATGAAAACGCCAAATAAACGTTGCCTACCTGCGCAGACGTTGCAGTTTCTGGTAGTAGGTCTGGACATTCAATTACTGGTTCCTTACCACAGAGGAAATGTAGAGCAGATAAGTGTCTTTGGTCAGATTCCATGATAGTCCTTTCAGTTACAAGCTTGTATCCAACACTGACATTTATCTGCATTCCCCAGGGGTTTAGGAAAACCAATGAAAAAAAAAACTCTCTCCCTTGGGTCATGATCATCATATCGCGACTCACTCCAGCAGATACAAGTAAACTATTCAAGTTTTCCTGCTCAACATTTATCCAAATTAAATATTCTCTTCTCTAACCCCCAGTCGGTCGAGGCAGATGACCGTTCATACTGAGCCCGGTTCTGCTGGAGGTTTTCCTTCCCGTTAATGGGGAGTTTTTCTTTCCACTGTCGCTTCATGCTTGCTCAGTATGAGGGATTGCAGCAAAGCCATGGACAATGCAGACGACTCTCCCTGTAGCTCTACGCTTCTCCAGGAGTGAATGCTGCTTGTCGGGACTTTGATGCAATCAACTGGGTTCCCTTATATGGGAAATTTTTGACCTGATCTGTATAATCTGACCCAATCTGTATAATATGATTGAAATTGACTTTGTAAAGTGCCTTGAGATGACATGTTTCATGAATTGGCGCTATATAAATAAAATAGAATTGAATTGAATATGGCCACGGCGCATGCACGCTGGCAATTACCCCATTTACACTACCCCTTTTTAACCGTGCCGAGACCAGTCCGAGCTCGGTAACCGAGATAACTATCAAGTGTAAATGGAACGCAAACTGAACTGAACCGAACCAGACACAACCGGACCGCGCTAAAGGCAGCCCAGTTCCATGTGTGGGTTCGGCTCGGTTTTTCCCTGGCCCGGTTCTCAAAGAGCGCATGAGCAGACCGCGTCATCTCCTTACAGCCAGCTGACATTTCAGACATTCATAAAAATACTAGCTTCCCTACCGTGACACACGATTTCCAGTGATGATTCTGCTTGGCAGTGTGATGAACCTCAGCGTCTGTCGTTGTTTCCTGCATCTGTAAATCCTTATTAGACGTTCGTTTGTCTTATCCACGTCCCAAAAGCCGACTCTGTCAAGTAAATTCACCAAAAGTTGCCGTCTTCACCTGACTCACCGCAAACAACGAAATATAACCAAACATAACTTCCTGAATGTTACGGGCGCCGCCATTTTTATTTGCTTGAGTCCCGCCTTCAATCCTAGAGAGCAGTAGTACCGCAGATCGTCACTAGGAGGCGAGGAAACCAAGGAACCGAGATAGCGTGATGTGTAAACGGTCGTCAGAACCAAGCTTGGCTTGGTTAACTGATCCAAGCTCGGACCAAGCCCGGCCTGAATCGGTTTAACAAGGGTAGTGTAAATGGGGCTAATGAAGCAACATAGGGTCCTCCCATCCCCCGCTCCCTCACCCCTTCTGTTAAAACCTGTCGGTTAGACAACCATGGCAGAAAGCTACATGCACTGCAGCAGACAGAGTGCACCAAATACCCACAGGTGGAGTAGTGCATTAGGCGCTGTGAACATTGTCACAGACATCAACAACATTGTCACAGCGCCTAGGGCATCATCAGATTCCGAGGGGAATCTGATGATGCCCTAGGCGAGAAGCTGCCGTCGCCCATATCTGAAACTGCCACTGGTGTGGAATCAGGCTCTGACACTGAGACAGAGAACATTATCCTGCTGTTTCTAATTTCTTCAACACAAGACAACTGGACTTCATTTGTTTTTCCTTGTGACATTTCACCCCGTCTGAGAAACTTCTCCAGATAAATATAAATTTTTTTCCACAGGTCTTTCATCTTTCACTGATTCATTCAAATAAATCTATAACATTCAGTGATTTGTGTCCTGTAGGCACGAGCACCCAACTCTGCCGTGGTGGTTGTAGGAACTCATTTGGATCTCATTGATACCAAGTTCCGCACAGAAAGGCTGGCCACGCTGAGGGCTTATGTACTCGCCCTGTGTCGATCCCCGTCTGGAGCACGAGCTGTGGGTTACCCCGACATCACCTTCAAACATCTGCAGTAAGACATGTTTTCAGTCCATGAAACTCTATAGAAGAAGCATTTATTTATCTGGAATAAATCTCCTAAAGGCTCCTAATAGTTAAGAAATGGCTCTTGACAAAAATTGTAGCATCCAAGAACAATTCACAGTGGTGAATGAAAGAAGGAACTGTGCCGTCACTACACCCCTCTGTCCTGCTTAGTCCTTGCAGGATCTCGTGAGGGCTGGTGCCTACCAGGGACAGGTCAATTCAGGTTACATAGTGCTATTTCTCAACACGTCCTCTTAAGGCACCTAAAAAGAGTCAATTAAATAATCCAGACGACCCCACAAGGGACAAGCGTGACGGAAAATGGATGGATGGATGGATGGATGGATGGAAATAATCCAGACAGATTACAAGTAGAGTACATACATTCTAATTGGTTCTGGTTATCTAATAATGCAGTCAAGTTCAAACAAACAGAACACAGAAGCACTGATCCAGGAGTACTTTCTATGAGAATAGTAAAAGGGGTTTCTACGGACTTTCTGATAGAAAAGAATAATAGTCCAGACTTGAAGCAACAAATACATGGTTTTTCAGCATCACTGCTGGACAGGAGACTTCTAATTTTGCCAATGTTCAGGAGTTGATGGAAGGAAATCCTAAAAACCTGTTTAATATGGGATTTAAAATATACTGCTTAAAAAAACAAAGGGAACACTTGGAGTTACATTGTGTTGTTTAAGTGTTCCCTTTATTTTTCTGAGCAGTATATATGTTCTGCTTAAAATAACAGCAAGGTTCTTTACTTTATTACCAGAGGGCAATTTAATGCCATCCAAATTAAGTGTTTGATTAAGGAATTTCTTTTTCAAAGACTCTATTCCAAAGATAATAACTTCTGTCTTTTCTGAATTTAAAAGCAGAACATTTAAAGTAATCTAAATTGTATGTTAATTCATTGGGTTTATCTAACTGATTAGCTTCATCAACATTTATGGATAAGTATAGCCAAGGGTCATCGGCATAACAGAGAAAATGTATCCAACATGTTCTCATGTTTTTATATGGTAAAGAGAACTGGCCCAAGCACTGAGCTCTGTGGTACTCCACAAGTAACCCTGGTTCATTGCACGTTGTATAAGGAATATATAAAATATCTTTTGTAATGATATTTCATTAGGTTCAATGACCTGTTAAATTAGTGTTTAACTACGTGGTTTTGGATATTTCAATCACAAGTCATTAGTTAAATAGAAGAGAATTCATAAAACATCCAAACAAAATATTTTAGTAGTCAAGCATAAAACCATTTTATAACAAATAGTTGAATACATACAGCAAATCTTTACATCTATATGTATTCTTAGTGGACTGTTACGAAACAGACATCACTGTCTGGATGATGGAATGAGGAGAAGAATCAGTTCACTGTCACTCTCGGCCAGTGGAAAACATCACATGTCCATTTATTCCTTAGTGTCATGTAGCATGGCTGGAAAAAGGTACCTGTAACATCTAAAGGTTAGTAATGTTGGAACAGTTTGCAATGGGTATGAATGATTTCAGGTATTATTTTACATAAAATGTTAGACAAGCATGAAAATTTGTTTCTTTTTTGGTGAAATGTATCTCACATTGTAACATATTATTTAAAGACATTTGTTTCCTTTTTCAGTCCAAAGAAACAATTTGGTCAAGTTAAAAGATAACTTTAAATCTAAATCTGCCAGATGTGTGAAAAATGCCATAAATGTGCTTCTTTGAGGTGGTCTACATTTGGTCCATTCTTGTTTTGTTTTTTAACCTGCTCTACAAATGAAGTTGCCGTGGCTTTATTTTCCAGCTGCCAGAAAGCAGTTAGAACCCGTTTCTCTAAAAGCTGCCGAGCTGTTTCCAATGTGTCAACACTCCCAAAGGTTGTCATGGCTGTAGAGGTTTTGAAAGGTCATCCATGGAAACTCCTGCTGCACTCATCTGTTTGTGCTTCTCCTGGTTCTCAGCGAAGTGTCGTGTAAGACCTTGGAAGGTTTTGATGGTTTGAAGACGCTGATTTACCACGTGGCTCTCTCCATGAAAGACAGCAGCAGCAGCAGCTCAGCCTGTGGTAGTAAGCTGCTGGGCAGACTGGTGAGTCCTGTGCTGCTCTGAACCGTACATCTACTACATGGACCCTTCATTTACCATTTTTATTTATTAGCAGTTGACAGGTTCTCGCAGTCAATGCTTTGCTGCGAGAACCTGAACATCAAAGTCAGGTTCTCTGATTTACTGCTCCCTCTCTATTGTTCTTCCATCACTTATGACCCTGAGGTATGGGAAATGACCCTAGCAGCGAGTTTACCATTATAGGATAGGTTAAATGGTGAATGGATTGGATATAAATAGTGCTTTTCTAGTCCTACAACTCAAAGAACTTTACCTTAGATCTCCGTTCACCAAGTCCCTCTCCCTAATACACACATATCCATACACTGATACGGAGATTGGTAGGTAACTTGGGGTCAAAAGTGACTTTTTTTGTCTGATTAAAATAAGAAAAAATGTGAAAGTGTTTCGGGTATACAGTGAAGACACTGTATATGTGTAAAAGAACAGTGGATGGTTTTCTATGTCCTTTTGGTCACAAAATATTTTCTAAATTTCCCAGGTTTAGCAGAGGAAATAAGTTTATGTATTATGTTGACTGGGCATTTATGTCTGTTTATTGTCTCATATATTTTACAAAAAGAAATTAAATTCAATCCCATAATACAGATTCAGGTTCATGCAACATAGATCACAATAAGCAGCATTCTGTTTACTCTGATTTCCAGCCAAATCCTTAGAATCACAATCAAAAGATACATTTCTGCCAAGCTTTTACATTTATTTGTGGCTAAAAACAATCCCAGCCCATGCTGTTTTGTGTGAAATGCCAAAGTTATCTCGTATTTTCTGTTCGTTTCATTTTGTATGCGCCTTTCTTTCTATGCCTCTCCTGCCAGATTCCGAGGAGCTACCTCATCCTACAGGAGGCGGTGATAGCAGAGAAGAAGAGGAGAGATGCTGACAGAGAGGTCCAGTACCTGACTGATGCTCAGTTACTCCAAATCATTGAACAGAACCCGGAGAGTGACATCAGAGATTATGAGGACCTGCAAACTGGTACGAAGACCGGAAATGAAACTATTTGTGTGAATCGTAGAACATTTATAGTTACTTGGGCGGATAGAGGGTGTATATACCCTGACTGGGGAAAAAGCTTACCATCACTCTCCTGCTATGCTGCATGGGCTAGCAGTTTATTAATGGCCGAGCTTCTTTTTTTCCAAAACACCACTGCATCATTGGACACAGACTCAGTATAGTTAGTTGTTCTTGACTTATCATCTGGGGTTGCTTCAGATGGTGAGGTTAAGGTTCAGCTGCACATAGATGTATCTATTTGAAGCATAAGACTGCTGTTCGTGTTCCAGCATATTTATCCTGCTTTGAAAGAAACGGCACTGAATTGATGACATTTGGCTTCTCTGTTCTTTGTTCTTCATCCAGCCATCGGCTTCTTGATTGAAACTGGAACCCTGCTGCACTTCCCTGACACCAGCCATGGCCTGTGTACTCTGTACTTCCTCTGTCCTGTGTGGCTGTCAGACTGCTTAGAGAGGATCGTACATCTGAACTCTTGTCGCCCTGTAACCAGGAATGGAGTGATCCAAGCTGAAGCCCTGAGTGTGAGCTGCAGAATGCAAGCTTTCAGTGTCTGTTGTTGTGTTTTAGTGCATATCCTAACCTTCTGTAGACATGATCTCTGCTGTGCAGAAGCTGTTGGACGGGACAGGCTTCACAGAGGAAACAAAGGAGCAGTATTTCCAGTTTTTGGCAAAGTTTGAGATAGCGCTGCCTGTTGCCAACCACAGGTAAAAGACTGAACAACCTCAAGTTCACTTGAGGTTATTTGGTGCCTATCCCCATTGGTCAATGGCTGAGAGACGGGGTCCACCCTGGACAGATCTTTCTATGTTATTATTATTTTAAAACAATTTAACATGGCCACCGTCGCTGATACATGAACCAGTAGAATGAGTAAATCTGATTTGTCAGCTGTAATTTTGTATTTGTTAACCTCAGAAAAGTAGAAATAAAATAAAGGTTTTTCCCTCTGTTTTGTCATTATGTAGTTGAAATGTTTTCACAGAACTTCTGCTGACGAAACAACAAGTTTTCCCGTTATTTTCAATAATAATAATTATATTGCCTTCAATAAAAGAAAAAAAATCACATCCAGATGTTCTCCATTCAGTAAAAAAAATTTTGTGTGTCCTGGGTGTCACATAAAGTGATATTATGTGACGGCTGTTTCTGGCTGGCATTCAGAATATGACCGATTACTTAGAACTTCGTCTTTCTTTTACAGCAGCTCCAGTAGCCAGTAGCACACGCAATTTACTGAGTTAAATGGTACGGACCGAATTGGTTTTGCACATCTTATCCATCGCGGATGCAATCTTTGTAGATCACCTGCACACGCCTCTTACTGCTCGCACAGTTTTTTTTCTCCCATCCAATTTAGCTCTCCTTATTTGGAAATGACTTTTGACTTTCAGAAATATTCACTTTGCTCCCAGTCAGATTCCTTCAATGCAGTATGTAAGCTTTGAAGGAACAACAATAATCAAATGCATGCTATCTTAAAATGATTTGAAGAAATTACTTATGAATATTGGAAATGTAGAACTTGGTGAAATATTACTGAATAAAAGTTGAGTTTTTATCAGTTTCTTTATAGAGCAACACTTCACTTTACCTTTCATTTTAATTTAATCCACATTAATTCAATGTCTCTCTCTCAAATCTATTTCCATACAGTTGAGTTTAAGTGATTAAATCTTTAGATTTGCTGGTCATTTATTTTCCCTTTTAATCCTTTCTGTAGCTACTTGCTGCCACACCTCCTTCCTCCAAAGCCAGCCATGGATATCCACAGCTTCCACCAGCACACCAACAACACCCTGCAGCGTCTTTTTAAGATGAGCTTTGTTCCTGCAGGATTTTGGGAGCGTTTCATCGCCAGGATGCTCATAAGCCTCACAGAGATGGACCTTCAGGTGCATGTCCCATCGAGTCCTCAATTATCACCCACATCACTATAGTGACGTCTTCATTTTCAACCTAATTATTGTGATCTTGCAGTCTTTAGATCCGCTCAAAAAAAGGAGCCAGAATCGCAGGGGTTCCCTGATCTACAGCTTTGCTGGTAGCCAGCAGAGGAACCGATGCAGCACCTTCAGAGTCCGACGCAGCCAGACTATCTACTGGAAGGAGGGGCTTCTGGTCACTTTTGATGGAGGTTACCTCAGGTCAGAATGGGGGGCTCATGCATGGTATCCATTTATAGAGCGATTATGGAAGCAATTTTGGTTTAGAGGAAGTAGAGCTGGGAAACATTATTACTCAGAAAGCATAAAGAGATGTGAACATTTGCTAGAAGGACTCTGTAGCACAACTGATCAGTTTTTAAAGAATTTTTTTAATCTCAATGAACAGCTGTTTTTAGGTTGATCCTCAGCCAAGTTAGAAATTACTGAGTCCTATAGCCTGAGAGAAAAACCTAGGACACCATCAAAGCATGTGTCTTTCTAATATATTTGGACATATGGATATTTAACATCAATTTGACAACACAGTGAAATTTAGGTAATAACACTTAATTAAAACTATATGTTGGTGAAGATTCTCAGTCATCCAGGTCATTATCAATCCAAAATAAGGTTAAAAAATAAAACAACTGGACTTCTATTCTGAAGCTGAAGACGTTTCCCTTCCCATCCAGGAAGCTTTCTCAATTCAAAATGTCTGGAGTAGTGTGGAGTTCCAAGCTTCATAAGCCCCATTTACACGACCCTTTTTTAACCGTGCCGAGAACGGTCCGAGCTCGGTAACTGAGATAACTATCGAGTGTAAATGCAAACTGAACTGAACCGTGCCAGACACAACCAAACCACGCTAAATCTAGACCAGTTTGATAGGTGGGTTCTGCCCGGTTTTTTAGTGGCACGGTTCTCAGATAACAAAAGCCCCATTTACACTACCCTTGTTAAACCGATCCATGCCGAGCTTGGTTCTGACGACCATTTACACATCACACTAGCACGGTTCCTTGCCTCCTAGTGACGATCTACCGTACTACTGCTCTCTAGGTTTGAAGGAGGGACTCAAGCAAATCAAAGTGGCGGCGCCCGTAACATTCAGGAAGAATTTACATGACGGAGTCGGATTTTGGGACGTGGATAAGACAAACGAACGTCTAATAAGGATTTACAGACGCAGGAAACAACAAAAGACATTGAGGTTCATCACACTGCTAAGCAGAATCATCACTGGAAATCGTGTGGCACGGGAGGGAAGATAGTATTTTTATGAATGTCTGAAACCGCGAAATTAGTCAGCTGACTGTAAAGAGATGACGCGGTCTGCTCATGCGCTCTTTGTTATCTGAGAACTGGGCCGAGCCCATACCTCGAACTGGTCTAGATTTAGCGCGGTTCAGTTGTGTCTGGCACGGTCCAGTTCAGTTTGCATTCCATTTACACTCGAAAGTTATCTCAGTTACCGAGCTCGGACCGGTCTCGGCACGGTTAAAAAAGGGTAGTATAAATGGGGTAAAAGAGCCCATAAGCAGACCGCGTCATCTCATTCATAAAATGTGGTATTTCATAAAAGTATTTCATAAAAATACTAGCTTCCCTACCGTGACACACGATTTCCAGTGATGAACCTCAACGTCTGTCGTTGTTTCCTGCGTCTGTAAGTCCTGATTAGACGTTCGTTTGTCTTATCCACGTCCCAAAAGCCGACTCTGTCAAGGCAATTTACCAAAGGTTGCCTTCTTCGCCTGACTCTCCGCAAACAACGAAATATCACAATTATAACAAAGCATAACTTCCTGAATGTCACGAGCGCTGCCATTTTTATTTGTTTGAGTCCCTCCTTCAACCCTAGAGGGCAGTAGTACCGTAGATCGTCACTAGGAGGCGAGGAACCGTGCTAGCGTGATGTGTAAATGGTCGTAAGAACAAAGCTCGGCACGGTTAACTGATCCAAGCTCGGTCCGAACCTCGGCATGGATCGGTTAAAAAAGGGTAGTGTAAATGGGGCTATAGATGTGCTGGCAGGCCTTGTTAGAGCTTAGATTCACATGTAAATTCACCTGGAACTGATTGGCCCAACAATGGAGAGTCGTTAGGCTCATCATTTGCCTGGCTCACAGGAGGAATATTGTGGTTACATTTATGGAGGTGTAATGCGGTACCGCGCACGTGACGTCACGGCCTTAAGAGTAACGCCCCTTTTGCCGCACCGGTAGGGCAAACAGTCGTAGAACGCACATACAAACCAGCCATTACAAGCGCAACAGAACCAGCGATATGACCGACTTTGCAGCCATTAAACTTACCCAAGACGATGTCCCAGGCGCACGGTTTACTGGTCGCACTGCGGAAGAGCACACCAACCTTCAGCTGAAACGGTGGCTTGAGTGTCGAGGGCTCAAAAAAACCGGAAGACGGGCCGAGTTGATTCAACGGTAAGCTTTGTTTTTTTCCCTGCTCGGCGTTCATGCCTTTGTTATGATTTCCACCGTGCTCCGTTCACGTCGGCCTTTTTTGTTTGTTTGCAATCAACGTCCAGGAATCTGCATATCTTGCCAATAGGTAGCTACAAAACGATTGTTCACATCTCAGAATCTTTCGCTTAAGAGATTCAGGGCGTTTGTTTTTGAGTAAGCGATCCCGGTAGCAGGGTACCATGTTAGCGCCTGCTAACATGCTAGCCTATATGCTATCATCACCCTTTCCACCGACAAAATGCTTGCTACATATGTAGGTGAATTTGGTAACTTTTTCCGGGTTGAAATGTTGTGTAGGCCGCCCGCACAAGTGTACCCAACGCACACATTTCTCCTTGGCACTCTTGAGTTTCGGGAAGAAAACATCCTTCATATGCGGCCGATCAGCGTACCTCGAGTCGCTGTTGCACGTCCCATAGCAACAATGTTTATAAACCATGGTCTTAGATTTTGGAAAAAGCAGTCGTTTACCGAGTAAAACCTAGGCTAACGCACGTCTCTTCCACAGCAAAACAGCGGCGCGTTTGGGAGTTTGCCCTACTGCGTACCACGTGATGTGACGTCATCGTGACGTTGTGTTTCTAAAAATAGCTCGCGCGCGGTACCGCATTGGGGTGAAACTTAGCAGGAATCATACCTATAGCTGTGTTGTAAGTTTTTGAAAGATGAAACCTGAGTCCTCCTCTGTTTAAAGTTGTTTTTTCTCGCTTTACGTAAATGGCTTCCTTCACCCCTCCCTCAAACCATCTGTCTTCTCTGTCCAAAATGTGAACATTTTGGTCCTCAAAAGAGTGTCCTTTGGTCTTGACGTGCAGGTGGGCATGATTGTTGATGTCCAGTTGTTTTATTTTTAAACCTGTTTTTGGTTTGATTAAAACAAAAAAGCATTTCAAATGTTGTGTAAAATGGCTTCTTAAAAATGCAATCCTAATGACCTGAATATTAGGACACTCCCTCATTTATTCCTTCTCAAAATGGCTAAAATGGCACACATGTATCACTTCAGTTGCACGTGATGAGAACAAGGTTGCTCAGCATTTTGAGGAGTGTTACCCTGTTTAAACCTCAGAAATTTAGTTTGGTGCTCCTGATTGTTGAGGTGAAAGTTAACACCTAGGTTAGATTGAGAGAGCTGTCTGGTGCCTTCAGTGAGAAGACCACAGCAGCTTATGAGTCTGGTAAGGGATTTAAAGAGTTCTCAAAAGAACGTGAAATTAGCCATTCCCCTGGACTTAAACAAAGCTGACGAGTGATGCAAAAAAAGTTTCCATTGGACTGACCTCAGGCTCTTGCTGCTGTATAAATAAATGACATGTCTGTACAACCAGAGGGATGCAGCACAAGTTTAAGTTTCATTGAAGCTGTGCAAGGAGGACAGATCTCTAAGAAAAACACAAAGGCCTGGCTGAAGTTTACCAGAGCCCGAGTAGACAAAGGTTGTGTAAAGATTTTCTTTGGATAGATGAGTCTTAAAATGAATTATTGTCACAGCAGAACAGATGACATGCTTGGCATCAGTCAAATACAACATTTCAGTACAGAACCAGCAGTAAAGGATGGAGGTGGAACAGTCATGGTATGGGGATGCTTGTTATGCAGTCCAATCTGAATGAGACCGTGTATCAGCGTGGAAGCTCAGATCTTGTTCTCACTGAGATGCTGCGGACTGGTGCCTGGGGCGAGAATCGTCCTGCTGAAGTTGTTTCAACAAAGAGGATAAAACTAGCTATGAGGGGATAGGGATAGACAGATTAATTATTTATGTTTACCTTTAATTAAATCTTGTTCTTGTTTCAGAGATAAAAGAGATTAAAAGTGGATGTGTTAACTTTTCTGTTCAAAGTACTGAATATAAAATAGGGCGGCATTATATTTGTACATTTATCATATTAGAAAAAAAGTCCAATGTAAATTAACAGCAGCTGTTTCAGCCACTGTTAAAGATTTAAAGGATGTGGTAACATGTTCATGTTTGCAGTGTGGAGTCATCGGATGTTAACTGGAAGAAGACGAAGAGCGGAGGCATAAAGATCATCTGTCAGTCCGACATGAGAGATTTCTCTGCCATGGCCTTCATCACTGACCATGTCAACTCCCTGATCGAACAGTGGTTTCCTGGTCAGTGCACCTGCCGCTTCAACCCACAGTCTATAAAATAATGATCCTTTCTCAAGAGCACACATTTTTGCTTGAACATGAGGATTGTTTTATTCTCACTCTCCGATAGTGTCCTGCTCTCACTTAAAGGTCAAACAGAAATGAAATGATGCGTGTTGTGTCCTAATGATACTGTACATGCTCTGCTACAGTTTGACAGCCAGGAGCACATATTAAACCTCCTGTCAGAGTCGCACACTTCCAGGTTGCTTCTCTTTGCTGCTCTTGATCCAATTGTGGTGGTAAACCCGCCATGTCGGAATTCCAGTCAGTACTGTAGATGTACTGGGATGTCACGGACTAACAGGATTCAGCTACACTTGGTGTTAAACACTGCATGACAGCAATCTATTGCATACTACACAGCTGGTTTGGTTTAAAATTCATACAAAATGCTTTTTGTGTTACCCAAAAATACCCCCAAAAAAGAAACACTAAGCCCTCTTTTTCAGGAGGATTTAAGTGGGAGTATGAAAGTGTCGGCCCACTTTTAGCTGTTCTACTAGCTGAAAGTGGTGTTGATGTTCGTATGTCTGCACAAAATTGTTCAACTGAGTGATCTCTTGCATCTATTTAATACTGGAGTAGGCCTATTATTTTCCTGCAGGTCAGGTTTTATGCTTGTGCTCCATGAAACATGGTCTCATCATTTATTTTGTCTTCCTGTCCCCTATTCTAGCTTTGACAGCCACTCAGAGTGATGGGAGTCTCCTCATTGAGCAGTATGTGCCCTGTTCTCTCTGTGGCCCGTGGGATCAGCCACTGCAAGAAGAGGGCAGAAGAAGAGAACCAGAGGTCCATTACTTCAACATGGAGGACTGTGTGCTGGCTGCTGTGGAAAAGGAGTGCATCATCTGTCCTCAGCATCCCGACCAGCCAGTCCCCTTACAAGAGCTGGTGCCAGAACTCTTTATGACCGACTTCCCTGCCCGGTAAAAACATATATTTAAACAACTCAATGCATTTTATCTCTGGAAAGTTGTTCACAGGTTTGGCACCAACTGATGAGGGCTTTAATGATTCAAATATGAAGATTAAACTGATTAATCATAGGCATACTGGTTTACAGTGGGAGATAGGCGGTCACAATGAATTAGGATTCATCTTTAATTGACTTTTTATTTCATACTCGGTAAGCAGTAAAAGTCTGTTTTGGAGGGGGGGAAAAAGATGCCAGGAGGAACATACATATCATGTAATGTTTTCTTCTGTTGGCCAAACTGACCGTTGCTTACTTTAAAAGGCATCATGCTGATTGTGGCCTGATCCATAACCAGAACATCATCCCTAACTGTATCAAAACCCTTGTTAAAATTTTATTTAGTTGCACCTAAAGTCTAACCTAAACCTACCCTTTAGGTAATCTGCATGAAGCACATGACACAAAGCTCTGCGGATATTAGTCCCACATGATGAGTTGTGCAGTTATGGTCTCGCTGTATCAACGTGTAAGATGCATATAACATGATGATCTGTAAAGGTCAGGTGGTCACTTGCACATCATGTTCTGCTAGAACACAACACACTCTCAGGAGACATTTCACTAGAAATATCCACAATGTAGGACCAAGAATCAGGAGTCTTTATGTAACCATAATGAAATTTTGGTGGGACACCAGTTCAGAATTCACAAATGACACACAGACACAAATCAAGACATGATGTTCAAGTTTACTGCATCAACAACACCTCTGAGGAACTAAAAGTGTGCAAATAGTCCTTAGCATCTGATAAGAGTTAAATGTTCCATTAAATAAAGACAGATGGCAGTCTCTTTACAGAACAATGGCAACTGCATTAATGTATCAGACAACGATTATTAATGATTATTAGCAAAAATTTAAATGTTCTAGTTAAAGGTCTGTGCAATGTCCATGGATGTCAAAACATACCCCGATAAACTAAGTGTGCAAAAAGACATTAGCATATGAGAGTCGGTGTAAACCTTGATCAGATCAGGAACCAGTGGAACCAGTAGCAGGTTTGTAAACATGTAAACAGACTATGAACTGGGCTGGTGATTTACTTTACTCTCAGCAGGGGGCGATAGCCTGGCTCTTTTCTGGACTCTTTTAGCTAAACAATGTCCAGATCTTGTAGACGGCATCCCACAATCCCCTGCGCTATCCTCACCGCCCGTGCTAAATCCTTCCTCTCCTCTGCCAGGCAGCTCCCATACCACATTGATGCTTTCAATTGTGGCTCTATAGAAGTTTATTTGGAGCTGAGTTGAAAGTCCAGTCTGTTTCAGTTTCCTGAGGAAGAAGAGCCGTTGTTGGGCCTTCTTTACCAGGTGGGAGGTGTTCACAGTCCAGGAGAGGTCAGAGGAGATGAATGCCCAGGAACTTTATGCTGTCCACACGCTCCACCAGCGTGTTCAGTCTTCTTGGACCTCTTGTAGTCCACCGTGACCTCCTTGGTCTTGCTGGTGTTCAGGATGAGGTTGTTCCTGGAGCACTGCTGTGTCAGATTGTGGACATCCTCTCTGTAGTGGGTCTCACCGTTGTTGGATACAAGACCCACCACAGTGGTGTCTTCCACAGACTTCACAAACATGTTTGTAGGCTCAATAGCAAAGCACTTGTGTGTGAAGAGGGTGAAGAGAGCAGGGCTGCGGAAACAGCCCTATGGTGTGCCAGTGTTGAGGATGAGAGGGGGAGATGTGAGTTTCCCTATCCTCACCCCCTGGTGTCTTTAGGTGTGGGACGTAATAATTAGCTATATTTTAAGTGAGTGTGTTTGGGTGTGTTGTCAGGTTGTTTCTGGAGAAGGCTCAGCTGGAGCTCTCTGAGGAGGAAAAGGACATTCTTGGTCAGGGTGGCAGTGGGACCATCATCTACAGAGCGAGATATAAAGACCAACCTGTTGCTGTGAAACACTTTCATTTCAAGAGATGTCGACAGCTGACGGTGACCAGTGATACAGGTGGAATATCTTTTTTCTTTTGTATTTTGGCTTTTGAAAGTTACTTTCAGTTTGGAATAATATTTATGTGAATATGTCATACCTGGGAGGGCATAGCAAAGTGTACACGGTACAACCATTACACTTCACAGAACTGTCTTTCATTATACCATGCACATATTGCTGACTTTACAGTTGTTACAAACCTTCATCTAAAACCCAGGAAATGTTCAGCTGTGAGTTCTTTCTCTGTCTATATTCTGTTAAACCTTGAACTTCTTCACATGAAACAGTCGAAATGGCTTAAAATAACAATCAATACAGAATCCAGCCTTCTAGTGACAATTCAATAGACAGTGCACTTGAAAGGTATTTGTCTCTTACATATTTTTTTCAGTTTTTGCTATTTTTGTCAAACCTTAATGTATTAGACTATCCAACAAAATGTAATATCAAAGACCATTTATTAAGGGGAAAAATGTCTACCAATCAATTACTCTTATGGGAGTCTCAAAATAACCCAGAGCACCTAGTTACCCTTTTCCATGAGCTCCGCTTGGCCCTGCCCTACTCAGCTCCGCCACCAGCTCTCCTCTCTGATTTTAACCCAAAGAACCCTTGCCTGAATCAGTGCAGTATAAATATCCAACATCCAATCGGTAAAAATAATTCCACTGTCATCAAAGGTTTGCGGTTTTGTGCTTTAAAGTTCTTATCATCGTTCTTGCCATGGCTAAGGCAAAAGCTTCTTCATGAAGCCCTAAATTTTAACTCCGTAAGGCAAAATTTGGAGCAGATCAGACAGTCTCACCCTCCTCTCTGTTTCTGTCTGATAATGTTCTGAAAACACTCTAGCTAGACCTTATCTGAATGGAGGGAATTTGGAGGAGTGGAGCCTTGTCAAAGTGCAGTCTAACATCTAATTGAGATACCCAACTTGACAGTAAACAGGCAGTTCATGTTGGAAAACCCTCCAATGGGGCTTATTTAAACCAATTCTACATGTAAAGGTGGGTCAACATTCCTCCACAGTGATGGAAAAAACTCATCACTAATTGTCAATAAGGCCCACAGATCTAGGTGGGTTTAGATAGCTTTTTTACCCTTTAATTAATTAAATCATTTTAAAACTGCATTTTGTTTTTCCGCAGGTTATTTTCCACAGGTTATTTAGTTTTATTCTGATTCATCTAATTGCAACAAAAAAGCAAAAACAAAACCTCTGTAAGGGGACAAAGATTCTTTCACTGCATTGTCCATTTTTATAAAATATAAAGTGAAGCTCTCAGGTGTTTTTTTCCCCTTGTTTGGGAAAGTGAGGTCACAGTTGAACATCTAGAATATTTTATTCGCTTATTTTCTTCCTGTATTTCGTCAGGAAATCTAATTTGAGGCTGATGATGGAGAGTTTACCCTTAAAGTATTTACTGGTCTGGGAACGATTTTTATAAT
Source organism: Fundulus diaphanus (assembly GCA_037039145.1). Taxonomy (NCBI): domain Eukaryota; kingdom Metazoa; phylum Chordata; class Actinopteri; order Cyprinodontiformes; family Fundulidae; genus Fundulus; species Fundulus diaphanus. The sequence continues at coordinate 53,132,031 of CM073122.1, forward strand.
CGAAAGGTTATACCAACAGAGTCACACCTGTGACGCCGGATGACCACTCAGAGGCTATATAGCCTGGTGTCATCCTTGGCTCTGTTCCTACAGAATCTTCTCGCAAGGATTCTGAGTGACAGAGAAGCTCTGGCGGTCATCCGGGATTCATAGAACCGTAGTTACATACGTAACTTTCGTTCTATTTCATCCCTCCTGATCGCCAGAGGGCGGTGCTGAAAGCACTGAATGACTAATGCCAACTATGTCACAAGGAATCCTGAGCACATTCCTCACTGAGAGGGCCCAGCAGAACCTTGTAAAAGGACCTGACCCAGTGGATGAGGGACAGTCACATTGACATTGTAGAACCTCGTGAAGGTGGTCGGGGAAGCCCATGATGCAGCAGCACATATTGCTTCCAACGGGGCCCCTCTCAAAGCCGCCCAGGAAGCAGAGACGCTCCTGGTGGAATGTAACCTCACACTGACTGGCAGGGAGCAGCGACCTGCAGCGTAGGCATGGTAGATGACACTTACAATCCAATGGGACAGACGCTGCTTGGAAAGAGGGCAGCCTAACCTCGGACCCCCATAGCATAGGAAAAGCTGGCCCGAGCGTCTTAGATTTGCGGTGGCCGCAATGTATGCCTCCAATGCCCTTACTGGGCACAACAACTCAGACGCATCCTCAGTTGCACCTGACTGAGGCTGAAACCGAGCCAACCGCAATGGCTGGTTACGGTGAAGAGGAGACAACACCTTAGGCACAAATGCAGTATTATGCCACAGGGTAACACCGGAACCATCTGGAGCCCACCTGATACAGGTAGGGCTGACAGAGAGAGCATGCAGCTCACTGACCCTCTTAGCTGAGACGATAGCCAACAGAAAAGCAGTCTTGCAGGAAAGCCACTTGAGGTCTGCTTGTGCCAATGGCTCAAAGGGAGGGTGGCACAGAGCCGCCAGAACCAATGGTAGATCCCAATCGGGCACTCATGGAGCCGGCAGCGGGCGTAACCTACGAGCACCGCACAGAAAAAGAGAGACCAGATCATGGCGCCCCACTGTACGGTCGTCGACAGGTAGGTGACAACATGAGATTGCTGCAATGTACACCTTAAGGGTCGAAGGAGAGCGGCCCTTATCAAGAAGAGACTGGAGGAACTCCAGAATAGTGGGCACTGAGCAGGTAACCGGATTCTCATCGCGGGCAGAGCACCACTGAGAAAAGAGACGGCATCTGTTATCATACTGCAGCCTAGTGTAGGGCGCCCTCGCACTCAATATGGTGTGTCTGACAGGATCTGAACACCCAGTCAGCCTCCCAGGGGCCATGCCCACAGCTGGAGATGTTGAGGGTTGGGGTGCCATATCTGTCCCCCCAACTGAGACAGCAGATCCCTCCTTGTTGGAAGACGCCATGGAGTACTGAGACACAGACTCCAAAGCAGCGGGAACCACGGGCGTGCTGGCCAGAACGGAGCTACCAGCAACACCCTGTGGCCTTCCTCGAGAACCCTCCGTAGAGTAGGCCAACTCAGCGAGAAGGGTGGAAAGGCATACGGGAGAACCCGTGGCCATGGATGAGCCAGCGCGTCCTGGCCCAGTGCGCCCGCGACCCCTGTCAGGGAATACCATAGGGGACAATGGGTCGACTCCTCTGTGGCAAACAGATCTACCTCTGCCTGGCCAAAGAGGTTCCAGATCATGCGCACTACGTCGCGGTGAAGAGACCACTCTCCCGGAGCAGGTGCCTGGCGGGATAGAGAGTCTGCAACCTGGTTCTGCCGCCCTGGTAGATATTCTGTGCGCAGGGTGGACAGACGGGGAAACGCCCATTCCAGGAGATCCCTGGACACCTTCAGGAGGCGTGCCAACCTGGTGCCTCCCTGGTGGTTGATATGGTAAACAACAGCGGTGTTGTCCGTCCGAACCAACACATGCCTTCCCTCTAGGTGGGGCAGAAGGCACCTGAGGGCCATGTGCACAGCCCGCAGCTCCAGCACGTTTATGTGCTCGGTGCGCTCCCTTGGACCCCAGAGACCCCGAATCACTCTGTGTTGCCAAATGGCGCCCCAGCCCATGGGGCTGGCATCCGTGGTGACCACTTCCCTTCGACACACCACTAACCCCATTGGAACGCCAGTGGACAAAATGGTCCTGTCCCGCCAAGGAGCTAGGGCACGAAGGCACATCCTCGTCACCATGAGCCTGCGACGCCTGTGCAGCCTGGCGTCTAGGCGAAAGCTGTTGAGCCACCGCTGCAAAGGACGCAGAAGGAGCAAACCCAAGGGCACGACACGAGTGACTGATGTCAGTTTGCCCAGCATTTGCTGGAAGATGCTGTAAGGAAACTGCCTGCCCAGCCTGAATCGACCAAAGAGCTGGAGTATGGCGTCCACCCTGTGAACAGATGGACGGGCCTTCATGGTAGTGGTGTCCAGATGCAGCCCAGGAAAGGTGGTTGTCTGAGATGGAACCAGACAACTCTTTGCAAGGTTGACTTTGAGGCCTAACCGTGACACCTGAAGAAGAACCCGGGACGTATCCCGAGAGGCAGCTACCTGAGTGGGAGCACAAAGAAGCCAGTCGTCCAGGTATGGCAGAATCCTGACTCCGGAGGCCTGCAGAGGAGAGAGGGCAGCTTTCACGCATCGAGTAAACACCCTCGGGGAAAGGGAGAGCCCGAATAGGAGCACCCGGAATTGCCAATGGCGACCCCGATAAGCAAACCTGAGAAAGCAGCGATGTTCTGCCGCAATAGGCACATGAAAGTAGCCGTCCGTCAGATCTATTGACGTAAACCAATCCCCTGCCACAACAGTCTGAAGGACCTCTGCTGTGGTGAGCATGTGGAAGGGAAGGACTTTCAGGTACTGATTGAGTCCCCTTAGATCTAAAATGGGGCGAAAAACGGCAGTCTTTTTTGCCACGAGGAAGTATGTTGAATAGAAGCCTCTGGGTTGCCGCAGAGGATCCACAGCCTTGATTGTTCCCTTGGCCAGGAGGGCGGAAAGCTCCTGGTCTAGTGCTAGGGATTTCACCGGGTCGGTGATCATAGTAATTTTGACCCCGCGTGAGAGGGGGGGCCGCCGTCGGAACTGAAGCCTGTAGCCATGGGTTAAGGTGGCAACTACCCATGGATCCACAGTGTGAGCAGCCCAGAAATTCAGCTGCTGATGGGAAAAATGTCCGACGGCTGGCCCGGTGGCATCATCTTCTATCCCCTTGGCCCCTGGGAGCCCTGGGGGGAGGGCGTCCAGGATCTGAGGCCCGGGTTTGTCTAACTGGGTGGCCGACTGGCTCACGACAGACCCTGCTGGGTCTCTGCCGCACATCACGGGGATAGGAATCACCAGGTCTATCACCAGTCCGGGACCGTGGCCGAACACTGGGGGTAGCAGCAGGGCGCCCCGAACGCTGAGGAAAGGGGGGGTACTCTTGCGAAGGCCAGAAAGCTGCTGGCTGGTCTGGCGTGCCTGAACAGTCCGCTCCAGCGCTTCCAGGGCAGCTGATCCAAACAACTCCCCTGGCACAACCGGGACACCCCTGAGGGTCCTACGGCATGCCTCAGTGAGAGGAGACTGTGCAAGCTAGACCTGTCTACGAGCTTGGACAAGGAATGACATGACACGGCCAAGCTCTCTGGTCATCAGCACAAAGGCCTGCAACGCTGCGTCGCTAAAACCAACCGCTGCAGCTGCACCACCAGCATCCTCAACCGATGCAGAGAGGGCGAACATGAGGGAGTTGCCAAGGCGGCCAGCACGCGCTCCTGCATTGTATGCCTTACACAGGAGGTCATCTGTAACCCGACATTGAGTCCGTGGGCATCTGACGTCAGGACGCAGGGCTTCATCTGGCGACACAATCAGCGAAGCGACAGCGGGTTCAACTGCTGGCATACGGTCCAGGCCGGCCTTCACCGACTCATGCATGGCAGCTAACACCCGACCGTCTGAGGAGAGCCGTGATAACACTCTCGGGTCCTGCTAACAAGCGTACAACTCCTTAAGGTACTCCTCTGATGAAGGTACAGAAAAGGGAGTAGGAGCCCGTCCGCGCCTGAAAAAGGCACTCCCGGATTCAGAGACATCTCCTTGTGGGAGTTTCAGCTGCAGCTGCTTCAGGGCCATGGACATGACATCCCGCATGGAACTGTCACAGGCCTCCCCAACTGCACTCTTTGATGAAAATGACCCAGTGTCAGAGGCTTGAGAGGACCCTGCCTCCTCCTCAACTCTAAAATGAGAAGCAGAGGCAGCCAGAGATATGACGTCCTCCTCCGCAACTAGTTCATAGGAGCAGGTGGGGAAGAGAGCCCAGCCACTGGAAGAGAGGCATCAGACTGACGTGTCTGCAACAAAGACTTCATCTCTGCCAACTCCGCCGACAACTGCTCCACCCTTGTGGCCAGGCCCTGGTCAAGTTTGGCCCGTCTCCTCCGAGGGGGGGTGCTGAGACCGCGGTCCCACCACGGCGCTTAGAACGCCTGGGGGGATCCACCTGTCCAGAGGGCGGAAGGTCAGAGCCCTCCTGGGGGCACACCTGGGCCAACCGAGCCACCCTCACTGCTTTTGGCATAAAAATACAATTCATGCAGGGGTTCTCGGAAAGCGCCTCCACAAGGTGCTCATGTCCAAGGCAGGTAGGGCACAGGTCGTGGCCATCCTCTGCCTGGAGGACAGCCCCACAATCCATGCAGCTGTGGGAGCCATCCATGTCGATGGTCGACACAGCTCAGCCCCATTAAGAAATGAAAATGAGCTAAAATCGGGAGAGGGGGCGCGAACGCAGCCGTCACAAATTATAGCAGAGCCACGAGAGAGGCTGCAAACACAAGGAGGCTGATATTGGGAGACGGGGCGAACACGGGGCGGAAACGCTACCCTCACCAGGTATAAAACTAATAAGCCAAAAGGAGCTAGCGACGTTAGCCGTACTCAAGCTTCAGTAAATAAAGCTGGTCACACTGGGAGAGGGGCCGAACACGCTGCCGTCACCAGGTATAAACTAACAAACAAAAGGAGCTAACAACGTTAGTCGTTTTCAAACTTCCGTAGATTAAATGTGTCACACTGGGAGAGGGGGCGAAAACGCTGCCGTCACCAGGTATAAACTGGTAAACCAAAGGAGCTAACAACGTTAGCCGTACTCAGACTTCGGTAAATGAAGTTGGTCACACCGGGAGTAGAGGCGAAAAACGCCGCCGTCACCAGCACTCAATCAAAACAGCCCAAGCTGTAGGTAACACGGTAACAAGAAGCCGTGAGCTGGGAGAGGGGGCGCGCACGCTACCGTCACAAACAAACAGCTTACTTACCTTCCGAAAACTTCCAAAAAACTTCCAACAGATCAACCCGTTGCAGCCCTGGGAGGGCGGAGGAAAACCGCAACTCCACGAGAGATGGAACAGAGCCAAGGATGACACCAGGCTATATAGCCTCTGAGTGGTCATCCGGCGTCACAGGTGTGACTCTGTTGGTATAATTACTCAAACTGCGCATGCCTGAAGGGAACATTCAGTGCTTTCCGCACCGCCCTCTGGCCGTCAGGAGGGATGAAATAGAACTTACCAGCTGCTGCTTACTTAAACAGGAGAGTTTGATGATTGCCTGACATTAGGAAACTCTTGTTATTTTCCTCCCTCCTCAGATACCATGGTGAAGCACCTGCAGTTTGTCAATGCATGTCGCAGCTTCTCAGACTTTCGTCAGGAGGCCAGTATGTTGCATTCTTTGCAGCATCCCTGCATCGTCTCTCTGGTGGGCATCAGCATTCATCCGCTATGCTTCGCCCTGCAGCTAGCTCCTCTGGGTAGCCTCAACACCGTGCTGGAGCAGAAGCACAAAGGCAAAAGTACGTAGTACCGTCTCCGTCCGCTGATTTCCATGGTAAAATTGCTATAACCTTTTTTTTCAGTTTTAATTAAAAAGTATGTGGATTTCTATTTCTTGTCTAGGCTCAGACTACATGCCTCTTGGTTACATGCTAACCTTTAAGGTAGCCTATCAGGTCGCAGCAGGACTGGTGTACCTGCACCGAAAGAACGTCATCTTCTGTGACCTGAAATCAGACAACATCCTGGTGTGGTCTTTGGAGGTCTGTATGTGGATAAATATCACATTTGGGTTCATTACACAAAAGCAGTGATCCCATGCCTACAATCAGCAGACTCATTAAACTTTCCTGTTCTAGTTGCACGATCCCATCAACATTAAACTGTCTGATTATGGGATCTCCCGGCAATCCTTCCATGAAGGGGCATTGGGAGTTGAGGGAACGCCGGGATACCAGGCTCCCGAGGTCCGACCAGGCATCGTGTATGATGAGAAGGTACAAAGCTCCTCCTCTTTACTAAACTCAGCAAACCCTGTTGTATTTTTATTTATGGTTCACTGTGTAGTTAGGCAAGGGGCGCCTGTTTGCTGGTCTTTTTCTTCTGCTGTGTTTGACCCATTTAGCACAGAAAGGATGGGCAAAAATTTCAGACTCTAAATTCCCAAAGCTGGTCCTAAAGGTCTATAGTTGTATTTTCAGCACAAAGGAAGCTTTCCAAAATGTGTAATAAGGGTGCTGACTACAAAGGCACAATGCACTTTCCAGATTTTTGTTTGCAAAAAAAAATTCCTTCCACTTCACAGTTGTATCCTACATTATGTCTGCAACTCACAAAAACCAGAGCAACACAATATTTACAGTTAGGCCCCAAATGACTCAGTATTAGATTTACAATAATCTCTATATTTTACCGACCTCTGATTAATGCACTGGAGAAGCCCAGCCAGAGACCCGACTTGAAGCTCATAGAAACCTGCAGAGGGAGCTATAGATCAGGGTGATTGTTAGTCACATACCTGGAGCTCATCACCAAAGATACATTGTAAATACCAATGGAAACGTGCAAAAAGGGTTTGATTGTTGTAAGAAAGTTCCTCTTTGGATTGTTGAGAAGAATATAAAGAGCTTTCCACATCCGTGTGGTTTTATATGTAAATAAAAAGAGAAATTATTTATTTCAAAGTTGATCCTCCTTTTCCATTGTCCTACTTCCTATCAGAAACGAACTCTTTGGTTCAATCAAAATGCTTGTAAATCTATCGCTGCTGGGGGTATGAATAGTTTGGCTTAGTGTAGTAAAAATATTTTGACCTAATTGCTTGTTAAGGTCAGTTTCTGTTCTGCTTTTGCATTTGATGTAATCTATCAAACCGTGTTTGGACGTGTAGAACATGCAGCCTACTTAAATGCTCCTCCATGTTTTCTGCCGTCATCTCTTCATCAAGGTGGACATGTTCTCATATGGCATGGTGCTGTACGAGCTGCTGTCTGGGCAAAGGCCAGCACTGGGAAACCACCAGCTTCAGATAGCCAAGAAGCTCTCCAGGGGCATTCGGCCAGTGCTGGGTCATCTGGAAGAGGTTCAGTTCTACAGCCTCCACACTCTAATGACTGAGTGCTGGGACACCAAGCCTGAGAAGGTGAGTCTATCGCAGACCTAGCATTGGCTAGCTTAGCCATTAGTAATGAAACCTGAAGGGGTTTGTCTTGCTTTGCTTTGCTTTGTTGTCTTGGTGGATCCGGGGATGTCTCCTGGGACTTGTCTCCATGCCACCGACAGAATATATAATAGTAAATAGCTAGTAATGACAAAGGTTGGATTTTATTTTATCGTTATTTAAGGAACAGGTCATGTTTTTGAGTAGTTGTACTTTGAGGTATCATTTTTGCTTTTTATTCCTTGCTTCCTTGTGCTTGAAGTTACGCTTTGGTTAGAAGGGAAGGGAAGGTTTCCCGAGCAGACACTGAATCCAGACTTTCTTGCTCTGGATAATGACTCTTGCCTCTTCAGCAATATGTGTGGGGCCAAGAACAGTAAGCTCAAGAGGACACTCAGTAGTCCAGCCCCCTTTACCCTGCTCCCCCAAACTCCAACCCTAACCCACCTAGTCATCCTCTGTCATCACACTGTAGCTCAGTCCCAGTGGGAGCCCTGGAAGTCAGGTAAGAGGCAGCTGAGGGGCAGAACATTATCAAGATGGTCCGTCCTGAAGAACTTTGTGAACTAGTATCCTATTGCACCTTTTTATTCAGAGCTTTTGTTTGACTAAACAATCTGTCATGCTGAAATGATTCCTCTTCACTCTAGAGCAATTTATCTCCTTCAACATGCAAGTGTGAAACTAAAGGCAGTTGGGGAGTATGGTGTAATCATGTAAGCTAAAAAAGTAGATTCATGCATACAAAAATGAGGAAGTACAGTTCTCTCTAACGTGCAACCTCTCACAGGAACTAGCAGCTCTGTCAGTTGCTGAAGTTAGGAGGTGCTTTCATTTTAGATGTGAATAAAACACTAGTGGGTTAAATACTACACTCACCAAACTTTGGGATTTAAAGAGATAAAAAAATAAATGTAGCTACAATGAATAAGCCCTTTGAAATGCATAGAAGTACACTGTATATATTTTTAGTTTCATTCACTGAATGATAAATGTTTGCTACAATTAGGCCTTTTCATGTGAACTATAGGGGCATGAATGAGTTTTAATGAAAAACAGTTAAAGCTAGAATCTGCGATTTTTCCAGAAGTTTCTTTAAGTCCCTCTTTCAATAACTGCGCATGTGCAAGACCGTCTTACCTTGCTCTTCCACTCCTCAGGGGGATCGTGTGAAAATAATCTCCCAAATCCACTCTGGTCTTATTTCTTTCTACTGAGGCCTTCCTGTTCTCATAAACTTGTACGCGGTTTGTTTCTTTTGACTCTGAGCCATGTTCAAAGTATACGGTGAGAGCAGCGGAGCTACATTGAACATTGAAGCTAATCGCTAAGCTAACCGGATACACAAACACTAGACGTGCGCATGCGCAGCCAGCAAGCGGAGACTAACAAGGAATGTCGTCACTGCCGTCAGAGTGATTGACATGTTGGACAACCAATAGGAGCAGGACCAAACTTATGTAAACTCTAACCAATCCCTGCTCTTCGTAGCGAAGGGCAGGGATTGGTTAGAGTTTACAGGCCTGCTGCTCCTACAGAGATCAATTCTTTTTTTTAACCTCCTTTTTCTGAATACATAATGTATTTAATACTGTCAGGATGGAAGGACCATTTCAGCCAGTAGAACAAAAAGTGTTTCTGAACAGGATTACCAGTTTTAGCTTTGAAAAAATACCATTTACACAGTAAAAAATGTTCTATACATGTAAATCTTTAGAAAAGAAATCTGAATCAGTCAAATCTGTGGGCAGGTCAGAAGAAAGAAAACTAAAACTAGGAAAAGTCTGTTATGTGCCTCTATACTCAATGTGGTCAGATATGGTCCTGAGGTCTGGAAAACATTTAGCTATGGGTTCTAGAAATATCTCACATGTAATATTTGCTAAGGCACTGTGTGTGTGTGTGTGTGTGTGTGTGTGTGTGTGTGTGTGTGTGTGTGTGTGTGTGTGTGTGTGTGTGTGTGTGTTGTTTTTAGAGGCCAGTGGCATCACGGTGTGTGAGACAGATGGAGGAGCCCAGTTTCCCCTGCCTCAGGTATTTATTGTCCTGCGACAGCCAGTCGCAGCTCTTCCTGTCGCAGCTGCAGGGATACAGCGCTGTGTTCTGGCACGGAGACAACGACGACAGGTGTGTTTCAGCTCAGCTGGCCGCTCCTACCTGCTCTGCTAATCAAATGTCTTTGCAACAAAAAATGGTGATGCTAAATTAACCCAAATACAGACGTAAAGAGCATTTTTTTTAACCTGACAATGTTGTCAAGAAATGAATGACATTTTAATTTTAGTAGTTAGTTTTGGCTGGGAAACAAATGTTGTTTTTTGCCTTCATCATTTTTAGGTGATTTACAGCAAAGAACAATAAAAACATCTGATAAGTTTTAAATCCAGGAATTTCCTGTAAGGAGTGAAGATTTTCTGGTACTGACTCTTTTTCATCATAACTTACTGGATATCTGCTTCCTGCGATGACCCATACCTGTGATGAGTCAAACTTTGATGACCCATCAGTTTATTGGCTGCTATGAGAGCCACATAATATCAATTTGTGTAAATCGTTAAAGAGTCATGTGAATATTTAGCCTTCCCTGCTGGACTTTCTTGGCTCTTGATCTCCACACCTGGTTGAGGGTTCAGATTTCAGCCACTGACTTTTTTTCAGTTCTTTTTCTTTGATAAACGGTTCTCCATCACTCAAATACAGAGATCAGCATGAAACTGTTTCGGGATTACTGGAGGAAGATGGTCTTCAAGGATGTTTTTGATCTCACTCTTGATTCATGGCAGAGCTCTGTTAGCCCGCCTGCTTCCTTCCATCCTACAACTCTACACCACTCGGAACGTAAGGTTGAAGCTCACAGCCTTCCTTCAGACAAGCACATGTCCTTTGGTCAAAACGTACTGCAAAGGATTCAGTAGAGAAATTAACATGGTGGGCTGCTGCAGTCCATCTTTGTTCTTGTCAGCATGTCCTTGATGATTTCCTTGACTTCTCTGCTGTCCTTCATGCCATTAAGGCCTGTCCAGAGGTCGTCAGCTCAATACCCAGGATACGTGTGTGTGTGTGTTCCTGTGCAATGAAAGCAGCTTTCAAGCCCACCTGCAGGTGGTGTTAATTATACGTGTGGACCCCTGCAGGGTTTTTCTGTTTTTACTCTCCCTCCCCCTGCTCTCCACCAGCAGCTGGTTCCTAGAGGAGCCAACTGTGGGATGTGGTTGCCTCAAGGGCTGTGCTCTTCAAGCTGTCCTGCAACATCGGCTGTCTCTAATGTCTGCCTCACTTCCTGTACAGCCTCCATTTGGATTTTTTGTTTTGTTTTTATATATATCAAAGTCTCAAAGTTATTATTTGGGTTTCATCTATCCACTCTCTGCACCTTTAACGTTTTGCTTGTTTAGCCAGATTGTTTAAATAAATGAAAGAAAAACTCTGGTGAAAATGTTGCAACAAAGTCTGACTCCTCAGAAGAGAGAAGTGAGATGCATTGATAATGTTCACATTTCTTTCTTTATATTAGTCTTTAGCAGTTGTATATTGTTGGACTTCATTAATTTTGACTTTATTTTATCTCATCTGCACCACAGATGACATTTTCACCATGTGTTTTCCTAAACAATGAAAACGAGTGAATCTGTAGTCCTTGAGAGGAGCTGGATAACGCCCCTCCTCTCTGACTGGAGGAGGCAGTCTGAGCTTGGCAGTTACTGATATCTCCGTATTTCATGATATCTCCTTTTGATATCCGTTAGAGGTTTCTGCACACGGCTCTGCAGGTTGCTTCTTTCATGAACTTCTGCCATTCTGTTTCATTCTGCTTCTAAAGAAACTTTTCATTTGACCTGTCAGAAACAAAACAAGTCTGTTGTTACCCCATGAACGTGAGCCGTTGGTGCAGTCTTTACCATCAGACACCTTCTTCAGAGAGAAGGCTGCTGACACGTGTTGTTTAAAATCTCACACAGGGCCTCATCCTGGGACTTTATGGGCCTCTCACCGTCATCCTGTGTCCCGTTACCGTCATCAACCTGAATAATTAGGGTACTAAAAACTCAGTTGTTGGCTATTAGCTCTAACTCGTAATAAGCCCATCCTGAGCTGCTTGGAGTGGCCAGCGGTTGTCTGGGTTCCTCTCTGCATGCTCCAGAACCGGCTGCAGCTCTGAGCACGCTTCCAACCAAATGGAAACCCAATGGGACTGAGCTAGTTGTAATCTTGGACTAAAACATCCTCTCGGCCTCTAAAAGCTCTACACTGTTTGCCATTTCCTCTACTAAGACTACAAATGGCAGCTCTAGAGGGGTGTGTACAGCAAAACAGTCCAAACATGCGTCCTATCAAATGAGTAAATTACCGGGGTGAACGTGGTGTTGCTCATAGTACCTGGCAGTAGTCTGTTTGTGTTGCGTTCTCCTTTCAATCATCATATAAACCGGCCAGATCTGACGATTGCCTGTGGCCTGTGCAGGAACTACAGTGTGGTGAATGTGGAGAAGGGCCAGGTGGAGGTAAAGAGGATGTCTTGTCCAGGCAGCAGGATCAGCTGCCAGATGAAGATGCGTAACTCTCTATGGATGGCTACTGAGGTGCCAACAATAACAGGACTAATATTTGCATGATTTGGAGTATATTTAATATTGGATGGGGACTGACTATACATTTAATCTTTGAAAGGAGCAAGAGGTGTTCATCTACAGCCTGAAGGACATGTGTCCCATCAGTCAGCCCCAGAAACGCTTGTCCTGTCCAGCTGTCGTCACCTGTTTGTTCCACGTTCCCGCTGGAGAGCAGGTCAGTTCCCTCGACAACAGAGATAAACACTTGTTGACTGATGTCCACGTGATCTTTGCGATGCTGTTCCTTTCAGAGACGCACCGAGCAGAAGAAGAAAAGCTAAATGAAAAAGTGGTTTTCTCACCAGAAAATAAAGCCCGTTTTTGAATCCTTGTTATCCTAGAGAGACAAATTAGTCACACAGGAGAAACAGAAGATCGCTCCTCATTATATTCCTTTAAAATGAGCTTTGTTGTAGTTTTTCTTTGGATCATAATCGGACCGTAGTTTTCTTTGTATAGCATTTCCCTGGTGCCACCCGCCAGCACGTGCCCATCTGCTGAGACTGCTATTGGACTCTAGTGGGCTGCTACCGTTGACCAACATTACGTAATTCAGGCTTTGGGGTCAAGGGCCCAGCAGAGCAGACTAGAAGGCTTTAGACCGTCCAGGTTTCCAGCAGCTACAGGGAAGAAGGGTTTAGAAACCTGTAGTCCTGCACATAAATGTGGCATTAGTTCTAATTAGTCCTAGATTCACAAAATAAGGAACTTATTTTGGGTGTTCACTTTTCATTGGTTCTGAACTACTTTGTCAGTATGTTTCCAGGTAAAGTATCCCACCTTAAACAACTACTCGCTGTTCTTCCTCCTCAGCCCTGCTCTGTTGTGGTGCTGAGAAACTGTCAGAGATGGTATATGTGTCCCGTTTACTCTGCCACAGCTGAATCGCTTTTTTTCAAGAGGCCAAAATCCCTACTGCAATTAAATACTGTACTACTCCAAACGGAAAGTTTAGCCTTCTAAGACCAGATTTATTTAAAGGCTGGATTTAGTTTTTTTTAGCAATAAACCAATGTACAACCTGCCACCTCAGCACTGGATGATAGCAGGACAAGTCTGATCACCCTTTCATAGGTCTAAAAGAACACAAACAGTTTCTTCTGATTAGCCCATATAAAAAATCTGCAAATGAAACACATTCCTGGAGGTTTGTGGTTATTTTTATGTGGAGGCCTACCCCAGAATGGTAGTGCAGTAAAACATGTTGACATTAAGGGGTTAAAAGGAGAGCCTTTTCCCTGTTTCTGCTGCCAAAGACGGTAACAGGAGCCCAGGATGCATTAGAAATGAGATGGCTACCCATTACTGCTGAGTTTCCATCATCAAGTAAACCTGAAAACAAGCTGGTAGTTCATCATCAGCACTTGAGTTTGAATGGTGTGTTATGCCACTAAAACATTATATCCTGTTGAATGTTAAAATATGAATCATAGTGGAGATAAAAATTAATTGAGTTAGAGAGGGCCTGAATACTCAACCAATCAGAAATCCTCTGGCTTGAAGGGTCAGAGTAAAGTCACAGTTTGGCCCGGGTTCCCTCATCCCAAACCATTGGTGCGAGACAAACAAGCTCACAAAATGTCTCTGAATCCTGAAGAAAGGTCCTGCTGCTAATATGTCTATTCAAACCATTTTGATTAAAACCTGTTTTTGAAGCAAAGTGGTCCTGGTTAAAAACTGGAAACAGGTCAACATTTTGCCATTTCTTCACCAAAGCATCTGCTAACAGTAAACTGGCTCGGTCTGACCTGATGCACCAAGAACCTAGTTCCCTTGAACATGTGTTGATTGTACAGGAATACCTTACCTTATAAGGTAAAAACATGTATTTTACTTCTCTACCCAGAGTCTAGCCAAAGTGTTTGCAGGGATGTCCGACGGTCTGGTAGCCGTCTACACCTTGGTGGACGACGTTCCTCTCGATGGAGAAATGTACCTGTGCTCACACACGTTAAACAAGACCGTGTTTGGTCTGAAGGACTCTGATCCGAGGCAGAGACCCTACCCTGTCAGAAGCATGGCTCTGGTCAGCAGTGGCTCACAGGTGACCATGAAGCAGCATTTTCACATTCATAATGGGTCAAACAACAGAGCTCACCATTTTAGTTTGGATTTTCAACACCAGATTTAAAGTAATGTGTTTTCCTGTGTTGATCCTTGTTGATGCTTCATCAGTTATGGTTCTCCAATGGTCCCGGCCTGCTGGTTGTTGACACAACGAGTCTTCAGGCAATTCGAAGGCTGGAACCTTACAAGCCACCATCCTCCATAATAAGCATGACAACCAGTTTCAGTCTCTGGGGAGAGGAAGCAGTGTGGACCCTGGACGACCACAGCAACACCGTGCTGCTCTACTACGCGGCCTCCTACGAGCTGTGCGCCACCTACTGGTAGGTTTTCATGACCAGGACCCCCAGGGAAGTACCGTTGACATGCATGATCTGGGATACAATAAACCAGCAGTCAACAAATGCTCCTTTTAAGCTAAATTTATCTGAGCAGACAGCATGGGAGTTCAAAGTCTAGAATTTCTTTAGGATTTTCTTGGTCTAGAAAAGTTTACAATAGTACTGAATTACTGACTGAATTATCAATCAGGCATTCACACTGTAATGAGCCTCTGATGGCAAAGACTGAAACACTTTCCGTGTTGGAATCAAGATTCTTTATTATGTAACCATAATGACATTTTGGTGAGCCAAATTCACAGAAAATCCACAGACAAATCAGAACATAGTATTGAAGTTGAATGTGCTGACAACACCTCTGAGAAGCTAAAGAGCGTGCAGATTGTCCTTAGCATCTGATAAGATCTGAATATTTTAAATGTTAAATGTATTAAGATTGTTGAAATGCACAGCCAGGGCCTCCTGCAAGGGGCCCTCACTGCTGAGGTTGGATACAGTTGAGAGAAAAAATCAAATGGCAGATTTCAAAAAATGTCACCTGAACCAGAGGATCCACAGGCCCAAGTTAGAGCCTTGAGGATATAAAGAACAACAAAATGGACGAGACTCCATCTTGATCTTGGAGCATTTTCCTTCAGTGTTACTGTGGAGGCTGAGGTTGTGCAGGGGCCCCAAACCTCAGCGGGCCAGAGGGAGATGCTGCGGCAGACATTCTGGTGTCTTACACTCTAAGTTATCAGTGATGTGATAGATGGAGCGCTCAACAGAACAAAGCTGCTGACGAACAAATGACTTACTCGTGAGAATAACACCCCTCTTTTGGACCATCCTGCTTGTTCTCCTGATCTAAATCCCATTGTACATTTTTGGGGAAGGATGGATAGGGAGTTTTAAAAGCCCATGTCTGTCCCAGGCCATTGATGCCCTTCATGGAGCCACCTTCACAGCATGGAGCAAGTCCCCACTACCCTTATAGAAATACTCGCATTAAGCGTGTCTAAGCAAATTCTGGAAGGGGTCAACGAGGACATTGGTGGATTACTCACTGCTGACTCCTTTATGGACACTTTTAGTGCTGTTTTAGAGTTTTTTTTAGGTCTATAGTCTTGGTACTGTTTCTTCTTTTTGTATTTTGGAGCTCACCGTAAAACCTGGTTTACAATCCAGCAGCAGAAATGTGAATAGATGTAACCTTTTAACCAGCCTTAAGACTTTGATCAGGAATGTCGTGCTCATCTCTCTGTTGAGACATAATTGAGTTTGACTTTGTGCTGTTTTCCTCCTGACTCCAGCTGCGGGGACAGGAATCCCCTTCGGGATGTCTTCAACGTGCAGCGTCCTGCAGGAATGGCCCAGGTGGCAGGGGATGATATTACCACCACGGACCAAAACGGAAAGCTTGAATGGTCTAATGGAGAAGTGACACTGATTTTTAGTGAGGAGGCAGGCACTCAAATAATCCAGCACCAGGATTCTGTGACCGACTACTGCTCCCTATCCTCTACCTGCTCCCTGGAACCACTAGAATCAAACTCTGTGAGCACCACAGACTACAGCTCATTAAAAAGTAGAAGTTGCGTGCCACTGCCTCAAAACCTGCTGGACTCAGGCATGCACCAGGACCAGCAGGCGTCGACAAATCCTAATCCGGACCCTGCAGAAACCGTAAAGCCTTCAATACCTGAGCTGCAGGCCTTCAGTCTGCTGCCAGTGAATGGAACCCTGTGGATCCCCAGGTAAGAGCACTCCAACCCACCTTTTGACGCCAACTTGATATGTTTTTAATTGAGCTGAAATGGCAAGCATGACATTTCCATTGCCTTCAAATGTAAAATTTTAGCTACAAGATTATCCAATACACACAGCACAGCGGTGAAACGTTGAGTGGGGGATGATAGTTTAGTAAGTACTACTAACCCTATGTTTTTGCTTTAAATGTTCCAGAGACAAAAGCAATAGTCTTACATGGATAAAAGTAATAGAATGTGATGATGTTCTTTTTAAATAGGCTTGTTTGCAATATTTGTGTAATTCCACAGCAGGACATCATTTATTTGAGGTCATACCGTCATGGTCATAGGTTGACTTATAATATGAAGAATTTTCAATTATCAAACAACTGTGTTTGCTCTTGTTAAACTATAATGGACACAGACAGCAGGTATAGACTTAAACTGGGCCATTACAACACCGATTATCTTCCTGTTCATAGAATCAAGGACATAACAGTTCCCAGCCAAACACTAGTCTGGGAACTGAAAATATATTGTGTAATATACACAATATATTTTTTGTGTTATTTTTGGGTGAAATGTAGAGTTTGGTTGTTCAAGATGTAGAAAAGAAACATCTTCAGCTTGCCCCCTGCCTCTTAGCTTGCTAGTCACTGTTTGCTGCAGCTAAGACGGCCAGTCCATTCCTGTAATGCAATCTTGGAAAAACTGAATACTGAACGTGTGTGTTTGACAGGCGTGGAGGTGATATGCTGATCATTGAAATCCAGCCATGCGTCAGTCAACTCAGGGGACGTGTCACGGCTGTCCTCAGCCCACCAGGACTGTCCTCTCTGGGGTAAGTGTCCACTGTACTTAGGTTTTGCAGTGCTGGTTTACTCCATTTGGTGTGACTTTATTTTATTTATTGGTTTATTTTCTTGGCACAAGTGTTGAGTAAAAATAATAATGTACCCCTTTTTACCAAAGCTAATCTGAAATGTTTGACCCTAGTTCGGTTTTGATGGTTTAGTAATGGGAAGGGATTCCTTGTTTGGTATGACAGGTAACTGCCAACACCCCAACGCAATGTTAGAGGGGATATATCATGCAAAATCCACTTTTTTAACATTTAAATACATTTTGTCGTGTACTTGAAGGAATGCCGAAATTGTGAATGTAGTCTGTCCAGGAGCTGCGTAGATATCTTTAGATTCTGTTTGTGTCATACTTTTCCAACCATTGAGGTTTCTCTGTTTTCGGTTATGTTTTTTAAAGAATTACATCTCTGTAGCCTGTTTGTTGCAGAACTGCAAAACAAGGTCGACTGATGGTTTACCAATTTTGTGTGAATCCATTTATTTATTTTGTAGTCCAAGATGAAGCATGGCGAAGCTACGAGTTGATAAGTCATCAGTTGGCCATTACACCGTGCCCCAATATACTACAAAAATGTCCGAACAGGGTGGGGTGAAATGCTCTGCAATCTGGGGGGGGGGGGGGGGAGGGGGGGGGTACCTCCTTTAGATTTAAAGAGGCAGCACCACAATGAGTTGCTCTCAGACGCACCTCAGGATAGGTGTAAAAAGGGGAAATGAAGGGGTAAATTAACAAGGAATTCAGACCCCAACTGAAACATTTCAATGTGCAAAGGAAGACCTGAAAAGCATATTTCTCCTTTAATACTCAATAGTTCCTTTTTCATTGCCACTCAAAAGCCTGGGGCTTTTGAGAAGCCTGGGGCTTTGCAAATCACAGGTAGCGTTTCCATACATATTTACCCGACTAATTAAATTTTTCCCGGGCTTTACTATCCTGGTGCTTTGGTCCCCCAAGTGACCTTGTACTTTGTACTGCTTTGTACTTGCTTTGCTTTCTCGGGGCTTGTTCAGGGGGTGGAGTTCTGTGCAGCAAGAAAAATTGTCTGCCACAAGGGGGAAGTAAGGAGCAGTAAGAAGATGCGGAGTTTACAAACCTATCAAGTTTATAACCTTAATTTGTCACAAAAAGGTGTTTTAAGATGCTTTTAGGCGAGAAAGTACACCTCCAAACTTCATCTGTGCAGTCAGTTCATCAGGATTATGAGACAATTTTAAGTCTGCTCGGACTGGTCGGTAGCGGCAGAGACCCACTGACAGATTGGCCTCCCCGGAGCGACCAGCCCCACTGCGGTGGCATGTAGCCAGCCAGACCGTCTGTGATTTCCCGCAGACTGGATCATGTTTGTTGCAGCTGAAAAGTCAATATAAAGCGTTTACTACATTAGTGGGGCATATCTGCATCTGGATGTTTTCGGTGTTTTGAGTTAATTATAAACTGTTTCGCCACCGTGTGTGTTTGTGCGTGTGCATGTCTGTTGTTGTGTGGACCAAAACTTGACAGTAGACCAACGTTGTGTGGACAATTTGCATTGCGAGGACATTTTGCAAGGTCCACACAATGCAAATTGGGCTAATGCTTAGGTTTAGGTTAAGGCATAGAAAGCGTGTGTGTGCGCGCACGCGGCACAGGCTCGTGGCAGTGATAGAGGAGGAGACCATCTCAGCTCGTACATTTTTGCTGTGATCAAAACTCTGCGATACTGTATTTAAAAAACGCACAGGTCGTTCTTGCCATTCCTGAGGAACCATTATACACATAAAGCTCTAAAGATCAGTCTCGTCTCCCCTCCACTTCTGTCCCACCCCCATACCACTGCGGTTCCCGCGGTGCCCAAGTAGAAAGAAGCTGTGCTTTATTTTTTATTTTTTTATATTAACAGAAGTAGAACAGAGTGGAGCCCAGAAGTAGAGTTGGGGGCGGTGTAAAAGGGGCTAAGAAGATGTAATGCCATCAGTTGCGCGTTGTCCTCCTGGTTCTACAGATTCCGGATGAGTGGATATGGATACAACTTCTCTGCATTTGTCTGTTTGACCGCTGTCTTCTTGCCACCTGCTGGACTGGAGTGGTACTGCAGTTTTTTCTCACAACGTCCCATACGTCATTGGGCCTGTTTTACATAAATGGCTTCTGGCTTATGGAAACACGAAAATTCGAAAGCCCCAGACTTTGGTTTACCCTAAGAAACCAAAGAAACCAAACCTAAGAGCCTGGGGATTACATCCTGGGGCTTTTAACGGAAAAGGGGCTAATGGCTTTATTCTCATGTGATCCTAATGAACAGAGAACTGTTTTCAGACTAAAATCTTTGCCTGAAGAAACAGTTGGACAGATTAGGAGATTTAGAAAGCTGAACTGTAACATTTAATTCCACACGTACTTCATTTAAAACTAATTTACTCAAGTAGATAATTTTAATGCTTTGAGTATCTCTTCAAAAAAAGGCAGTACACATAATGTCAATATTTTAGATAAAACTACAAAAGAATGATGTGAAGAACTAAAGGTAATATTTCAGATGGACTATGGCATGATTTCACACCGCAGCTCTCTGCATTGTTCTCCAGTCTCTTGTTTACATACCCGGGCTGGACCGTGTGTGTACCTGCGTACATGCATGTACATGCATGTGAACAGCTGCCACTCAGGTCTTAGCCCATCCCTGTGCTAAAATACCACTGTCAGAGCAGCCCAGTGTTGGAGCAACATGGCGGAGAGCACCCCAGCAGATCAAAATGTTCTCTTGCTAACAGCATTATCAAGCTATGAGTTACTTACTTTTTCACTTGAAATGTTCCTCCCAAAGGTGAGGCTGTTTTCCTGTGTTTTTGTCCTTTACAAATATGCTCATAGAAGGCAACGCTTTAGAAGGGAAGGAGGGGCTGGGTTTTGTTTTGGTCTACAGACAGCGCTCAAGCACCAGCTAGTGGTGAAATATTGCTTATTGCTCCTTTAAAACCAACACTCCAAAGATTCTAAAACGAGGGAGTCTTTCACTTACATGGGGTACCTTTGAGTTGAAGCTGGTGCCTGTTTCCAGCCTTTATTAGTCAAGAGACAGGCACTTTTACATGTTGTAATCCATCACAGGGCCAACACATAGGGCAGCCAACCACCCCATCATACACACATACCTAAAGGCAGTTTAGACTTTTTGGTTAATTACTGCATGCTTTTGGGCTGTGAATGTGAAGTGTAATACCTGGACAGGTAAATAGTTGGAGCACTCATCTGAAAGGCATACACGTTTATTAGTAGTATTTATCCCATGCATGTTGTTTTATCTGCATTACTGAAAATACCAAGTAAAAAATGGCAGATTTTCTTCTACAGTCACTTTCTTTGCTCTTGTAGCAGCTGGCTTAGTTATTGGGGAACATTTATTATTATATGTGATAATATTCTAAAGCTTTGAATACGGGTTCATCTGAGATCTCAGATTCCCTCTGTCAATTTTTCAACTACATCAAATAAATTGTGGGCACTGCAAAAACATGACTGTTAGGTCAATTGGTCTCTCTTGCCTTTAGGTGTGAGTGTGTGTATACAGTTTGTGTATACATGGTTTAATTCATTTACAGAGGATGCCTTTATAGCGACGCCAGTGCAGCTGATGGCTCCAATCACATTTGGAAATCGGCTCCTTTCTGCAAATTGCAATTTAATTTCTACCTGTTCAGCTACCATGTAGGAGAACTTTATATATCTGGGCAACATACTGATGAGACCGCCCCATGCTGTAGTCAGGGCACGGCACAGGGATGACTGTCAGCCGGCTCACTTTAACTGACAACGCACGGTTCCTCCTAGTTTCCCTCAGCAATACAGGTTCCAGTTCAGTGCAGATCTCCAAGGTGATTGGCCTGGGGAATCTGAACCGGCTAATAAGCCGCTCATCATCACGTGCCAGCAGGTCAGCAGGATCCCTGAAAATGCGCTCCCTCCACATTCCTCCATCAGAGATGTCCTCCTGCAGCGCCAACGCTGCCATCGTGCCACAATAACACAACTTTACGCAGCTGTTTATGGATGCATGTGACTATCTCCACTTTAGGAATCATCTCAGCTGACTCTTTAGGAGTTAATCTGTTGACCTGACACCATTCTGTGCTCAGTGAGACCGACAGAGTCATTTACATGCATATTATGCTCCCAAGCGCAGACAGAGGCTCATTTACATCATCTGACAACAACAGGAGTATTTACAGTTTCCATCTGATTGAGGGTGTTTCCATCATTTCTAGGTGTGTATCGTTTTTGTATGAAGCTAAATGGAATTCAGTTTCTTTGTACGTGTTTAAACCATAAAAGCTTAAGTCATGAAAAACTTCCGGTTCAATGCTCCTTGAGTTAAATGAACTGAATGATGTTTTAGGACTTTGTGGTTTGATTGCTGAATATTTTAAGCGGCAGGTCAAAGGTTTGCGTGGATTTGTGCTTAAAACATTGCGTCTCGGGTTTTTTGTGCTCAGTACTTAATGCTCAGATATTTGCCTCCATTAGAGACACTATGATCCCAAGGCTGTGGCATTCCTCTGTTTGTCCTCATACAGCTCACGCAGGTTGTAGCCAGTGGGCCATGTTAGTTTGGTTCTGTGGGACAGAGAACTCTTCTAAAGCACCAGCTTCCTTTAAGTCTTTACTGCTCCGGGGCAGAAGGATCAGAGTTACGTTGAGGCTTAGTTACAGGGCTGTAAATCCCACAGCCTGAACTCACACAGGAACAGGTTAATGATGCTCCTAGCAAAGATGAAACGGCTGTGGAAGTAGGACATTTAAGCTTGTTTTTATACCGTGGCCGGCCGAGCTGAGGACAGGACACATCCATCATAAACCACTGAGTTTCTGAGAAGACAGCTCAGTCCTGATGTTCTACACTGCTACTCCTTTAGTATCTTTAAACCAAGACAAGCACGTTTTAGTTAAAGAGTACTTTGCTAATTCACAGGCAGTGAATGTAGTGCCCTGATGGCTTTTAAACCAGCGGCCTCGCAGAGCTGCCGACAAGTTTCTAGGAAAAGCAGATGACGTGACAAATGGACATGTTCCACCGGCTCCTTCATCTCTCTGCACAGATTTGTTTTTCTCCTGCCTTCCTCACATCCTCCTCTCTCTTTGGTTTCTCCCTCCCAGGGCCCTGGAGGAGGCAGCGCTGGTGGCAAAGGACACGGTCGTATGTGGCTTCCAACAGAAGGAAAACATGGAGTGGTGCCTGGTTGTCTGGAGAGCCTGGGGCTGCAGTGAGCTCAACGTCTTCTACCAGTCCTATGAGGAGCTGTACCGCTCCGACAGCAACATGAGGAAAAGAAGGTAGCTGTTGTCCTCCAACGGCTTGGTTGTAGAATCACAGCTCTGTACAGTGGGGGAGCCGAGGGGAAATCTGCCTGACTGACTGCAGAGCAGGAGGGACATCCTACCAGTAAAGGCCAGAAAGGAGCTGGGCTGTCAGGCCCCCACATCCAGCTGAAGGCTGAAAGACGCAGCATCACCATCTGACATGAAATAAGACCAAACTTTCTTGCCCTTGCTTAGTCAGACTTACTAAAACTAGTTCTCTTTGCTAAATGTCAGAAATAATCAGGGAGATATTTTTTGCTACTTTGTTCAAATTCAGATGATTCCAGGCATTAATATTACTGTGCCTTTAAACGATTGGGCAAAGCCCAGATGATGTCTTGGCTTTATAAGCCTCCTATAGACTAGGTCACGAACACAGGCAGTGTGTCTTAAGGCAACACCTCCAACACACTGCTTCCATGTGTGGCATCACAGAAAAGTCAACGGAAATCAGTCGAGATGAAGGAAGATGGCTCCGGACCGCCCACAAGTCTGCTTCATCTTTGGGTCCAGTGTCCAGATTCCTAAAGGGACAATATTTGTCTGTTCCGACAATGAGATGCAAGCATGAACAGCTCAGGAAAATGCGGTGGTCACAGCGTGAAGGAGTGAGATGGAGTCTGTGTCCCAGAGATGAACAGTGTTTGGTCTGAAACCAGCAAATAAACCATCCCCCAGCTTACTGGCAAGTAAAGACGTGTGAAGTTTCTGGTTTATATTTCTAAGAGTCTAAATTTCCACAGTGAAATGAGTGGACAGACATGGAAGGAAAGGCCACTAAGAGAGGAAGAAACCAGATTTTTGACTTTACGGATGCACTGAGGAACAAAGTCCTTAACTATGGGAGCCCTGTCCAGTGGTCTAATGAAACTAAAACTCCAATGATTGGCCAACGTGACCGTAGATATTCAAAAGAAAAAGGGCCTGAGAATACCATCCCAACTGTGATGGATGGTATCATCATGCTCTTAGGGGTGATTTTCTGCAGGAACAGTCATCACGAAAAAAGAACATTATGTGGAAACACTGAGGCAGCATCCGAAGAAATCCCCCCGTTGGGCACAAATGTGTGGAAAAATGTCTCATTAGTCTGGCATTTAGCAATTAATTTAGCTGATCTGGACTACCCTGATGTAGGAAATGATTCGTCTGATGTATTAGCTGACAGTGAGGGATAAAACAGGTTGTGTGTCTTTTAATATGTAAACGTGAAAGTCTGGTTGAAACTTAACATCTGTCACTAAAGCCAAAGCACACGTTAGAAGCCATGAAGCAGGAGGCGAGAACCTCTGCTTTAACCAGTGATATGATCAGCACCACATGTTGCTGTCCCCCAGAACTCCTCCAGAACGGGACGGTGTGGCCTGTGGAGCTGTTGGAACATTCCTAGAGGACAAGTCCTGGCTGTGCTGTCTCCGAGCCCAATAACAGAGCTCTGTTGAAGGAAAACGCTGCTGCTGCTAGATGGGTGGAATGCAGTCACACTGTCCATTAAACTCTTGCAACACAGCGGACCTTTTCCAAAAATCCTTTTTGGGCCTAAACAGTGCCAGATGAATCTGCAGGGGGGGCACAGCTGGAAGTCCTGGAATCAGCAGGCTAGCCTCAGCGCTCTGTTCTGCAGGAAAACAGTTTGTCCGGTTGAGTTAAGCTGTCTGTGTCGTCCTAACATGGTTGATCATCTGAGCAGCATTTTTAGTTGTCCCTCATCTAACTTTTCGTAACAGGTCCCCCCAAGGCCTCAGAGGAAGTTTCCAGGGACAGGCCAGGAATGAAGTGGACATGAGTTAGAGGCTCCCTGTCCTTTGAAAGCTGCTGGGTAAAAGCAGGATGAATCCTCTCATGTCGTCTGCTTGGCTGCTCTATAAACAGATGCAGAGCAGCTCTGCTTCAAGTTTCAGAGCAAAGCTGCACAGTTCAGCGTTAAGAGGCAGAAACTAAGCACAGAGCTGAGATCCCCCCGTTAACATAAGTGGATCTGTTAGAACTGACACAACATTAGAACAACATTCTTCACTTGTTCCAATCCTGTCTGAAGTGTTGTTGCACACCAGCATCCCCCCATGTGACGACCCTCTTGGCTTCTCTCTGCTGTGCAGGCCGGGCCGGCTGAAGCCTGTCCCAGCTCAGAGATCAGCTACGGCTGGGAGACGCTGAGGATCTGTCTAGGTCTGTTCGGTTCTAACACACAGAACCTGTGCCGTAAATTATTAGGTAGACTGGATTTACAGAGCGCTCTTCTAGTCACGCCGACCTCTCAAAGCGCTTTACACTAGAGCCACATTCACTCAGCCCCACTAACATTCATTCCTCGATGTGCAGATCGCTAGACAAGTTGCGTTTAAGTGCCTTGTCCAGAGGCACATCGACATGGAAGCTGGAGTCAAACCCACAACTTTCCACTTGCAGGATGTGCGCTCTTCCCAATGAGCCACAGTTGTGGGGAGAGGGTGGCGGGTTTCTCTCTACTTGCCAGTGAACACACAATCCTTCACTAGGTTTCTAATTGAGTCCAAATTCGTCAAGAGAAGCAGTGAGATCCACTTCATGAGGTGTAGCTGTTCAGAGCTGAAGGCGCCGCTGTAGGACAGACGGAGCATCAGGGGTTGGATCTTTGCAGCCAATAGTTATTTATACCGTTTTAATTAGTGACCAAAAGACTGCAGTTTTATTGTAAGGAGACAAAGGTTATTGGAACTGTATATAATGAACATTGTATGAATTTCTGTCAAATACATTTTTTGTAAATAAAATGTTTTTCTCAGACCTGTTTCTAATCACTAGGTGCAACGGGGACTTGGCAGCGGTATTCCCACACCTTCACACATTTTGTCACATTACCAACCTCAAACCTGCATTTTTATAGAACTTTAACACGACAAGCTAATGCCGACTCTCTAGGAGTTGTTTCTCTAGCAGCGTATGTATCACAGACATCAACAGGTATACATCTGGAAAAAATATATATATATTTTGTCTAAAAGTGCAATTTTATTTTGCCAGTCATCTCAGAAAGTGAAACAGATATTTTACACAAATTAATTACGCTTAGAGTAGTTATTATTATTTCTTGTAATTTTAATGATTATGTCTTAGTTACAGATAAGGAAAACCTAAAATTCAGTGTCTCGGAAAATTAGAATAACACATTAGACCAATAAAAAATGATGTTTTAAGCACAAATGTCAGGCTTCTGGAAAGTCTCTTTATTTCTATGCACGTGTTAGTGCTTTTCTTTAGTTTTGTTTACGGCTCATTTTCTGTGAATTGTCTGTTTAGATATTTAGTTGGGCTGACATTTCTGTTTCTGGTACACCTTTTGCTACCACAATTCTTCACTTAATTTTCTGTTAATATGCTTGGATCCAGAACTTTGTGAACAACCAGCTTCTTCAGCAATGACCTTTAATGTCTTCCCCTCCTTGTGAAGGGTGTTGATGACCGTATTCTGGACATCTATCCAGTCAGCCGTCTTCCCCATGATGGCATCGCCTACTGACCCAGAATGGGAGACCTTTTAGAGGCTCATGAAACCTTTGCAGACATTTTGAATTCATTAGCTGGTAAAAGTGAGACACCAATGATGAACTTTTTCACAGTGTAGACCAGTTCATTGTTATTGTTTTGATCCCAGTTTTTCGCGCATGCGCGCCGGACTGGTTGGCAAAAGACGAACACAATGGCGGACGCAAACAGAGAAACTGACGAGTTCTCCGCGTATTTTTCTTCTTTAGATAACGTATCACAAGATCGTTTTAAGAGTAAGTTGATGGTTGATGGTATCAGACTGCCAGATCCACACAGCAAAAGCCTGAAGGGATGGAGCGAGTCTGTGAAATGCTGGCCAAGGGTTCCGTACCGCGACATATACAGCTACCTTATAAACACTCAGGCCAGTACAGACGAGAGAGCATGAAAGCCATGAAACCACTGGACGGCTACAATTATATTATATCGGGACATTAAGCGGGTCAGAAAATGGATGGATGGATGTTCAGACATGTTTGTGTAACATAAAGCGGAGTCGGACACAGACCGCGCCTCAGCAGAGAGAAAGACCCGTTTTTTTAGGTTAAAAAAAAAACATTGTTCATTACGCATTATTTTGGTGTTTATGTCTTGTTAAAATGGGTGGAGGTGTCGGCGACGTTGCAGCGTAAACACAGACGTACTAGCGCGCGTGAACAGGGGCGTAATGCAGCCGCTGTCTGGAGCACATTATTGCACACTGATTGCACGAAGAAAACTAAAATGATGCGGCGTGCTGCTGCTGCAGCGCATCGACTCCGCTTCTCCCGGCCCCGTCTAGCGATCGCCATCTCCCCTTCGCCGCTATTTAAGTAGAACAATGACTAGTGCAGAATTAAGTTGTATTTACCAGAGATGAAGTGTAGACTGCATATTCTGTCGTGGTATGATGGATCCCCCAGTCCATTGGGAGTGTCTGCCTGCGCTCTTTTCATTGAAAATATCCATTTCTTTCTTCTTTCTTCGTCCTTCGGTAAACGACAGAAACGTACATCCAACGATTTGGAATGCCTCTCTGTGCAACCGGGAGTACAACAACTGGTAGGCATTGTTTAGATTCCAAAAATAAACTAACTAAAAATACGCTCTAAATCACCCGTTTTGTCACAGTAGTAGACGAGAACAGCTCTGTTTTTTGCCAACCACCGTGACCCGGATGTAGCGCTGACGTCACGCGTGAACTGGTCTATTGTAATTTTCTGAGAGACTAGATTTTCGGTTTTCATTACCTGTAATCCATAATAATCAAAATAACAAGAAACAAAGGCTTGGAATAGATCATTCGGTTTATAACGATTCTATATACTATATGAGTTTCAGTTTCTGGGATGATGGCCAAATAATATTTCACTTTTATACAATACTCTTAATTGTTTTAGATGTACCTGTATTAGTTGTCCTTTCTAGAGATTTTCCCACCTGAGCTGAGGATCTCTGCAGCTGTTCCAGAGTTCCCAGGGTTCCCACAGATCTCTGGTTAATGCTCTCCTTTTCCTGAATGTCTCTTTAGGTGGCCATACACTTCTCATTGTCAGAGAATAGCTGAAACACTCTTGGAAGTTGTCTTGTTCTAAGCGTGGGCTGTTGTTTGAGAACCTAACCTGCTCTAAAGGCACGTTTCTCCATGACCTGCCTGCTGGGTTCCTTGGTCTTCATGATTCTGTTTATTTTCTATGTTCTCTAGGAAACCTTTGAGGCCAGAAACAGAACCACTGATTTATACTGGGATTAAGCTACACCAAGATGGACTCTGGTTCCTAATTAGGGGACTTCTACTGGTGCTAGGTTGTTCTGGGTTGTATTTTGGGGTTTCAGATTTAAAAGTGGCTCAGTGCTCAAAAGTACACCAAACATTGGAGGTTCCTTTTTAAACCTTGATCATTTTCCCTTCCACTTGGTAGGATCTGCACTGCTTTGTGTTGCCCTCACGTGAAATCACACCCAAACTCATGGAAGTTTTGGGCTTTTCATGGGGCAAAACGTTCAAGTTGTGTGAAAACTTGCAAGTATTGAAGAGCAGTTTATTGTGCTCTCACTTCCTTCCACATCCATGTGTGAAACGCATGGAAGAGGAGGTCAACAGTGTTTAGTTTTTGGAACAAAAGAGGCTAGATCCCGATCCCAGGTTTTGTCTCACTTCAGACAGAAATAACAGAACTACTACTACATGCATTGAATTGTTTAGTCTATTTCTTCTAGGCAACCAGTTGAAAAGAAAACTCTAATCAGTGGGCAAGACCAACACAATCTGCATGTCCAAATGGAATGAAGTCTAATCCATTCCTGTCATATTCCTCTTGCATGTAGTAGTTTGATTCAGATTCCTCGAAGTTCAGCTGTTTCCGGAGAAGCACATCGGAATAAAGTCGTATTGTTATAAGAATTCTTACAAAACAGTTCAGGAAAAGTGCTAAACCCTTTTAGCACATCAGCATCAAATCATCTCGCGACCCCCCGGGGGGTCCCGACCCCCACTTTGGGAACCCCCGCTGTAAGGGACTGGGATCAGGATTTTGTGATTTCTACTCCACCACATTGACTCTGATGTCTTCAATTCACCTGGTAACTAATTTCCTGGCATGCTTCGGGTTCATTTGAAGACCCATTTGGGCCCATTGGGTGCACATCACGGACAACCTCACCTGGTCTGTGAACACCACGTCACTGGTGAAGAGGGCACAGAAGCGATTATACTTCCTGCGGAGGATGAGGAGAGCCCACCTACCCCCGCCCATCCTCACGACCTTCTACAGAAGCACCATAGAGAGCATTCTGACCAGCTGTCTCTCTGTGTGGTGTGGAGGCTGCAGTGCCTCCGACTGGAAGAACGTGAGGAGAGTGGTGAGGACAGCGGAAGGGATCATCGGGGCTCCTCTCCCCTCCATTAAGGACATTTCGTCCCAGCGCTGTGTGTCCCGAGCCCATAACGTCATAAGAGACCCCTCACGCCCCCACCATGGACTGCCTTCTGGGAAGAGGTTCCGCAGCATCCGCTGCAGGTCCACCAGATTCTGCAAAAGCTTTTTCCCTGTTGCCATCAGATTGTTGAACTGCTGAACTATAAACTGGACTCTGCACCACATTTGCATCACTGCATCTCTATCTAGCATTACAAATGCTGCCGAACTTTTAGCTTCTAAATGCATTTTTGCACAAATGCCTTTTTGCACCATCATTTCTGCACATACAAATGGTTTGAATATTCTCCTGTACACTGTAATCGCACACTCTCTTTCTCCTGCATTGTTTACATTTCAATTGCTTACTTTTTAATCACTGCTGCACTTTATACTGTAATTTACTAGCTGTATGCAACAAAATTTCGTTCTGTATGCACTCTGTACATACAAAATGACAAAGTTGTCTAAGTCTAATTCTGTCTGATCTCTTGAGGTGTTTCTCAATCCAGATAATGTACATATCCAGATAATGTTCTTTCCTCTTGATGCCATCTATTCTGTGAAGTGTGCCATTCCTTCCTGCAGCAAAACAGCCACACATCATGATGCTGCCACCACCATGCTTCATAGTCAGGATGATGATGCCAGACCTGCTTTTTCATTGAGATATTGTTCTGGTGTTGCTACAAACATTTTGCTTCTAATAATGTTAATTATTAGAAGCAAAATTATTAAGGACACATGATCCATGTCCTTCCTCAATGGTGTTAACACTCACATATAACAGTTAGGACAGATGGATGACATCGCTCCTGGAAGGAGGACCCGGAGACAAACCCAATTTGTAAGGGTCAGCAATTCTCTACCTGATATCTTGGCTGATTTTTCAGGTTTTTCTATGATGTCACACGTTTGACTCAAGTCATACAGTTTAAAAGGTAATTTGGCCAAATACTAAGGAGATGTTTATAATCTTCTGAATTTGAAGAACGGTTAAAACAATGTATCTCTCATTCTGGGATTAAGCAAAGAGAAGTTGTTTTGTTAATCCTAACTCGCCTGAAACTGGCTAACTCTGATTTAATTTCAGACATTGCTGAAAAAAGGGGTCGTATTGTAAACACATTTACATACATTGTAAACGGTTTCAACTGTAAATATAAGTGGCGCATGTTGGCTTGTGGGGACAGCTAACAGGGAAATGAGAATACAATTCAATTTTATTTTATCAACAAGCTTATAAAATAAAATTAAACCTTATCAACAAGGCCAAGAGCCACCCGTGACACTGGACACTGCCTCTCCCCCGTTCAGGACTAACAAGCTTCTGCGTTACATTAACACACAGTCTACTGTGTGTATATAGCTTCTGTATATATATATATATATATATATATATATATATATATATATATATATATATATATATATATATATATATATATAATATTATTATTTTGTTTTGTCTGCACCATCAACACCAAGTCAAATTCCTTGTAAGTGCAAACCTACTTGGCAATAAACTTGATTCTGATTTATATAGCGCCAATTCATACATACATACATGTCATCTCAAGGCACTTTCCAAAGTCAAAGTAAATTGACTCAATCAAAATTATATTCTCTTATCCCTAAGGTGCAGATTCATGGAAAGCTGAACTGTGTCAGGAATGTGGGATTTCTCGCAGGGAGCAATGCTCATATCCACACAATAAACAATCTGTTGTGAATGGTTTGGGTATCTTGTTTTCCTGAATGAGCCAGAATAGAAATGAGCCAACATTTCTTCCTGTTCCCCATCTGGTTCAGCTGGAAACAAGACGGTCCTGTTGGTTCCAGGAACTCTGCAGCCAGTGTGGTGCCTCTGCAAATATCATGAATGATGTTCTTGTCACCTTCAAATAGTCCACTCTGTATGTGACTGATCTGAATAAATCCTAGTGCGGGCTCTGACCGAGCGAGCTGCTGTTCGGGTCACAACATCATGGCCTCACTGGCTGGAGCTGCTCCTCAGCCTGGCTCTAGACCAGCCTTCTCACCACAGACAGGCTTTACATTGAGCTGTAGCGGTGAACGTAGCTGTCTGGTGTTCAGGCAGCGCTGACCCTCGTCACAGACCAGTGAACAGCAGGGGGCGGTAGAGGGACGATTCTACTTTCATGCAGGTTAATCCTCCATCGGGTCTGCCTGGTTCAATTCAGTGTCTACTTCAAACCAACCTGGGATTTTTCTATAGTATAAATTACTTCCTGTTTTTATTTTTTTTTATTTTTCTAATGACGTAGTTTGAAGCCGTTGTGGAAGTACAATACCTTATCTTTTCAACTAGGTTCTTAAAGGGACAGTTCAGATTGTACAGGGGTTCTCTTAAAGTTCTAGTATGAAGGATAACTCTTGGAACATCTTTATTTTATGTAAACAAATAAAAACATTTGCTAGAAGCACACAATGTTCGTGTAAACGCTATGCTATTCAGTTTTGCAATACTTTAACCACTGCTTAAACAATAGCATGGAGTATGTTGCAATGATCACTCCACGTGAAACACACTGCTAAACTGAACAACAGGGTTCTGTTGAGTTGTACTAATGGCATGTTTGTTGATGTGAAACAGACCACAAACTCCTTCTCTCTGTTGAAGATTTGATGGAGCTCAGCATTTGGTTGCACAAGGACCCCCTCTCCGTTCAGACCAATGTACGGGTCGAAGCGCATACGACATTCCGAAAAGAAGGCAATGATCATACATCATGGAGCAAAATGTTTGTAGCAACACCAGAACAAAAGTAAGACCTTGGAAAGATGCTGGCTGAAACTGGTAAGACAGAGACATGATTCATAGTAAAACAAGTCTGGTACCGGTGGGTGGAGGGGCCCCTCAGTCAGGAAGAAGCCATTACTCTAAAAGCAACATCAGAAGCCAGTTCAGTAAATGCAAATGCATTCTGAGAAACACCTCAAGAGATCAGACAGAAGGGGCCCAAATGGGTCTTCAAATGAACCCGAAGCATGCCAGGAAATTAGTTACCAGGTGGCTAAAGGACCTATCTCTACCTTCCTTTGTAGAGATGAAAAATTAATTCATATTTGCCTCAGATTAATCTTGATCCCAGCTGACCAAGCTGTGCTTTTCCACGGATAAATGTCAACCTTCTCATACGAGGCTCAGAACTTGCATCACAGCACATCTTCCCACCTCGGTTATGTTTTTGACTTTTGCATTTCTTTGTGAAACATAGTTCCTCCGTATGGATAAAGTTAAGATGTTTAGTTTTGGGGCTTTCTGGTGGCACATTGGTTGGTTAGCACTGTTGCCTTGCAGGAAGAACATCTTGGGTTTCGAATTGCGGCCTCTGGGGTCGTTCAGCATACAGTTTGTATGTTCTCCCCTGTGCATCCGTGGGTTCTCTCTGGGCACCCTGGATTTGTCGCAAAGTCCATGACTGTTAATTGGTCACTCTAAAATTGCCGCTTGGTGCGAGTGTGTGCAAAAAGGTGCTTCATTACAGACTGTGGAGTGACTGTGTCTTCTGTTTAACTAACCACTGTGGTGATAATGTCGGTTTGATACTCACAGCTGAAAAGAGACATGATGCATTTGGACTATGAGACCTGGGGGGGCAGGGGGAATCATCCTGGAATTTATGCTTCCAGAGCTTTTATTTAACCTGTATCCACTGTGAAGTCCAGAGGGCTGAGCAGGCAGCAGGGTTGACCGGGTTCTCATTCAGCAGTGTAGGAAAGCAACTCTCATCATGAAAATAAAAATTCTACAGTTCAGCAATAAACCTATAAGGGATGATTCTGACATATTGATCATTGATAACTTGTACAGAGTCACTAAGGTTCACGGAAAGCAGAAGCAGTAACGGAGTTTACACGGGTTTTGCAGCTTTTGGAGACAACAAGAAAGATAACTCCAGTTAGGATGAATATCAGCATTTTCACTGTTAAATAATGATTTGATTTCATAGCTCTGTTTCACAACATGGCTGCAAAAAAAAAAAAAAAATCAAACCAATTTAGCAGAATCCAAGTTAATAAAATTCCAATTCCACCTGTCCTGCATATTTTAGGTGCCTCCTTGTTGCCACACACCTGACTTAAATGAAAAGATGAATGAGGCTTCTGCAGGACTTGATGGCTGCAGAGGAGGTCATGCAGTTATTTGATTGAGGGGACGTGGAACAGGGACACATTTAAAACATGCAGGACTGGGGTCCCTGAGGACCAGGGCTGGGAACCACTCCTATAGCTGCACAACTGCAGAGATAGCTCAAGGTAATCTGACCAACTCTAACTATAAGCTTCATCAAAAAAGTAAAACATCCCCACAGCATGATGCTGCCACCACCGTATGTGACTGTGAGGATGGTGTTCTTGGGATGGTGGGACGTGCTTTGGATTTGGATATTCTTTTCTAACCCCACCCTGGGACCTTTCAGAAAATGCAATTCAAAGTCTTCAGCTGATCCAAAATGCTGCAGCAAGAGTTCTGATGAAAATCAACAAGAGGGATCATATTTCTCCAATTTTAGCTTCCCTTCATTGGCTTCCTGTTAAATCAAGAATAATATTTAAAATTCTTCTTCTAACGTATAAAGCCCTTAATAATCAAGCTCCATCATATATCAGAGCTCTGATTACCCCGTATGTTCCTAACAGAGCACTTCGCTCTCAGACTGCAGGTCTGCTGGTGGTTCCTAGAGTCTCTAAAAGTAGGCTACTGGAGGACATCAGGGCCTATTTTTCTCACTCTACTGATTTCTACTGTTCTCCAGATTTGCATTGCATTACATTGAAATGACTGTTGTCATTTCAGCTTTTAACTTTTTGTTCTCTCTCTTTTTTCTTCATAGTAGGTACACCTGGTCTGACGTTCTGTTGACTGTGAAATCATCCAGGGAGGACAGATCACCGACTATTATCATCTAATATAGAACAGATTACTGGATCAATGTGTGCTTCTGTGCTTGTTTGTCTGTCTTGTTGTGTCTCTGCTCTGTCTTCTGTAACCCCCAGTCGGTCGAGGCAGATGACCGTTCATACTGAGCCCGGTTCTGCTAGAGGTTTTTCCTTCCCGCTAACGGGTGTTTTTTCTTTCCACTGTCGCTTCATGCTTGCTCAGTATGAGGGATTGCTGCAAAGCCATGGACAATGCAGACGACTCTCCCTGTGGCTCTACGCTTCTCCAGGAGTGAATGCTGCTTGTCGGGACTTTGATGCAATCAACTGGTTTTCTTATATAGGAACATTTTTGACCAATCTGTATAATATGATTGAACTTAACTTTGTAAAGTGCCTTGAGATGACATGTTTCATGAATTGGCGCTATATAAATAAAATTGAATTGAATTGAATTGAAAAGGTGTGTTTATACTGACAGGTCATGTGACACTTAGACTGCAGAGAGACGGTAATGTAATAAAAAAGGTAAATGGGCATCGTATGGAAATATCTCATTCCAACCGTAAATAATGTGAAATTTAAAAAGCTAAACAGCAAAGCCAAGTAATATTTCTGTATTTTGGGAAGAACTGTACACCTGTAGGTGTTTCCACATATTCATGACCTCATCAGCTAACCAACATTGCTTTTTGCAAAAATAGTTTAATTTCCTCCATCCTTGTTGAGTTTCTCGGGGCTCCAAATATTGTCACAAGTCTTAAGATTTCTTCAGACAAAAAATTATTTAAAAAAATATTTTTTTTATTCATGATCTGTATTGTTTTTTCAACAATACTGAACAGAGATAGTCTGTGGTGCCTGCCAGGATGTGGTGGTGGGAAGGTCTGGATCTCTTTGATCCACAGCATCAAAGTGCTCTCCCAGTGTTCTTCCCTTTGGACCCGATCATTCTCAGCACGGGACTGGCGAGATGTGCACCCATCTGTGCTGCATATTTCTTTATCAGACTACTCGACCAACTATCAGTTTCTAAATCTAAATCAGTTTCTACAGACCTATATCTAATCTTCTTTTCCTATCTAAAATTCTTGAGAAAGTAGTTGCTAATCAACTATGTGAACATTTACAAAGTAATGACCTACTTGAGGAGTTTCAGTCAGGCTTCAGAGCTCATCGTAGCACTGAAACGGCTCTGATGAAGGTCACTAATGATATTCACATGGCCTCAGATAATGGACTTGTGTCTGTACTTGTCCTGTTAGATCTCAGTGCTGCATTTGATACAGTTGATCACAATATTCTCCTACAAAGACTTGAGCATACTGTAGGGATTAAGGGGAAAGCATTAGGCTGGTTTAAATCTTATCTGTCGGACAGATTCCAGTTTGTTCATGTTAATAATAAATCTTCTTCAAACTTTAGGGTCACTTGTGGAGTACCACAGGGTTCAGTCCTTGGGCCAATTCTCTTTACTCTATATATGCTTCCGATTGGCAAAATTATCAGACAGCATGGGATTAATTTCCGCTGTTATGCTGATGACACTCAGCTATATTTATCCATAAATCCTGATGAATCCAATCAATTACTT
The DNA here is from genome assembly GCA_037039145.1 of Fundulus diaphanus. NCBI lineage: Eukaryota > Metazoa > Chordata > Actinopteri > Cyprinodontiformes > Fundulidae > Fundulus > Fundulus diaphanus. The sequence goes on from CM073122.1 coordinate 53,167,384, forward strand.
CGACTGCAGTCATGTCTTGATGACATCAAAAGCTGGATGACTTTAAATTTTCTGCATTTAAATTCTGACAAGACAGAAGTTGTAATCTTTGGACCAGAGTCCTCAAAAAATAAAGTTCTTAATTAATCACTTAATCTGGATGGCATTAACTTGGCCTCTGGTAATAAAGTAAAAAATCTTGGTGTTATTTTTGACCAAGACATGTCATTTCAATCCCATATTAAACAGGTTTCCAGAGTTTCCTTTTTTCACCTCAGGAATATTGCCAAAATTAGAAACATTCTGTCCAGAAGCGATGCTGAAAAACTAGTCCATGCATTTGCTACTTCAAGGCTGGACTATTGTAATTCTTTGCTATCAGGAAGTCCACAAAATGCAGTTCAAAGTCTTCAGCTGATCCAAAATGCTGCAGCAAGAGTTCTGATGAAAATCAACAAAAGGGATCATATTTCTCCAATTTTAGCTTCCCTTCATTGGCTTCCTGTTAAATCAAGAATAGAATTTAAAATTCTTCTTCTAACGTATAAAGCCCTTAATAATCAAGCTCCATCATATATCAGAGCTCTGATTACTCCGTATGTTCCTAACAGAGCACTTCGCTCTCAGACTGCAGGTCTGCTGGTGGTTCCTAGAGTCTCTAAAAGTAGAATGGGAGGCAGATCCTTTAGCTATCAGGCTCCTCTCCTGTGGAACCAACTCCCAGTTTTGGTCCGTGAGGCAGACACCCTGTCTACTTTTAAGACTAGACTTAAAACTTTCCTTTTTGACAAAGCTTATAACTAGAGTGGCTTATGTTGCCCTGACCTACCTATGGGGATGTGCTTCTATGGACTTACTGCTACTGGAGGACATCAGGATCTATTTTTCTCACTCTGTCGAGTTCTACTGTTCTTCAATTATGCATTGCTTGTCATAATTTCTGCTTATAAATTTTGGTCTCTCTCTTTTTTTCTTCATAGTAGGTACATCTGGTCTGGCGTTTTGTTATCTGAGACATCATCCAGAGAAGACAGCTCACCCGCTATTATCATCTAATATAGAACAGATTACTGGATCAATGTGTGCTTCTGTGCTTTTTTGTCTCTCTTGTTGTGTCTCTGCTCTGTCTTCTCTAACCCCCAGTCGGTCGAGGCAGATGACCGTTCATACTGAGCCCGGTTCTGCTGGAGGTTTTTCCTTCCCGCTAATGGGGAGTTTTTCTTCCCACTGTCGCTTCATGCTTGCTCAGTATGAGGGATTGCTGCAAAGCCATGGACAATGCAGACGACTCTCCCTGTGGCTCTACGCTTCTCCAGGAGTGAATGCTGCTTGTCGGAACTTTGATGCAATCAACTGGTTCCCTTATATAGGAAATTTTTGACCAATCTGTATAATATGATTGATTTTGACTTTGTAAAGTGCCTCGCGATGACATGTTTCATGAATTGGCGCTATATAAATAAAATTGAATTGAATTGAATTGAAATTGAATTAAATCCCAAAACTGAAATTCCCACTGGAAATGACTCCACTGAGGTGAAGGAAATATTTAATGTTGTCACATTCTACTAATGGTCCAGTGAATTTAGAGCATGATTTTCCTTCTGGCACACAGCAAGAAGAGGACAAAAACATCCAGCATGACCTGAAGGTAACTGGATCTACAGATTGTATTAGCACGTCTGTCATAAAGCTATGCTTTCTCACCACGCCGCATCGGTTCCACAGCAGCTGAGTTTGGTTTCAGAACTATTTCCCTGTGTCTCGGTGCACACGGAGTCAGCAGTAGGCTTTTGCAAGTGAAACAACTACATTCTGGTTTTGAATGGCCTTCATTGAGCGTTACTTACCTTGACCTTCAAGCGGAGAAGGAATCAATCCTGACCTTGCTGACTGGGAAGAAGGTCTCTCCCCCACAGCTGGAAGCCCCACTGTCCTTTTATCCTTTTATTGGAACTCCAGCTGTGTGTATATGTAGCATATTTAGCTGCCATTTATTTCAGTAAACTTCTGCTATAAATCTGTATAATGTACTCCTGACATGTTCTTTAGGAAGTAATCCTTCATTATGTAAGGGCCTGACATGTAAAAAGCCGGCCTTTCAGCTGACGATAACAGCACATAATCTACCACTGCAGGCATCAACATCTGCTCTTTTTATAAAGGAACTACATGCACATTCACTAATTATGCTGGTCTGAAACCTGTCGATGGAAAGCATTTGGCAGCTGTGTTATCAGCATCAGTGTTTATGTGGTTGATCTCTAAAGTTTCTGCTGTTTGCCCAGAAGTCTCTCTGGTCAAGAGGAACCTTAACAGCATCATTCAGGCCAGCTGGCAGCTGATAGTCTACACAACACTGTTGCTGGATTCCTGCTTCTATATTGTTGCTTGTTGGCCACACAGTTCCTCATTTTAAAGAGAATTACGAAGAACCCAGAGATCATGTGCTGTGGTCGGTTTATGTTCCTTTGTTTTTTCTTTCAAATCATCACTAAAAAGTCTGAACTACTTTCATTTCCATATTTTATTGTAGCATCACACATGGGGACCAGGAATAAGGTATTTTAAAGGGGCCTAGTCACGTACCATGACTTGATGAATTAGCCAGTAGCTCACTCTGGTTGCATAAGAAGGTTTTCTAATCAAATCATTGCGCACTGTTGGCTTATTACATTTTATTTCTGTGTTTTACATGTTGTTTTGGTCCTATTTGTTAGTAAACTAACACTTTGTGTAAATTTAACATAACCGGAGGTACGATGCTGGGCATGCGTGCAATGAGTAAACTAAGAGAAGCAATGGAGGCCAGAGAGTCAGCTCCGTCCAGCAGAGGTAAAGCAAACAGAAAGAGGTAAAGTAACCCTGTAGATCAGCTTGGTCTTGGACCACGGCGAGCCGTTGCAGGACGGTCTGCTGGCTCTTTCAGTAGCAGCGGTAATTATCGCCATCTTGCTTTCTGATAGTTCTGCGGTGCAGAAGGCAGAGGGAGCACAACAATGTTTATGTCTGCTGATTGAGCCTGGTGCAAAGTTCTTTTTATGGCTCCAAAAGGACTAAGTATTAGGGCCAGGATCAGAATCAGACATACTTTAATAATCCCAGGGGGAAATTGTATTTCCCAGGATGGTGACTCTACACCCAGAAATTTCACTGTTTTTCACTATAAGCACAAATACTTGGTGTGTATGGTTTTATTTGAAGATGAACATGTTTTTTTGTGTTTTCTTTTTATGGTCAAAATAAGTGACTAGGCCCCTTTAAAAAGTTATTTCACTGATTCTACTCTGATGTCACTAAAGGTGAAGCCAAAATGAAACAGCTATGTGTTAAAAACATTATTCATTAAACCCATCAAGCACCTCAGAGTTTAGTCCTAGCTTAAGCTTCCAGACAGCAGGTCCAACATTTGAGTCCAGAAACCTTTGATAGACGCAGAGGTTTATACTGATACTACTGAGCGGTGTTCTCCAAACATAGAGCTGTACTTTATGACCAGAAATCTCTACTTTGGTCTCTTCAGTCCTAAACACGTTGTTCCAGAGGTCATGGGGTTCATTATTTGCAAACTTACAAATCTAAGTCATGATGCCATATTCCTGTTAGAGAGAAGAGGATATCTCCATGAACCCTTGCTGAGACGTTATAGACAGTCATACTCATGTATTTATGTCACTCATTTTATTGAGAGAAACATTATGTAGATTATTTGCACACAGACTCATATTTTCCAGCCTTTATTTCTATTAATCATGATAATTTTCTGCTTACAGCTAATGAAAACATAATATTTTGGATCAGAATATTACATCAGATAAATAAAGATTTTAATACAGGCAAATGGACTAAATGAAAAGTATGTTTAATGGCTCCTTAACTTGGTTGCTGTTGTCAAAAGAAACCTTTAATCTGACCAACGAGCCTCATCGGAATTTGTATACTAATTTATGGAATTGACTGTATATTTGGTATTTTTCTAATTTTACTATCTTGAGCTTTAACTCTGAACATGCTACTAAGGGACTCTTTCAAAATATCTACAAAGGACATATAACCCTTTCCAGATTGACGAACACCAACAACTGCCATTGTTGATGTTTCTCCTGCCTGACATTACGGGAACACCCACCCGGATGCTCTAGAACAACAAACTGATCAACCATGATCACACATTCTCATGATTGATTGATTATCAGAGGAATTTGATAAGCAGCATCTGTTTGCTATGTTCCCTCTTGCACTCAGAGCTTTTCTATTTTGTCTTTTTTATATAAATAATGAAGCATGTGGAATTTGTTATGTGTTTTTGTAAACTTTAGGCTACATGTAAATAGTTTTAGAGCCTGGTAAAAATCTGAGGTCTTACTGCATGAAGGTTGCATGTTCTCCCTGTGCAAGTGCAGGTTTTCTCCAGGTACTCCAGCTTCCCCCCACAGTCCAAAAATATGGCTGTTAAAATTCAGAAGTTCGTGCAGCCTTTCATGATCAGATGATTGAGCATGTCGTCTACACCATCCTCCTCTTCCATGGCTCCTGGAGCTCCCCCTCCCTCTCCCTCTCCCTCACCATTTCAATGGGAGACTCTGAGGATAAACTCCATGACGTCTAAGTGTGCTGGTCCAAAGTGGGCTGCTATCAGATTCCAAAACACAAAAACAGTTTTATTTTGCTACAGTGCAGTGTTGCCAGTGGCCGTCTGCGGTGCTCAACCTGAAAGTTACGGGTCTAGTACCTCCTAGTGGCTAAAAATTAAACTGTGCTGCTTTGAAGTAAAAAAGATCACATAAATAATTTCACAGGATAAAAATTGAGTGTTATAAATTCAATGTCTAAAAAATGGTTTGATTCTACGCGACTATATTTCTTCCATATGAACTTCATTTACTGTTTTTGACTAACTGTTGGATGCTCCGGGGACTGCCTGTAACCCCTCTTCACCATTCCACCACTCAAGCTCCCTGGTTTTCCCCTCAACACTGCTCAGGTCCTTGCAAATAAAATCCTTTTAATGTTTCCGTTACATTGAATATTGGGCTCAGTTGGGTCAGATTCCTCACAAAAAATTTAAATGTTCTTTATCAATAATATCCGTAGTTCTGCACATAGTCCTAGTGACTCGGGCCTGAATGGAAGCTTTGACATGACCTATTGTAGAAGTGGAAACAGGTCAGAAATTGAGCTCTAACTCATTCCTGGAGGACCTTTAATCTAATTTTCCAACTTTGTCTTTTTTGTATTTCTGTAAATTCCTATGGTTTACATTTCTGGTCACTTTAGTGTTAAGTGATATTTTGTTCTTGCGTCTGTGTTTTCCTATTAAAGATCTTCTCTCAGCTATTGTTTGCAGCACAAAACAGCAATAAATTAACAGGAACTCATGAAGTTGTTTTTGCAAAAACAAGGTTATTCCCAAAGAGCTGAACACTTAGCCTCAGAGGTTAGGTTTCTAGTTTGGGTTGCTGCAGCAACAGACCCAGGTGAGAACTGGACCAGCTTCAGGATACAGAAAATCTCAAGTTGATTCTAAAGTTACCACAGTAAGCCACTTTCTGCTCTGTAGTATTAGCCTGTGAGTTCCACTTCGTTCTTGCACAGCTTGAGAATGATATTTACTCCCCACTCATCATGTCAAGTTGCTCCAGCTGCTTGAAAGCCATTCCACTCAATCACTGCAGCTTTGTTTTAATAACGACTAGCAGTATGTGGTCACCAAACATGGACTTTGGAACACAGATGGTAGATGTTTGAGTGAAAACCTGAGAAATCAGATCTTCTCAACATTAACTTTCATCTTTGCTGATCTCAGTGTTTTGGTTCCCAAAGAGCCATACCATTGTATTCTGACCTACAGTTAACGTGACAAAAACTATCCGCTTTCCTACAGAAAGAAAAAGTATCAAGCAAGATGCTTTTGGAAATATTTCTCGACTGAAAGATTCAACATTGAGAAAAGCAATGAGCAAGAAATAATGTCTGGACAGCATGCAAGTAAAAAAAAGGCTACAGTACATTGACACTACTATTTTTTTTCCCAATTCTATTTTAGTACACCATTAGCCAAAGTGGATTGTTGTGTTTTTCACCTTCATTGATAAATGTAATTGTTATGATAGATAGATCGATAGAAGTGGTGTGGAAAAGTGTTTGCCCCTTTCCTGGTGTCTTGTGTTTCAGAACATCACACTAATTTAAATATTAGCCAAAGACAACACAAGTATACAAAAAATGCAATGTTTCAATGAAGGTTTTAATTATTAAGTGAGAAAAAAATCCAAACCTCTGTGGTCCTGTGACAGTGATTGCCACCGGTAAAGCAGACCATAACTGTGGTTTATTACACCTGAGCTCACCTTCTCTAGCCACACCCAGGTTTTACATAATCTTCTTACTCCATCAATCCAGAGCTTTGGTGTTAAGGAAGGCCTTTATAAAGATAAAGCACCCATCCACTGGACGAACTGTGTCAAAGTCTGATCGGCTCGGTGTCACTGAACATGTATTTAGGGAAAAGGGTGTCTGTCTCAAACAATTAAAAATATTTTTTTATGAATCAATACCAATTCTCCCTCCTCATTATTAAGTGATTCATCGTTTCCCTTTTCTTGATCTAAAACAAGGTGGAACGCTGATTACAAAGATTTGTTTTGCAGAGAAAGTCTCATGCAAATATGTGGCCATTGGAAACCTAATCAGGTTGATTTGTCTATTCCACCAAAATATTCCAGTCTGATCATCTGAGACTGCCGTAGTATGGCTCCACTGTCCATCCATCCTTTGCCCATACGTGCTTCTTCCTGCTCCTGGTCCAGGCTGGTGCTGATCACTGGGTAAGAGGCAGGGTACACCCATTAAGCATTAAGAAAACTCTGAAACCAGGCTCCTCTGATGCCGAATGTTCTGTTTTTTTCTCTCAAAGTTGGTCGTTAAAACATGAGCCAAAGCCGTTTAGGAACATCAGGACCTCTGTGTGTTAGGGGAGGAAGATCAGATTTAGAGCAGATGTCTCCACTGAGATGGTCATGATGGTGGCTCCCGTCTCTCTCTGTGCTCTCTAACCTGTTCTAGTTGTTCTAACCAACCTTCGTTCCTCTGTATATTCTCGCTTTCTTCTCACAAAGTAATGCAACGTAACCTTGAACATGTGATCACTTATTCCTCCTATTTTGTTTTGCATTAATACCACCCCAAGGACAGTCTGGCTGATCCAGTGACAGTTGAGAGTGTTGATCAAGGGGAAGTAGTACTTTTGCAATCAGAAACTTGTGGTTTGATTCCTTCTCCTCTGGTTTTCATGTCCTGGCAGAATTTCTCATTTTTGGCATTTTTCACGGAACAAGGATAAAGTGGAATCTTTTCTTACTAAACCTGCACGTTTTACCTGATAACATACACACAGGTTGAAATAAGTGGGTTTAAAAGCCAGCGAAAGGTAAACGTCCATCAGACTAATTAAGGGGAGGAAAATTAGGGATTATGTTGAAACCAACGCAGTCAGGTAGACCGATCAAACTTTCTGCCACATCTAACAGTTGTTCATGACACAAATATCTCCAGCTGACATGAATTACTCCTGGAAAAACAGCAGCGGGGCTCTTTTAGGACGCACAATAAGGAACCAGTGGTAGAAAACTGGCCCACATGGTTGGGTCGGCAGAAGAAAGCCGTTACTACACCAGCAGTCTGCTGAGAATCCACCAAAGAGCACAGAGACGCGCCAAAACCTGGGGAGACCAAGATCCAACTTTAAGGCCACAACCACTAAGGCTACCTTTGGAGAGGAGTCAGCGCTGCCTGGGATGAGAGCTTTATTCCTGCTGGGAAGCACAGAGGTGCTGATGGTTTGGGGGGAAAAACTGGGTCAGTATTAATGGCAAGATGACTGCAGCAAGTTATGAGAAAAGACTGGAGGAAGATTTGCTCTCATCAGCCTGGAAGCTGCGCTGCTACATACGTGGTCGTTCCAACATGGCAAGGACCAAAAGGCCAAGTCCATCTTTCACTGGCTACAGCAAGAAGGGAAGGTTCTGGAGAGGCCATCCTGGTGTTCAGACCTCAGGGTCGGAGCTGTTATCCACGCAGGACAGCAGTGGAGGACTTTTACCAAGAAAAGTGGAGAGCTTCGGCATCTTCTTCACAGCTAACACAGAAGACTCCCAGGGGCTGCTGGGGTTAAACAGGGCCAAGCAAGGATTAAACAGCAAGGTTATACAGATTTAGATCATTTCAGTAGCGTCTGTTTTCCTTGATTTAAAAAGCACAAAATCAGGTGATCATAAACGGCTTCTTCGCCCAACCGCTGACCCCGTCTCAAAGACAATTCTGCATTTCCAATGAACTATTGAGCACAACTGTAAAAGGATGAATTGAAATGTTGTCCTGGTCCTCCTTGGCAGCCGTGACGAGGAGCACGACCTCCCCCACACTCTCTCACAGCGTGGAAATCCCATCATTGTTGCCGTCTTTTCTGTGAAGAAAAAAGGAGCCACACTGAACCGCCCCTCAGCTGCTTCGCCCTTTCCTTCAGTCCCCCCCCCCTTCGGCAGCCACAGGCCCACATAATTTACATTTTCATTAAGCGCACAAGGAAAGAAATGCTGAGGACTATTTGTATATAGACCTTGTTGCAAACTAGTTCCAGACTAATAATGATTGAGAGCAGAGGAATGTCCCCAAGGCTGGATTCCTCCAAAGGAAAGGCAGGGAACTACAGCTGTCTCACCGTGGGCATGGCTTTCCCACACACTCATCCTCATTATGCATTCATGTAGCAACCGAGGGAGAGAATGAGGGGACTGATGACAGAGTCATGAAAACCTGGCAGACAAGATCAAACACAGGCGTTTATTTCATATTGCAACAGAACAGAAACTGCAGACATGCCCACACAGGCAGGAATGAGCCACAACACTTTATTTCAACAAAGAAGTCATTTATAAAAAAAAGGGAACAGCAACGTGTGACTTAAGATGGCCGACAAGAGCTCTGCTCCCATTTTATTACGCTGGTACGACGACCTGAGGGGCCCTCGCTTCAGTCTGCTGGAAAGGCCCGGGACAGATGGAGCGTCTGTCTGCACTCCATCATACAGCCAGCTTTATGTTTGCACCTGCAGAACGCTGGCCAAAGACACACACACACACACACACACACACACGCACCTAAAGCAGACTGCAGAACTCTTTGGTGAGAAGTTTAAAACTAGGTTTGCAGAGAAGAGGAAATGAAAGGCTATTCCACGACTACTGATGTGGTTATACAATCCTTTCAATATACGTGGCTGAAAAACCAGAAGGTAGAAAACGGAGCCTGCAAATTCAATAAATTAGACAACAAATAGTGAATTGCAGATATCAAATCCAGCAGTAGGGTTTACAAAAATAATAATAGTTAAAAAACTGTAATATATATATATATATATATATATATATATATATATATATATATATATATATATATATATATATATATATATATATATAAAAAGGAAAACAGTGTAACAACATCTAACCAAAACCAGAGGAAAGCAGGTAAAAAGACACTGTAGATGATGGAAGTCTGACTGAACGGCTCCTTGCTTTTCCTCCAGCTCTGACCGGAGTTTTCTCTGGGATCGTGTTCAGGCTCGGCCTTGTGTAAACACTCCTAATCAGGAGGGGAATTCTGCTCCAAGCTCACTTGCTCTGTGACGTCCTCGCACACAAGACAAACAAAGTTTAAAGAGCACGACTGTGTCCGTCCCTGAGGGCCGCAGAAACGTCCTCGCCTGTTTCCACTGTACTGATGGAACGTTTCACAGTGTAGAAGAGCCCCCCGTTCTGTTTAACGCCCACCGACGTTACTTCTGGCCCCGACGGGGAAACGGTCAAACTGCGTCAACAGGATATCTTTCATTGCAGTAAAAATAAATAGTGATGAAAACGGAGCCGTGAGGCGGAAGCGAACACAGACACTTGGTTTTCATCATGCTGTCCTGACCGAGGCGTTGCTGCTGGCCAGCCTCCCGTAGCCGTGCTCGTTCTTCTCCAGCCAGAGCTCAGAGAGCTGCTGGGTGGAGCCGTACGACGACGCTTTGGAGCCCAGGCACATCTTGTACTGCTTGGCCTCCAGGTTGGGGTCGCATAGGACCGGGTGGTGGACGTGCACGATCCCCGTGTCTGTGCTTCTGAACAGCTTGATCCCTGACTGGACAAATTTATTATAAAGGTCAACGTCCTCTAAGCCCCACCCCTGGATGGAGGTGTCAAAGCCCCCGGCTCGGACCAGGTCTCCCTTGTAGGCGCAGACTATCCCAAAACCATAGGTCCTCCACAGGCCCGTCTTGGAGGTGAAGACGTAGTGGTTGTTGCTCGGGACCTTTCCAGAGTACACTATCTTGGGGTCATACTGGCTGAAGATGATAGGGAAGTAGGCCTGCTCTCCCAGGCCGGTGTTGGTCCGACATCGCTTTAGGAAGTCGCTGGAGAAGAGCAGGTCCACGTCGCAGTAGAAGAGCAAGGAATCGTTGGAGAAATGCAGAGAGCCCACTTCCAAAGCCAGAGCCCTGGAGAAGGAGCCAGCCACAGGCTTGATCTCCAGGTCCGCCCTGGGGTACTTCATGTGGTACTCCCTCATCAGCTCCACCTGCTTGACCCGCTCGGTGTTGTTGTCTGTGCTGAACAGCAGAACCAGCAGTTTCACATTCAGGTTGGGGATCAGACAAACTTTCTCAAAGTTAGCCATGAAGCGCACGAAGATGTCGTAGCGCCCCGACAGAGGAACCAGGATGTTGACTTTGTTTTCCTTGGGCTCCCGCTGGTCCTGTCCTGAGTTAGTGAGCTTGAAAGGCACCAGCATTTTCAGAGAGTTGGACAGAAACGACAGCGAGTCGGACTCCTGGTTGATGTGGCTCGCAAGAGCCGTGGCGTCCATCTCCTCTTCCTCCCTGAACTGGATCTGGCTGAACGTCTGCTGAAGGTACGCGTGCCTCCTCACAGGAACAGTCATGGTCTTCCCCTTGTGCTTCTTGTACAGCAACAACAGATCCAGCACGTACTCCGCCCCATACAGCGGGTTGACCCTTCGGTAGCCATACTGGATCTCTTTGAAATCGATGACTCGGCCTCGCGTCTTGGCGTTCGCATTGATCATCTCCATAACCTGCATGATAATGTCATCCAGAGCCTGCCTCTGAGAGGAGTCCATGCCCCGGCGGGGCGGCTGGCTGTCCGACGACGAGAACAGGTACTTCCCCGTCAGAAATTCCCACTCCAGGACTTCCTCTCGTTGATGGGGGTGGAAGCGCATGAACGAAGGAGGAATGCCGAGCTGGAGGTCCTCTCGGCTGGGCTCGGCTGCTCCATAGCGCCCCATCTGGACGATCTCCCGATGCAGCTGAATGGTTCTGTGACGCAGGTCTGCGATCTTGCGGCTGAGCAGGTAGCTGTGCAGGCGGTACTGGTAGGGAGGGTTCTTGTTGGGGTGCAGGGTGATGGCCCGGTGGATCTTGCTGTTGTGGAGCTCTCGGATGTAGCCCTTCTTATTTGGCTCGTAGTTCTCGTAGAAGAGTTGCTGCATCTACAGAGAAAGAAGACAGTTTGCCGTCAGGACCATTCGGGCTCATTTCCACATTTACAACATCGGCTGTTTGTCCACATGCATAGATGCCCGCAACCTGAGGAGGGGACCGGACCCTGCCTGCCCCAGCTGGCCCCGGACTCACTGTTATCACACAAGAACGCCGCGCTGCAGCCGGCAGTGAAAAGTTGACTTAAGGAACACAGGAAACAAAGGCAGCCAGAAAACGGACTTCATAAAACGAGTGATCAGAGAGCAGGAACGGCCTCTGCTGATAAAACTGACCCCTAACTCAGGTTCCTGCTAGTCACTGGTCGCATTGCTCTCAACCAAAACAACATTGTTCTATGCTGTTTAAAGTTATGGGCTGTTACTGACAACCCTCGCCTGGGAAGGGTTGTCCCCCCATGGACAAGAAGGGGACTGTTTGAAACTAGACTGGTAACCAACCAAACTTGCCCCCTGGCAGTGAGGACAGCTGATCTTAATTAAAACATGTGGATTTGTGTCTAACGTGTTCCCAAACAACCCAGCGTGTTGCTGCGGTTCTGAAGGGTAGGTGTTGGGCTCCAACGTTCCCTGAACAAGCAGCTCGGGACCATTCAGGCCCCGAGCTGCGTGTGAATCCCTGCTGCACGGCGGACAAATGGGTTGGTGACAGTAAGAGCTGTGGTCAACACCAAGGCGCGGCCGCTGCATGATGGATGGTTACTGACTGCCAGCCAATCACAGCCCCTGCAGAGGGAGGCTCCCCTCGGAAGATGCTGCCATGACGCAGAACAGCTCCCAGCAACTTTGGGCCCCCAGCTGAATTCCCATCGTTGACCTTCCGTCCATTTGGAGAACTTCCTGGGAGCTGTGTGGTCCCCCGGTCAACTTCACATCAATGACAGCAGAAACACAGTGGAACAAAAGCTCCACCTTTTTCTATTTGTTTTAATTGTCTAGAAAAGCTTCACAATAAATGGATTGAAATCATTTCAAAGAGTTTTTCCCCCTGATGGATTGGAGTTGATATTGATGCTGGATGAAAGCCCAGTGCTTTCCCAGACAGCACCCTGCAGGGCCTTCAGCTGGCAGCCAGCTGCTCACACCGTCCTCCTGACCTTCCCCTGTGGCGTCACATTCATTAGCCTTCCTCCTCACTCCTAGCCATTAGGTTGGTTTCTTCACACCCATTAATCCAACGTCATTTCTCTCTGCTAACGAGTCAAAACGGCTTTCTGACAAGGGTCATCTGAGGTGAGGGGCCAGTTATTCCAGGAAGGAGGCCTGTGCATTTTGTTAAAGACAAACGTCTGAAAGGCTTCACTTGTTTACTGCATGTGGGCTTGTGCAGAGTGCTCAGTCGTAGGAAGCATCTTACTTCAGAACACAGCCGTCAGAGCGGTCTCAGTCTGGAAAGAACAAGAAATGAAGCCGAGTGCTCCTCAGAGCAGAGCGACTCCAATTCAAAGCTGCCCTGCAGCTTCAGCAAGCCCCCGGCTGAATTCCCATCAATGAATTCCCTATTCTTCTTCTTCTTCTCCTCAGACGAAAACATAAGAGTGGAGAGAAGCATGGCGGCGGTCCGTGTGACATGGAGTCAAACTACGGAGGAGCAACTCGTAGAATTGCCAAGGCAGCGCGTTTCGTTCTAGTGACCCTCATATTTAACAGTGAGCATTGACGCTTCCGTCTTTTTCTTCTTCTACTGTCTAAGTTTGGCTTCCGGATGGACGAGTCCAACTAGCGCCATCTCTCTACTGGGTTGAGTCCAACGTGTGAACTTTTAAACCCCGCGGTTTTGTCGCACAGTTTGAGCTGTACTGGACTTCAGCAGAGCCGGAGGGACCTGTGCTGGCCGTGAAAGGAACTACTCCTGAAACACTCCAAAGTGAGCCGGGTCGTGCGGTGTGCGGCCAATAAGAGCCGGTGGAACTGGGCCTCATGTTCTGTAGTGTTAGTGTAAACATATGGATGAATGATCAAACAGCAGGGCTCAGCCAGTAAACACAGCGTCCTGGGAGAATAGCAGGATGTGCGTTTGGCTTTACTCTCACTGCTCCGCACTCACTGACTGGGCAGATGGTGAGAGTATGGCAGCTCCACCGGCTGGGTCAGAGGCCTCACTGAGACGGTGGATGGGTTTAATCTGCAGGACAATAAGAAGCGCCCACACCACCATCCAAATCTAATTGGAGGCAGCAGAATGCTGCTGCTGCTACTGGCCCTCTAGCAGACAGTGGCGATCGGTCCAAATTAATTTTCCACTCTAGGAAAAGCTTCTCACACCAGAGGCAGCCCCACAGTAGGGCTGGTATTGATGCATTTGGTGGACATCAGGACAACATGTGACTTTATCTAATCCAGGCAGGCACCCTGCCAACTACCATGTGCTAATAAGGAGAGAAGGGATCTTTGATTCCTTTTTTTGGTCTGCAACATAAAGAGGGTTGCTAGGTTTATATAATTTATAAAATATAGATGCATCCTTTTAATTAAACAGCTCCAGTCGGATCAATGCCTACCAATTAAAAAAAAAAACAGGAAATATATAGAATATCTGTTCATAATTAAAAGGCAAGTGGACTGAACTGGAATAGCTCTTTTCTAGTCATTCTAGTCCAAGAGCTCCACACTAGAGCCACATTCACCCAGCCTTCATACACCAAGACACACATCCACAGGCAAGCCGGGGATTAAGAGCCTTGCCCGAGGGCACATTGACATGTGACAGAGAGAGTGGGAATGGAACCCACAACCCTTCTATTGCAGGATGATCACTGAGCCAGAGTGGGTAGAGTGGTCCCCGGTGGTGGTGGGGGGCATTACAACCTGGACGGGTCAGTAGTCCATCACAGCACAGCCACAACCACAGCCTTGTGTAAAGTACGTAGTGAGGACCGTGCCCTGACCCTAGCCCTAACCTTTACGGCTTTATACCTCGCCCTAACCTAAACCTAATTGACACCTTAGTCCTAAACCTAACCCCTAGCCCAGAATAAAAGTCAGGACCAAACACTTTACATCAATGTCCTCACTTTACCAGTAAAATTAGCAAAGAGGTTCAAATTAATTCAATTCAGTTTGATTCGACTGATTCTAAAGACAAAATTTGAAAGACAAAAAGGCTTCATGTGGCGTATCCAAGTGTTCCAGCACCTTTCTCCCTGTATTCACGTTAGTAAGAAAGAAACAAGTTGTCCAAAGAAGTGTTCTAGGAGCAAAATGAGGCAGCACACCATCATGTTATCAGGAGGAAATGCCCAAAGGAATATTCCACAGCTGCCAACGTGTTCCTGACAGCTCACAGTGGTCCAGCAGGAAGGATCCGGTCGGTATCTATGCACATCACTTCAACTAGTATGTCAATATTACCTGGGTCTCAACCTGAGAAATCCAAGTAACAACTGACTCAAGGTTGTTTTTGTGACTGTTGCTGACTCGGCAGCAGCATGATTAAACCAGAACCGGCTAAATTATCTGGAGATGGATTGATAAGGGGTTTTGATTTCCAGCTTTCTCTGGCCTGTTGATTCACAGATTCTCTAAACAAGGTCATATTTGAACTGATGGAAATGAAGACGCTTTAAGATTATTCACAAAGTGTTCCTAGCCTCAGAGTTTCTAACAAATCCAAAGAAGTGACTAAAAAGTGTGTCCGAGTTCCAGTTGTTGCTGGGAGTAGAACTGAAATCAGCTCCAGTCAAAAGCCTAAATTATAGAGGGGCAAAGTCTCCTCTCAGGCTCCATGTGTTTCATCTCACAATAGAAGGATCATTATCTTGATTTATGTCATTATTGCTCAGTGTGGCACTGGATATCTTATTATGCCAGCATTAATAAAGGCAGAATGTGCACAGACCCTTTGGTTTGTGTTTTGTGGAAGTATTAAAATAATCTGATGAACAGACAGCAGAAAAGAACCTTTGTTCCTTAAAGCCACCTGGCGTTACCCCGACGTCTCGATCTGCTCATGTTTCCAGGGAGAGGTGGGAGATAAGCTCCGTTAATGGACTCCCTAACCAGAGAGAGTAGGCTACAGGAATAAAAGCCTCTCTCAGGTTACCCTCTGAACATTCTAGCCAAGTCTGCAGCAACACAAAAATCAGCTCACTAGATGATTTCTCCTCGGGTACAGAGCGCACCGGTACGGAGCGATACAAAGTGGCCTCGGTCGCTGCTGTGAGCCCAGATCCCGCTACCCGCCATGTTGCTTCACTTCAGCTGATCTGGCTCCAGCTGTGACCAGCAGTAAGTCACAAGTCTCTCCTGCCTTCAGGCCGGCTAAAGGAAGAGTCTGCGCAGGACTGCAAACGATGAAGTGTCTAATGCAACATCTGCTCCACAGCTACAGGCGGCCATCGCTGCCAACTCGCAGAAATATCGTGCACTGCTAGCTACTGTGCATGTGCGCTAATGACTCCTACGCAGGATTCTTTTCTCACTCAATTTAATTCAGTTAGAAGGAATCAAAATGCCACTTCAAATGATTTCAACTGGATTTTGGACACGTTTTCCCTTAAGACTGTTTGCTAAACATGTAGTTGATAAGCAAATCCTCCTTTAGCCTAAAAGAGAAACGTGTGCCAGAGCCAAATGCCTAAGGTTTTATTGGAATGTGTGCTTCAACCAAAAAAAAAGAAAAAGACAGTAAATGACCACCTAAATGCTTTTTTACAGGAAAAAAATTCTAGTTCTAACCAAATTTATCTTTTCTATCCGGTATCTAATATAAGTATTAAATATTTTTTTCTCAGTCTAAATATGCCTAATATGGCCTGTCGCATAAAAGTCCCAGATGATGTCGGAATCTAACCATAAATAATCCACTCAAAGACATCAATGTAAATCAGCCCACAAAAGAAGTTAAGGATAAAAAACTTGAATGCCACAGCAATTGGTGCCAGACATTACTGTTAACCCTCACAGGAGGGTCTTCAGCCCCACAGCAACCGTCTGTGAGTCGGCTGAGGAGACCGGGGGCTTTTCCCCAACTGTCTAACTTTAACGCACGTACTTCAGTTTAAAAATTTCCAGAAAAGATAAAAAAAGAGAAAAAGCCAGCCACATTTTTGGCCCAGCTTAAACCTAGAGGGTAATTATAGCTGTGGTGGGCACCAGAACGCTGCAGCAGCCCAAGGAGCAAGCGGTGAGTGAGAGTTGCCAAGGGAACGTAAATACATGGTTGTAGGAACGTTTGGTGACAACTCTTTCCACACATGTACACAAAGATCAACGACTCAAAGGGAATCTGTCCATGCAAGCCTGCAATCTGGAACCGAGGCCCTGCCCATCACAGTCGTCTCTTCTTGAGGTCCACTCTTTCATTTCAGCCTGCACAGTTAGAGGTGGTGCCACAGTGTGTGTAAACAGGTGCAGGGTGTGGAAAGCTAGAGGCAGGTAAAACACAGGCTTCCACGGTCCTCACAAACCTACCGCGATCTAGAAGCATGTTTCTCACATTTGGCTGTAAAACCGAGCTTTCAGAGAACCTTCGAAACTTGTTCAGGTGCTAAACATTTGACATGATATAAAATGTGCTTCTCACTGTCTGGTCCAGTCACTCAGCGATGATATGGAAGGCAACGTGCAGTTTTAATGCTTTGCCAAAGCATTAAAGCGCATAGCAATATAGCGGAACCGGGGAACTGTAACACTGATACTGAGGGGGGAAGAGAACATGTTCTAGGTACTGGAAACCACCTCAGTAACCAGCAGAAGATTTAACTATTTACTCTGTAACTTGCTGACAAACTCAGTTTGGTGACAGCTAAGAGCTGAAAACAATATTTTTCATGCAGAAATGGGGGCTTCATGAAAACTATGTTCAATACCGGCTTAAAGTTTTTTTTTTTTTTTCAAAAGGTACTTTTAATCCAACAAACACGCCTCTATATGGCCAAAAGTATTCGTCCACCTGTCTTGATTCACATATGAGCTAAAGTGACATCCCACTATAACAGCTTCAACTCTCCTGGGAAGGCTGTCCACAAGCTTCTGGAGTGTTTATGGGAACTTTTGATTGACACTGATGTTGGACGAGAAGGTCTGGCTCTCAGTCTCCGCTCTACATTTATCCCAAAGGTGTTCTATCTCTAACTCATCAAGTCCCCTGGCACCTGGTAATTGTAGTTTAGATCTGATGTTGTGGATTTTTTTGCTAAATTAACTATAATGATTTATTTTGTCTATACTTTTAAATAACAGGTTTACAGAATTTCTTACTTTCTTTTCCCATGGTGTGCCACAAGGTTCTATTGGGCCATTAGTGTTTCCATTATATGCTTCCATAGGTGAATTTAGGTGCATTTTCTAGTCACTGCTAGGCAGCAAATAGTTAGTTTATATCATTTAAACTCCCAAGATGCCACCTTCCACTGATACTTTAATTTCCTCAGGTGTTTGATGGCTTTACTTTGTCACTATATTAGGATGTTGGACATAAAGGAGCTTAACAGAGACTAGAATCAGAATACATGGAGGAACGTGAGCTTATGATGCTGGCTTTGCATCGTAAGTTTGAAAACTAAAGAAGCTTTTGCAATGGTAACTCCCAGACTCTTGCCCCTCTGCTGGAGATCTGTGAACTCACAAGTCTCTTTAAGAAAGGAGACAAATGCTCATCTTTTTGAAGCTGCTTTTGGTTTAAACCATTTGTTTTATTGATAGGTGATTTAGTATCTTGCTCTAGCTGTGAAGTACTTTGAAGTAATCTTGTTCAAAGGTGCTATAGGTATAAAATTGTTTCCCCCTTAGCTTTAGTTGCTTACGCTGCTCACGTAATAAATAAGTAATCAATACAATTATTGGAGCGATGGTTTTTCTGAAGTCCCCTGAACGGCTGAGGGGAGTTCAGAAAAACCATCGCTCCAATAATTGTATTGATCCAGATGCATTTCATCCACACATCTTTCAGGCATGACACAGAGATGAGACTCAGTCCCTTCAGTGTGTGTGTGTGTGTGTGTGTGTGTGTGTGTGTGTGTGTGTGTGTGTTTGTGTCAGATTAAGGATGCACAGAGATCTGTTTAGTGAGGACTTTGCTTTATATGGCCACAAAACCAGCCGGGCTTGCTCATTGTTGTTCTTGCTTATCAGAGCCAGCTAATAATAGCAA
Source organism: Fundulus diaphanus (assembly GCA_037039145.1). Taxonomy (NCBI): domain Eukaryota; kingdom Metazoa; phylum Chordata; class Actinopteri; order Cyprinodontiformes; family Fundulidae; genus Fundulus; species Fundulus diaphanus. The sequence goes on from CM073122.1 coordinate 53,186,018, forward strand.
TACAAGTAGACAGCTGTATTTTGAGCATACAAACAATAATATATTCATTGACAAGCCTTTGGCAAAGCAGTGCAATTGTTTTAATGTCAAACACCCTACGTGAAGTTTGAGGAAAACTATAGCTGCAGTTATCAGCACTTTCTTGGGGCTCCAGTAGACATACTGAGTCTTTCAAAACTGAACCTCAGAACAAGTGTATGCAGTAATCACTTCCTTGCCCAACCGAGCGGCCTGCCAAAGAGGACATGTGGGGTGCGGGATGCTAATTACAACCCTGTCCCTGTTTGATCTCACCGATCCACCCAAGCTCTCGGTTAACAGAGCTCCAGCTGTGTGCTGATGTTACAGCTAATGCTCCAGATGTGACCTGCAGCTGGCCTGGGGAATGATCTGAAATCACTGCAGTTTCCTTCCAGTAACCAGATGACAGCCACTGATTGAAAAGAAATATCTTCCAACCCCACCAAGATGGTCTATCATCTTTTTGCTTCCAACTAAATCTGGCGGAGAGCTGCGTTTTCCAGGCTGGCTCTTGAAACATCTTGATCTGGTCAAACTATTTTTGTAATCGTTGGTTTAGGTGGGGGAGGTGTTGATGGACAGTAGATAGCGTCTAAACTGGGTGAGGCCCAGAGACTGGTGTGGGGGAGGGGACAGATGGTGCTTTCTGGATGGTGCAGAGTTTTGCTGAGACAAACCTGTTGGCTGTTGGTCAAATCAGCCAAATGTTGAGATCCTTCCTCCAGAACATAAGCTAGACAGTCTAAATCTTCTGCTTTTAAAGTGCTTACACAAAACTTGGGCAGTGCTGTTACGTCAGGGCCCGAGCAAAGGGCAGCAGGTGTCCGGAAATCCAGATAGGTAGGTGAGGGGGAGGGTACGGATGCTGCTAACTGGATTTACAGAGCTTTGTACTATCTTGACGGTGCCACCCAGAAAGAGAGTCCATAACCAACACAAACAAATGCACATGGTACCACAGTGTCCATTAGCGGCTTCTCTTTTTTTATCTAACACAGCTGGGATTGTAGTCTTTCTGTTCTTCATTCAGTCTTTGAACGCTGTGGAACATTAAGTGCCAAGAATAAGCCCACCAGTGTCAACCCCCGTCATAACCTCAGCGAATGGAGAAGCTCATTCAGCAGAACGACAGAGTCCTAGTCTAGGACAAGCATGAATACCATGTGCAATCAGCTGGCTAAACCTCACCACTCACACCAGCCTCACAAGTTTTTAACAAGCAGGAAACAGAACTTGATCCAAATGGAAAAACAAGCAAATACTATCAAACACGGGTTCTACAAGGTCTGCTGATCGTTGTAATATTTCCTGACCTAATGTTATCAATGTAAATGACGTTTGCAGAAAAGCGTGATTACCGTGGGCCGTTTAGCAGTACACTGCTTCACATAACTGTGCAATAGCCTCTTCATTTATTGATGCATTTCATTTCTAGAGCAGTATTTGGCTTTGTGATGTTCTGTTCATATGCACTGATAGCTTTATAGCTGAAAAGACTGCATTTTTGAAAACTTTCCATACTTTTATCGCCAACGCATTAAATGCCAAAAATTATAGTGATATTTTAAGTCCTTCTACACCCCCCCCCCCCCCCCCCAACTGCTCTAAAAGGTATTTCATCTTTAGCTATAAGGTAGGTTAATCAGTATACCCAGGTACGGGGTAGTAAGCGATAAAAGTGTACTCCAAGCTTTTAAAATGTACAAAACCAGTTACAAAACCACTTCCTCCTCCTGTCATACTGTTCTTATGGTTTAAAGCCCTTCTAAACCACATGCCAGAAAAAGCACCGGAATTAGGCTTTCCTGGTTGTGTGGAGCACAGAGTAACACTGCTGCACACTGACTGTGAGCTGACTGAAAGGAGGACACCAGAATGGTTTGGAGATTTTTCCCAATGGTTACAATACACATTATTTTCAGTGATGGTCTAATGAGCCCCCGTTATAAAACCATAGCTGGCAATGAGCAGCATGCCGCTCAAGCAACTAATGGCTGGCCACCTGAGTAATTAACACGATTTATCAGTGTTTCTCTATAAAGAGCACAACAACAACGGTAAAATATTGTTGGCAGAACACATTCACTAACTTCCGTAGTGATTTAATTATTTTTGCTCAATCCATTTTAAGCAACAAATATAAGTTGCAGATTATAATAATTGCAAACACTCAACATATTGTAGTGCTGTAACTCCAAATAATTGTTGCTCGTCTGTTTTAAATTCAAGCGCCTGGATCATGTTACAGGTTTCTAGGTTTGCTGTTGTTAAATGCTTTTTATAAAGCCCTTTAGGTCTGAAATATGGGCAAAGTTGTGCTACATGAAAGATGAAACAATGTCAGAACTAAATAAAAGCCATGTGCAACAGGGTAAAATAGTAGCACTCCTGTTAGGCGTTCCTAAAGAACTGCTTCATGTCAACAGTCCAGAGTCTGTAGTCTACTCTCAGGACAGGAGTATCAAGCCATAGATGACAGTCATATTTGGCCTCCAGAGTGTTAGCACACTGGTATGGCGAAGAAAAGAAATACGGGAACTGGCAGAACGCAGTTGAAGGGGGTTAAGGGTTTAGGCAGTGGTTTAATATCCATGCCTCTATCACAGCCAAGCAAGGGGCTCTCCCAAAGACTGCTGAGTGTCTTTGGTGTAACAGTGGCATGGCACTCCCTGCTTGCCAGTGATGTGACCCACAATATAGACGTTGAATGGGATTGGTCTAGGAGTGATTCCTGTAGAACCTGACTGGTGACATTCAGGACCCAAGATAAAAATAACTCAACACAGCAATAAATGTCTAAGCCGCTGGCAACAAAAGTGAGTACACCCCAAAGTAAAAATGTTATTCCCAGCAAATGGCAATTAGAGTTGAAATACAAGTAACACTAAGGTCTTTCCTGGTCAGTCTAATTAAATTAAAGTGGATGAACCTCATTAAACAGAATATAGTCAGCTGAAATTATTAGTTATGTCACTATCATTGTCGTTGTTGAGGGTCATTGGTATCAATACTAATAATAACTACTTTACATGTAGTTTGAGATGCTAATGTTTGTAGAATTTGAAGTGAAAAACACAGATTCCCTTTTTAGGAGCCGGTTCTGTTGGCAAGCTGTGAATCCTACAATACTTTGACATGTACCACCCACCTAAACATTGCTGCAAACAAAGCACATCTCACTATGGCAACCACACTCTCCAACAGCCGTGGCCTTTCTCACCAGGACAATGTGCTCTGCCACTCTGTGAAACTTGCTAAGTAACAGCACAAAGACGGGCATAAGGCACCGACACGGCCTACTGGCTGGACAGATACTTTTATAGCGAAGAAACTTTGAGATACACTATAGAAAGCCTCCCGACCTAAAATCCACCCAATCCTGACGCAACAACCGTCGAATGTTCCACTTCTAATCTCAGCAGGTGCTTCTAATATTCCTTTATCTTGCTCGATTTAGGAACACTTTCTGCTCCCATCTCTACTGGCAAAGGTCCTACAGCACACTGTACCCTAGCAAACAAAGGTCGCAGAGCACCAAAGCCTCAGATGGATTGGATTCAATGAATGAAAAAATTATCAGAATGCGTTTACCTGGTATAAAGTGTTATTTATACACATGCATATATACACATACATACACACACACCTCTCTCTCTCATGAAAATACTATTTGCTCTGATTGTCGCTCATCTCCAGAAGCTATGTCTGCTACAGCAAGCTTTTTGTTGAATAACGAAGTTGGAAACAACTTTCCCTCACTATGCAAATTTTCCTACTACTCTCCAGTCTTGCATTATTTGCTGTCATTTCAATTTAACATCATCCTGGAGGGGAATACCGGCTAAACTACTGCTGCCAAAAACTTTAGATTCCCTTTCTACAGATGATCCAGTCAGCCCTGTCTTTCAGTGTTTAACCCCATCTCTCTTCTTGATACTTCTACTGGCTGAGCTTTTACTGCTATTAACTGTATGTGCTGTCTTTCATCCTCTAGACTTGAAAACTGGTTCAGAGCTTATCTGCATTTCTTTCCTAGATGAAACCAGTAAAGGAGCTACTGACAATAACTTTTACATTTCTTTAACAGAGAAAGTACTCCTGGAATAGTTCTTCTGTGTTTATGATGTTTGTATTAAAAACTCAGAGAAGAGCCTCTGGATGACAGAGAAGTCAACACCAGTCCTAACTAGCCTATCCCATCTTTGGAGTGACTTGTGGGCAGATGGATGAACTGGTGGAGCAAATCTACTGCTCCTCTAGCAAGAGATGGATAAGCCGGTGGAAACACAGTGATTCTAAGAAAGTAAGCAGCCTTGTCTAAACCAACACTGTTCACCGTTCTATCCCTGTAGTTCAGCCACAGTTTGTTGGATGTCCTGCACTTCTAAAACATTTACTTCTTTTCTCTTTCCTTGGAATTTCCCCTTGGGGATTAATAATGTTTTCCTCTATCTTTTACAACTTTGCCCAGTCTTATCAGAAATTAATAGCCAAACAGCTCTCTATCAGCCATTGTTTTATTAATACCTGCCTGGTAAGGCGTGGCATTATGCAACAATAGATGGCTTGATTAATTCCCCATTCTGGTGTTCTCAAAGCAAAGCACACTGTATGAAAGGCATAACCATGGAAAAAGAAAGAACACGGAGAAGGAAGGGAAATAATATCAATCTTCTTTTATTTACAAAGATAAAGTAACTTTTAAACAAAAAGGAAAGCCTGGAAGAAAAAGGGGGGTTAATGCTAACTAACGAACCAAGTTTTAACAGCACCATCCCAAATTTGGGAAAGACACCCTTGGAGTAGTGCGTGAGTATGAGAAATTGCTTAGAAAACTTGCAGATTATAGTGAATTTGCATGTTATTTAGGCCATTACAAGGCCTTTGTTTGGGCAGTAGTTTAAAGCTTGTTACTCCACATTACTCCAGACTTTTTGAATTGAGAAAGCTTCCTGGAGAGGAAGCGAAACGTCTTCAACTACGGAAAACAAGTCCAGTTGCTTTGTTTTTTACTTTTTTCGGAATGACCATGACCTGGATGACTGAGAATCTTCACCAGCTTAAGAATAACAGTAAAAAGAACATTAAAATAACAATGCAGTAATATCGCAGTTCAGGATTGATCTGTATTTTTCCTGACACCAATGTATTTTGCGAGGAATTGGACATAATACCAAATTAACTCTAAAGAATCACTTTAATTTAATTAGACTGACCACGAAACACCGTAGTGTTGTGTGAGATGTGCTTTGTTTGCAGCAATGTTTAGGTGGGTGTATATAATAATTTCAGCTGACTGTATTCTGTTTAATGAGGTTGACCCACTTTAATTTAATTAGACTGACCAGGAAACACCTTAGTGTTACTTGTATTTCAACTCTAATTGCCATTTGGGTTAGGGTTAGGTCCTGAATGTCACCAGTCGGGTTCCACAGGAATCACTCCTAGACCAACCCCATTCAACATCTATATTGTGGGTCAAAAAGAACAATGGCTGTTAGGTGTTTAAACACCCAGTTTGCACTGCAAGAAAGAAGGTGAAAATAAAACATTATTATTGACTCCTAATATTGTGATAATCCGCCATCACAGTGACGGCTTGAGCAGAACAAAGTGCTACCAAGATGGTGGCAAAAACTGTCTATGGACTCACAAGATGGCGGCGGACAGAAGGTGCACTGCTGTCATGTCTGGAACTAGAGGCAAAGCGTTAGCGTTGGCAGGGCACTAGCGTTAGCAGTCTGAATAAATAACTACCATCTCAGTTGTTTCTAAAGACTATGCTGACTTCATACTTATGTGGGTCAGTGAGAGGAAAGGAAGACGAAACAGACAAAATGGCTCACATTGCTTGATTACTGGTACTCCAAGTACTGGTAAAGTACTGGTAAACAAAGCTTATGGCCTCGGGTTAGGGGCTTGGGGCCTGCTCTGGTTGGTTTGTTTGTTTTATCCTGCTCAGACACAACCTTTTTCTGTGCATTGTTCTGATGAACCAAGTTAGGTTCATCATGTCCAAAAGGCCAGAAAGTTGCAGTGACTGTTCTAAGTAACTGGTTGCTTAGGGCTGGGAAACGCATTTGACGCATGGAGCTCCGGTTTTGATGCAGTCTTCTTCAGGCCATTGGAAAGAAACCACTTTGTCAACATGATCAAATACACAGTCTCTTCTTGAAGATTCTATGCCCAGATTCTTTCTGCGGAAGCTCAGCCAGGCAGTTGCAGCTAATCTTGTACAGTCACCAGATACACTAATGGCTGTGTGTACTTTACTTTGAATCCAAGGTTCTTCTTCAATAATGCAGTTTTTGGTTGAGAGCTGCAGAAAGAAGAATAATGCTCCCCTGTGCAGACTTATATACTTTTATGACATCATGGGGAATCACCAGAAATCCCTTTTTCCTAAAAGTAGATCATTACCTGACCTCTTAAATGGTGAGATGAAACGCTGTTTACAAAAAATGTACAATGATCTCTTCAATAAAAAAACTAAGACTTAAAAAGTTGTGAAGGCTATCGTCCCCTGCTGAAAATCAAATAAACGACCAACCCAGTTCATAGTCTGTTACATCTTTACGTACATACTGCTGGTACCACAGTTTTTGGATTTGACTAAGAATCATTTACACCGTCTCTCAGATGCGTTTACCTGGTATAAAGTGTTATTTATACACATGCATATATACACATACATACACACACACCTCTCTCTCTCATGAAAATACTATTTGCTCTGATTGTCGCTCATCTCCAGAAGCTATGTCTGCTACAGCAAGCTTTTTGTTGAATAACGAAGTTGGAAACAACTTTCCCTCACTATGCAAATTTTCCTACTACTCTCCAGTCTTGCATTATTTGCTGTCATTTCAATTTAACATCATCCTGGAGGGGAATACCGGCTAAACTACTGCTGCCAAAAACTTTAGATTCCCTTTCTACAGATGATCCAGTCAGCCCTGTCTTTCAGTGTTTAACCCCATCTCTCTTCTTGATACTTCTACTGGCTGAGCTTTTACTGCTATTAACTGTATGTGCTGTCTTTCATCCTCTAGACTTGAAAACTGGTTCAGAGCTTATCTGCATTTCTTTCCTAGATGAAACCAGTAAAGGAGCTACTGACAATAACTTTTACATTTCTTTAACAGAGAAAGTACTCCTGGAATAGTTCTTCTGTGTTTATGATGTTTGTATTAAAAACTCAGAGAAGAGCCTCTGGATGACAGAGAAGTCAACACCAGTCCTAACTAGCCTATCCCATCTTTGGAGTGACTTGTGGGCAGATGGATGAACTGGTGGAGCAAATCTACTGCTCCTCTAGCAAGAGATGGATAAGCCGGTGGAAACACAGTGATTCTAAGAAAGTAAGCAGCCTTGTCTAAACCAACACTGTTCACCGTTCTATCCCTGTAGTTCAGCCACAGTTTGTTGGATGTCCTGCACTTCTAAAACATTTACTTCTTTTCTCTTTCCTTGGAATTTCCCCTTGGGGATTAATAATGTTTTCCTCTATCTTTTACAACTTTGCCCAGTCTTATCAGAAATTAATAGCCAAACAGCTCTCTATCAGCCATTGTTTTATTAATACCTGCCTGGTAAGGCGTGGCATTATGCAACAATAGATGGCTTGATTAATTCCCCATTCTGGTGTTCTCAAAGCAAAGCATACTGTATGAAAGGCATAACCATGGAAAAGGAAAGAACACGGAGAAGGAAGGGAAATAATATCAATCTTCTTTTATTTACAAAGATAAAGTAACTTTTAAACAAAAAGGAAAGCCTGGAAGAAAAAGGGGGGTTAATGCTAACTAACGAACCAAGTTTTAACAGCACCATCCCAAATTTGGGAAAGACACCCTTGGAGTAGTGCGTGAGTATGAGAAATTGCTTAGAAAACTTGCAGATTATAGTGAATTTGCATGTTATTTAGGCCATTACAAGGCCTTTGTTTGGGCAGTAGTTTAAAGCTTGTTACTCCACATTACTCCAGACTTTTTGAATTGAGAAAGCTTCCTGGAGAGGAAGCGAAACGTCTTCAACTACGGAAAACAAGTCCAGTTGCTTTGTTTTTTACTTTTTTCGGAATGACCATGACCTGGATGACTGAGAATCTTCACCAGCTTAAGAATAACAGTAAAAAGAACATTAAAATAACAATGCAGTAATATCGCAGTTCAGGATTGATCTGTATTTTTCCTGACACCAATGTATTTTGCGAGGAATTGGACATAATACCAAATTAGCTCTAAAGAATCACTTTAATTTAATTAGACTGACCACGAAACACCGTAGTGTTGTGTGAGATGTGCTTTGTTTGCAGCAATGTTTAGGTGGGTGTATATAATAATTTCAGCTGACTGTATTCTGTTTAATGAGGTTGACCCACTTTAATTTAATTAGACTGCCCAGGAAACACCTTAGTGTTACTTGTATTTCAACTCTAATTGCCATTTGGGTTAGGGTTAGGTCCTGAATGTCACCAGTCGGGTTCCACAGGAATCACTCCTAGACCAACCCCATTCAACATCTATATTGTGGGTCAAAAAGAACAACGGCTGTTAGGTGTTTAAACACCCAGTTTGCACTGCAAGAAAGAAGGTGAAAATAAAACATTATTATTGACTCCTAATATTGTGATAATCCGCCATCACAGTGACGGCTTGAGCAGAACAAAGTGCTACCAAGATGGTGGCAAAAACTGTCTATGGACTCACAAGATGGCGGCGGACAGAAGGTGCACTGCTGTCATGTCTGGAACTAGAGGCAAAGCGTTAGCGTTGGCAGGGCACTAGCGTTAGCAGTCTGAATAAATAACTACCATCTCAGTTGTTTCTAAGGACTATGCTGACTTCATACTTATGTGGGTCAGTGAGAGGAAAGGAAGACGAAACAGACAAAATGGCTCACATTGCTTGATTACTGGTACTCCAAGTACTGGTAAAGTACTGGTAAACAAAGCTTATGGCCTCAGTTTAGGGGCTTGGGGCCGGCTCTGGTTGGTTTGTTTGTTTTATCCTGCTCAGACACAACCTTTTTCTGTGCATTGTTCTGATGAACCAAGTTAGGTTCATCATGTCCAAAAGGCCAGAAAGTTGCAGTGACTGTTCTAAGTAACTGGTTGCTTAGGGCTGGGAAACGCATTTGAAGCATGGAGCTCCGGTTTTGATGCAGTCTTCTTCAGGCCATTGGAAAGAAACCACTTTGTCAACATGATCAAATACACAGTCTCTTCTTGAAGATTCTATGTCCAGATTCTTTCTGCGGAAGCTCGGCCAGGCAGTTGCAGCTAGTCTTTTACTGTCACCAGATACACTAATGGCTGTGTGTACTTTACTTTGAATCCAAGGTTCTTCTTCAATAATGCAGTTTTTGGTTGAGAGCTGCAGAAAGAAGAATAATGCTCCCCTGTGCAGACTTATATACTTTTATGACATCATGGGGAATCACCAGAAATCCCTTTTTCCTAAAAGTAGATCATTACCTGACCTCTTAAATGGTGAGATGAAACGCTGTTTACAAAAAATGTACAATGATCTCTTCAATAAAAAAACTAAGACTTAAAAAGTTGTGAAGGCTATCGTCCCCTGCTGAAAATCAAATAAACGACCAACCCAGTTCATAGTCTGTTACATCTTTACGTACATACTGCTGGTACCACAGTTTTTGGATTTGACTAAGAATCATTTACACCGTCTCTCAGATGCTAATGACCATTTGCATCCTTTTAGCTTCTCGGGGAGTGTTTGCTATTTTTTGCTATTGACTATTTGCACTCTAACTTCTCAGGGATTGTTTTTTCTGATACATTCATGCACAGTAATTTACATTGTTCTGTAATGTGGCTGCCATCTGTCTTTTTTTGAATGGAACATTCAAATCTTATCAGATGCTAAGGACCTTTTGCACACCTTTTAGCTTCTCAGGAAGTGTTGTCAGTACATTCAACTTGAACCAATTGTCTTTGATTTGTGTCTGTTTTTATGTGAATTCTGAGCCAGTGTCTCATCAAAATTTTACTACGATTACATGTTGACAATATGTTTATTCGTAATGACTGCTGATGCAGGAAAATGTTCTGTATTGGTCATTCTTGATTTCAGTGGTGCCATCAACCACAAAACTGTTAAATAGGGTTGAACGTTTTGGCTGGTATTCCTGCATTAAATTGGTCTTATTCTCATCTATCAAGTATTCCTTCATGCCCTGCTTGTCTCCCCTGTGGGGTTCCACAAAGGCTAGTTCTTGGCCCATTGTTATTTTATTTTCACATTCTTCCATTAACTAACATTATTCAGTCTTTCTCTGATATGTCCTATCACATTTATGCAGATGAAATCAAATTGTGAGAGACAATGGTAATAGCCCCAAGTTCCCTGCATTCTAAAATTAAACAGATAGTTGCTCTAGGAATCATTTGACTCCTGATTTGACTTTGACTCATGATGTCATTTCTAATTCTTGTTTGTTTCATTTAAGAAATATTTCTAAAAACACCAGACATGGTCTCCCAAGTGGAACTATAGAATATTATTAATGCATTTGTATCATCACATTTAGACAATTGTTTTGCTCTCTTTTCCAGTCTGGACAGATTATCAATTTCACGTCTGCAAACTATTCAGAACGCTGCAGCAGACTTCTCACTAAACCTAGTAAACACACTCACATTACCCTGGTCTCATACTCTCTGCACTGGCTCCAAATGGGTTTAGAATTCAGTTTTCGTAGGCCCCTAATTATTTGTGTCAGCTTTCAATCAAACACTCTTGCTGCTTGTTTTTTTTTTTTTTTTTTTTTCCCGGCTCTAGTGCCTCACTTTTATTGACAGTGGAGTGACAGGAAGGGGGTGGGAGAGAGGGTCGTCCGCGTTGAGGACTAAAGGCCTCCAAACATGGGTTGCGCTACCCGCTACGCCACGTACGCGCCCCTGCTGCTTGTTGACTTCGATCCGAAGTCCAGATCTCCTGGTTGTTCTTCGTACAAGACTAAAAACCAAGGTGGCCTTTCCGTTTGTGGCTCTTAAACTGTGGAACAGTTTGCCCCTGCAACTCTGTGGACAATTTTAAAAGGTCACTGAAAGCTGTTTTGTTCTACTAGACTTTTATATCATGACTTTATGGCATTTTTATGCTTGTTTTTATACTATGTATATTACTTTTGTTGTACAAAGCTTTGTGAATGTGTGTCTGTGAATGTCACTTTCATAAATAAACTTAACTATTTAACGCCATATATTTTGGGATTTGTTCTCTGTGTGCAGTTCAGTTCTCCATGTGACTGAATTAGGAGCCCCAACACCAGAAGTTATATAATCAGGTCATAAAACTTCTACTTAGACCATCAACGTTAAGCTTCCTCTGGACATCTGAGACTCAAAAATAAATTTGCTCTGTTAGGATTTTAATCAACTTAATTCATTTAGAAAAGAGCTGCTGTTCCCTTTTGTTGCCAAGTAGTGTGCATCCTAGAAGAAGAATTATTTGTCTTGTAGAATAATTTCAGTGGCAAAAAGTTAGATCTTCTATGTTAGGCTTTTCTCAAATCTAAACAGCTGAAAGAAATGTCTGTTACCGCCTTTAGAAGTGCATCAGATAAAGCTCAATAAAAGATGTCACTCAAGTTTAGATAGGTCAGTTTTCCAAAAATTCTTTACTCTGTTTTTTAAGGACATATCCACATGGCCTGAGTCAACAACACACTTAGCCATTGAGGTAAAACTTTGACGCCAGAGTCATTCATTGTCCTGTGGGGAGGATGTCAGCTCTGGTAAATTTCTTCTGGAATATGGCAATCTTTCACTCGAATGGACTCTGCAACCCTCAGCTCTGCTAATGAGCTGCTGCCATGTTGTTAGCCTGAGTTTAACACTCCATGGAAACTGTCCTGACAGCCACAGATGACTGCGTTTGGAGAGCTCACATGTCTAACTACAATCAAAGACGTGGGTTGTCCCATTTAATGTTTGCCTAGTGTTGGCTTTGATGTTAATAGGGATTATAAGAATTTCATCTTCCTAAGAGGACACATTCCTGATCATATGAAATATATCAGAATACATACCGCTATGAGATTATTAGATGTACGAGCCTCCAATTCTGACCTTGGCTCACAGGTCTTTTCTCTCCGAGCCGATCAGATTAGATTGTGAAAAAAAAACAAAGTTTTGCAATTTCTTTACTGTTATTGAGATTCCACGTCGGAGCAGCAAAACTCCTGCCTCTGTATCTATGGCGGCCATAACTTCTGCCTGTAGCTTCTATTTATTTTCCCTGAGTACAAAATGCTTTTGAAATGCAGCTTCTGGCTAATTGTTGCACAGCAAGATATTAAATACTGCAAAAACATAAAGACACTTTGTATCTTTGAGCTTCAGTTATACCAGCATGTACAAAGCAAAATGCCACTGACTGTTACGCCTCCTTCAGTCTCTCCTTAGCAACATGAGCCTTACAAATAGGTGGAACCTGCTCTGGTTCTGAGACAAAGACTTCTTTCTACAACCCAAATCCACACTCAGCACCCTCTACAAGACAAAGAATTCCTTCTTCATCACGTGCCTTCAACTTTTCACTGATATTTAAGAAGTGAGGACACAAGGGCCAAGCAGCATTTTTATTTTAAGACATACAAGATTTTTATGCTTCTATCACTGAACTCTATTATGGTCATTTATGAAGAAAGTCCAAAGAGTGATGCAAGGTCTCTTGACGACTAACTCTTATGATAACAGCACTGAGGGAATCAAAGATGGGACCCGTTAGAGAAAAACGACAGTTCCCTTTCATCTGAATGTTATTCAGATTTAAATCAATATCAATATCAAACAGCATTCTTTATAAGATCATGATATGCTTTGGAGGTTTTGAAACTGTAAAAATATGTCCGTCTACAGATGTGTCAAAAACTCAATTTAGTCATTTCAACTGAATTAAAGTCTCTGAATTGATTCAGAGCATAAACACTGAACCAGTCAGCTTCATATTCGGGGCTCCTAACAGTTGAGACTTTTTCAACAGAAAGTCATGCCGACTCAGCAACTGGACAGCCCATGCGACACAGACTTCCCATCACCTAGAAATATCGTTGCCTCTCCATATCACAAGGTTTCATTACACCTACGTAGGGCAGCGTAATTCCTTGATATAAATATCAGGTTTTATTCTTTGTGAAATCTGAAAATGACACAATCACCCAATATCAATATATATATTTTTATTGTCCATACCAATTTTTACCCGTTTACATCTAATTCACTGGGCGCTTAGTGATTTTTTCGAACGCTCCTGAGTGTATCGCTCTTCCCATGCCCATCCATGAAAGTTTCATTATGGACAAACTGTTGTCAGCAACATGGCGACAGAAGACATATTAAACAGTCTGACCTAGCATTCAGAGGCAGACATGCTATAATAATAGATGATAGACTTCTTTGTAAGGAGAAATATTTTTTTTTTTAAATAAACTGATTGTTAAGTCATCTTGCTCTGCTCAGCTCATATCTGCAGTCTTCACTTTATGCTTTTTCTGTTTAATTTTAATTAATTATTGGTGCTTTGAGTATTTTTCAGTGAACTTATCCTATGTTCTGAATATTTAGTTAGTTACAAGGATTTCTTTTAACCAAATTTTCAGTTATCAGTATTTGTTTGTTTTTTTGCTCTCTAAATGGGCAGCTGAACCTACCTTTTGTTTTGCAGTTGGACAGCCTAGAAGTCACATCTTCTGTTGGATTCAGTGGAAAGTGCGCTGTATGGTTTGTTGTTTTCCATTCTGCTGTTGAAGCTCCATTATAGGGTTCAACATTAATATGACAAACTGATTTTAAATATTGTGATCTATACATATTGTATATTGCTTAGATATAATAGAGATATTATTCTAGCCCTATGCAATATGTGATATCACTATTAATTCTGTTTATGGGACTCTGGCTGTATGCAGTAATAGCTGTATTGCCAAATTGTTTTTAGACTTTTTAAAAAATATATTTTTTACCTGTTTTTTCCTGAATATGGAAAGTTGTGAAAACAGAAAAAAACAAATGTCAGACAGATCCATCCATCCATTTTCCAAACCGCTTAATCCCTCATGGGGTCGCGGGGATTGCTGGTGACTATCTCCAGCGTTCACTGGGCGAGAGGCGGGGTACACCCTGGACAGGTCGCCATTCTGTCGCAGGGCAACACAGAGAGACAAACAACCATTCACACCTAAGGACAATTTGGAGAAGCCAATTAACCTAACAGTCATGTTTTTGAACTGTGGGAGGAAGCCGGAGTACCCGGAGAGAACCCACGCATGCACAGGGAGAAAATGCAAACTCCGTGCAGAAAGACCCAGGGGTGTACTCGAACCCAGGACCTTCTTACTGCAAGGCAACAGCGCTACCCACTGCGCCACTGTTCAGCCCATGTCAGACAGAAACACTGTGAATGAAAAATACTGAAAGTACCAAAAAAAAACAAATAAACAAAAAAAGCAAGTGAAAAACCTGAAAACTCGCTCTAAAAAACAAAAAACGAAATAAAAAACAGAAATTGGCCAGACCACCAGGGGAGGCGACCATCAAGTCAGATGGGACCAGGCCCCCAGTAAAGATATTAATGATGAACCAGAAGATCGTCTTTTAAAAACACGTGGCTGTAATCTTTAACAATACTATCAGCACATCTAGTAGTTTGTTTGTTTGTTTTTTGGGGGGGGGGGGGGGGGGGGGGTTTAGAAGGAGTTTTTAGCTTCTTTTTACTTGCTGTTGTTTTTGGTACTTGCAGTATATATAAATTTGCTGCAAAATCAGTGTTTTTCTGTTGTTGTTTTTTGTGTGTCATATGTCTATAAACATAGAAAACAGTGAAACAAAGGTCCAGGGTAACTTTCTCTGCTGTCTTTAAATTTGACAAATCAATTCACTGGTTAATACGAGCTTGTTCCTTAGTAAAGTCCTACATTGCACCATCTTGCTTAAATCACTGTAACTCTCTGTATGCTGAACTTAATAAATCCTCCCTTTGGAAGGATGAAAGCGGTCCAAAACGCAGCTGCATGCCCCGTGGCAAGAAAGAGGTGCTGTCATCACGTCACACCTGTTCTGGCCTCTTCCCCCCGGCATCCGGTCCAGTTCAGGAACATGTTTAAAATCATATTGCTTCTTTTCAGGGGCACCACCATCTTTGAGGTTCCCAGATCAACTGTTAGACATTCCTAGATCCAGGGACAAAAGGTAAAAGTGTCAGAGCCTCCTCGGGGGTGGCGCCTAATCTGAGGAACAATCTGTCTTTGCATCTCAGAGCTGCACCCAACTGGCTTTTAGTTCCCCTTCAGCAGAACCTTTTGGCTTTTACTCTGCAAACTCACCAGTTTTTCTTTTAGTTTTTTTTTAAATCTGGTTATACTCTGTTGGAATTTATTGTCATATTTTGCTCACGTGGTTAGTGTTGAATTTACATTTTGTGCAGCAGTTTATCCAACTATAGACAGACATAAGAATTTTTTGACCCAAATTTATGACAAACTTAAGAGCGCTGGTAGGCAGATTCTTCGTTACACAAAGCTCCTTATAGTCCACTCATTCATATGTCCCATGCTGATACTGAGATATTTATGACATACTGCTCAGAGCCCAACAGGACAGGGAAATTCCACTTAGCTCAGTCAGAAACGACAAAGCAACTCAAAACATGGCAATGGGTTACCATAATCTGACCAATGTCAACTATCCAACCAATGTCCTGATGTGGCATTGGCAGTCTGACTTAACCTTGTCTTTACAACTGAAGGCCATACTAATGAGCTTGACAGAGCAGAAGTCGTTGCATCAGGATTTCAAAATTTAACAGGCTTACATGCATCAAGAGGTTTTTCCATCTGCAGATAAATATGTACAGTTCCTCACTCAGATGTTAACGTTTCTGTAAATTCTGGACAGAACGCTTGGTCCTTGTGTCAGATGTGCAACTGGTATGCAGTGAGTAGCACCACAACCAAAGTACTGACGTTGTGGCTTGGAGAGCGTTACGTAATCTCAAGTTGGCCAGGGCTGGTACCACATTCTGATGGTGTGAAATGTTTACACAGATGTGAGACACTTTCTATGAGAGAACCACATCTAAAACATATATGAGTAATGAAAAAACTATAACAGCATGCAAAAGTTCTTCTGTTGTTCCAGTTTCTGGTTTTAATTAATTCAGCAATTTTCTGTTTAGCATTGTTTCGACATCAGCCTCAAGCCTGTTTCAGTTCACTGTCGCACATTACATCTGCAGCCACAAACATCCCATGATGCATCACTTTGCCCTTTCACATCATACAAGTACATCCGCTGAGATCATCGGTCGTGTGTGCTTGCAGAACATCCAGCAGGACTTGCAGAACCAAACGGGCGTGGCAGGCTATCCAAACGTGTTCAATACAAGCAAAGTTGTTGAGTTCCAACCTCAGCAGGTTACCATCTGTATCAGATTCTGCCGATTGACAGATTTCTCAGATCCGACGGACACTGGATTATATGAGGTCTCTATAAAAAGGGGATTATAAATATTAAGACATTTTTTTAAAGGGGACATAGACATAGATCCATGTGACGGTAATATTTTTGGCTAAAAGCTGCATTTGTCACAATGATCGTCTAAACCACGGATTCAGGGATGCGCGAATGTAATGTCGGTCTGTGCAAATAAACACTTACAAAATTGTAAATTTAATAAATAAATAAAATGTATTCACACAAAAATCTATTTATTTAGAAGAAGTCTTCTTCTATGCTTCATTTTAAGATTAAATATAGAGGACGTTATGTTCTTCTACACATTGTGCTGTATATGCGCACCTAGCCTGTGGCCTCTCCTTCAATCATTCTCGCAAATATGCTCAATTGGCTGAAATCAGGGAAACTGTCATGCAGGTGAGACATCTAAGGTCAAAGTTAGTGATGAAGGAGGAGAGGAACCAAGAGGGAATGAGGAATTGGAGGCAACAGAGGAGAGAATTGCAATGGATCCGGGAGAAGAAAACTGTCTCCATCTCTCTCCTCACTTCACGTCGTTTATGTCAGCAGAGGAAAAATTAAATTTGGACCGAACGTTTTATTTACAAGATTAAATTGAGTGACTCGGTATCTCTATCGATCGCGCAGCACCTACACAGCGCTGCCCATGGTGCTGTCACTCTGAACCTGTGACAAGCCCCGCTGCTGCTGGTGGGAAAAATGGAAAGTGATAGACGTGGTTTCTTGACTATGCTCACGCACAGAGCTGTAATACATTTCATTGTGAAGCCGCAGTTCATTTTAAAGATGCAGTTTTAGCGCGTAGTCAGACAGGAACAGGGAAACCGGGCGTGTTCTCTCTCTCTCTCTCTCAGCTGGTACATGAAATAAAGAGAGAACACACACAGGTAGATCATCAGAGTTTAATCCGTGAATCCACCTGGATGGTCTCAGATGTTTCAGGTTGTGGAGGTGTGGCCGATCTCAGCGTCTCTTTCTTTCTCTCGCTCCAGGCTGAGCCACCGATGCACATGAAAATCCTCAGGATTCTGTTGTGGATGTTGTAACTTTATTGCAATTTATTTATTTATTTTTAAGATTGGGGTGCATCAACCCGGTTGGGACACAGAAGGGGGTGTGCGGCTAAAAAACTTTGGGAACTGCTGGTCCAAACTGATCGGTCTGAGTAACGCGTGTGAATACAGGAGGAGGAGGGAGTTTCAGAAATGAGCTATGGTGAATAGCATTGGCTCAGGAGGAACTGTAGATAAATGCCGTTGGTCAAAAGAGGTGTCCCTGAAAGGAGGAGGGGCCTAGGTGACCATTCTGAAGCCAGCATCTCTAAAATAGAGGCCTCAGGTACAAACTACGACGCTTAGTCAGCAATACTTTTCATGGGGACACTGGTGTCCCTGTGACAGGTAAGATGTTTACAATTACGTCTCAGTATTTGTTGCACAGCTGCTAAACAAGGTCATGGACTTCCAGCTTTTTTTTTATTTCTCGGAGCGATTTTGTGGTCCAAGCTTAAGGATGTTGATGCTACAAGTGGATAAGTCAAAATATTCGGTTTTTCATTAATCCGTCCCCCAGCAGACTACCAAAATGTCCGATCAGAGTAGTGTGGAATGCTCTGTGACCTGGAGGGGGGACAGGGAGTGAAGGGCCTCCTTTAGATTTAAAGAGACGGCACCAAAACAAGTTGCTCTCAGACGCACCTCAGAACAGGGGTAAAAATGGGGAAGTGTGGGGGTAAATTAACCAGGAATCAGACCAAAGCATTGCAGTTTCGCTTTATAAAGGACACAACTGAATGACTTCAATGTAAAAAGGAAAAGTGAAAAAGCATGATATGCCCCCTTTCAAGTACCCGGTAACAGTGTGAAAATGTGTCTGGTAAAGGGGAGGGTCATATTTCGCCACACCACTCAATTATGTGCAGTTTTTTTTGGCATCACACTGACGGCTCATGGTTCCAGCTTTATTACTACCTCCCAAGGTGGATGGGGGGCGTCGTATCGGTGGGTGGATTCCTGCCCCTATTCCACGCTGGGACTGTTCTGTTGATCGCGAGGCCTAATAAACACGCGTGGCTCATGAAAAGAGAGGACGATCCAAGCGAGGCTTCAGTTTCCCTAAGCAGAGCAGTCATAGATGTGGTGGGAAACGTTCTTGACGGAAACCACTGAGTTCTGCTATTTAATAAAAATCACACGGTTGAGTCAGCAGCATTAAACCCAGTAGAATGCACATTTTATTCAGCAGCCATAAAAAAAACGATCAAAGTACAACAAATGGAAGAGAGGCAACAAAATCTGAATTTTAGCACATGCTCAGCGGCTGTGAACATAAATGCCATCAATGATGCCTCCTCAGTGATCCGTCTATGAAGTGGAAACACATGGTGACAACCTGTATGGTCATTGTAAGACTCTTAGAAACTAATCTCCTCTAATTGGATACTGGAGGCTTAGAATCTCTGCAGTGGCTGATTGTGATGAGCATCATGCTAGTGCCTGGTGAATGGAGCAGCCACTTCCCAGCCACGTTCCTCCTTCCACACCATGGGGAAACAACTCGTTGGGATTTAGAATATCGCAGGAAAACACCCTGTTCTTTAGTAAGAGGCCAAGATAACTAAACTCACTTGTGTTAAAACAATATTGGTGACGTTCACTTAGCTCAGCATGTAGCAGTGAGATGTGCACCAGCAGGTTAACGCCTCAACCAACGGCAACTCAGTTTGGAGAAGATTCCAGGGCAAAACGAGGGCTCCAGTAGAGCGTGGAAGCGGTCCTTTCCCATGATCGGGTTACCTTCTGGGGTTTTTAATCACATGTTTGTTTCTAGCCTCAACAGGTTTGCCCGTAGATGGTTTGAGTTGGACATGCAAGTCATCACAATTGTGCATGCTGCTGAACAACCACACAGACACCCCTGAGTAAGCGCACAAACCCTGACTGATGCAATCAGTGAAAGGTTTGCAGGAGGCATCCTCTGGTACCGCCTGGACTTTCCCAAGCCCCACCCGTCCACTAGCGCCCACTCTTGACCTCACCCTCGACTGCATAAACAAAAGTCTACAACTTATCGTGTAAAAGACTAAATAAGATATGCTTTTGTTTTTTTTTTACACAGGCGACTCTGCCCCAGAACCTGGAGGATTTTAGTTTAAGCTATTAGTTTTCAGTGTTGCAGGAAGCACGACAGATCTGTCCCTCAAGGCTATTTTTGACTAAATCCATATTTCATATTAATTTATTAAGTTATATTGCTAGCACAGTTAAAAAGCCCAATCTATTTTGTCATTGTGGTTGAAGAAAAGTTGGAGTTAAATAAAAGTATTCAGAGGAGTTACAAGTTAAGTGGTTGGAAATAGCTTCTTTTCCAAAGTTTGACTTTGATTGGTCATGTTCGGACCGGGAAAAGTCGGGGTGAATCAAATGTTCTCCTGTCCCCGAGCTCTGCAGCGCTGCTAACACACAGTCAGCTACGAGCTGTCAACACACAGCATGGTCAATGGGCACATTTCCTACAACTATTGCAAAACGCCACACAACCGACTGGTACAGGAACCCCGGGGCTGATGTGTTGAGACATTGCTCTTAGGGTTTATTGCACATCGGCTGGAACAGGCAGCAGCAACTGCCAGGGTCAGTCTCCCAGGTTCTGCTTAGACTCCACCAGCGAACTCCCAATCGCTCCTGCTGCGCCTCCCAGCCATGCGGCTGCACAGCACGCCCCTGTAACCCGTTAAGATGATCAGTTGGTGAACTAAGGGGCTTTTTAGCTCTGACTAGTTGGTGAGGAATCGGGAGAAAGCATGAAGATGTGAGTGAGTCCCAACCAGCGGGGTTAAATAGCTGCAGTAAGCCAGCCGGGTCCAATGGCAGAGCTCTCTGTTGAGATCAGGTTCTGCACAGAGAAGGAAGAGCACGGCTAACTGGTCCATCTCAAAGCAGCATTCAGGAACACACTTCTAGAAGTTAGAGCATTTAATGGAAAATTATTCACTAAACAGCTGAGCTGAAGGAAAAAACAAAAGTGGGCACTTGTTAAATGCTCCAGTGGGCAGAACCAGAGGAGCTAAATGAGAATGCAAATGAAAGAAGTGACGAAGCTAAAGCTAAAGCGAGGCTGCCAGGCAGGGGGAAGCTTAGAAAGGCCTGGCAGAAGCTTTGGCAGCTCTGCACGCCACCGAGGAGAATGGAGGATTAGGCAGTTGACTCAGCAATGCAGCCTTGTGATTCCCATTAAGTGAGTTAGAGCCACAGGTTGGAGCTGGCACTCCTTCAGCTTACAATAAAAGGCTATTGTTGACCCCCCCCCCCCCCCCCGGGTATTATACTGGATGGAGTTTGGAGGCCACACCATTAAAGTGCAGTGTCAACGTAATGTGCATTTACAGGAGGCCCAGATATATTAGTGGCCCATAATTGTAGCGAGATGTCTGAGGCCATATAGACCCAGATCTGACCCCCCCCCCCCACCCCACGTAGCCTGCGTCTCCACACTGGCTCCCACTGAAATATGGATTATTTTAATTCATATCTTTTTGTCTATTAAACCATGAAAAACTTAAATCACATCCCAGGGGTTGCATACTTGGACATCCCTATAAATATTCTAATATAATCCTGTAACTCAATTCTAGAAGGGAAACTCATTTATTGTGGAGTTCATTACAAACATAACATCAATCTAGCTGATTGCTGCACATACAGGTCCCAAATTCAGCTTGTCTGACATTTAGCATGTGACTGCTGGGCAGCAGATGTCCAGGAGACAATCACTGACACCCTCTACAGGGAGGGCGCACCACCAGATGTCTGATAAAAGAAGCTGGCTCTGGTTCAGAGTGCTGTATCCACGCATATTGAAGGGAAGTTTACTGGAAGGAAAAAAGAAAAAGACGCTCATCCAACAGGGATAACGACAGCCTTCAGGGGAATGCAAGGCAAAGCCAAGTAGCCCATCCAGATCACGGGCGGCTTGCCTTCAGTCAAGCCACTCCTGAGCCAGAGACACGAGGAACGTCTTTCCTGGGCTGAGCAGAGAAACCACTGGACCGTGGTGCTCAGTCCTCTTTTCTGATGAAAGTAAACTTAGCATTTTATTTAGAAAAAATCAAGTTCAGAGTCCATCAGTCAGTGACAATGTGGGGAGCCCTGCCATCAGCTGGTTTTGGTCCATTGTGTGTTCTCAAGTCTATAGTCAGAGCAGCTGACCACCAGGATGTTTTACAGGACTTCATGCGTCCCTTTAGCCTGCCCTGGTTACACTTCCTGCTGTAATAACCACCACTTCCCTCCGACTGATTGGCCAG
This sequence comes from Fundulus diaphanus, assembly GCA_037039145.1. NCBI lineage: Eukaryota > Metazoa > Chordata > Actinopteri > Cyprinodontiformes > Fundulidae > Fundulus > Fundulus diaphanus. Next base: position 53,207,848 of record CM073122.1, read on the forward strand.
CAAGCCCGCACGCCGCATGGATACAGTAATTTATGCAAAAGGAGCCACAAGCGAGCGCAGATCCTGCACAGTACATGGACATGCTGTACTTTTCAGTATGTATGATGAAATATTCATTTTCCCTAAGAAAATTATAGTTTTCTTCAGCCATAAGCCAAAATGATCTAAATTAACAGCCATAAATATCACTGAGTAAAGAATCTATTTGATATTAGGGCTGGACAATAATTCAATAACAATATATATCGATCGATAGACGTGTGGCGCGATAGGAAAAAATAGGGTCGATAAAAGTTCGATAGAGAGTTTTCCTTCCTTCCTCTTAGCCTATCATATTAGTTGATGCTACAGTCACTACTTCCTCTCGACCAATCGTAATCGCGGACCCAGGCACGCCGTCACAAAGCGCCACCCTCTCAAACCACAACACAGAGCAAGGAGCGGCGGAGGAAACGGTCCCAAAACGGGGTTTTACTAGTTCACCAGTCTGACAGAAATAAACAGTGATTTGTAAAACTTGAAAGGAACCGGTAAAAACAAAGTCTGGTAACGCAACCAACTTGTTTCATCATGTAAGCCGCTCAGCCGCTCACTACCGCAGCAGCGTGAGCTGTGCAGCCCCGCGCGGCTCCGCGTCCTCGGAGGAATCTTCTGGAAGTTCTTCCAAACCAAAGCAGGTATAGCAGCTAAACTGGGCTCCCTTCTTTGTGATAAAATCAAAAAGCGTCCAAGCGGCATAAGGACATAACACATGCAGTAAAATGCTTCATAGTGATGGACATGCTGCTGTTGTCTGCAGCTGAAAAACCTGACTTCAAACAATTACTCACCATTCCTGATCCGCGAGATAAAGTTCTGGGCTGCAAGTGTTTCTCTGACAGCGCTCCCTAAATTGTGCAACTAGTGCAGAGAATCAATGCAAAATGAGCTGCAGTCTGTGTCTTCCCACGCCACGACCTCTGACCTCAGCCCTGCGTCAGCCTCTCAATTATGAAACCTGAGAAGTACTAGTGTACTATTCCCACCTAAATAGGCTATTTTATTTATTTATTTGGTATATTTATTTTGGTCATTTTACTGGTCACTTTAGTTTATTCTTTGTCATTATTTAATAACATAACTCAGGTCTCTTAAGTTATTTTTCTGTAAAAAAATTCTGTTATGGTTAAAAAAGTTGGTTAAATAAAGATTTAATTGGAATTCTGTGTTTGTGTTCTTTATTAAAATTAAATCATTTAGCAATATTAGAAAATGTCCAGGCAGAGCTGCACATAAAATATGGTTTTAAATATTTTCAATAATTATCGATATCGATCATATGCATTTTTTTTTTTATCGATAAGCTTTTTCCTATATCGTCCAGCCCGTTTCTGCGCCACTAACCTAACTGATTGACGCACACGCATCAGTCAGTCCTCCTTCAGCCCTCAGTCACTCTGGACTGAGATCAGGCGGGCATCGTCGTGCGTTTGCTTTCCTCGGTCCCAGACGGTGGAGTCAGGGAGGCAAACTAACATTTCCTTCTCCACGTCCACTTCTACTTGGGAAGAAGGGGAAAAAATTAGCATTCTGCACATTCTGTATCCCAGTGCTGTGGTGCTGCAGACACAAGCTGTCTGTTGTTCCTGCTGCAGGGCTATAATTCACGCTAATTCAGCACTCTCGCCTCCACTTTCTGTTTATTTTTGAACTGTGAGCATAAACATTCATTGCTGGGCCTACTTTCACAACGGCAAAGTGACAGTCGACGGGTCTTGGACGCTGTGGCCACAGGATGTCTGAAAATACCCGAGGCTGACCACATACGGCGCTTTCTGAAAGCGCTCGACAACTTCTATTCACGCTGACGGTCCAAGCTGTCGGCTTTTGCCTTCCTGGAAAGTCTGAGATGAATCTAGCGACTATGGCGGCAGGTTTTCCCAGCCACAGCGAACTAAACACAGCTGTTGCACGACAAGCTTAGAAAAGGTCAACAGTTGGGATTTCAAGGAAACAGAAGACACTCTGGCCCTAATGGTCTGGGTGGACAAGATTTATGCATCATCTGCTGAGGTCCTCTGCTGGAAACGCCAAAAGCCTCTCTCCAGCATGAACACCAGAGACATTTAAGAGGACGCGCAGACACTTTGCTGTGGACGTGTCCGTAGTTGCTTCCAAGACGAAAACTTCGCAGCTGGAGGTTTTCTGCTAGAAATGAGCTCTCCCAGCAGGAATGTGGAGCGGGAGCGTCAGTCTACAGCACACCAGCGGGAGGAGATGATGCCGAGCTAAAGCCAAACCCTAAAAATCCAAAACTCTATCAAAGCATCCTGATATCTGATCATCCTCGCTGGATTCCTGTCTAAATGACACATTCCAGCCTGCGCCGCACGAGATGCAGCAGAGCGTTGAAGTCTCTTCGGTGCCACAAGAAATGGGCAGGAGACCTGCAACTCCGTCATGTTTGGAACAGCTCACTATTAAGACAGCCGAACGGAAAAAATACGCATGGAAAGCACAAAGACTGCCTTAACAGCCAAACCACCAAACAAGGGTCGCTGATAAATAAGAGGCACAGTTTGTGTCAGCATTGGAGAGAGACGTGTCCGTGCCAACGGCTTCTCTCTCCAATGCTTACGTTTTTCCCTTTGAGACTTCCTCATCAAACACGGCTGTAGTCGTGTGTTTCGCCACAGATTCCCTCTACATGTCCGTTTATGGTGGCGGTGCTGCAGGTCGTTAGGGGGTGTTCAAATAAATGTTTAGCCAAATTGAACTGGAACTAGTTTATCTTCTTTATGTGACATATTGTCACTCCTTAATATTTCTAACATTAAAAAAAAAAAAAAATTTTTATGTTACTGACTTCAAATTGTCATAGAAAAGACTCCTTTATCAGTCTGCAGTTGCATGACCAAGAAATTCATTTACAAACCGGAACAAAAAAAATGCATAACTTGTGTTCCAACTTCAATAACTAGAAACTGGTTAGCAGGACAACAAACTGGACTACTCAGTTAAAATGTTTAAAGTGTTACCCCTACAAAGACACCAAGCTTTTGCATTTACTCCAAAGGGTGGAAGAACAGCATCTAAGTGAATTTGGGTACGCTTTTTTTTTTCTGGCTTTTTGGCGGTGACGGTTAAAGGGTCACTGACCATCACGTTATATTAGCACAGAGGATAATTCATATGGTTAGGATTAAAGGTAGCCTGGGTGCCATTCCGTACTTAGTCCCGCCCACAATGTTTATGGTCGGGAAGTTCGGTCTGGCATTGCTCAATACTAGCGGGAGTATGCTCGCCCAATATCTGGCGGGCCAATCAAATTGTCAGGGCGGGCTTTATACGATGATGGACAGATGATCAACAGTAACGTAATCAACCACGTCACCAAAGCGCGCTTGGGTTGAATTCGTTTCATGAAAGATAAAACTGAAATGGGCATCACGGCGATGCAACTCGGCGTGAACGACGAGGTGGATATAGCCAGCAGTCGTTGCCAGCTCCTTTTCGGAAGCCCGGAATCCTGGCTGCTGAACAACAAGTGGAGGGACATGCTAGGCTCCGATGTTTTTCAAGCCAACGTTATGGGTATCGTCGTGGACGTGAAATGGTAAGAGATCATCTGACTGTCTGACTTAGTAAATAACTCGCAATGTCGTGATATGGATCCCATGTTGTAAACATAGTAGGTAACGTTGTACGTTCGCTAATTCAGACTATTCAACTATGCGTCGCTTAACATACGTCACACACTCCGTTGCTCTTATTGGTTGTAGGTCTATCCAATTGAGTGCAGAGGATTTTTTTTTCCTGGTTCGTTCGAAACACGCCCCATAATCACAGCTCTATGGAGCAGTATCAGACTCAAATTCTGACTAGAATTGAGTATGACCATGTCAGGCTAGATTAAAGGGCCATCGTCACATACTATGACTTTTTAGGATTTCTACACCAGTAGCTCACTCTGGTTGCATGCAAAGGTTTTCCGATTAAATTACAGCGCCCCGTTAGTATATTTTATTTGTTTTTCACTTTGTTTTGGTTCTTGTTAGTAAACAAAGTGCTTTTGTTTATATTTACCATAACAAGACCACCTGACCGGAGGCACGATGCTGGGCATGCGTGCAATGAGTAAACTAAGAGAAGCAATGGAGGCCAGAGAGTCAGCTCCGTCCAGCAGAGGTAAAGCAAACAGAAAGAGGTAAAGTAACCCTGTAGATCAGCTTGGTCTTGGACCACGGCGAGCCGTTGCAGGACGGTCTGCTGGCTCTTTCAGTAGCAGCGGTAATTATCGCCATCTTGCTTTCTGATAGTTCTGCGGTGCACAACAATGTTTACGTCTGCTGATCGAGCCTGTTAAGTTCTTTTCTGGTTCAAAAAGCACTAAGTAAAGACTATCAGGACGAACGCTGGGTATGTACTGTTTTATTTGAAGATGAATAAATGTATTTTTATGGTCAGAGTATGAGACCCCTTTTAATTAACAATAAGTACATTCAAACAGGCTGCAACAACAGAGGCTCAGGACGTTCCTCACAGTTTTGCTGTTGTCTGCAGAGATCCCTGCGGCTGCCGCAGTAACCTGGACTCTAGAGTTCACAGCCTATGTGAACAGCAGGCAGTGCTTCGCAGAACACGTTTTCTTCCCAATAGCCTCTTACACCTCCTGACGTCGATGCAGAGCAGACTGCCTCGAATGTTTTCAGCCACCAAGACCAGCCAGGCCAGAAACTGGCTGCTTTATGCCATGGCAACGTCTTCATGTTCTGCTGAGATCCATGTTTTGGTCAACATCTTCCTTTCAGATTACGTTTAAGGTTTATTTTTCCTTTAGAACCATGTTGGCCAGTTCAATTTAAGTAGCACACTCTTTCACGCCCTTCGACCTGTGAGCTGCTGCCCCCTCCTCTCCTACATGCATGAACGTACTTGTTTTACAAAGTGCCTGCGTGCAAAATGCCTCAACAAGTCTGGAGGCACTGCACAACAGCTTTGTATATTCAAATGTCACCCATCCTGAACCTTTCTGTAAACTTTTAAGACTCGAGTTCCTGTGAAAACATTAGAACAACCCGTCTTTACAGGCCTCGATTAGAAAGAAACAATGAAACTTTTTTTTCTCAGACCGAGACAGAGGCAGGCAGAGATGAACGGTGTTAGCAGGAGAGCCACGGAGATACGAGCATGTCGAGGCATTGCTCGTGTGTGGGTGGATGACTTCCTGTAAGTGGCCCATCATGAGGTAGCCTGGCTGAGGAGAACCCGGCATGCAGAAGGGATCCAAGGTGAACTGCAGGGTCACATATTTAGCTGCTTGATAATTGGCCCCTACTGTGACTTTCACAGGGATTTCTGAGGCTTGGAGTGTTGATGTGACTCATGTCTGAATGCCGTCACTTTAGCAGTCTGATGACACCGTTTTGCTGCACTTTTTCAGCCTGAACCTATTTCCAACAACGCTGAATATCACAATTCCTGCCAGCAAGACTAAACAATCTCTCAAAATCTAAATTTATTCTTACAATTTTACCTCAGTAAGATCAAAGTTATTTACACAGCACCTTAGGCCTTAAGAGAGCTCCTAAAGTGGAAAAATGTTAGGAGTGGGGAGGACTTTTTGAAGCAGGAAGATGGTGGAAACAGAGAGAGCTGATTGGCTGATCCACCACCTAAACAGTGGAGGAAATGAGCACAGCAACTTTTTTAACAATCATACAACTGTTAATATGTAGGTAAGATCAATGTCATCATTCCAAAGGGGGGGAGTAATTAGTTTCAGCAGCCGGGCGGGTTAGTAGCACCATTTTTGAGAATAACATTGAATAATTGAGAATAAAAAGTGCAAAAAATGTACAAACAATATAGCGCAGAGGAATTTCATTAGCAATTACAGACTGTAAAATCCTCTCAATAAACATTTTAAAAGAATTGGAAAAGGTCGCAGAAAAAGAAATACTCTAGACAAGGTAAAGTAGAATAATATCCACTCTATATACACAGAGGGAAGCATTAAAAGAGGAGAAAAAGTATTTGCTGTATCGTGCATGATGTCAGCAGCCTTAATGGTCATGAAGAAGTTTGCTTGTGTGACACCATCTCCTCCCTGGCCTTTCATCGCTGCACGGACCGCTCCTCACTTTCCAGGCTGGCGTGTAAAATCAGGGAGAAAGAGGCACTGATGTTGCGCTTCACAGTCCACCTATTTGCATCATGATCCAGGTAAGAATTTATTTATTTTCTTAATCTGGTCTAATGGGTTCATTTCTCTCCTTTGATTGATAGAAGAAACACCTAAAAAAAGCAACATCTGTTCTCCTAGTTATCAATCCCAGCTCTCAGAAGACAGCGTCACACCTAGCAACGCGGTCCACCACATCTCCTCCCCAAGATAGTAGCTGATAGATGACAGAATGCCTATCTGAATCGCTCTGAAGCTAAAATTACTCGTCAGCAGTTTTTAGGCTAAGACTGGTGCTCTCTACGAGAACTCTGAGGATCTTTGCGAATACAATCTCCGCTCTTTTTATGCCATTTTAAAACCGTAACAACTTTTATTTAACTCAATAGCTTAAGGAAAAAAAGCCCCGGCACGTGGCTTGAAGGTTTCCCACCTGTTTCATAGTTTTAGCTGGCCTGGGCATCCAGACTGACTTACAGCGTCTACACTGCGTATCAGTCTGGTAAAGAGCTGGTAGAGCTGATTTAAAACGCGGGACTAACAAGGTCAGCATCATCAGGTTACAACCAATCGGATAACTGCGGATGGGACGCAAAAACCTGATGCGCTCTGTTCTTTCAATTTGTACTCTGTGAAACATGTCATGCCATCGAGCAAACTCTCCAGTGAATCTTTTTTTGCAGCTTTGGTCTAAAAAAAAAAAAAAAAAAAAATCAGAGGATACATGTTGTACTCACACGCACTTTCTTAATCTTCCAAGGCACCAAGCAACAAAAATCTCTGCATGTGTCTTGACTGTTATGGCCCGCATTGTGATTGGTCCGGTCTGTTTTGGGCCGGAGGGAACGGAGCCTCACCAGACTGACTGACGCTCTGTGTAATTCACCTTCCTATCAAACTAAACCTCTTTAAATGCAGTCTGTCCCATGATGAGGGAGCCGGCAACGTCCCAAGAACAGCTGCATTTCAGTCCCCTAAAACACACGACCCAACTTTGAGCCATAGGGAGCAGAATTTTAGCCCCGGTGTGCAGCAGTGGTGCACGCGGGGGGATGTTCAGGGATATGATTGTCTCAATGCATCATGGGGCCTGTAGTTTTGTCACATGATAAAAGCACCTGTATTTTCTAAAATCCTGTACCAAAAATATACCATCATTCTTTAAAAAGGGCCTTAAATGAAGCTCTGCAGATGATCAAATGAAAGTATTTTTCCACATTAAGCCCTTCCAGAACCTCATTGGTACAATATAATACCTGTCATGTTAACACAAAACTATCATATTACGGTCATCAAAAGCTTTTCTTCCCTCTCAGGAACCCGTACTAGGCAGACGTGGGAAGGTTCTCACTGCATGCTTCCCAGCCCAGCTTCATGGTGCTTTGGTGACGTTCTGCAGGGGAACGCAAAACCTGCCTGGAGTGTGGAGAAGCCCAGCCGTGCACTTAGGGCAGAGCGCCGAGACGTTAGTGTCGTACCGTCAAGCATTCTCTCCATGGGAACTAAATGTTAAATACTGTTAAGAACATAAAAGCTGCGAGCGCTACGAGGTGGCACTGCAGCGTGGCAGAAGCAAAGACACGCAGTGGGAACCCTGCAGTCCCCCCCCCCCCCTCCAGCTACTGAGAAAGTGGTCTGCTGCCTGGAGTGCAGTCTTACTGGAAAACTTGCAGTCATGCCCCGCACACTGCAGTTATTTCCCCAGTAATGAGCTCATCTAGACGGGCCATTAATACGCAGAACAAACTACTTGACTGTACGTGGGCAACAGTAAATATTAACCTAGAAGATAAGGATGGCGGGAGTAAACAGGCAGAGATAAGGAGAGGAATGCTAGGATTCAGGACGTTTAAAGGTTTCCAGCTCGGTTTGCCGGCTCCTCCACTAGTCCTCTGATTTCACCTGCTTTCTGCTCAGCTTCGCTCTAATACTCACTCTGGCAGGCAGTAGTGTCAGCATTAAGGATACAGATCCACCAGGACACAGTTACAGCCCCCTACAGGTTTGGTGTGATTTTCACTTCTCACTTCTTAGACAAAAACAGCCTGAGTAAAGGGACCAACAAGCTTTCAAATGACCATTTCACCTGTTAGCTTTCTGAACCAACCCGGTCCCTATGTGGAAGAATAACTCCCCATATCTGCCCCCGTTACGGACAAATTAGACATTTACCGATGAATATCACAAACGCATGGTTTTTTTTAAACTGAGATCAAGAGATCACTTAAAAAGAAGCCGTCTGACAACATGGAGCAGGGTGAAAGATCTAAAAGACGCACACATCGGACCTCGAGAACCACAGTGATGGACTGTTCAGTCTGGACAGGCTTACGAGGCCATTTCCAAGGCGCTGGGACTGCAGTGAGCCGCAGTGAGAAGCATCATCCACAAATGGAGTAAGAGAAGAGTGGAAAGGACTCATCCAAGTGGCCCAGAACAGCATTTAAAGCATGGCAGGACCTAGTTACTGCAGCTGTGGGTGATCTGGGTGGACCCTGAGACCTACAGGACAGTATTCTGTGGATTGGTTAGAAAACAAACTAGCATTTCAGATAAAGATCATCATACCAACGCTCTAAAATGGTGGTGGTATGATGGTGTGGGTTAGGGTTTTAATCCCTTCAGAACCTGAAGCCCCAACGTTCAGAAAACAGCAGCTATTGTTCTGAAGACGTACTGGATGAACAGAAAAGTATTCCTACCTCGTAGGACCAGACGCACTGGACCTTGGCGAACCTCCTCACACAGCGGCCCACCTCCACATCTTCATGGGTCGTGTACATCTCCTGCAAACATTCCCGGATGTGGGGCACCATCCTCCTAAGGACCTCGCGGCTCATGATGACCCCCGGACCGCCCATGCAGAAGTTCTCCCCCGGTTCTAGGGCCAGTTTCCCGAGTTCATCGCGGGCCCCCATCCCTGTCTGGCCCAGGAAAAGGGCCTCGCTGCTGTTGAGGCTTCGCAAGAAGCTCTCCAGCTTCTCGCTCTTGATGTAGACGTCGTCATCCGCCCTCATGAACCACTCGTACTTGTCCAAGTAATGGTCGTGCATGTACTTCAGCATCATGAAGGACTTCTTCTGAGGTGGATAGGAATCGTCCACGTTCCTCAGGGCCACGATCGGGATCGGGATGGAGGTGTCGGAACCCTCGCTGGAGAAGAATTCAACTCTACCTGGGATGGTCTGAGCCCATGTTCTGTGAAAACAACAGATGCAAGCAGAGAAACAAAGTGAGGGAAAGCCTTCTGGGTAATGTATGCCAATGAAACCCAAACACTACGACCAACTCCAAGAGAAAAGTCGTTGATCTAAAGGCCGTTTGAGACCACATTCCCGTCATGGCATCAGTGCAGCGGCAGCTTCATTAGGCTCTCCTCAGGGTGTTGAGATGTGGTGACCGACTGTCCTCCTTTCATCAAACTTTAATTAGCCTATTAATACTTTATCCAGCAGCCAGGTGCTGCAGGCATTTCCATATTTGCAGGACTTCAGAGGCTGCAATCTGGGAGCGCTTTTGTTCCATGTGGACAGCAACTGGGGCCAGAACTTTACCACGCACATCTTTATTTTTTTACAACTTCTGTTTGTCCAAAGCAGAACGATCTAACTGCGTTGTTCAGCGCAGACAGAAACTCCATATCGACGTGATTCAAAAGGTGGCGCCAGCAGCACAAAAGAGAAGAAAAGAGGTTTTCCCTCAGGGTACCGGTGTGTTTCAGCAGGAGGCCTAAACCTTCAACCCGAATGATTTCGCCCTGCACACGGGCACCTGGCTGCAGAACGAGGGATAGATACGTGTTCTTTTCAACCATCTTAATCAATGACTTCCCTCCTCTGATCAGCTCCGTGGCGCCTCGGAGTTCTGAAACACTCGATGTTTCAGAATCAGGATTAACTTTATTCCCCACGTTCGAGGGCACAAACAACGACTCTGACGCTCACATCGTGTGAAAAGCAAGCAGAACAGCGACTGCAACCTATACGGCAGAGGTCGGCCCATATTTGCGTTTTTTCCTTCCTGTATCGGAATCGGCCAATCAGCATGAAGCGCACACATTGCCGCCGTTAATATTAGCTGGTTTAAACGGGAATTTAGAGACTTTGTTTATGTCGTTTTTTATCAAGTCAATGGAGGAAGAAAAAGCAATATCGGCTTCAAGAATGCCCCCCCCACAAAAAACAACAACAATAAAAACTTAAAATCGGCAGCCCATGTCGGGTATCGGTGAGACCGATGTCACAATAATCGGTATTGGCACTGAAAAACCTGTATCGGTCGATCTCTACTATACAGAAAATACATTATTTAGGGAAAAGGTAAGAACTGACAGATTTTTTTTTTTACTCAGCGGAGTAGCTGGCAACCTCTTGACTGTGAAAGGTGTTTTTCCAAATAAAAAGGAGGACTTCCTCTTAGGTGGAAAGGTTAGACAGAGCGAAGTCCTTCACGTTCTCTGTTTGCCAGCTGGTTTATTCTATTGCTTTTCCCCCCAAACCTAGGCAAACAACAACAAAAAACACACACAACCAACCAGCCATTGACACATGACGGAGTTTACGAACAAAACGTCAGAAACACGCTAGAAGATAAGAGGCAAAAACGAGGGGATTCGGGTCTCTCTTCCTTTAAAAACTCCTGGTCGTATTTAGCCACGCCGAGTGAGGCTCCTGGAGATGTGGCTGCACCCAGGTCAGCTTTCCAGTACAAGTTGCTGGATATTTGTGCTCTCATCTGCTGCATAACTAAAAAATACACACACACTCAGGGGTTTAATACAAAGAGGCCCAGTTATGCTAACAGTCACGCTGGGCTGTGGGAGGAAGCCGGAGTACCGGGAGAGAACCCAGGCATGCACAGGGAGAACCTGCTAAAGAGCCCAGGCCCGGGTTTAAAGCCAGGACCTTTGTGCTGCAAGGCCTTTAAGATGGAGTGAAAACATGGAAAAGACAAAAAAAATAAAAACCGTATTCCTAAAACAAGGCGAGTGTGAATTCTGCCTGTAGCTGTGTTGTTGTTTATGTTGTCAACACTCTAGAAATGAGGACCTATAAGCTACTTCTGGAAGTGTAAAGAGTCCGTTTAAACATGGCTGGATTCATGTATTTCTGCTGCTGTTTTATGGCAAATGACAGAATAAAAGAAACATCGCGACATCAGCGGTGCTTTGTTAAACCAGCAGGGGGTCTGAACGCTGCCGGGGCCCCTTACAGCCCGGGAACCCCGGCCCTGCTGACTCCAGCGGGGGGACAGTCGGGGTCCTCCCCGGGGTCTGGGTGTGCTGACAGCCCGGAGGAGGCTGGCTGCAGCCCGGAGGGGCCACCGCCAGATGGAAGGGAGCAGAACCAGGAGCCCGTGCTGGCTCCTCAGCCCTCCTGCATACCTGTGTGCCGCCACGGCCCGGCTCTTCAGGTACTTCTGGGCCGTCATCACGCCGACGAACAGGAAGCTCTTGGAGCCGGAGTCCGGCTTGTCGGTGGTGGGGGAGCCGTCCGCCTGCGGTGCCCACGGGACCCCGCCGCGCTCCTTCCTCAGCCCCCCGCTGAGCCCGCAGGCTGCGGGGCTCTTGCGCTTCTGCCCGGCTCCCTTCAGCTCGGTCGCCCTGGGGAGGATGAGCCTGGAAGCCAGCGTGAAGCCGACCACCAGTCCCAGCAGAACACTAAACCAGGCTCTTCGGCTTCGACCTGCCATTCCCCGAAACTTCACCAGCTCGGCGTAAAAATGCCCGCTGCTCTGGTTCCAAAGCAGCGGCTCTCTAAAAAAGACCTAAGAAATAAAAGGGCTAAAAAAAACGAGCAGCTAAAGCCGGCTCGGCGGTCTTCCAGCGGCTCACACACACCGTCTCGGAGCAGAAAAGCGCTTTTCTTCCAGATGCCCACGTAGCATCGCAGCAGTCTCCTTGAAGCCGCTACCTGGAGCCCTGAGCTCCGCCGCTGCTCCCTCCGGCCACCCAGCAGCCCGCCACCATCCACCGCCGGGGCTTCACCGCCGAGCGACGCAGCGAGCGGCTTTCATTCGCGGCTTGGAGCGGCGGATCCCGTCTGGTTTGTCCCCCACACGGTAGTTGGAATGTCTGACGATCCAGCTCGCGGATCTCGAAGGGTTTAACACTGGTTTGACCCAACTGGGTTTCCGTAGAAATGTTCTGACTCGCGGACGACGCAGCGTACACGTTTTCTTTTTCTTCTTTTTTTTTTTAACCGGAAATCCCTTCTTTACCGCTGGAGTTGTCTGCAGCACACATCTAATGTGGGCAAGCTAGAGTTACAACAGTGATAAACATTAAAATGTAAGCGAAATCAGACTCACTAAGAACCATTGTTGATGTGCTGGCCCGTGTTAAGGGGAACTAAAAAGCAGGTGGATGTCTATTTTAAGTTTTAGTTTCAGCCCTGCAATTAAACTCTTATTGGAAGGTTGGTTATATTTCCCCTTTTTGTGGTCATCTAGTCAGAATAACTGGAGAGCAGCACGGCTCATGTTGAGCGCCACCTAGTGGCCAAATGCCCCTGAGCCTTCAAGCGTTGGGTCTGCAAATCAGCATCGTTTTGTGGTTTCAGCATTTTTTATTTTGATCTTCTCACATTTCTCGATGACAACAGAGAACAGGTAAACACTCAATATGTTTCCGTTTTTAACATGTAAACCTCTGACATAATGCAGATGAAATTTTCCATAAAATCCTGGCTGCTTGTGACCGATTCCTGCCTGAAAAACAGGTAATTACAGTTTGTTAGCTTCTGTTTCTCCACCTGCTTTAAAAAAAACTGGTCACAAGTTCCTAATGTGGTTAAAATCAAGACTCACAGCCCCAAAGCATCAATGTTGTATTCTTTGTGACACCATCATATTTGGCCCTATACACATGTAACCCCCATATATGTGTATAATATTGTCAGTATTATTTTATATTTAGTTTTATTGGTTTTGTCTGGTAATTTAATGCACCGGCAAATCAGGTTATATTTTAATTTTGTGTTTTCTTTTGCTACCCGAAACGGCCAGTAGGTGGCTTGTGAGTTTAACCTCTGGGTTAGACAGCAGAGAAAAAAGAGTAGAAGAAGAAAACCGTAGCTGGCTGCAGCACGTTGTGCTGAGCTATAGAACGCTGGAAAAAAATAAGAAGAAAGCACATTATATGATAAATTCTGTTGAATTTCGGTAACGGTTCACAGAAGAGAAGAGAAGTGACCAGGATTTTTGCAGTTCAATGTGTTTCTGCTGTGATTTTCTCCGGTTGGTTTTTTTAGAACCACATTCAACTTGGAACATTGTCCAGCTGCCTACCATCGCAGGCCTGGATTGGATGTGCTGAGCTCCAGGTTTCCACCCAAGACCTGGGACTGCTGGATCCGCTGCCTGCTTTGCACTGGATTGAGATAAGCTTTTGGATCCAAAGAAACACATGACTATTACATTTGACAAAGACTTGACTGACTGACTTAAATTTAAAGTATTGAACTAAAGAAAGGAACTGAACAATAAGGAATCCGGATTAAAAGAAACATACTGCTTGTTATAATAAGAGTGGACACTTTCTGTTAAAAAAAAACGTTACAATAAGAATCTGTTTAATTTTTTTGTATTAAACAGCCTGTTAATTTTTCTTGACTATATGGTTGTTTGTGCTTATTATCCTCCTTTTCGAACTTAGCAAGATAAATTGTAACTACAACATTTGGAAATCTAAAATTCTCAACTCATCCGTTTGGAAGTTACACAAAATTTGGTTACATAAGTGGCGAGCCAGAGCCAGGAGGATTTTGTGCTATAAACAACCAATATAAAGAGTTGCTAAGTAATCCTTTTGACTTTGATGATAACCAGCCAAAAATATGGCTTCTGTTGTTGACATTGGGACAGAGTATGGTGTAAATGCCAGAAAATCTATTCTTTTGAAGGGCATACTTGATGATGATACCGATAAAGATGTTGTAGAGGTTGTATCAGTATATGGCAGTGTCAGCAAAATAGTGAGACTCAAAGACTTTCAAGTAATTGTCGAGTTTGACTCAGAAGAGTCGCTAAAGCGCATCAGCTTTCCCTCTGTGATACAGTGTCCTAAGAACCCAGTCTCAAAATGGTGTTTGGATAGAGTTGAGGTTTTAACTACCCCCACACTGTCCCCTTCAGCCATTAATGAAAACACTGAAGCCACATGTTCCTTTAAAACTGTGCAGAATGAACAGGGTAGTTCAGATAGTACTGGAAGTGAATCAGACAGCAGTGGATCATCTATTATATTCAGTCCTCAAAAATTACAACCTCCACCCAGTAAGCCATCAAAATCTGTCTCCAAACCACAAGGTGAAACAGAAAAGCTTAAGAGGACAAGTAAGGGAAAGGCAGTAAGACCAAAAGAACAAGCTAAGGGCAATACCACAAGCTTAGACCCTGACATATTGAACCCACCAGATGTCCAACGAATAATAGTGGAGCATGTCATTAAGAGTGAAGCCTCGACAGGACTAGGCTCCAAGAGACTGCGTTCCTTCTCAGGCAGACTGCCTAAACCTCCTGGTGAAGTGGATTTTGAAACATGGTGTTTACATGTGGAACTTATGTTTCAGGATGGCTATACAATAGATGTGCAGCGAAGACTGATACTGGAGAGCTTACTGTCACCCGCAGCAGACATTGTAAAACAACTGGGCTCTCATTCACCTCCTCAACATTATGTAAAACTTCTCCAGTCAGCCTATGGTCTCGTCGACGATGGGGAGGAGATCTTTGCCAAGTTCCTCAGTACTCATCAGGATGCAGGTGAGAAAGCATCTGAATACATCCAGAGACTGCAAACACTCCTTAGCACTGCGGTCAGACGGGGTGGTGTAAGTGAGGCCAATGCTAATAGACAACTTTACAAACAGTTTGTGCGGGGTTGCTGGGACCAGACTTTACTGTTGACCCTACAACAGAAACTGAGAGGTGATCCTGCCCCAGATTTTTCAGAGCTGCTTCTTGAATTAAGAACAGAAGAAGAAAGAAGATCCCTAAAAATAGACAGAATGCAACGTCACCTTGGAGGGTGTAAAGCAAAACCTCTTGCCCAGTTTCATGGCATCCCAGATTCTACCCCCACAACTAATCAGGACACAGATCTAATGCAGAAATATATAACAGAGACTGAGAACTTAAGGAAACAAGTGGCTGAACTTAAACTACAGTTAACTGAAAAAAGAGCCCAAAGACGAAAGAAACATGAGCAGAAACATGCCACGGCCCCAGAACCCCAAACAGCACATTTTGCAGAACTGCAAGCACATCAACCCATACCCAGGTCGGCCCCAAAAGCATGGTTTTGTTTTAAATGTGGTGAAAATAATCACATCGCTCGAGAGTGCGTCAATACTCCAAACAAAGACCTTGTTGACAAAAAGTACAAAGAATTAAAGGCAAAACAGCAAGAATGGCAAGCCAAATATGCACCGGCTTTAAACTGGACGGGGTTTCAGTAGAGGGGCATACTGAGGCCTTACCAGGGTTTAGTCCCAATTCAGAGCAAAGTCTAAAGCCAGCACAAGATAACCAAAAGAACAAAAGACCTAAACAAATAAGTGACAGTACCCACTCTTGTTCAGCCTTATCAGAGGAGGCCCTTTTGAATGCTCTGGTAGGATCAAAACGTACTGTCAGCTTAACTATTGATGGGGTTCCCAGCGTGTGCCTTTTAGATTCTGGCTCCCAGGTGACCACAGTATCAGAGACATTTCACAGACTACACCTACCTGCACGCCCGATTCAGTCGGTGACCAATTTGCTTGACATAGAGGGTGCAGGGGGTCAGCAAGTACCCTACTTGGGTTATATAGAACTTAACTTGTGCTTTCCAAAAGAAGTTACTGGGAGACCTGAAGAAGTGAATACCCTAGCACTTATTGTACCAGACTGTAGATCAAACCAAGAAGTTCCAGTTCTCATAGGGACAAATGTTTTGGATGTGCTTTATGAAACATTCACATCCTACAAAGAGCCAGACAAATTTGTCAGACAGATGAGCCATGACAAC
The DNA here is from genome assembly GCA_037039145.1 of Fundulus diaphanus. Classification (NCBI taxonomy): domain Eukaryota; kingdom Metazoa; phylum Chordata; class Actinopteri; order Cyprinodontiformes; family Fundulidae; genus Fundulus; species Fundulus diaphanus. The sequence continues at coordinate 53,224,020 of CM073122.1, forward strand.
ATTCCAGTGATCCAAACCATGTACAATAGGGTCAAAGTTGATAAGGGGAGTGGAAAAACAGGAAAAGTTAAGCTGTTGAGCAAAAAATGTGTCGCAGTACCAGCTGGCGAAAAAGCTGTCTTGACAGGCTATGCCAGACATGTTGACATAACCCCAGGTAGCCCTCTGTTAGTAGAACCCACAGCATCAAGCTTACCTGGGGGTTTCCTATTTTGTAACTATGTTATGACAGCTCCCTCAAAGGCTTCTTTTAAACTTCCTATTTTGATCAAGAACGAGAGTGCTCATACAATCAGAATCCCTGCTGGTCAAACAGTGGCTGAGCTGTATGCCCCCTTGTCAGTGTGCTCTTTAGCTTCAGGCTTGAGTACTAACACAAAGACTACCTCAGAGTCTCCAAAATCTGCTGCTGAGGTTGATAACGTCAAAACCACTGCAGCCAGCCCACTTAAGTTTGACTTAACTGACACCCCACTCTCTGAAGAGTGGAGACAGAGGATTATAGATAAACTAAACTCAATGTCAGATGTTTTTGCCATGCATGATTTGGATTTTGGACACACAACTGCTGTGAAGCATCACATACGACTTTCGGATGCAACTCCATTCAAACAACGACCCAGACCTATACACCCCTCGGACTATGAAGCTGTCAGACAGCATTTAAAAGAACTTTGTGAGGCCAACATTATTCGTGAATCTGAGAGTCCATTCGCATCCCCGATTGTGGTGGTTAAAAAAAAGAATGGGGCTATTAGGTTATGCATCGATTACAGAAAATTAAACAACCAAACCATCAAAGATGCATACGCCCTACCAAACATTGAAGAAGCTTTTTCAGCCTTAACAGGCTCAAAATGGTTTTCTGTTATGGACCTAAAGTCTGGATATTATCAAGTGGAGGTTGAAGAAAGTGACAAACATAAGACAGCATTTGTTACTCCCATGGGATTTTGGGAGTTTAATAGAATGCCCCAGGGAGTCACTAATGCGCCTAGCACATTTCAACGTGTTATGGAAAGGTGCATGGGAAGTCTTAACCTCAAAGAGGTCCTAGTCTTTCTAGATGACCTCATTGTGTTCTCAAATACATTGGAGGAGCACGAGGAGCGTCTCATGCATGTTCTGTCAAAACTCAGAGAATTTGGACTCAAACTCTCCCCAGATAAGTGCCATTTCTTCAAGACATCCGTTAAGTATCTCGGTCACATTGTCTCAGAGAAGGGTGTGGAGACTGACCCTGAAAAAATAGCTGCCCTCACCACCTGGCCAAAACCCAGAAACATAAAAGAGCTCAAGTCATTTTTAGGGTTCGCAGGTTATTACAGGAGGTTCATCAAGGACTATTCTAAAATCGCAAGGCCCTTAAATGATCTCACGGCAGGTTGTTACCCCCCCAGAAGGACTAACAGAGCAGGAGCAAAGCCCAGCTCTACCATAGACCCAAAGAGACCCTTTGCTGATAAGTGGACTGCAAAGTGTGACGAATCCTTTAACACTCTGATACACAAACTGACGACAGCTCCAGTCTTAGGCTTTGCAGATGCTAAACAGCCCTACATCCTTCATACGGATGCAAGCATCCATGGACTTGGTGCAGCTCTTTACCAAGAGCAAGATGGACATCTGAGAGTGATAGCTTTTGCAAGCCGGGGTCTGTCAAACTGCGAAAAAAGATATCCAACACATAAACTTGAGTTCCTTGCCCTAAAGTGGGCAGTAACGGACAAGTTTTTCGATTATCTCTATGGTGCCAAGTTTACTGTTGTGACGGACAATAATCCTTTAACATATGTCCTGACATCTGCCAAATTAGATGCAGCTGGTCACAGATGGTTGGCTGCACTTGCCACCTTTGATTTTCGTATTCAGTACAGGGCTGGAAAGGCAAATCAAGATGCGGACGGTCTTTCCCGCAGGCCTCATGTACAAGATGAAATGGACAACTCTGCTAAAGATGAGGATGACCGGATTGACCGGTTCATGTCTGACATTAAGCAGGACATAACTGTCTCTCCAGAAGTGGTACGTGCAATATGCCAACGTCACAGTGCCCACTCAGAATTTCAACCACAGTCTGAGTCGCCCTTCCTTGGCTTTGTTGAGTGTGTTGCTATTGATGCCAATGTTATTCCACCAGAGTACAGCCATACGGACGTTTTACCTGGCTCCTGCACTTTACCACAAATGTCTCAACGTGACTGGGCTTTAGAGCAGGAGAAAGACCCATCCATAAGCAGAGTCATATCTTTGTTAATGGGGGGGAGGAGACCACCTTACAGAACACAGCAACATGAAGACAGAGAGGTCCAGCTCATGTTACGACTATGGGACCAATTAGTCATGAGAGATGGGGTGCTTTACCGGAAAAGACTTCTAAATGGTGTACCATCCTTCCAACTAGTTCTGCCGAGGACTTTTCGAAATGCGGCTTTAGAGGGATTACATGACTGTATTGGGCATATGGGTGTGGATCGCACCACAGACCTAGTTCGTGCACGCTTTTATTGGCCACGCATGCTCACTGACATAAACAACAAAGTACACACATGTGAGAGGTGTGTCAGACAAAAAGCCAGAGCTGAACGTAGTGCCCCTCTGGTGAACATTTGTACCAGCAGACCGCTGGAGCTGGTCTGCATGGACTACCTGTCCTTAGAGTCTGATGAAAAGGGGTCAAAAAATATACTTGTAATCACTGACCATTTCACCAAGTATGCAGTGGCAGTGCCTACTGTTGACCAAAAAGCAAAAACCGTGGCTAAAGCCTTGTGGAGTAATTTTTTTATTCACTATGGCCTGCCAGAGCGATTGCATAGTGATCAGGGCCGGGATTTTGAGTCCACACTGATCAGAGAGCTATGCAATCTGCTTGGGATAAAAAAAACAAGAACGACACCTTACCATCCACGTGGCAACCCTGTGGAAAGGTTTAACAGGACACTCCTTGCCATGTTGGGCACCTTGCAGGAGGAGGATAAGTTAAGGTGGAAAGATTTTGTGCAGCCATTGGTGCATGCCTATAATTGCACAAAAAATGACACTACAGGATACTCACCTTATCAGCTCATGTTTGGGAGACAACCAAACTTGCCCATTGACATTGCATTTGGACTCAACAAACCGAGTGGGAGGGGAGAAACACATAGTCAGTATGTGAAAGGCCTCAGAGAAAGTTTGACAGAGAGCTACAAACTTGCTGTTGAACATAGCGAAAAGGCCGCCTCTTACAACAAACAGAGGTTTGACAACAAAGTCAGGGAGTCTAAGCTTGAAGTGGGAGATCGTGTCTTAGTAAAAAATGTTGGTCTCCGTGGGAAACACAAAATTTCCGACAGGTGGACTAACACGGTTTACAAAGTGATCAAACAGATAGAAAACCTCCCTGTTTATGTAGTTGCTCCCTTTGATGCTGTAGGTCCAGAAAGAGTCTTGCATAGAGACTTGTTATTGCCCTGTGGGTTTTTGTCAGTTACAAAGGAGCAACCTGAGCCCACAACACAAAAACAAACAAGGAAGTCTAAAAGACTACAGTCAAGTGCAACAAACAGAGACGCTGGAAATGAAATTCCAGAGGATTTGCTGCCGGACAGTGAGGATGAAGATGTGGAATATTACCACTATCCTCCCATACAAATGGTGACGGATAGTGGAACCAGAAACGATGAAGAACAGGACAAGGACATGCAACTTGAACCAGGAAACCATATGTTGGACACAAATGAACTTGCCACTGAGAGAACTGAAACTGGCAACTCAAAACTGGATATGACAACGAAACATGTTTCAGTGCCACAACTTAATCCTGAAGCTTCACCATTTGAGCCACAAGTGCCAAAAGAAACCATATCAGATGAGAAGCAACTCAGGAGTGATTTACCACAGTCACCCGTACCCCAAATGTCCAAACAACCACCAGACCATGTAATAATAAATATCGACAGCCCTGAAACATCCACTACTATCCCTGTTGGAACAGAGGATTATGAAGAGAATGTTGAAGTAAGGAGATCTGCAAGAGACAGAACCCGTCCCAAGAGACTGACCTACCCATCCTTAGGAAACCCCCTTGTGGTAGTTATGCAGTCTTTACTTGGTGGCTTAGACAAAGCACTACAAGTAGCTCTTGAAAGTGACTTTTATGACCCTGGGTTTGATGTTTAGGAGATACTGACATGCAGGGACGCATGACATTAATGGGGGGGAGGATGTAACCCCCATATATGTGTATAATATTGTCAGTATTATTTTATATTTAGTTTTATTGGTTTTGTCTGGTAATTTAATGCACCGGCAAATCAGGTTATATTTTAATTTTGTGTTTTCTTTTGCTACCCGAAACGGCCAGTAGGTGGCTTGTGAGTTTAACCTCTGGGTTAGACAGCAGAGAAAAAAGAGTAGAAGAAGAAAACCGTAGCTGGCTGCAGCACGTTGTGCTGAGCTATAGAACGCTGGAAAAAAATAAGAAGAAAGCACATTATATGATAAATTCTGTTGAATTTCGGTAACGGTTCACAGAAGAGAAGAGAAGTGACCAGGATTTTTGCAGTTCAATGTGTTTCTGCTGTGATTTTCTCCGGTTGGTTTTTTTAGAACCACATTCAACTTGGAACATTGTCCAGCTGCCTACCATCGCAGGCCTGGATTGGATGTGCTGAGCTCCAGGTTTCCACCCAAGACCTGGGACTGCTGGATCCGCTGCCTGCTTTGCACTGGATTGAGATAAGCTTTTGGATCCAAAGAAACACATGACTATTACATTTGACAAAGACTTGACTGACTGACTTAAATTTAAAGTATTGAACTAAAGAAAGGAACTGAACAATAAGGAATCCGGATTAAAAGAAACATACTGCTTGTTATAATAAGAGTGGACACTTTCTGTTAAAAAAAAACGTTACAATAAGAATCTGTTTAATTTTTTTGTATTAAACAGCCTGTTAATTTTTCTTGACTATATGGTTGTTTGTGCTTATTATCCTCCTTTTCGAACTTAGCAAGATAAATTGTAACTACAACATTTGGAAATCTAAAATTCTCAACTCATCCGTTTGGAAGTTACACAAAATTTGGTTACACACAGATCACCACTCAGCTGGGCCAGGACTGGTGGAGGAATTTGCTCTAGGAAGACATTTTGATCCCACTCTATGCATGGCAGTGATGTTGGATTGTGAGGATGAGGTAACAACCCCACAGATGGACTGTATCAGTTGTGTCTTCTCCAGCACCACACTGAGCACATGGTAGCTCTAGCATTTTCTCCTTCTCCTAAATGATTTTCCAGATGTCCACAAGACTCATCAGCAAAAGTAACTGCAGTCTTCTGCAGTCCATCTTTGTACTACATTATTCTGTATCACCCTGCTCAGGAAGAGGACACCCTGAAGCCTTCTTCTCTTCTGCCGAGCCTCTCTGAAGTTCTTGATGGTCCAGAAAGCTGCTCTTCCCCCAGTGTCCTGTCTGTGATGCCATTCTGATGCAGAGATGAAGGCTGATTCTGGTCACCATTGCTAACACAAGCGCACAAACACTTCAGGCACATCTGCTCCCGTTTTATCCCGATCAGTCTGATGTTTACCGATAATCAAGTTTTGGGTAAAAAGATGTTCAAAGTGTGTGTTTTTTTTCTTTGTAAATAAAATAAAACTTTTTAGCAAATGAAGCTCTGCAGTAAAATAGTATATCTGTTTACTTAGAATATCAATAGAAAATCTACCAACAGTGTAAATTATTACCACAAAAACGGAAGAAATTTGTTAAAAAGATTTGTGTCACTGCCATAAGTAATGTTTTAGCAATAGGGATAACAGAGAAACACTTGTCTGGCTTTTACTTGCATTCCTGCTGATTTAACCCCATCCTTTAATAACATCTTATCCACGTGCCAGAGAGCCGTCCAGGTTTTCCAGGGTAGACTCATGGAGATGTCAGAGATTGTTGGACACCAGGTTTTATTGTCCGTTTCAGTTGAAATCTTCTTCACTCAGTGACGACGAAAAAACAACCAGCATGACTCAGAAATGTGCATTTATTCCCCCTCAGACCTGGAACATTTGTCGTTTTTGTTCTGTCTTGATGAAACCAACAGTGTTTCAACAGTGCCTGATTTACATTTCTACCACCACCCGAGGTTTCAGCCACAAAAAGCTTTATATTTCTGCTTTGGTCTGAACCCATTTCACATTAAATCCTCATCGACTGCTGCCACTGCATGACGTGTGTAAAATATTCCCACAGGAGAGAGCGACTGCTGGATCAGCACCAGCCACCCTGTGGGTCTCAACAGCATAAAGCACTTGTGCCATGACGTGCTAAAATAGAAACAGTTTAATTAAGTCAGCGGATCGTTGAATGTGTGCTAAAAGGTAAAAAGTCAAATACTGAAACAAACTGACCAAACCAGAGGAAATGTTTTGTTTTCTAAAACGTTCGCTGTGGCGTTTATTTCAGCTTCCTGGCATGTCCACCCGAGGACTACTCCTCAAGACAGACTCATTGGAAATGATTGAAGTCATCACACCACCAGATTATCTCATTTGGCTTTTTATCTAGATTGCTATCAACAGTTCTTAAAAGTTTTCATGAAAACAAGCCACAAAATCAGAACCAACGTGGCCATATCAAAATCCCTATAATAGCAAAGTATTATACCATCTTAATGGCATTAAATTCAACAATCTAATAGGATGCATTAGCTCAGAGTAATTTAGATTAAATGTACTAAAATGAACAACAGATCCAGCTCACATCAAGATGATCCCCAACACCTTTGGGAATGTATTCTGAGAAAAAAAAAGTGTCTGTTTTGCCTCCCGTAATATCTGGTGTAAAACTAACAGCTTTTAAGAAGAAGAGTATTATACCAAACTGGTCACAAGCTGATGGTCAAGAGCTGATTTGCTTCTACAGGATCTGGACAACCTGCCGTAGTTGACGGAGCTATGAATTGTGCGCTCCGCCAGAGGAGCAACAGAGCTCAACAGCTGCCTAAAGGAGAATATCCAGCCATCAAATGTGACCTTCAGCTCAATTGTGCTTGGGTTATGCAGTTTTTAGAGTGGCCTAGTCAAAGTCCAGATGTAAATCGGATTTTGATGCCGTGTCATGATTGGTCAGCCCAGGACAGGAAGTAGTAGCCACCACCTTCCTGAATCTGAAGCACAGATTACAAACGATTCTTTAGTTTTAGAACAATTAGCACATAGAGCATGGGTTAAAGCAAAAATAATCAGTTTGACTGACATTTTTTTCTAGTCAGCTCATATATTCCCAGCCCGTGGACATCAAGCCACATCAGTTACCTCACTTGTTTATTGTGCAAAGTCAACATTAACCAAATCTGGTAGGTCTACAATATCCATTGACCATTCCTGTATCTATCCACCTTTTCAGCTGCAGAGCCTTGGCGTCATCCTGGACAGCCTCCCATCCTCTCCTTCACTTTCCACATCATCACCTGGTTAACTTTCATCTCAGCAGCATCAAGTTCTTTCTTCACACTTTTGCCAAACTGGTCCACAGTCCACTCACCTCTTGACTTTACAATTTCAGCTCCCTTCCCTCCCTGTTCCCTCAGAAAACCTCCATAAACTGCAGCTAGTACAAAAACAGCAGCTTCATCATTACATCATCTACTTCACTCCTGTACATTAACTCCACTGGCTCTCTATCCTATGGTCATACAAGGCAAACCACAACCTTGGACAATGCAGGACACATAACCAACACTGTGATGACGTCATATATTTTAATTTAACACAGATCGCAAATTACAATAATGTCTGTTTTTCCTATTATTGCACAGCAATTAATTATCACAACTCATGAGTTTATAAAAAAGGCATTATTAAACTTTTTTTAAGTTTAATAAAATGGTTATATCTTAGCCCTGTGACTGGCGACCTGTCCAGGATGTAATCTGTGTCCCCGACTAGGGATAGCCGCCTGCCGTCCCCCCGTCCCCCATGACCCTGTGTGATGCCTAGCCGCGTTTCCCCACAGACATGTATACGTAGACACAGACATGAATACGTAGACGCCCCGTCCTCGGGTGAGAGGCGTGCCGACAGAGCGGCCATCTTAGGTCAGACCAAGCTGCAGTCAGACAGAATACACGTCAATTCAGGAAAATGTACTTTATGTTTTCAGACACTCTGAATCCGGTGAATTCTCACCCGATTTCCAGATAAATCAACTGACTGAAAACGTCACCCCTTTAGGGGCTACATGGGACCAGTTGATTGAATTAAATTATTGTCTACCTTAATAAATAATTTCGATTTTTTATTGAAAGTAAGCAAACTTCCAGAGCTACGTCCCAGGTGCCCGACTTTTACTCCGCTTATGGGTGCGCAAATAAAAGGACAGTAGGAACCAGATCCTGGGGAATTACCTTCCATAAGTAAGAATTTATGATAGATAATCCTCATGCTTTACAGTTACAGTTTTTCCGGCATAAACACAGTATGTGCTAATGGGTAGCAGGGATGGAAGCAGAGAGAAGTGCATGCGTTCTTGAGCGGTCAGTCTGAAGAACGCACAAGTCTGCTCTGATGCATGCTCGATAAAGAGGGCGGGGCGAGAACAACATCCGGGGATGTGGTGCGTTCTCGCTCTGGCGTTCTCGGCCATAGACATCATATACGTATTCATGTCTGTGTTCTCGGCCATAGACATCATATACGTAGACGCCCCATTGTATGCTGCCGGCCACTAGGCCGACGTGCCTACAGGGCGGCCATCTTGGGTCAGACCACAGATCAGACAGCTGCTGTCAAAATGAATAGGAGGCAGTTCAGATCTCATTTTAATCATATGTTCACAATGCTCGTGACCTTTCAGACAGATTACACATATTTATTCAGAACCAAAACTATTTAAACTGAAGTCAAACTGGATGAAAAATGTACACGCACTTACATATTTTGCAGTTACATATTAATCTAATATACACACAGATTATACACACATAAATCTCTCTCTCTTTCTTCCAATATATATATACTGTATATATAGGCTATATACACAGACACTGATCTACAGACAACAGCACTGATCTAAATAGGAGCAAAACTATATACAGACAAGTGAGAGCAGAGGTGCCCATAACAGCATTTAAAAATTATATAATACAAACCGCAATATGGGGGGAAAAAAAATCAACAAAAAAACCTAATAACGCATCTTAGAATCAAATACATTACAAAATCATAGTAAAAACTGTACAATATTTTACCCCCCCCCCCCCCCCACAAATCATGTCTGTCCAGTAATTTAGGACCATTTTGTTTTTTTTTGGTGTTTAATGTACTTTTCTCTACTTCCATCCCTGCTACCCATTAGCACATATTGTGTTTATGCCGGAAAACTGTAACTGTAAAGCATGAGGATGATCTATGATCTGGTTCCTAGTGTCCTTTTATTTGCGCACCCATAAGCCGAGTAAAAGTCGGGCTTCCTGGGACGTAGCTCTGGAAGTTTGCTTACTTTCAATACAAAATCGAAATTATTTATTAAGTTAGACAATAATTTAATTCAATCAATTGGTCCCATGTAGCCCCTAAAGGGGTGACGTTTTCAGTCAGTTGATTTATCTGGAAATCGGGTGAGAATTCACCGGATTCAGAGTGTCTGAAAACATAAAGTACATTTTCCTGTATTGACTTGTATTCTGTCTGACTGCAGCTTGGTCTGACCTAAGATGGCCGCTCTGTCGGCACGCCTCTCAACCGAGGACGCGGCGTCTACGTATTCATGTCTGTGTTCTCGGCAATCGGAACAGTGCTCGGGCTGAGGCTGATGACGTGTCACGAGCACACGAGACCGCTCAAGAACGCATATTGAGAAACGGCCCATGTCACGAGTACGCTGTTCCAATACAGATACGTGCTGCATGCTCGCGTTCTCGCCAAGACCGGACTTGACGAGAACGCATGGATGGATGGGATGTTAAATTTTTGAAAAGTTTAATAAAATTGCTCAAAGTTTATCAGAAAAAACATAACTTGCTTTTAAAGATGAACACTTTAATTGGAAAAATGTTATTTTGCGTAAAGTTAAATATTGCTGAAGGTAATCTTGGCTGCTGTAGCTTGTCTGTCTGGCAGGTGATTTTGGGTTGAATAAAATGAGTCCATAGAACCACAGGAGGCTTTCTCAGCTGGTTCTAGTGCGACTTGGTTCTACAGTGTCGCTTCACATCGCGCTCCACTCTGTTTAAAAATAAAAAATAACTTCATAAAAACTCTCTGAGAATCGCCTTTCTCTGACCTCACCCAGTTAGAACCCGCTCTCCAATCCATATTGTAGCTGCATTTTATTTTTTTGTTTATTGACGTAGTTTCCTTAATCTGTATGCATCGAAATTCTTGTGATTTTATTTAACGAGTGTCCTGGTGAGCTCTGCTCCTGAGGTGGAGCTTCTGCTTATTGACTGACAGCCGATGCAGCTCTGCCTTCTTTGTTACAGAAAAGCGCAGGTGGAATTTTTTTACTTTTTCTGAATCAGGCCCATTGAAATGCGGGACACTGTTTCACATTCCAACCCTAAAAAGAAAAAAGGGGGAAAAAAGCGCATCATGCTAAATTAGCCTGAGCTAGCACGTAACTCTGAGTTTTAAATAAAACGTAATAGCGAATCATGAGGAGATCCCTGTTTGGTTTATCAGCTAAGTTACTGGCAGCGAGGGAATACACGCTGACAGGTGACGTCTACAGGTGGAAATAATTCATTAATTAACTGCAGGAGCAGTAACAGACACACTTACCGATGAAGCTGTTGTCAGCTGTTCATTCCGGTGAACTTTATGACCTGCTGGTTTGCATAAATCCAAAGAAAACTTTGACCACCGCTACTTTCATTCATGCCATATGAGGTTTAAAATGCTCTCCCAAAAGTTAAAATGATGAAACACCGATACACCTGAGACAGGCAGATGTGCGCTTCACAAAGTCACTTTCTGATTGGCTAATGTCCCGGCTCTGCCAGGTTTCATTGGATGAGAGCAGCTTCTGTTTAATACCTTGCATAAAAAAATCTAGACGGAACTTTTTGCGCTCATTTTCCTAATGACGGAAATCCGTCGCAGCGACGGAGAACTTTAACCCATGACATAGAGGTACTGATGAGGGTAAAACATTCAAACCAAAGCCTCAGGTGTCAAAAGGTCAATCTAAAGGTGTCACCGTGGTAACTGTGCATATTTACAGCACCTTACAAAGTATTAATTTAACATTATTGTATTTTACTAATTTTATCTGATTCTCATTGCCTCATTGTGAGGGGGAAGGAAGAAGCTATCTGAAAAGTGTGGAGCGCATTTGTCTTTAGCTCCTGAGTCAAGAATCGTCTTTTGCTGAAATAACAGCTGCAAGTCTTTTAGAGACACAAATGTTTGCCAATTTTTCTTTGCAAAATAGGCCAAGCTCAGTCAGATTGCATGAGAGAGTCTGAACATCAATTTCCAAGTCATGCTCAAGATTCTTAATTGGATTGAGGTCTGGACTTTGACTGGGCCGTTCTGAAGCAGGAATAGTTAAAGTACAAGGCTAAAGAACAGCAATAAAAAAAAAAAAAGATCTTCGTGTTATTTCCCTTCACAATGAACATTCACGTGGCTTTATAAACGTACAGTTTAGCAGCTGATCAAACTTACACTCCCAGCGACAGTCTTTATTGCATTAAGTTAAGCAGAGAAACAGACAAGTCCTTACACTTGTTGAGATCCATATAGTCAGAATGTACAGAATAATCACCAGATACAGCTGCTGCTAGGAGCTTAACTCAAAACCTTCAGAAATACAAAATGAAATCCATGAAAAAGCACACTGACTGTGGAAGAATCAGCCGAACCTACTGGTTGGAGACCATTTCAAGGAACGGCTTCATGTCAAGCTTTCAGTTACACAGTTTAGCCCAAAACCTGTCAAACCTGGTATCTTAGCAGGAGAGAGTGGGACCTGATACAGAAAAAAAGTTCAACTCCAGTGAGTGTGTACACCCATTAACACGTCCATTCGTTTGAAGCTCATCATCCAATGCTCCTTCTGAAATAATTTAAGTTTATGTAAAATATTAAACATTTAGGACCCGAAGCAGGAAGATATTGTGACAATAATGGACAGTAAAAGGATCGCTTTGGTTTGATTTTTGACAGTACCGTATAATCAGGCTCTCCAGCCTGAGCGAAGGAGAACCAGTTCTGGGTTCAGAGAGTCGGATGGAGTCACCTTCTGATGTGTGGTTTTCTAAATGGATGTGCTCTCTAGAACAGAAGTTTAACCAGTGATCTAAAGGCATGGGCTCTGTTTCATTGCCAGCTTGGTCCAGGCAGTCAGCGTGCACGTTACGCCGGAGGTGGTCAGAGCACCTCCAGCGTTTAACCTCATCCACCTGCTGAGGGGCCCCTCCTCCCTGGTCTCCAGGTGCAGGAGCCTCCTGGTCCCATCAGAGGACTGTAGCCTGAAACACAGATAAAAACCTTAAAGACTCCTTCCTCCACCCTTTATGGGACTCATCCACATGCAGACCGAGGAAGCTGAGAAAGGAGACTCCTGAACTGAAGCAGGGACAGGGCCAAGCAAAATTACCCATCGACCGTTTGCAACTCTCTAACCTCAGACTCCAATAGGGTTGGACAATAATTCAATATCAATACATATTGCAATATTACTTTATTCATTAAAGCTGATATATTTCAATATACCGTAGTCTATGATTAGAGCATCTGTCCCTGACTGATGTTCTGGGTTTTATTTAGTTTTATTTTTTTAAAGCTAATATTTCTAAAATGTTATATTGGAGGAGTTTTATAAACATGGCAAAATAATTGTCATAGGTTTGTACAGGCATCTGATGTGGGCTTTCTTGGCAGTCTGAGGTTTGTATTTTGTTTATACTGATATTTTATATTGTATCGACTGAAATCTGGAAATATATCGTGATATAAGTTTTGGCCGTATCGTCCTGCCCTGGGCTACTATGGATTTTACTGGGATTGATGTGAAAGACCAACACAGCGAAATGCATAACCATGAAGTGGAAAGAAAAAGCTATGCAATTATAAGTTTATCTTTTCCAAATGAAAATGTGAAGTGAGCATTTTGATTTAGCCGCCCTGAGTCATTGCTGAGTAGAATCATCTTTCAGTGCCATCACAGCTGCAGGTCCTCTGGGCCAGTCTCTGCGCATCCAGACAGTCAAGCTCTTCCCAGGGTGCACTTCAAGTTTAAAGTCTAACCACTGAGCTGGGTTCAGGCGTGACCTCTGGCCTGGCCATCCTTTGGTCTGGTCAAAACGCTTCCATTGTAGATCCGGCCGCATGTTTAGGGTTATCGTCCTGGAAGGTGTTGTCCACCTGGTTTTACACCGTCTAACAAGTTTCCTTAAAGGATTGCCACACATTTAGCTCCCTCCATCTTCTCGTCAGCCTTGACCACCTTCCCTGCCCCTGCTGAAGAAACTCGTCCCTTCAGCATGATGCTGCCATGACCGTGTTTCACCCTGGGGATTGGTATGATCGTTGATATGTGCACTGTGGCGCGTTTAGGCATGAGTTCAATGTTGAGCTCATCTGAGCACAGCAGCTCCTTCCTGGTGGGTCTGGACTCTGTTTACTCTGCGCTGACTTCTGAAGGCACTGGGTTGAGCCGAGTTATTTTCAACAGGGGGGTGGCTACACTTTTTTGAAAGTTGATCTGTAAAACCATGCACCGTCTTCCTTCCACTTTGGAATGATGCACTACTTTGAGTTGATTTCTCAAAATCCACCGAATTGTGGTCCAATGTAAACACCTGACAAAGTTCAAGGGGTGTGAATACGTTGCCAAGGCCCTGTATGCGACTGCTCCCGTTTCTCCTGAGCCACAGCTGGACAGGACGTGAAACTGAGAAATGCAAACAAGAGAGAAAGCTCCGTGCAGAACACTGAAGAAATGAAACCCTTACAGCTGTTGCTTCAAAGGACCTCTGCTCACAGACTTTTCCTACATATTCTAACTCTATTGGTTATCTTGCATTTCCCCCCCATACACAGGCTGATCCTGCTGCTCTGAGGACGTACCGTCACTGCGCAGCGGCTTCTTGTCCGTCTTCGGCTTCAGCGCAGCAGACGACGAGCCGGCCTCCTCGGTGCCCTGCAGGCGTCACACAGGAATCAGATACCTCTGATGCGTCACAACAGCAAACTACAGCTACATGCCAAGACGGGGCTGACTCCAGTCTTTTACACAGAGATGATCAGAAAGCAAAGCAACCGTGTTGAAGCTGTTTCTGAGCAATTACCGGGGACCATACAGGGGTTATACATTTGACTGCATTCTGGCAAAAAGAGCCTAAACTAATTCTGTCAGACGTAACCCGCCAAGCTGAGGCATCAGCCTCTTATTCTGTCCGGTTAGCAGACACTGAACTTACCTCAGACAGTTTGTTTCCTTTGGAGCTCTTCCCCTGCTTCATCCTCTCCCATTCCTCGATCTTCTGCCTTCCCTTTACCTCTTCTTGCTGTTGATAAGGACACATTGGGTAAACTTAACACTGCGCCCGGCTCAGCCATCGTGCTTTCTGGTCCACCACCGCACCTGTCTCTGTTTCTCTTTAAAGATGGCAGCTTTGGCGTCGAGCTCCTCCTGCATCTTTCGCCGAGCTGCTTCCATGGCCTCCTGTCTTTTTGCCACTAGAGATGCATCTTCAGGAATAGAGAGGAAAAGCACAACCAAAGCTAAATTTTAATGTAAAAGATAATGGAGTCAAATAGTCCTGGGCTGGTTATCAGCTTCTTTGTGTTTTATGATGATCTCAGTGCCCGCTGAACAACAAGTATCCCCAAAGATGGAGCTGCCACAGAGAGCATGAACGCATGCTGACCTCACATCCAGCTCCAGTACTCCAACACTAGATTGGTTGTTTCTAAGGAACTGAAAGCGGACATGTTGTTAGGAAGGCGGCTTCAGTCGGACTGATGGGTCCTGATGCTGACCTTGCATTGTCTGTCGGACGGAGTCCCGTTGGTTCCGGTCGAATCTCCTCTTCCTGAGCTGCTGGATGAGCAGGAAGACTGCGAGGCTGAGAGCCAGCAGGTGCCACCCATACAGGGACAGGAACTCCGCTGCTGTCGGTGGGAGAGGAGAGGAGAGGGTCACAATCGGTCCGTGTACCTTCAGGCAATTCGATTTTTTTTCGGAAAACCAAAACGGAAAACGAAAACTACTTCCGTTTTCTCGTTTTTCCATTTGAAATAAAAAACGGGAAAATGGAAAACAAAGCCGTTTTTCCGTTTTTCTCAACACAATTTAAAAACGAAAAACCAGAAAAGCTAAATGAAAAAAACGGCCCGTTTTTCGATTTCGCCAATTCTTTTTTTCCATTTTCTTTTTAGGATTGAAAGACGAAGACGCTTTCACGGATGGCCCGGAAGTGCCGGAAAATATTTCAAAATAAAAGCCTAAATGTACGCGTAACATAATGCAAGCCTGAAAAAAAAATAAAGAAGCGGAGAAATGTCTTTTGAATAAAAAGAGGACCCTTTTACGTTGCAACATGATAGTTTATTGTAGATACGTGAGCTTTATTACGTTATTGTGTGTTTTATTGTTGGGGGGGATGTCTGGGCAGGATGAAGGTTGAGATGAAAACCTGTTGCTGTTAAATGTGACAACAAAGATTATGAAATAAAAATCTAAAATAGCATGAGTAGCATATGGGGAAAACTCAGCAGACGGATTATGCGTAATGACGTATCCAGTGCATGCTTTAAGTGCCGCGGCACTTCGATGAAGCAGCGGCGCCCGCCTGTTTCTGAGTGACGTGACGTTCAGAACCGATAATAATTAATATGACAAGCTGCCACTTCACCCCCCCCCCCTCCGTCAAATCAAGACTGTTAATATCAGAGAATGTCTTTTCTCATTCACCCCAGCCTGTATCTTCTCCATAGTGAAGGTACACGTGCAACTTACAGATGAATTTATTTTTAATCAGCTGAATGTTTAAAATTACATCCCTGTCAGTAGTATAACGTCACCTTGTGGGAATTTGGTATAAAAGGTTGTTTAAGTAAATAGTGTAACACTTCAATAAAATATTAACCACTTGGTCTCACAGAAATATGTGAAATAACCACAAATCTGCATTTCAAGCCAAAATGAATATGGAAAATTCTTAGTACCTTAAGGGAAATTTAAATATATAAAAAAAATCTATCGAAAATAGAGTAGAAGAAAGTGAGCTGCTGTCAGGAAGGATCTTCTGGAGCTATCATCTTAAAGAACATGAAGAAGTCCCTTGCTCTGTTGATTCTTCACTGTGTTTTGGAGAGGAGTGAAGTTATTCATCATCTTCGGCAGCATGCAGCATTCTTTTCTGGACAATCAGCTCAGCGGTTCCGGTAGAGGATCCTCAGCACAGGACCAGCTTTCTGGATCGGTTTGTTCAGCAAATGAGCAAAGAATTGCACTTTCTAAAAGAGACTTAGAAAAGATAACCAATGCAGCTTATCTAGCTATTGGTTAGATTGGATCTCAGTTTATGAGATTATTCCAGTAATCTGTTCTACATTAGATGGTAATAGTGGTGATCTGAAAAAAGTTAAAAGCTGAAATGACAACAGTCATTTCAATGTAATGCAATGCAAAACTGGAGAACAGTAGAAATCAGCAGAGTGA
The DNA here is from genome assembly GCA_037039145.1 of Fundulus diaphanus. NCBI lineage: Eukaryota > Metazoa > Chordata > Actinopteri > Cyprinodontiformes > Fundulidae > Fundulus > Fundulus diaphanus. The sequence continues at coordinate 53,240,682 of CM073122.1, forward strand.
GAAAAATAGGCCCTGATGTCCTCCAGCAGCCTAAGCCTATAGCAGCACAACTATAGAGGTAGCTCTGGGTAACATGAGCCACTCTGACTATAAGCTTTGTCACAAAGGAAAGTTTTAAGATTAGTCTTAAAAGTAGCATTAGCAAAAAAAGTTAGCATTAGCAAACATGGTCATTTGGGGCAACTTGTCACAGTCATTTTGGGGAGAGTTGTCACATGTAACAACTTACCCCAAAATGATAATTTTCAAAAATAATTTAAATCAATACATCCTAATAAATATTTTACATTATTTTTACAGAAAAAGGAGCGATTTAAAAGAGAGGACAAAGTGAGAAGATAGTCAGGAGTTATAAAAGAAAAGCAGAGCATGGCTGTGCAGCACCTGACGTGATGCTGAGGGAAGTCAGGCAGGTGACCCTAGGTCACAAGTCGAACAGGAGTACAGCGAAGGACTTAAATGTCAATTACCGTACTTTGGGGTGATACTGTAAAACATTCACACCAGCGGAAATTCAGGGTCAGACAACTATCAATGAATGTTTCATAATATTTAATTTTATTTCATGTTGTTTCATATGATGCATGTGCTCCTGGCAATTCAATTTACATAAGCTATGCCAAAACTGCAACTCAGATGAGGAGTCTGACTCGTGAGATTTTCTTTTGTTCTTTTGTTTGTATTCAAAGTTTAAGTGTCAGTTTCGTAATGCATGTTGCATACAGTGTGACAACTTACCCTTTGGAGGGGCAACTTGTCACATTGTGACAATCTCCATTAGATCGCTTATAACTCTGCACAGAAATAAGATATGAAAAATACCCGAATACAAAATATATACCTGAGACTTTGCTCTTTCATCTGGTACATATGTTTTTTATATATGCTGTTTTGATTCCAATATTTATGTATGAGTGAAAAAGTGTGACAACTAGCCCCGGTCTCCCCTATTTGTTTTTGTTGTGGGTGAAGATAAATCAATTAAATCAATAAAAAAAATCTTTGTTTCTCTGTTAGCTTCAACAATATGTACTGTTCACTAAAAACAAGACACATATAGACAGTAATCCTATGCGAAGGTGGGTTTTGCTTGATGAGAAAAATCTTCATCAAATAAACTTTCCTTCTATATTTTTGGTTTACAGCATCTGATCAGCCTTTGTGTTTCATGTTCCACCAATAAAACACACAATAATGTAATAAAGCTCACGTATCTACAATAAACTATCAAGTTGCAACGTAAAAGGGTCCTCTTTTTATTCAAAAGACATTTCTCCGCTTCATTATTTTTTTCAGGCTTGCATTATGTTACGCGTACATTTAGGCTTTTATTTTGAAATATTTTCCGGCACTTCCGGGCCATCCGTGAAAGCGTCTTCGTCTTTCAATCCTAAAAAGAAAATGGAAAAAAAGAATTGGCGAAATCGAAAAACGGGCCGTTTTTTTCATTTAGCTTTTCTGGTTTTTCGTTTTTAAATTGTGTTGAGAAAAACGGAAAAACGGCTTTGTTTTCCATTTTCCCGTTTTTTATTTCAAATGGAAAAACGAGAAAACGGAAGTAGTTTTCGTTTTCCGTTTTGGTTTTCCGAAAAAAAATCGAATTGCCTGAAGGTACACGGACCCACAATCACACCTTCTATCCTGAGACTGCACCGACCATGCTGTGGGCTTCCTCAGAACAGCCCACCCAACTCATTACACACTAGTTTCTTCTAATTTCCATGTCCCTTAGTTCCCTGCCAGGTAAATGGTTTCGATGTAATAAAGAGGAGGCATGAACGCTCCAGGAAGTTACCGGAGAAGCTCAGCGGACTGAGGTCCGGGTTCTTCAGGGGAACCTCGCGGGGAGAGTTGTCGTCGTCGACATCTATTATTTCCACGTCATCCATTTTATCCGGCCGCTACAAACAGCCTCCGCGGTATTAAAGGCCCAGATCAGCCAGCGGCTCCAGCTCCACCTCAGCGGGTTCACAGCAAACCGACCTAAGACCAGAAACCTGCCGCTCTGTCCAGAAGATTCGCTGGAAGATTCACGGTGACGTGTTTGTTTTCGCAGGTGTCTCTTCTTCTGTCAGCGCGTCAGAGCTTGCATAGCGCCAGCGCCGCCACCTGGCGCGGTATGGCAAGCCATTTTAACATAAATTCGGTTGTCCCGCCCATAGACATTATATAAGAGTAGACCCCGCATTGACTGTCGTGGCACAGGAATTACGGCCGCCATCTTGGGGCGGTCGACCTGCTACCCTAACCTGCTGATTCAAGATGAACACACTAATGATACCTCAGCACTGTGCGGCGTATTTTTGTTTAGATCGACGGACTATAGAGATACAGGTCTACATGTCCAAGTTTTTGTGACTTAGTCTCTCCAAAATTGCATCTACTGTACTCCGTGAGGGCATCAGAGCTTTAGACATTGGTGAATAATATATATATATATATATATATATATATATATATATATATATATATATATATATATATATATATATATATATATATATATCGATAGATAGATAGATAGATAGATAGATAGATCTAAGAACGAATCAAAGGGAAGCCCCACATGGGATAACTTAAAATGTGATTTATTTAACAAAAATCATAACTGGTTGGAGAGGAGAGGGAAAGAGAGAAGTAGGTGGCAGAGAGAGAGAAATAATGAGCTGAGCTGCTCCCAGCTGGGGCTGATCTTGCTTGCTGACGTCAGTCTGGCCAGCTGCCTCCACTTCCAATCAGCACCAATTAGAAAGCTCTACACGGGGACTCAGAGGAAAGGCCTTGGGCCGTAACTATATATATATATATATATATATATATATATAGTATACATATACATATATATATATATGTGTGTGTGTGTATGTATGGCTGTGTTTTGCAGCATACATAAATTCTGTCAGAATATTCAATTACTTTTGACCACACTAAGAACATTTAAATGCACTGATTTGTTATAATAGCTATAGTTATATATATATATATGTGTATATATATATATATATATCCATCCATCCATTTTCCAAACCGCTTTATCCCTCATGGGGTCGCGGGTGCCTATATCCAGTGTTCACTGGGCGGGGTACACCCTGGACAGGTTGCCAGTCTGTCGCAGGGCAACACAGAGAGACAAACAGGACAAACAACCATTCACACACAGACTCACACCTAAGGACAATTTGAAGAAGCCAATTAACCTAACAGTCATGTTTTTGGACTGTGGGAGGAAGCCGGAGCACCCGGAGAGAACCCACGCATGCACAGGGAGAACATGCAAACTCCATGCAGAAAGACCCAGGGGTGTACTCGAACCCAGGACCTTCTTGGTGCAAGGCAACAGCGCTACCCACTGTGCCACTGTGCATGCATATATATATATATATATATATATATATATATATATATATAAATAAATAAAACGCAAAATATTTCAGCACATGACTTTCTCAGTACTTGATAGTTTTAGAACATAACATAAAAGTATATGGCATTTGACATTTTAAAAGTTTTAAGCCCCCCCTGAACATGAGAAAATCCTCGTTATTCGATGCTGTAACGCACATATTCCCTAGTTACTGGGGGAAAATAGGGAGTACCAATACGGCGGCAGGTGGCTTCAAAGCGACTCGTTCTAACAGCGGGCGATTAGCACTCCAGTGTATAATATAGCTCAGTGGCTGTGCTGTGTAGATGCATGTTTGATCTTCCGCTTTCTTGATTACGTCATTACCAAAAAACACACAACACAAATACTGTGGTTCACTTTGGCAATGTTGACAATTGCACAATTTTTATAATCTACATGAGAAGCCGTGGTGGGCGTTCCTTATTGAAACTTATGAAAGGTGGCAATTTAGCATTTGTGGTGGATCAATGGTGTGATTCTGTTGGGTTCATTGCAGGCTCGGTTGGGAGGCTACCAAGCCCTGTATGGAAGACAAATATTTTCTTGCTTTCTGGCCCTAATATTGACGTTCTCCCTTCTCCCTCGGATGTACAAAGACTGAAGAACCATGGATTAGGTGAGCATATGTTTTCAAAAAATACATAATTTCATACACCCACATAATGTGACAGAAGGAGTAACTTTTGCTTTTAACGTCTCTATTTGGATTGTAATTCACCACTTCCTGATAATTTGACTCTTTCACCAGAGTCATCTGGCGGGCTGATGAGTTTAAACTTAATTGTTGTTCTTTGTTATTGTGTTTAACATTGTTTTGTCACCATTGATTATTCAGGCAACCCTGTGCATGAGGGGACAGAAACCAGGAGCTCTAAAATTAACCTGAATTGGAGCTTGTCTGAACTGAACAACTTTGTGTGTCAAAGCTACCCACACACCAGCCTAAATCTGGTTGGCTTTGAACTGGCAAGAGCTGGAAAAGGATGAAAGGTAAAAAAAATTACAAGTGAATTCTGTGAGGGAGCTGAAGGAAAAGGTTGGCAAAAGCAGACTCTACATTCTACCACGAGCAGATGTGTCACAGGTATGATTGTTTTGTACACAAAAATAGTTTTATGTAGTATGGTATACCCACAGTAAAATCTTCCACCATAATTTGAAATGTCTTGGCCATGTCTAGGAAACCTACTCAACCTCAGCAATGTCCAGGACTTTGATTCCAGAATCCTCAACTGCACCAGAAGTACAGGATATCTCTCCAGAGGCTGAGAGTACCAACAGACAACATTTGGGGGAAGAGCAGGTCATTCATTTCAAGAACAATATATGCATTTTAGCTTTGTATCTTATTTCTGATCTTGACTTTAACAATCTCTGTGCTGTATTCACAATAGACACTTCTAGATTGGCGATCTCTGCGGCCCCAGCAAGACAAAGAGTATGAAGAGTCTTTGCTAGCAGACCAAGAAAAAGTGACTTACCATTTTTGTTACCATCATTTGTTGTTGCTGTTGTTGTTGTTGCTACTCACATTTTTTTTTCTACCAGGAAAGGAGAAGACAGTGTTACAAGGCCTGGGAGGAAAGACGCATAAAAGTAAGAACTATTACATTTTTTGGATGATAGTTGTTTATGGATTCCCAAAAGGCTTTAGTGCTCATGTTTTAGGCAATTGAAGAACGCCAGCGACGACTGGCGGTACATGAAGAACCATCAAGTGGGCTGCTTTTGAAGTTCAAATATCCGAAGAGAACTTTCAATGTGTCTGACCCAATCCAGGTAATGTGTTAATTCAGAAAATGTATTTTTTGACTTCTTTGTAAATGGCAGAGTGTGCACTTCATTGCAACAGTAAGCAAGATCCTAATTTTTTCTATTAGAAATCTTGTCGTATTCTAAAAGTAAGACCGTATTCTCATTTCTTCAAGGTTTGTGGAAGGTTTGGAGACTCTTAATGTGCTAGACGAGATTCAGAAAAACCCTGCTGTCTTTCATGAGTTATTTGTCTGTGAGGAGAAACCACTCTTGGCACGGGACCTGTACACACTTTTCCAAGTGTGTTTTTCTGTTCAAGGCAGCAATAAAAGGAGGATAGAAAATCAAACCATATGCTACTGGAGAGACTGGTTGGTGGATATTGAAGGTACATTTATTGTGATACTGTAAGCACAATCGGTATCAATTACATTTTGTGACTGATTCATCACCACTGTCCAAAAAGAAGTAATCATAGTTTGAGTATAGAGGCAGACTTTTTAAATGACTAGTGACAGGACCAAAAAGCAGTTAAATTACTAGAAAAGTCTCTTTCCTGGAAAGTCTTTTTAAGCTGCCATAGAATTCAATTTATTTTTATTTATATAGCGCCAATTCATGAAACATGTCATCTCAAGGCACTTTACAAAGTCAAAATCAATCATATTATACAGATTGGTCAAAAATTTCCTATATAAGGGAACCAGTTGATTGCTTCAAAGTCCCGACAAGCAGCATTCACTCCTGAAGAAGCGTAGAGCCACAGGGAGAGTCGTCTGCATTGTCCATGGCTTTGCAGCAATCCCTCATACTGAGAAAGCATGAAGCGACAGTGGAAAGAAAAACCACCCATTAACGGGAAGGAAAAACCTCCAGCAGAATCAGGCTCAGTATGAACGGTCATCTGCCTCGACTGACTGGGGGATAGAGAAGACAGAGCAGAGACACAACGAGAGAGACAAACAAGCACAGAAGCACACATTGATCCAGTAATCTATTCTACATTAGATGGTAATAGTCGGTGATCTGTCTTCCCTGGATGATGTCACAGTTAACAGAACGTCAGACCAGGTGTACCTACTATGAAGAAAAAAGAGAGAGAGCAAAAAGTTAAAAGCTGAAATGACAACAGTCATTTCAATGTAATGCAAAACTGGAGAACAGTAGAAATCAGCAGAGTGAGAAAAATAGGCCCGGTGGTCCTCCAGCCTAAGCCTATAGCAGCATAACTATAGAGGTAGCTCAGGGTAACATGAGCCACTCTAAATTGTCTGTCTTTTAGCAGTGAATATATATTGGCTAATTTGTTGCATAAATGCATACTTTTACATACTATTTACAATGATCATGCTTTGTCATGGTTCGTATTCAAAATGTTTATTGATTTATATTTACTAACAAGAAATGCATTGTCATCAATATAACAAGATTGAGGAGGAACAAAGACAGACATTTAACACATTTTCTTGCATGTCTTTAAGAGTACACACTGGATACCTTATAACAAAGGTCATAATTTCAACATTTTGTCTTTCAGAAGGAGAATGCAGTCCCATTACCCTTGAAATAAAACTGGAGTTCGTTTCTGGAGCATCCAAGGTACCTCCACTGGGCTTTCCCCATCGTCCACAAATTGAATTCCTCCATGAGGCTAACAAAGTCTTCCCAGAAGCAAATACTTGCCTTATAGTACTCCGCCTTCCTGTACACCCAGACTATGAGTCTTTCACAAAGTACATGACAGACGGGGTGCTGCAGGCACCTACCTTTGGTGTTGCATAATCAGCTAATAAGTGTAATAAGCAGTTCTTTCAAAAAAGAGTTGGAATGTTTTGAAAAGTTTTTATTGTTCTTTCCCTCTCCAGAATGTATATTAAATTTGTCATGTCTTTAAACACATTAACATTTTATAATTAAATTTGTAAGGTTACCTACTCAAGTCAATTCCGAGCTTTATTTGTAGTAATTGTATCTTTAGAACAATGCATTTGATCAAATGTTCTTGATGTTTGTCACTCCTCAAACATAGTGACATGTACTTAAATCAATAAAGCATTTGCAATTTCTGCACAACAGGCCTGGTATTTCTCCTTCAGATCTGAAATATGATTGCAAGATTAACTGATTGAAGGTGCTGCTGACTGAGCCTGGTTTGGGGTGGTTCTACAACTACACTAGGAACCTCTTCAGCATCAGTGGTTGGTAGTGGCCTAAGGCCATGCTGTTGCAGAAGTTCTTCAAGAGTCTCTGGTGTGTTGGAATTTTCACCAAACACGTTGTTAGTTGCTGTGCTGTTGGCACCCATGTTTGCCAACATCCGTTCAGTCCAGATTTGCGTTGGTGTTTTATTGTTTTCTGTACGCAAGGAATGGTGGTTCCATGCCTCTCTGAATTGTTCTGGTCAGCTTTGAATCTCAGGAAGAAAAACTGTGTGAAGAGAAAGTTTGTGCACATCGTTGTGTGGCGACACTAGGTGAAATTTTAAAATTATGTGAAATAAATGTTCAACAACGCCACCCTGGGAATTTCACCCAGAGAATATTACTTTCCCTTTAAAAGGCACACAGGTTTAGTTTACACGTGGTATGAAACATCTGAGACAGCTTTAAGGTTTACCAGAAGAACAATTTATTACATGCAGTTAAAAACACTTTAAAACCAGTTCTTCATAATAGGCCAGCAGAACTTGAAAAACAAAAGACACTACAGTAGCTGAGGTCACGATTAGAAGGGCCACTAGAAGGACGGCGTCCCAGCAAACAAAAACCCTTTAAAAACACCAAACACAGTGAGACAACCCAACTCAGGAATCACAGCACACAAAAAAAGGAAGACGCCGTGGCCACACCAGCACCACCGCCGGACCTCAGTACTGCCAACAAAACAAACAAAACAATTAATAAACACAACACTCTTAAAACTAATCTAAAAGAAAAACAACATCAGCCCAAATAAAAAAACGGTTATATATAAACCACAAAAGGGCTGTGACAAATAACAAACATAAAAAACAAGTTAAAATGTCAAAACCGCCGCTGCCACACCCCAAACACCGCTTCAGTTGGTGCGGGTGACCGCAGCCACAGCCTGACTTCAGCAGGAAACGCGCAAATCCAGGTAACCAGAGCAGCAGTGGTCCCAATGTGGGGAGACACGCACAGACACACTCGTAGTACGAGGGAGAGGAGGAGGGCAGCACAGTTGCGTTTCAGCAACCGTGAATAAAAGTAACGTGCACCACACAGTTTGTTGTCATTCACTGCTAGAATGCACGAGACACAGCCAAACAATAGAAGCACCAGGAAGTCATGTCTCCAGCTGGGTGCAGCTTCGTCTTATATACCCCGCCCACTTTGGTCCACCGGTACTTTGCACCTGAACACTATTTGTTTAGAAATATATAGATATTTCTATACTACTACATTCGCTAGGATCCAAGAGAGCTGAATCTTCAAGATTATAAAACGTGCTATAAAATGGTTCCAGAACATGTAAAAACACATCCCTCCAAAGACGCTCAATTCTCTGATTATGGATGGATTCCCCAGTTAGATGACTCCGACGTTCAATGCCCTGAAGGAGGTTCATCACCAGTGCCACTTGCACATTCTCTCCACCATGATCTGACCTCACTCTTAAAGGTAAGTCATAGAGGCCTGTTGCCTTGAGAAAATGAAACAGCACTGTTGAGGCGCGATTGTCTGTGCTACAGTTCAAGTAAGTAATTAAGCGAGAACATCCATCGATGCCACCGTGGACCACAAAGCCCCACCTAAATGGAAATACAAAAAATGTATAAGGAGTAATGTATGCAAATGTGTATAGTGAATTTAGTTCTAGGACATCTACTCTGAAATACATCCTTGATATTTTCAGATACCTTATGAGACACATGTTGCCATCACTATGCCATAAACTGTTGGGATACGGCACATGATAGACACGTCGAGACACTGCGCTGCTCCACCTCCTTGCAGTTGCCATTGGGTTGATTCGAGCCATCATGTCACGGACCTTACGCCGTGGAACCACTAGTCCTTGTGCATGCAACAAGCCTCGCATCATCTGGTTCAAGGAAGGACATGTGGTCTTACTATTTCGTAGTGATGGCGAGATGAAGCCTCATGAGGCATTGAACCACTTGAGCCAACTGGTTCGAGAAAGGGTTCATTTCTTGGAGCTTCATGTGCACACGAAACCACCTACTGGCGAGGTGTATAATCACAGCCAGCTGTATCTTAAAACGTGTGATGCATTGATTTTTTGTCTATTATGGCTCTTGGGAATGGCGGCGGACCGCGGAGGAGTGCCGAAACAGGCGGCCAGCGCGTTGCCGCCCTCCCCAACGCCCCCGCGAGCGGGCCGGGCGGAGGTCGCTCCGGGCGTACACTGTACGAGTTTTTCCCCTTTTCGGGCCGATTCTTCAGTCGTGCCAGCATTTTTTGAATCGGGCCGAATTTCAGCTTGATCGTACAAGGGGGGAGGAGGGGGGACTGGCTTCTCACGACTACCTCCCGATCAGGAATCGGACGATCGGTGAAAATCAAACATGTTTGAAATTCAGTCGGCTGTCGTGAGGTTTTCGTGAGCGCATCCTGCTGTTCAAGCAGAGCTACGAGGGGGCGCCCTCCCCTCCTCTCCGTCCCCGCCAGCGGAGGGAGGGAAGCGGGCGTCCCTGAAGCAACCTCCGCCCGGTGTTGAGGAGGGCGAGCCGTCCGGTCCGCGCAACGCGCTGGCCGCCTGTTTCGGCACTCCTCCGCGGTCCGCGCAACGTGCTGGCCGCCTGTTTCGGCACTCCTCCGCTCGCGGGGGGGTTGCGGGCTGGGTGACCTGCCGTGCCGCGCGGCCGCCGGTGCGTCTCGTCCCTCCTCTCTCCCCTCCGTTCCCCTGACGCCCGGTGCCTCCTGCGGGCCTCGCCAGAGCTGGGCTCGAACCCCTGCTCTGGGTCCCAGAGGGGGCAAGACGGTGCCCCCTCTGTGAGCAGTCCGGTCGCGTCCAAGCGTCGTGCCGCACAGATCGTGAGCGGTGAACTTTTTATACCCCGCGGTTCTGTCGCACAGTTTGAGATGTATATAAGTACCACGACTGAAAAACTCGTACAGTGTACGCCCGGTCGCCCGCTCCCCTCCCTCCGCTGGCAGGGACGGAGAGGAGGGGAGGGCGCCCCCTCGTAGCTCTGCTTGAACAGCAGGATGCGCTCACGAAAACCTCACGACAGCCGACTGAATTTCAAACATGTTTGATTTTCACCGACCGTCCGATTCCTGATCGGGAGGTAGTCGTGAGAAGCCATTCCCCCCTCCTCCCCCCCCTCTACAATCAAGCTGAAATTCGGCCCGATTCAAAAAATGCCCGCACGACTCAAGAATCGGCCCGAATAGGGCAAAAACTCGTACAGTGTACGCCCGGCTAACTCTCCTATTGACTTTAACTGGCACACGTTGTTACCGATGTGAGGACATTAAACGTAGTGATTCACGTTTTGAATGGTGAACGGTGATAAAAGCACCTGCTCCGAGGGAAAGGGGTGGGGGAGAGGAGCAAGCGCTGAGGCACAGAAATGGAGTGCATGTAGTTAAAAAATGCAGAATTAATAAAAACGAAACTTATAAACAGACTAAGTGGCGTTTTAAACTGCATCTGGTTAGGAGATCTGTTTTATGATCCAGCGTGCAGCCATAACTGGTTCTGAATGAACCGGTCATCTGGCAAACTCTGAACCACTTCCCGAAGCAGCAACATTTTGAAAGTAATCTTACAAATTATAGGTTTCAGATTTCACATCTGGTCATAAAATAAATTATTTTTTTATCATTTGTAACACTTAACATTTAATAATAAAATAATTAATATCCTGCACCACCACTGTTGAACATATTACTTGTTCAGAAACTATATTTAGATTCCATACCTCAGTCCCAGAATTTGGATACAGGGATTGAAGTTGTCTGATGTTAGTTTCAAGGTCTTCATCAGTCACTGCAGCCAACCTTCCCCTGATTGGTACACCAAGTGCTTTGGACTTCTTATAAAGAAATGATGTTGAGCATCCAAAGATGTTTGCCGTCCTCTTGACTGTGTGTCTGTGGGCCAAAAGAAAGTCGATCTGCTCTCTGTTGTAATATGAATAGCTGGTCTACCTGGACCACTTAAAATAGAATCATATTCAAACGCCTCAGCATAATGTTTACTTTATGCATCTGTTTTTCTCTGTCTGTCTATATCTGTCTAGAGGCATCCCTGTGTCTCATAAGGGTGAAACTATGCATTTCACACAATGTACATTTATTTTGATATACATATTTTTCTGTTGCAAATGCATAAACACAAAGCTTTAAACTTTTATAGACGCTGGAAAGCAACTTAAAGTGTGAATCAGACATGAACCGGAGGTGCGCTTTTATTTTTAGAGGAGCTAAAGGAGGGTGCTGTAATGCCTTTTGCCGTCTGGCATGTCAAAATCAAGAGCTAGCTGGCTTTACTATAATTTCCGAAGAGGCAGATAGCTTAACCACAGTATAAAAACTACATCTGGTTATTACCTGAACTGGCCCGGGCTGCGGAATATTCATTATTTCCAGCTTGGACATGGGTCGATAGTAGCGGTTTCAGCTCCTCTAAACCGTTTTTCAGTGCATTGTGAGTGTCGGCCGAAAGTAAATCAGAAATTCTTTGCAAATTTCTTAGGCATTCTTCAAGAACACGTTTTTCGCGCTCTCCGCATATCCCATAATGTAAAGCTCTTTCAATATTGTGGCATTTTCTCACCATTTTGTCCAAAACTGCCAGCGCCATTGAATCTTTAAGCAATTGTTTGTTCGAGATATCTTAAATTACAATTACGGATGTGTGACGCTTTCAATGACGAATCCGGTGACATAATTTGAGATATCTTGAAAGGAATTTTGACTAGTCAAAATGTAATTGAAGATATCTTGAATTATTATTATTCCTAGTCAGAATGTAAATAAAGATATCTTAAATTACCATTCCGGATAGTCAAAATGTAGTTTTGTCTAGTCAAAATGCATTTTAAGATATCTGGAATGTAATTACGGATAGTCAGACGAAACCGAATTTATGTTAAACGGCTTGCCATAGAGCGGGGGCTTAATGACACTTGTCTTCACTAGGGGGGAAATGACATAGACATTATACACGTAACGCCTCGTTGGGCGGGTTCTGCCTATGCTGCGGATGCGTCAGAGCGTCCGCCATGTTGAGTGGGGCAAATTTGCAGTTTTTAATCTCAGAATATACTTTATATTCGTAATATTTTTATTGTTGTAATATTCCGAGTTTATTTTCGTATCCCTTTGGCTTCATTCTCCTGACTTTATTCTCGTAAAGACTAAAAATAATTATAAGAATCTGACCTGGCCCTATTACTCCAGTACTAAGATAGTTCTGCTAACTGTGACTATTCTGGAAATGTTCCCCCTTAATTGTCATAATATCCAGACAGGACAAACAACCATTCATGCACACACTCACACCTAAGGACAATTTAGAGAGATCAATTAACCTAACAGTCATGTTTTTGGACTGTGGGAGGAAGCTGGAGTACCCGGAGAGAACCCACGCATGCACAGGGAGAACATGCAAACTCCACGCAGAAAGGCCCAGGGTTGGATTTGAACCCAATATATACATATATATGCTTCCAGCTGCGCTCTAGGGCAGCGGCTAGGCGTACAGCTCCGACCACTGGTGGACATTTTTCACAAAAAAATGCTGCCAAAGTCGTTAGGAATTACTCATCTACCCAGCCAATTGGTACATGACCGCCAGCGCCTGCTGGAGTTACGGCCATGTAGTGTTTTTGGACTCGTAACTACTACTACACTCGATTGTTTACGCGGCTACGGAGTCCTCAGGGAACGAGTCCCAGAGGCCTACGGCGCCGCAGACTCGCCAAGCAGCTCACGCCGGGGTAGGGCCAAGCGAAGGCGGAGCAGCCGCCCGAAGAAACATGACTGTCGCGGGGGATTAGCAGCTAAGTTGAAGGCTAACCACTACAGATCGCCGCTCCCTTCCATCCTGCTCTCCAATGTCCGCTCACTGGACAACAAAATTGACCACCTACAACTCGAACTCTCTGCAAAGAGAGTTAAGAGAATGCTGCGCTCTGATCCTGTCAGAGACATGGCTTAACTCATCAATCCTGGACCACGCCGTTAGCCTGGAGGGGCTAGCTACTTTCCGCGCCGACAGAAAAAAAGAACTCAGCGGTAAGACCCGAGGAGGCGGACTCTGCGTTTATACCAATAACAACTGGTCTAAAAATGCTAGAATAGTCACAAGTTTTTGCTCTCCGGACATCGAGCTCCTCACTGTTAGCTGTAGACCGTTTTATTTGCCTAGAGAGTTTACTGTTGTTATCATCACAGCGGTTTATGTTCCTCCGAGTGCTAATACAAAAGAGGCTATGAGTGTTCTCTATCGGACTATCTCTGAGCTGCAATCTGCACACACAGAGGGTGTTTTCATCATTGCTGGGGATTTTAACCAGTCAAATATGAAAACTGTTCTCCCTCAGTTCTACCAACACGTGGATTTTGCAACTCGGGGAGAGAACACTCTAGACTTAGCTTACACAAATATTAAAGGCACATTCAAGGCAACCCCCGCCCCCACCTGAGCTCTTCAGACCATCTCTCTGTTATGCTAATCCCTGCATACAGGCCCCTGCTGATCAGAGCTAAACCTACAGTGAGGCAGGTGAGGGTGTGGACTGAGGGAGCAATGGAGGCGCTCCAGGACTGTTTTGAGTGCTCTGACTGGGACATGTTCAAAGCTGCAGCAACATATGAAGACAAGATCAACATTGATGAGTACACCATGACGGTGTCAGCCTACATCAACAAATGTATTGAGGACGTCAGCACCACTAAGACCATCATCCCCCGAGCCAACCAACGACCCTGGATTACTGAGGAGGTCTGTCAAGCGCTGAAAGCACGGAACTCAGCCTTCAAGTCTGGTGACAAGGAGGCACTGGGAGACATCGAGAGCCAACTTTAACCGTGCCATCAGGTTAGCAAAGCGGAACCACACTAAGAAAATCCAGGAGCTTATCCATGACGCCAGCAACACCAGGAGCATGTGGAAAGGCATACGGGCGATCACTGAATACAACACGTCCTCACCCCTGGTGGGTGAAGTTGATGCTGACTTCCTCAATGGACTAAATAACTTCTTTGGGAGGTTTGAGGCACTAAACAGCACACCAGCAGTGAAGGCTGTTCCCCAACAGGAAGAGGAGGTGCTCTGCCTTGACACCGCCGACGTGTGGAAGACTTTGAGGAGAGTCAACCCGTGGAAGGCCCCAGGTCCCAACAACATACCTGGGCGGGTGCTCAAGGAGTGTGCAGGTCAGCTGGCTGATGTCCTCACAGACATTTTTAACACCTCGCTGGACCAAGCCACAGTGCCTGCATGCTTCAAGTCTGCCTCCATCATTCTGGTGCCAAAGAAACCTCAAGTCACCTGTTTCAACGACTACCGGCCTGTTGCACTGACTCCCATCATGATGAAGTGCTTTGAAAGGCTGGTGAAACAACACATCGTCTCCAGTCTTCCCCCAACACTCAACCCGTTCCAGTTTGCCTACCGGCGGAACCGCTCCACTGAGGACGCCATCTCCTCCGCTCTTCACCTGAGCCTGGCACACCTGGAGGAGAAGAACACCCACGTGCGGATGCTGTTCCTGGACTTCAGTTCAGCGTTCAACACCATCTCCTGGTAGGAAAACTAAAACATCTGGGCTTCAGCACACCTCTGCGCAACTGGCTGCTGGACTTCCTCATCAACAGACCTCAGTCAGTCTGGGTCAGACAGAACACCTCTGATGTCATCACCCTCAGCACGGTCTCCCCTCAGGGCTGCGTCCTGAGCCCCCTGCTGTTCACTCTGATGACTCATAACTGCGTCCCCAGGTTCACCACCAATCACATCGTGAAGTTTGCAGACGACACAACGGTGGTGGGCCTGATCAGAGACGACAACGACCAGGACTACAGAGAGGAGGTGGAGCAGCTGGTGGGCTGGTGCAGAGAAAACAGCCTGATCCTGAACGTGGAGAAGACAAAGGAGATTATCGTTGACTTCAGGAAGAACCGGCCTCACCACGCTCCACTGCTCATCTGTGGAGGTGGTCAGCAGCACCAAGTTCCTGGGGGTGCACATCACGGACAACCTCACTTGGTCTGTGAACACCACCTCACTGGTGAAGAGGGCACAGAATCGACTGTACTTCCTGCAGAGGATGAGGAGAGCCCACCTGCCCCCGCCCATCCTCACGACCTTCTACAGAAGCGCAATCATTCTGACCAGCTGTCTCTCTGTGTGGTGTGGAGACTGCAATGCCTCCGACTGGAAGAACGTGAGGAGAGTGGTGAGGACAGCAGAAGGGATCATCGGGGCCCCTCCATTAAGAACATTTCGTCCCAGCGCTGTGTGTCCCGAGCCCGTAACATCATAAAAGACCCCTCACACCCCCACCATGGACTGTTCTCCCTGCTACCTTCTGGGAAGAGGTTCCGCAGCATCCGCTGCAGGTCCACCAGGTTCTGCAAAAGCTTTTTCCCTGTTGCCATCAGACTGTTGAACTGCTGAACTCTAACTGGACCCTGCACCACATTGCACATTCACTGCAAAAACGGATCTAAAAATAAGTCAAATGTTCTTAAAGTTAATGTTTTTGTCCTTAATTTGAGCAGGTAAATAAGATGATCTGCCAATGGAATGAGTAATTGACCCCTAAAATAAGATAATTAGACATCTTGCACTTGAAATAAGATGATGGAGATGAATTGTTCCTATTTTAAGTGCAAAAATCTTATTCCATTGGCCAATCATCTTATTTACATGGTCAAATCAAGGACAAATGCACTCATTTTAAGAAAATTTTACTTATTTTTAGTTCCGTTTTTGCAGTGTTTGCATCACTGCATCTCTATCTAGCATTACAAATGCTGCCGAATTTGTAGTTTCTAAATGCATTTTTGCACAAATGCCTTTTGCACCATCATTTCTGCACATACAAATGGTTTTAAATATTCTCCTGTACACCGTGATCGCACACTGTTCTCTTCTCCTGCATTGTTTACGTTTCAATTGTTTACTTTAAAACCACAAATGGTTTTAAATATTCTCCAAAATGACAAATAAAGATGTCTAAGTCTAAGTCATATATATATATATAAATTGTTATATATATATAACAATTTATATATTGGGGGTCACCCAAATAATTTAGTTTTTTCCATGAAAAGTCACACTTATTCACCACCATACGTTGTGAAATGAATAGAAAATAGAGTCAAGACATTGACAAGGTTAGAAATAATGATTTGTATTTGAAATAAGATTTTTTTTACATCAAACTTTGCTTTCGTCAAAGAATCCTCCATTTGCAGCAATTACAGCATTGCAGACCTTTGGCATTGTAGCTGTTAATTTGTGGAGGTAATCTGGAGAAATTGCACCCCACGCTTCCAGAAGCAGCTCCCACAAGTTGGATTGGTTGGATGGGCACTTCTTGCGTACCATACGGTCAAGCTGCTCCCACAACAGCTCAATGGGGTTCAGATCTGGTGACTGCGCTGGCCACTCCATTACCAATAGAATACCAGCTGCCTGCTTCTGCTCTAAATAGTTCTTGCACAATTTGGAGGTGTGTTTAGGGTCATTGTCCTGTTGTAGGATGAAATTGGCTCCAATCAAGCGCTGTCCACTGGGTATGGCATGGCGTTGCAAAATGGAGTGATAGCCTTCCTTACTCAGAATCCCTTTTACCCTGTACAAATCTCCCACCTTACCAGCACCAAAGCAACCCCAGACCATCACATTACCTCCACCATGCTTAACAGATGGCGTCAGGCATTCTTCCAGCATCTTTTCATTTGTTCTGCGTCTCACAAGCGTTCTTCTTTGTGATCCAAACACCTCAAACATGGATTCATCCGTCCACAACACTTTTTTCCAGTCTTCCTCTGTCCAATGTCTGTGTTCTTTTGACCATCTTAATCTTTTTCTTTTATTGGCCAGTCTTAGATATGGCTTTTTCTTTGCCACTCTGCCGTGAAGCCCAGAATCCCGCAGCCGCCTCTTCACTGTAGATGTTGACACTGGTGTTTTGCGGGTAATATTTAATGAAGATGCCAGTTGGGGACCTGTGAGGCATCTGTTTCTCAAACTAGAGACTCTAATGTACTTATCTTCTTGCTCAGTTGTGCAACGCGGCCTCCCACTTCTTTTTCTACTCTGGTTAGAGCCTGTTTGTGCTGTCCTCTGAAGGGAGTAGTACACAACGTTGTAGGAAATCTTCAATTTCTTAGCAATTTCTCGCATGGAATAGCCTTCATTTCTAAGAACAAGAATAGACTGTCGAGTTTCACATGAAAGTTCTCTTTTTCTGGCCATTTTGAACGTTTAATTGTTCCCACAAATGTGATGCTCCAGAAACTCAACCTGCTCAAAAGAAGGTCAGTTTTGTAGCTTCTGTAACAAGCTAAACTGTTTTCAGACGTGTGAACATGATTGCACAAGGGTTTTCTAATCATCAATTAGCCTTCTGAGCCAATGAGTAAACACATTGTACCATTAGAACACTGGAGTGATAGTTGCTGGAAATGGGCCTCTATACACCTATGTAGATATTGCACCAAAAATCAGACATTTGCAGCTAGAATAGTCATTTACCACATTAGCAATGTATAGTGTGTATTTCTTTAAAGTTAAGACTAGTGTAACGTTTCTGGCACTGGAGCTGCTGATTGCAATCAGCACACCTGTGTTTTTCTCCGCCCTAGCTGCTTATAAGCTCCGCTCCTCGCAGCCTCCAGTGCCAGAACGTCTCTAGCCATACGGTGAGCGCTTCCAGCCTTGTTATTTGAGATCCTGTTTGCCTGTCTACCTCTCGACCTGTTTTTGCCTCTGTTTTTTTAAACCAGTCTGCCCCCTTTTGGATTTGTCTGCCTGCCTGGGTTCTGCCTGTCAGCCTCAGAGATCTGGACTGCCTTTCCGTGTTTCTGACCCCAGCCTGTCTGTGAGTAAACGAGATTGCCTGCCCCCCCTTTCTGTCTGTGCTTTTTGGATTTTGGACCTGGATTTGGATACTCTGTTGGACTCTCCCTTGGAAACCGCTGCCTGGATCAAACGGATTTCCCCCTCGACAAAGACCCGGACCGGACCTGGATAAGGAGCCCTGGATAACCCCCTCTCGGACCCCATCGACATCAAGACTCAGAGCTCTGCCCTCAGTGCGGCCAGGTTAGTGACCCTTCTTCTCTCTCACCTACCTGTCTGTTCCTGCTGGTCACTAACCTACCACTCTGCCTTCAGGAGTTGCCAGTCGCAGAGTGCGAGCCGAGCCAGGGGACCGCGCCGCCAGCGTCTAAATAAAGACTGTTAAAGTTTTGTACTCACTTGTTTTCGGGTATTTCTTGGGTCCATCCAAATTCATCACAACTAGTTTAAAGTTATCTTCATTGAAAAGTACAGTGCTTTTCCTTCAAAAATAAGGAAATTTCAATGTGACCCCAAACTTTTGAACGGTAGTGTGTATATATATATCTATAATCTGGACATAAACTTATATATAAACACACACATATTTATTTAGAATACTTCGAAATCTATATATGCACATCGATCAAAAGCCAATCTGGCTGCCAATCTCTATCAATTAATTTCTATATATTTTTTTATGTATATGTAGGCTCCTTCTATATCTTTCTATCTGAATACTTAAAACATATACACAGGGAACATAGATGTTCACTACTTTCTGCCACATACAATATGGTGGTGACGTTGACATGCTGCGCCCAATGAGGCGTCTACGTATACAGTATATGTCTGTGAAAAATTAGTTGCGTTTTCTACAGGGGCCGCGAAGGGACATGGAATATATGTAGTACCCAGCCTTTAGTTTATCGAAGACGTGCATACAGGGTTATAGATAGCTATCTGGAGTGTTTCTTTGCAGAAAACCAGGAATTGTGAGATTATGAGCAGGTATATTATCTGTTAGATAACATACCTTAACTCTATACCCAGGGTATAGAGTTAAACACAGAGTAGCTAGTTTCATAGACAAAAGTCAGAGTGGGACAGAGTCACTAAAAAATGCACATGATTTTTACATTAACCTTTGGACTACTGTTATGCTTGCAATAGATGGTTACTTAAAGAGAAGTCTATGTAGTGTAAAGACTGGTGGATACATGACAAAGCATCCAGCGAAGCATATCAAATAACCAGAGAAACTGTTAAAAAGTAAATGTTATGTAAAAATAAAGATCTGTCTATTTCAATGTTTTATATGCTCCTTTATCTTTCCTTATGCTAATTACTGTGGATCACACGAAGCACTTTGTTGTAATGGGAAGCTAATTATAATGAACCAAAGACTACTTTGGAATATTTAGAGTTCATTCTAAGTACCAGCTGGTTCCAGTGTCTGCGCTATCCTCTCCAATCTCAGGTCAGCGATGTTAGATGCACACTCATGCTGACCCTGGTTCGGCTGAAGGTTTGTTCCTGATAAAAGAGTCCTTCCTTTCTTCTGTCACCATATGCTTGATCAAGATGGGTAACTACTTGTTAGCACCACATTAGATTGATAAGATAATATTAATATTTAAATAATATTGCAAAATTCTTTCGGGTGACATTTTATATGACATATAAAATTAATTTATTTTAGTTTAATCTAACTGAACAACCGGCAGAAATCATTTTTCTGGACCGTTTTCTATCCATTAGCTGGAATACTCTCTGTTTAATCAACATGAATATGTTTTTAAGAGTTATTCACTACTCACACAAAGCCAAACTATGTCTTTAATATTTCATTGAGGAATGTCATCGGAGAGTCACAACAGAAAGAGTCAAAATTACACTATTCTTTAAATATACAACCTCACAAAGGCAGTCCGCCTTCTTCTTCTTCTTCTAGGTATTTCCAGCTGGCTCTACACTGGCGTAGTGTAATGCTGCCCCACCCATATATTTAATTTCTTCATTTTTGAATAGAGGTCAGTGGATCGAAGAAACTTCAACTCAGCTTTATGTATTAAACCCGAGGGGCAATTATTGTTAGATCAATTCAACAGAGAACACACAAATTTTCTTTAAATAAATTCTGTATTTCACAGGAAAAATGAGGACACAATTAATACACTACATTTTCTAATTGCCCACACTAACACAGTCCATGTGGGCCACTAAATATTTTTAGACATACAGCCAGTCCATGATGCCCCAGTCTTAGTCCAGTTAATTTAACTTGAACCTTTCCAAAGGATATGTTGCTTTTAAAAAAGGCTTACATGCTATGTAACACTAATGTGAACAGGAATCCAACAGAAGATCACGAAACAGCCAGGTGTTTCAATGCAATGAAGGTAGCACCGAATCTCCAACACAAGGTCAGGAACTCCCAGTACTCCCAGTAGTAATTCAGAAAACTTTTCCAAGAGGCCGTTAGCAGCTGAGATGTTTAAGCTCTTTTAACCTGGCCCAGTACTGAAGTACCAATTCTTTCCTTCCTAATATTTAAAGGAGTCTCACCCATTTCAACCAGCAATGGCAGAACTGGCGTGGTTCTAAACGACACATCAGATTCTCAGGGCTTTAGTGTGGATTCTATCAAGCTTGAGAAGAGCTGTTTTAGTTGCAGTACCAAATACAAAGCTGCCATAATCCAAGTGTTACCGGTTCTGTTTTTCTGGTTATAATGGAAGGATTTGCCGTGACACAGTTTGTCTTTGGAGATGAAAAGTTTCTCCGGTTATTCTGACAAGAACAATAAACAGACAACCTATGTTATGGACTGCCCACTCCACATCCTACACAAAGCAAAAATCACAGCAAAACTAAAGTTAATCCCTGTTGTGTTATAGTCGTAAATTCACTCAAATATTTGCATTATAGGGGGAATGTATGTATGACAACGATGATGGTAAAACAGATTTACTTAATAAATCTATAAATAAACTGGATGTGCTTTGATGAAAAAAAATAGAGCCAAGGGGGCACAAACATTTTAAGAAAAAAAATACCACTGAAGAAGAAATAAAGCGGAGGGGCTCCACTGAGCTATATATAGCTCAGTGAGGGGCTCCCACTCTTAAAGTCACAGGCTCACATAAATCACAATGGTTTCCATAATGCAGTCATATGTAAAAACCAACAAAATACTATTTGTGTGTTTATAACAAAGTACAGTACTGACCCAGTTATAACCTAATCATCACTCTATAGTCCCTAGATCCCTCTGCTTCTCTGTCAGCGTCTGAAAAATTGTGAAGCACATTATTAATCTTTTCACATTTGACAACAGTTTTCTGTTTGGATGCTCCATTCCACTAAGATCAGGAAGATAGAGCACATCATCCCAGTTCTAAAGTCCTTCCACTGGCTCCCTGTAGCTCAGAGAACCTTAAAATATAGATTTTAAAATACTTCTGTTAGTTTCTAAATCACTGAATGGCTTAGCACCAAAATACCTTAAGACCGGTTGTTGCTGCATCAACCCTCCAGACCACTCAGATCATGTTCTGGTCTACTCTGCGTACCCAGAACCAGAACCAAACATGGAGAAGGGGCATTTAGTTCCTATGCAACTCAAACCTGGAGCAAACTTCGAGAAAACTACAAATCATTCCGAAACACTGAGTTCCTTTAAATCAAGACTGAAAACCACCTGTTTAGAGTTGCTTTTGGCCCATAATAACAGGACCAATGACCAACATATTTGATGTGTATTGATGTTTTCACGAGATACAATTTAATGTTTGTTACTGGTCTCACAACTAGTGACTGTTTCAATGTTTTTATGAAGTTTTATGTCTTTGTGATGTAAAGCATTTTGAACCACATTGCTGCTGAAATGTGCTATAAGAATAAACTTGACTTGACTTGACTATTTTCATTTTTCATCCATCCACATACATAAAAATGTAAAAACTTTCACCTTGTCTAGTAAACAATCATACATGTTGGGTTACATCTGGGATTTTCTTTTTAAGCCCAAAAATCATTGTAACATTTTAAATCCCCACTTATAGCCTTGGAAATATTTGTTCCAAGACTGTTTCATTAAAAACGTAATGTTTCTACCTTTCCTCCAGATGGCGCCATCATCCGCGAAATGGGATCTCTGAAGATGGCGCCACATTAGAGTCTAATCTAAATCTTTCATCACTATCACAAAATATATAGTTGATCGTGGCCCCCGTTTACCCTCACTGGTATGGGTCTGTTTAAAAAATCTTTGATCCATGAAAACATCCTACCACATGTACCTGCGTCAAATAATTTAATCTCTCCACGTGCTTTCATAAGATTTCTCAATGTCAAAATACTGCTACAACAATTTCTTTATTAATAATCTCTCATCTAATATCTTGATCCAGCATTGCTACAGAGTCAATGGAGTTATTCTAATTCTACATCCATTCTGATAATTACAAAAAACCCAGCAACTTCTAAAAAATAAACAAATCTGTCTGTGATGATTCCCTCCATCACCTGACATAGCACTGCAGTGAGAGCTATGGGTCTATAAGACGATGGAGAGGACAGGTCCTTTCCTGGCTTCAAATTTGGAAGCGCCACAGCCTGCTTCCAAGATATAGGCACAGTTCTGGCTTCCCAGAAGTAATAAAGAGGACAAGGATCTCCTCTAATACAACACCATCAATGTGTTGCACAAGTTTGCAACTTATTCTATCCTGTCCTGGTGACATGTTGGCAACAGCCTTCACTGCATCTTTTAGTTCCTTAAGAGAAAAATGCTTATTAAAAGCACAATTATTTGTATCTACTCTACCTGTCAACTTCCAACCTGCAGATTGTAAAACTGAATTCAAGGTCAAGGCAACTTTATTTGTACCTGAGGGTAGATTTGGTTGCAGGTAGAAAGAGTGAGCTGCATACACACACTACACACAAACAACACTGACAACATTGACAGAAGACAATGACATAATAGTAACAACAACAGCAAGTGCTCCAGGCATATAGATATAAATAAAACATAAAAAATAGTACTATCAAAATACCGTAGATAAAATAAAAAAAAGTAAAAACCACCATATTATAAAAAAGTACAAAAAATCTGGGTCATAAATAATTAAATAAATAGATTAGGAAGGCTGTGCCTAATTTCAAAAGATTAGTGTGTAGTCTACAAATAGCCTAAGTGTTTTTCAGGGTCTTAATAGCCGAAGGAACAAAACTACCTCTGTACCTTTTGGTTTTACCTGCAGGCATTTTAAACCTACGGCCAGATGGAATTCACCCTGTAGTGGGTGGGATCCATCTTCTAGGATGGACCCCACTAGCCTCTGTAGCTGCCTAGTGTAAAAGGTTTCTAGATTCAGCTGTGGCTCCTATTAACCTACTGGCCCAACTCACAATCTGATTCAGTGAGTTTTTATTTTTTAGGGGTAGGATGCTGAACCAGGACACCAGACTAAAGGAAATTACAGATTCATTGAAGCATCTGTAAAACATAGGGGGCATCTTTTTGTCGATATGGAAGGACAGTTTCCTTGGGCAATGTAGGCGCTGGTTTGCCTTTTTATACACAGCCTCACAGTTTGCCTCAAAACTTAGTTTGCTGTTGATGATGGTCCCAAGGTATTTGTAGTTGTCTACACACTCCACTATCTGACAATTTATACTAGTTTGTTCCGTAACCCTTGGCAGTTTCCTAAAGTCAACATACTTTATGACATATTTTTGTTTTGGAAATGTTCATCTGTAGGAAGGACTGCTCACACCAATCTACAAAATCCTGAATGACCTTGTAGTAGGCTGACAATGACAAAATCTAAAACCCAGCCCACAAGATCTTTGCTCAAATCAAATTGCTCTAACAGTCTTTCAGTGGGGTTGAACTGTGTTAAAAGGAAAAATCTACAAATAAAAGCAAAATTCTCCAAGATAACATTGCTTCTGTTTTTTGAGTTACTGATGCCTGCAATGGATTTCATACTTGACCATGCTGAGCCCAAGTTGGTAGCAGCTATTTTATTTTCTAGAATTGTTTTGTAGTCCCTTTTAGCTCTAAGGATTTCAATTTTCAAATCCTTTGTGACTGTGTACAGTTCAGAGGCAGTCCCATGTTTGAAGGCTTGTTTCTTAGCCTGTATGCAGGCTTTGACGGATTTAGTGACCCGTAGCTTATTTTTAGAATACATTTTTACCCTTTTGCATGTGACGATCATGTCTCTACAAAATGCTACATAAGAACATATTACATCAACTAACTGATCTAGGTCTTCCCCAAAAGCCTCCATGAACATGTCCCAGTTAATACAGTCAAAACAGGCCTTTAGACACTGCACAGATTCTTCAGTCCAGTCTTTAATGACCTTTGTAGATACCTTTTCCCTCTTCAGCACAGTTCTGTATATGGGCATGAGATACACATAGTTGTGGTCTCCGTGGCCCAGAGAAGGTAGCAGAAGTCACTAATATGCCTCCTTTACTGACCCGTAGCATAGGTCGAGTAATGACTATCTCTAAATGCTCACATATCAGTTTTATCCTTTGTCAAAAATAGCCTCTGTACATCCATCTTTTAAAACTGGAGTTGACAAATTACCAATCTATGAATTCTTGACCAACTCTGATTCACTGGAGTATTACAGTTAAGTGTTTTTTACTGCTTCCTCATAATCTTTGTTCCACCATGGCACAATATATCGATAAAAGGGAAACCCCCTACAAGGGATGGACTCTGACGCTTCTCCTATAATCATATCTGTTAATGATTCATCCATTCCCTCTACTGAACGATCATTAATCATATCCAAGCCTTTAACTGTACTGTCAGGTATGTGGTTCTCTGCAGTGGATGTGTGGTCCAGCAGGGTGCGACAGGTGGAGGCCAGCTGCAGGTGTTTCCTATTCACACCTATTAGGAGGAACCTTTGAGGCGGCTGGAGACAGATGGAAGGCGTCAGAGCATTAGCTCACCCTGAGCGATAGCTAGCCAGATCCAAGCTCAAAGTCCTTCTGTTTCCTAGTTCTCCTCAGCTAAACCTCCTTGTTTTTCCTCTCATGTACATCCAGACTGAAACCAGGCTTCACCGAAATTTTCCAGAAGATCACTCACTCTAGAATCTGTTCCAAGTCCCTGGCACTCATGTTGACTGCTGCTCCTCCAGCCCCGCTGGGGTCCTTGGCTTCCATCACATCCTGGCCCGTCAAGCCTCCAACCACACTTCCACCCAGGCCCCCAGCACTGACCGTCACCTGCCTCATCACCTCCAGCTCACCACAGACTACCCTCGACGTAAACCAGCCTCTGCCGCACCATCTTGCCTTCCCGCTTGTTGCCAATGCTCAATTCTTTCTATCCTATTTCCCCACAGTCTGTGATCTGATTCAACCCAATTGGCCTGTTCCCAATCCCACTTTCTCTCCTCCCATATATCCAAACCTTCAATAAACCTTTTATCACTACACTGTTGTCTTATTGTTTGTTGCTTCTGGGTCGATCCTGGAAAGTGTAAACGTGACACGTACCTTCTCTAAACGTGTTCCAGTCAGCTCTTGAAAAAATGTACCTATAGCCACTCTGTCACATTTGTCACCAAAGACTTTTGGAAAATACACATAACATGAAAATTGTCACTACAAAATGTATCTTTATCCAAAACTTTGCATTCTGCTATTCTAGCTAAAGCTGGAGTAGCATGGACGTGTAGGACTATTATCATTCAATAATATTAAATTTCCTCTATCTATAAAAGCCTTCAATCACTATACCATTAGAATCTTGGTCTTGACTTCCCACAGTGGGCTGTGGGCTTTAAAATCACCAACCTGAAGAGCAGGACACACTGTTTTACTCATGAACTCCTCAAGCCCTGTCAACACAAGGAGTTTACAGAGGTTAACTTATAACAATTTACTACACACCTTTTACCGTCAGTGGTCCACACCCTCAATAATGAAACATTCAATTGACAGCACAATTTGTATTGTAGACCTGTTTTTATAAATGTGGCACATCCACCTGCAGGCCTATTGATTATGTCTTTGTGAAGGCAGACATACTCTCTGGAATGGAGAAATCAAGGCACAGTTCCAACCATGTTTCCTGCAAACATGAGGTCCAGTTTAACTTCAATTCCTGACTTCTACATTCCACTGCAGGACAGACCATAATAATATAAATAAAAAATTAACATCAATGTTGTCAAAGTCCCATTCTTCTATATGATGACCTTTCTCCACATCTTCCTCACCAAATGTATCAGGTTGACTCAGAAGCGCCTGACTTTGCTCTCAAAGGAATGTGGATCCTGGAGTGCATAATCTTTAAGACATAGACAGACTTTATTGTCATTCAACTGCGTGTTCACAATGTACATTTGAGCGAAATTTTGTTACAGGGCTCAGAGAAAAAACATAAGACTAAACAGACAAATTATAAATATGTGTCATTTGTCTGGAATGTAGCAGCAAACCAAAAAAGCCATGTTATATGTACAGAAATATTATGTGTTAAAACAGTATGAATAGTACAAGTATTTGTAGCTGCAGGAAGGTATCGAGAGTTTAGCAGTCTTATGACATGTGGAGTGAAGCCGCTGTAAAATCTGGTTGTTCTGCATTTGAAGCTGCTGAACCTCTTGCCAAAGGGCAGCAGGGTAAACAGTCATGATGGGTGTGGCATGGGTCTTTTATGGTTGTCTGAGCCCTGGTCATGCAGTCTCACCACTCTCCACATTTCCAATCTGAGGCGTTGCAGGCCCCAAACCAGACAACCCTAACAATCCTACAGAGGCTTCAGACACAAATTGTATGATGTGAGACCTTGATTGTTTATCACGGGTCCCATAAAGTACATCCACAATAAAAGCAAGAAAAAAACTCTATTTACAAGAACGTCTTAAGGCCCATTCATACCCTACGTTTGGCCTACACGTAAGTATTTCTGTCCGT
This sequence comes from Fundulus diaphanus, assembly GCA_037039145.1. Classification (NCBI taxonomy): domain Eukaryota; kingdom Metazoa; phylum Chordata; class Actinopteri; order Cyprinodontiformes; family Fundulidae; genus Fundulus; species Fundulus diaphanus. The sequence goes on from CM073122.1 coordinate 53,267,818, forward strand.
ACGTTCTATCCGTTGACTCCTTCATACCTCCGTCCGTTGAGGTGCGCATTAACCAATATTTCCTGTAGGTGGCAGTGCTGGGCGCCAATAATTCGTCATTGACCTCCCCGATTTCTTGAAAACTATTTAGAACTTTTTGTTTGTCCCTGTGCCCCGGACACGACACATCATATATATGTGGGTAGGTGCGGACAAGCTCCACAAGTCGTTCCTCGAATCCCGCCATTGTTTAAAGCCCAGAATTATAACTTTCTTCATGATTTTGTTGACATTTTGTACTACAAACTCAATAGCGCCCCCACCTTTTCCGGTAGTATTGCTCCGTATTGATCCGTTTCGTCCGTAATCGTAAGCTCCCAATTTTCGTGTCAAAATACGGACGAAATCGACGGTTAGAACGTATGAAACACTCCACACGTATCCGTATCCGTCTTTTACGTGAGGTATGAATGGGCCTTTAGTTGGAGCTACTGAACAGTGGGCTGCTGCCACCTGTTGACACACGCAATGAGGGGTTTTCAGTACTTGATGTATCAATCTTTCTTTCCACCCTTTTCAAGGTTTCAGCATAAGAGACCTGTTGATGTTGTTTGACTTCCTGCTCTTGTTTAGCTTTTATAACCTGGTGACAATCCATCAAAGAGGCCATATGACTGCCTCCACAATTGCAACATTTAGGAGCAAGTACAGTACAAGACACAATGTCATGATCTCCGCCACTTTTGACACATTGCCTGCCTCTGTTACAGGAGGCGGCTACATATAGAACCAAGATATAGACTCGCATTTCCATCCATCATCACCTGAAATGTAAGATCCATAACAGATAAAGTGGAGGAATGGGATGCTCTAATAAAACACCAGAAACTGTATAGAGAGGCTAGTTTGCTGATGCTAACTGAGACCTCGCTAACAGAGCAAATCCCAGACTCCAGTGTTAACATCAATGGCTTCCATCTGATCAGAGCTGACAGAACAAGGGACAGCGGTAAGAAGCGAGGAGGGGGTGTGGCCATGTTTGTTAATAACAGATGGTGTAGCTCAGAACATGTTAAAATTAAAGAGACACTAAGGATATGGAGCTGCTAGCCATTGGACTGAGGCCTCACATGTTTACCAGAAAATTTCTCACATGTGATCATGATATCACATGTGATATCTGTATGACCCCCATATTCGCAATTGAGGCAGCCTGTGACGTCATCCAAACCATCATAACCAGAATGCAAACAAAACATCCCCAGGCTCTTTTTCTAAGCTTAGGGGACTTTAACCATGCATCCCTGTCCTCCACCCCACTCACCTTTCATCATGTTATCTGCAAAACTAGAAATAATAAAAAATACTGTAGTTAGTGTATATAAGTTGCAAAGAGCCATATAGTTAATCATCCCTCCCACTCCTGTGGGGCTCAGATCACAATTTAGTATACCCCAGCCTGTGTACAAACCCCTTGTGCACAGGGAACCATTGTGATACAGTAAAGAAATGGTCTGAGGAGGGCAAAGAAGCCCTGAGAGACTGCTTCAGCTCCACTGTGTGGGATGAACTTTGCTTTCCTCATGGGGAGGACATAGACGGAATAACAGAATCCATCAATCTTTGCTGAGGGAAAAGAGAAGGGCTTTCAGGTCAGGAAATAAAGAAGAGCTGAGAGATGTACAGAAAAAAAACAGAGGAGGAAGGTCAGAAAAGGAATAAACAGCTACAGGAAGAAAATGGAGGTGCAGGATAAAATCAAGGAGGTTTGGAAAAGCCTGAAAACAATTTCAAGTCACAAAGGGAACACCCAGGCTGCCGGGGACTTGAGATGGGTGAGTGAGCTGAATCAGCACTTTCTGAGGTTTGACCAACCAGCCCCCAACTGTTATCTGTTATCCCGTAAAACACCTTCACCCTGGACAACTGCCTTTTCTTTGACCCAGAACTGCAAATCTTTCGGCTCTCAGCTCTCATCAACCCACTCCGCATCAGATGACTCCACAAATGAATCCCTTTCAACTACATTGCCCTTTTCAGTGCTCCAAGAAAGGAACATTCTGCGAAAGACCAGAGTGAGAAAGGCTGCAAGAATGGATGGCATCAGCTCCAGGCTCCTGGAGGGCTGGGCAGATCAGCTATGGCATCATGAGGCACATCTTCATCAGAAGCAGAGAATAATACTATAGTGCTATGGAAAACCTCCTGTGTGGTACCAGTGCCTAAAACCGCACACTCCAAAGACCTCAACAGCTACAGGCCGGTAGCACTAACATCACACCCTGATGAAGACCCTCACCAACACATCTGACTGAATCAACCACTTTTAGTGGGTTAACAGCTCTAAAACCTCTGCCCAGGACAATTCTATTTAAAGCTATTCTATTCTTTTTAAAGCTCTCTCTCTCTCTCTCTCTCTCTCTCTGTATATATATATATATATATATATATATATATATATATGTATATATAACTGGGGAAATACCAAGGGCTCAGGGAACAGGGAAGAACTCGAAAGAGCCTGGAAGGTGAAGACAACAGTAGTGCCCACAGTCATCGGAGCCCTCGGGGCAGTAACCCCCACTCTGGAGAAGTGGCTACAATAGATGGCTGGAGAAACATCAAACATCTCAGTCCAGAAGACTGCAATCTTAGGAACTAAGCTACCTAAGATCCTAAGAAGAACCCTGAAGCTCCCAAGCTTCTGGTAGAGGACCCGAGCTTGAGAAATAGAGAGCCACCCACCCTGCACAGGAGAATAAGGGGTGCGTAACTATGTAGCTTTTGGGATTATTTAGATTTTTCATGGAGCCCAAAATTCCTCTGCCAGTTTAAGAATCGCCTTCCATTATTCACTGGATTTAGCCACTCTATCCGAGAATCCCTCTCAAACATCTGATAATCTCTCTCCGCCCCTAGGAGGCAGTAATAGAGCTTTATAATTGTTTGCAAACCTCCACCTACCGCCGAAGAAGAAAATAAACGCACGAAGAAGAAATCTTTGTTCTGGCGGTAGTGTGTGTGACACCGAAACAGACACGTTTTGATTAGTTTGGTCAAGGAAACTAGTTGAAGTTAAAAGCGTGGCTTTATTTCTGCCATGGTGAAGTTATCTGCGGAGCTGATAGAGCAGGCTGCTCAGTACACCAACCCGGTGAGAGACCGGGAGCTGGATTTACGAGGTAACTTAAACCGGTTCCTGCACCGCAGCTTCAGGCCTCGTTGCTTTTAACTCGGTTCCAACAGCGCGCATTACCCCGGGGAGGAACCCTGTCAGCAGGGTAGAACCTCGGCTCCTACACGGCCTTTCGACCAGCTGCGTTACTTTACGGCGATGCTAGTAGCTGATTAATGATGTTGGGCTAATCCGTGGAAGTTAACCTGCTAACTGCTGGTGAAGATTCTCAGCTGCTAACGCTAGCCTGATAGGAAGTTAAAGTTGGCAGAGCTAATCCACCAGCAGGAGAGTTTCTGTAGTTTCCAGCATGGCTTTGGATGCTAAAAGAAAAAGCTGGAAGCCTGATGTGTTTGCGTGAAAAATTGTATTAGTGTGCTTTTTTTCTGAACCGTGTGTGTTAAGTTTATTTCCTGTGTTTTACCTTTTTTAAAGGCTATAAAATCCCAGTCCTGGAAAACCTCGGAGCCACTCTGGACCAGTTTGACACCATCGATTTCTCTGACAACGAAGTGAGGAAAATGGACGGCTTCCCTTTGCTCAGAAGGCTGAAAACATTGCTGATGAACAACAACAGAATCTGGTAGGTTAGCTTGGCCTAGACTCGAATCATACCTGATAGTCAAATAACTTTATCCTCAGAGGCGAATGTTGAGCCATCCATGTGGAAATGACCCAAAGAGGTGGTCAGAGAAAAGCGGTGGCATGATGAGTGGCTCTGTAGTGTTTATCAGGCAGAGGCCAGAGCATCCAAACGACGTTCACAGGGCACCTCATAGATGTATTCGGCCCATTAGTGTCGTAGTAAAAGGCTAACTGATGCTGGGCTGTTTACGTCTGGTACCAAGGTGTCAAACCAGAACAGTCACTGCGTGACCTGGGTTCTCAATATTCTCTATGCATGAAAAATGGCAAACTCTCACGCTGAGACATTCTGACTGAAGCCACGGCCAGTCTACGCCTCTAGAGATCAGGTGATGGAGACATTTTCACGCCACCAATGTGCACCGGGTTTCCAGATTCGCTAGGTCAAAAGCAGAGCTTGTGAAGGAGAGCGACTCTGGTACGGTTGAAAAGTTTTGACCCTTCTCTTTCCGAGAGTTTCTGCTGGTTAGAGCTCATTTCTTAAGCTGCGGCCAGTTGAAGACGGTGTAAATTCAGTAGCACACACAGACTGCAGCTCTGAGGTCTGCCTGAGGCTCGTTGGTTGACTGGAAGTTGTAGTTTCATCTCCACCTCCAGCCTCCCTTTTTCTTCGCTGACTGTTATTTAAAGCATGGCGAACACCGGCCTGATTGATCTCCCAGCTCACGTATTTGCCGATCTAAGTTTGTAACGGCTGAACCTGGGAGTTTGCATCAGGCTGCAATGTCATATTCCAGCTCATCTTGTGGGGTGCACAGGTGGAACAGTGGGCCAATGTTGGGACTGATGGGTATCTGAACATTTCCGCTCTGTTTCATGCTGTAAAGAGTAGACCTGATACGGTATGTTGGATGAATGAGACACCCTCTGGGTTCTGTGGCCTTCGCTCACTGTTTTCACTGTCAGATGCTCAGGTTGTGATGCCACCTCTTATGCCCTCTGGTGTTTTTCAGGATGTGCCAGTTCCTTACTAGTTATTGTGTTTTTGGAACAAAAGCTAGATATTTATTTAAATAATCTGCTGAAAGTGAGTTGCTGCTGCCAATGATGGGCTCTGCCATGGTGGCCTAGCCTGACGGAGGTTTGTGAGTCTCAGTGTGGGGCTGAATATCAGGGATCTGTCTCGGCCTCTTGTCTACCAGTGAGGGCAGGACGCTGCTGGTCATCAAGGCTGAAAGGCCTTTACATGAGCTGCACTTGTCCTCACCAAATAATCATGTTGCAGCGGGTTGTGTCGCTAATTTTGCCGCGTGTTTCTCCAGTCGGATCGGGGAGAACCTGGAGCAGTCCCTGCCGAGTCTCAGAGAGCTGGTGCTCACAAACAACAGCATCCAGGAGCTGGTGAGTAACTTTCTGTGCTGTTTGTCAGAGGGGGGGTGAAGTGAAGCGCATTGCGTCACTACCGCCGTGTCGCAGTAATGTGTGCGGAGCTAATAACAGCGGCCGTGTTAGCTATTCAGACCGAGAGCTTTTCTGACCATTTCATGTTGCTCTCAAACATCAACGCATTTAAAATAAACAAACGACACTTAGTCTGGCGGGAGGGGCCGCCAAGCTTATAATACGCTGGGGGAAATCCTGACTTAAGTTTATTTTGAGTAATAGAAATAAAGGAAAAATTCAATTTAGCAAATAATACTATTCTTTTAAATTTTCAGCTAAAAAGTTCTAGAATCAAAATGTTAAAAACTCAGCCCTTTGTGATAGACTTAACATCAATACAGTGCAGCTGCCTCTGTAGTGAAAATGGTCACAAACAAAAATACATAGTTTCACTTGCATGTTGTTTTTTTTTTTTTTTTTAAGATTACAAAGCATAATTCTATTCATATAAAACAGAACCCTTCTAGTGTACTTAAGGGCTAAATTAAACCCTTTGTTTTTTAGTCCACAAATAGACAATAAAATAATGACACATTCATCACAAAGGTAAATGGCTACTTTTAAATTCAGGCATAATAAATACTTCCTTTTTAAACTATTGTTACCTATGTTTAATAGAATAGAAATACCTTTACTGTCCCACAGTGGGGAAATTTGGGTGTGAAAGTGGCAAAGCAGGTAGGCCTAGACACCAGACTTACACACAAGATTAATTAATATGAAAAAAGATAAATTTAATGTTAAACTGCACAGCAGAAGAGAGAAATTACATGCAATTAATAATAGATAATAAGGCATATTCAGAGAAAAATTAAGTGTTGACGTTAAAAATGTAAGAAAATTGATTTACAGGACGATGTAATATTTTAGTCAAACTGCAAAAAAAACTCAAAAAAAATGCAAAGACACCCACAGAACAGCACTCGGCCGTTTCTTTCTCACCCGTCAGCTCCTATGAGCATATTTGCAAAGGATAAAAACAGCAAGACAGCCTCACCTTTCAGAGGAACATGTCTAGTGAAGAAGTAAGTAACTCATAACTTTCTAAGGCTGTTAGCAAGAGAACGTTTTGATCCGATGGGTTGTGCTCTCCGCCATTTTGTGCCTGGTGGTGGCACATTATGGGCAGGGAGGGGGCAGCTGTTTGCGTGCACCAACGTGCATGCGCGGCCGGCCCGGCTACGTAAACAAGAGATTGGAGAACAACACAGAGATGGTGTGTAACGTTTCACCATAGTCCATTCAAAAAGATACTTTTAGTTCTTCAGAGAACGATTTTTTTTGTTCTATCTAAAATAATGAAATTTGTCTTATTGCTCCTTTTAATTTAAATGTTAATCTAATGGTGTGTTCGGACCGACCACGGCGTCCACCCCGTGAACGGTGGATTTACATGTTATCCCTATGAAAATGCGGTGAAGCGGCCAGCGGTGACGTCTGCGCAGTTAGAGTGGTGTGGTCGCAGCGGCCCTAACCCTCAGCCCAGACCCAAACTAGGTGGCCCACTCCTCCTTCCAGGCCTCACAGTCCGGATGGCAATCTGTTTTCACGTAACGGTATGGCCCTCACGTGGTTGGCCATGTTGACCAATCAAAACAAGTCCTGGCGAGAGAGGAACGGTGGGCGCTGAGCAGTGAGTAGAAGCGCTAATCTTCGGCAGCTAGAAGCTCAGTCGATACCTGGCAGCTCACTGCGCAGTTTTTCTGTTGACTCTGCATATTATGTTTTAGAAATGAGGCCCTGAGCTCTTCAGCAGGTTACTTCCTGTTCAGGTGTCCTGGTTAGACGGACAGCCTGAGTGGACTATGGCAGTTTCCCATGGTGCCGCTCTCACAGCCTTATCCGGGATCGTTTGTCTAATTTAAGCAGGGCTGTAAAACTAAAATGTGTGTGTGTTCATCTCTTGACTCACCAGCTACTCTAAAACAGCTACGTGCTCTCTGTATGTTTGTCCCCTTTTCCCCATAGGGAGACTTGGACCCGCTGGCCTCAGTGAAGACGCTAACCCTTCTCAGGTATTATTTTACGTCCAGTTCTAACGAATGTAACCCCTGGCCACCAGCTGGTGATCGACACGCAGACTTATGTCACAATCGTCTCCGTCTTTTGCAGCTTGCTAAAGAACCCGGTGACAAACAAGAAGCATTACAGGCTCTACGTCATCAACAAAATCCCACAGATCCGTGTGCTCGATTTTCAGAAAGTAAAGCTCAAGGTAAATTCTGGCACGTCCGAACGCTGCTGATGTTGCTAATAAATCTGACCCTGAACATTTCTCCTTACAATGTGTGTTGCTCCAGGAGCGGCAGGAGGCAGAGAAAATGTTCAGGGGCAAACGAGGCGTTCAGCTCGCAAAGGACATGGCCAGGCGATCAAAAACGTGAGTTTAGAGTTTGGGTGAAACTGCAGCTCCTCGGGTTCTCTCTTTACATCCTGTTCAGTAGACTGGGGTGGTGAAGGCGTCAACGCATTGTGCAGCCTGTCCCAATCACAGATACAGGCCAGGAGACCGTTGTCTAAAGAGGCCTGTTCCTTTCAGATTCACTCCTGGAGTGGCGGCGCAGCCTGAGAAGAGGAGGACGGGCCCATCTCAAGCTGATGTGGAAGCCATCAAGGTCAGTTTGTCCAGCGTGACCCCTGGGCGGTCTGGGGACGTGTGGGATTTGATTCAGGCACTTCCCATAAGCTTTGAAAATAAACGAGTGTGAGTTTGCTCTCAGATTTACTCCTAAGACTTTTGTGTAAAGTTGCACCCATACACTATCAGCTGCTCTCTGGCTTTTCTAGATTCCATATTTAAAGTTTAGAAACAGTAATATTGAGAGCAAACCTTTGTGTTGACACTTTGACAAAACTGGAAAAATGGAGTTCTGCCATGAAGACTGGGGCTCATAAGATTCTTAACTAAACCTTTAATGTCCTTTCACTGTTTTAATAATGTGGGTTATGTGTTCACACCTGCCTACAAAGCCTTTGCCTCCATCACCTGTTCCGTTATCGTCACTGACGATCAGCTAAATGATTTCTAAAATCCAACCAAATGAAGAATGAGGAGAAAGATGTTGAAGCACTCTGGATGTTTACCGAAAACCAGAAGCCGAGTTTGGATTTTTGTGCACAGAACTTGCAGAATGACTTGGAATGGCTGTAGTCTGGCCAAATGAGCTGAGCTTTGTGTAAACGTTTGTGTTCCAGCATGCCATCTCCAACGCCTCATCGCTGGCGGAGGTGGAGAGGTTGAAGGGGATGCTGCAGGCCGGACAGATCCCAGGACGAGATCCCAGACAAGGTCAGTGTTAATTGGCCAGTGTTTGATTCTTCTGAACCAGTCAGGGAGGGTGTTTGGCCATTTTTGGTTCCTAATGTGTGTTCTCAATCTGAAGAGGCAACGTTGCTCACTCATCCTACGTTTAGAATGGCCAAATCATTGGCTAAAAGTCATTTTCATAAATTTTCTGCTTTCAAAGAAAAATAAATGGATTAAGACACAGATGGCCCAGTGACCGGGTTCTGGGTTCCCTTGCAGAAGTGCGGTTCTGAACCACGCAGGAAAATCAGCTGACGACTCAGTTGGCTGATAAATAGTGAAGCAACGGAACATATGGTGCACCACCACACCAAAATAAAAGCCGCCACACCTACAGAATGAATAACAACATTTTTAAAACAATGTAAAGCATACGATATAGCCTAGCTACTGTGTAATTGCACGCTTATTCTAATCATAATTACAATTTAAAATGAGTTTAAATATCATGAAATGTTAAAATCGATTTCATTTTGAAAAACCCATGCCGCTGGCTCCTGTCTGCCTCACTGCGAAGCTGCTAGTGTTGAAGCTGCTGTGCGCTGCTCTCGGTAATGAAGGAAAACTAGAAACAACAGTCTAGTGTGGCCTAACGATTATTTTTATTGTCGACTAATCTATCAATTTTTTTCCATTAGTAGACTAATCAGGATTATTTTTTTTGTATGATTTCCATCATACAAAAATTTTTTTTGACTCACCTGTTCTTGTCTACACATCTTTGAACGCCTCTTTATTGCCTCTTGTTGTCACCTCTCCTTTATTAGTTTTATAAATAATCCTCCATAATTTAAAATTTAACTGACTTGGTTAATTTTTAATATTTCTATCAAAGTAGATTTTTGACTAAAAATATTTTTAAAACAATCTTCTGACCTTCAATCTTTTAACGTTGCTTAATGTTTAAAAAGATTTGAAACTGTGGCCCAGTGTAAAAAAGGGGAGCATATTAACATGTTTGGAGTCAGGCTTGTTCTCTTTAATTAAGAAATATTCCCAGCATCAATATTAAAAATTATTAATTTCCAAATAAACTCCGGCGTTCTCGTCACCCATTAAAGTTAAATAAAATTATCCCGTCATGTAGCTTCACTTTAATCTCAACCAATCTTAGTGATAAAGGAACACTGAAATAAACCCAATAATAACTGTTAGATATCATCTGATTGAATTGTCACGGTAGATTCAAAACAGTCATCCCGTGACTGTTTGGTTACGTTACCAGACTTTGTTTTTATCGGTTCCTTGCAAGTTTTACAAATCACTGGTTTATTTCTGTCAGACTGGTGAACTAGTAAAACACCGTTTTGGGACCGTTTCCTCCGCCGCTACTTCCTGCGACATATTCACATGCTCTGTGTTGTGGTTTGAGAGGGCGGCGCTTTGTGACGGCGTGCCTGGGTCCGCGATTACGATTGGTCGAGAGGAAGTAGTGACTGTAGCATCAACTAATATGATAGGCTGAAAGGAAGGAAGGAAAACTCTCTATCGAAGTTTATATCGACCCTATTTTTTTCTATCGCGCCACACGTCTATCGATCGATATATATTGTTATTGAATTATCGTCCAGCCCTAATACAAGGCCAACAACAGCCATGGACAAAGAGGGACACATAACCAACACTATCATGAGATCATACATTTTAATTTGACACAGATCGCACATTACAATAATCAGTCTCTGCTTTGCCCGTTATTGCTCACCAATTAATTATCACAACTCATGAGTTTATAAAAAGGCATTAACTTTTTTGAAGTTTATAAAAACGGTTATGTTTTAGCCCAGTGACATGTCCAGGATGGACTCTGTGTCCCCACCTCTCGCTCATTGACTGCTGGAGATGGTCAACAGTTCCTTCACCACCCTGTGTTACGTCAAGCCGCGTTTTCCAATCAGATACGGCATGACGTAACACCTGTATGGAAAAGCAGGTATAGAAAATCCATGGATGGGAGGTTACATTTTTAAAAAGTTTAGCAAAATTGCTTAAACTTTATCAGAAAAAAACGTAACTTGCTTTTAAAGATGAACATTTTTCATTAGAAAAATGTTATTAAACTTCTGCGTTAAGTTAAATATTGTTGAAGGTGATCTTGGCTGGTTTAGCTTGTCTGTCTGGCAGGTGTTTTTGGGTTGGAGTAAAATGAGTCCATAGTTCCGCAGGAGGCTTTTTCCACATGTTTCTGGTGCGACTCGCTTCTACAGTGTCGCTTCACATCGCGCTCCACTCTGTGTAAAAGTAACAAATAACTACAAAAACTCTCTGAGAATCGCCTTTCTCTGGTCTCACACAGTTAGAACCCGTTCTCCAGTCCATGTTGTAGCTGCAGTTTTTTTGTTTTATTTTTTACGTAGTTTCCTTAATAATCTGTATGCATCAAAATCCTTGTCATTTTATTTAACGAGTGTCCTGGTTCAGCGGCTCATGAGGTGGAGGCTGCTGCATTTTGACTGACAGCCGCTCTGACTGCAGCTCTGCCTTCTTTGTTACAGAAAAGCGCAGGTAGAATAATATACATGATTTTCTTTTACTTTTTCCGAATCAGACCCAGTCAAACCGGGACGTTTCACATTCCGACCCTTCTTCTTCGTCTTCTTCAAAAAAGCGCGCGTCATGCTAAATTAGCCGAGCTAGAGCGTTACTCTTTCAATTTTAAATAAAACAAAACAGTGAATCATGTGGAGATTCCTGGTTAGTCGCTGCGTTTATCAGCTAAATTACTGGAAGCGAGGGAATACACGCTGACAGGCGACATGGCCACAGGTGGCAATACCTCATCAATTAACTGCAGGAGCTGCGACAGACACACTTACCGAGGGAAGTTGTTGTCAGCTGTTCTATCCGCTGAACTTTCTGACCTGCTGGTTCGCATAAATCCAAAGAAACCTTTGACCACTGCTACTTTCATTCATACCATCTGTGGTCAGTTTGAGACGATCTTCCAAAAGTTAAAATGATGAACACCGATAAACCTCAGAGTGGCAAATCTTCGCTTTGCAAAGACCCGCCCTACTCTCTTTCTGATTGGCTAATGATCTGGCTCTGCCAGATTTCATTGGTTGAGAGCAGCTTCTGTTTAAAATTTTGAATAAAAAGTCTACACGGAACATTTTGCGCTCATTTTCCAAATGACGGAAATCCGTCGCAGCGACGGAGAACTTTAACCCCTGATAATAGACCAGTTCATTGTTATTGTTTTGATCCGGGGTTTTCGCGCATGCGCGCCGGACTGGTAGGCAAAAGACGAACACAAAGGCGGACGCAAACAGAGGAAACGACGAGTTCTCGCCGTATTTTTCTTCTTTAGATAACGAATCACAAAACCTTTTTATGAGTAATTTGATGGTTGATGGTATAAGATTGCCAGATCCACACAGCAAAAGCCTGAAGGGACGGAGCGAGTCTGTGAAATGCTGGCCAAGTGTTCCGCACCGCGACATATACAGCTGCCTTATAAACACGCAGGCCAGTACACACAAGAGAGCATGAAAGCCATGAAACCACTGGACGGCTGTAATTATTTCATATCGGGACATAGACAGCAACCCCCGCGACCCCATGAGGGATTAAGCGGGTCACAAAATGGATGGATGGATGTTCAGACATGTTTGTGTAACATCAGAAAGCGGAGTCTGACACACAGCGCCTCAGCAGAGAGGAAGACCCACCCGGTAGGTTAAAAAAACATAGTTCACTACGGATTATTTTTGTGTTTTTGTCTTATTAAAATTGGTGGGGGTCGTCGGCGACGTTGCAGCGTAAACAGGGGCGTAATGCAGCCGCTGTCTGGAGCACATTATTGCACACTGATTGCACGAAGAAAACTAAAATGATGCAGCGTGCTGCTGCTGCAGCGCATCGACTCTGCTTCTCCTGGCCCCGTCTAGCGATCGCCACCTCCCCTCCGCCGCTATTTAAGTAGAACAATGACCAGTGCAGAATTAAGTTGTATTTACCGGAGATGAAGTGTAGACTGCACATTCTGTCGTAGTATGATGGCTCCCATAGTCCATTGAGATTGTCTGCCTTCATCCTTTTCATTGAAATTATCCATTTCTTTCTTCTTTCCTCGTCGTTCGGGAAACGACAGAAACGTACATCCGACGATTTGGAATGCCTCTGTGTGCAACCGGGAGCACAACAAGTTGTAGGCATTGTTTAGATTCCAAAAATAAACTAACTAAAAGTACGCTCTAAATCACCCGTTTTGTAATGATAGTAGACGGGAACAGTTCTGCTTTTGCCTACCCGCGGGACCCGGATGTAGCGCGGACGTCACGCATGAACTGGTCTATATTACTTATTCAGACGAGAGGGGGGGGGGAATGTATCCCCCCCCCGGGATAAAACATGAATGACCAGAGGGGGGGACATCACAAACAGAGGGGGGGTTAAACCCCCCCCCCCCCCCATCCCCCCAGCAAATCGCACCCAGAGTATAATAAATCTTTTTTTTATCTGAAACTGTTGCACTAAAATAATTACCTGATTACCGCATAGCTTGAGTCACTTTATTCACCTCGTTCAATGGGTGGTTCTGATTACAATCTTCTTTGGTTAAATTAGACGTACATAGTGTGAACTCAGGCAATGTATACAAACAGACATTTTAGTGACAGTGAACAAAAGTGTATATATATATATATATATATATATATATATATATTAATTAGGGCTGGGCAACGATTAAAATATTTAATCGCATAATTTGCCTGATTAATCGCATTGTATTTACAAACTCCAAAAATGAATTCAAAAGTAGTGTAAAGAGCACTTTTGTTTTAATGTTCTGCTGCCATATGAACAAAAGTGTTGTAACATTTGTAGCACTTATCAGTAACACATATTTAGTGTAAAGCTCTACTTAATAATAAATAATAATAAATTAAAGCTTATTGCCACTGACAGGGAATTCTCTTTATGGGAAAAAAATCTACCAAAAACAGGCAATTTCTGAGGTAACCATTTTACCATTTTATGTTCAATACCAAAGTTTAACTTGGCAGTGGTTACAACTAACTTGTTTCTGTCATATTCGTTGCTGGAAGAACTTTAAACTGAAATGCTTGCTAACTCGATATGCTTGCATGTTTATTTGACGTTAACACGCAGTTTTTTGTTGTTGCTTTCTCGCGTGCATATAGTGAATGGCAGGGGAAAAACAGGCAAAAACACATGGATACTTTGAAGCGAGAAGCGACTTCACCGACGGCGTCGATGCAGACCCCGCTCCGCTCCGCACAAAACTTGTTCCGTTCGCCAACTCACCGCCTCGCCTAAGCAAATTCCTGCGGGAAACACCGCCTTCCCCATGTCGGCTGTTTTTTTCCGGCCAGCACCTTTCTTCCTCTTTGAATCCGAGGCTGGGCTGACAGCAGGTTATTGGCGCATTATCGCCACCTACTGTTCTGATTCAAACCCCTACACCGCAGCAACAGACCTTCACAAAATAAAAGCATGTGAGCAACATGCGTTAACCCGGGTTAAAGTAAATATCGCCGTTAATAGTCTAATGAATTAACGCGAAATTAACGCGTTAACTTGCCCAGCCCTTATATATATATATATATATATAAACAGAACACTTAAAATGTACCAATTAATTGAAGAAAAGATCTTGCTTTTTTCACACTTTATTTCCATTTATTGTTAACACAAGTTTGCAAAATCAGACAAACTGATTAAAATCTGTGTAGATGTGTCCTTTGACTTTAATGCTGTTTTGATTTGTTAAGGTCTCTGTGTTTGAACAATAAGTGATTAGAAATGTGTAGTAGAATCTAAAGAACCTCTGGAACACAGCTATATATACTAAAAGTATGTTTCCAAGCTTCCCAATCCTCTGACATCTTTAAAGATAATGGTCCTAAAGGGCGAACTCACATCCATACAGGACTCACAAGACAAACCTGATTCCCTGGAGATCTCAGACAAGGGTAAATCAGCACTATCTTGGCTCCCCATCACTGTGGTACTCTGAATTCAACGTCCTGTGACACCTTGATAGACCCACAGGCTGTCATTACATCAGCGAAGAACTGAGTCCACTGGGAACAAGAACTGAAGAACTCTTGTTCCCAGCCCCAATAAAACCGGCAGACATTTAAGAGTGGCAGGATCTAGATATGTGAAGTCTTGGTTTTCTGTGTGATGACAGATGAACTCATGCGTCTTCATTTGTTAAATCAGATCCCAGTGGCATGGAGGAGGAGGAAGAGGAAGACTATGATGGTGCAGAGACGCATATGGAGGAAGGTTACGGAGATGGCGTAAATAACGGGGACCAGGGAGAGGAAGAAGATATGGAGGATGAGCCTCATGAAAATGGCTCCTGAATCTGTTGATTTTTTTTTTATTTTATTTTTTTCCCCTTTCCTTACCTTTCTTGTTGCACATCAGTGCTGTTTTATTTTGTACATTGACTCTCATTAAACAGATTTCTTGTACTCCTCTGAGTGAGGCAATATTCTTTTGTCTAATAAAGTCTCAGTTTATTTTTCTTCTGCCACCATTGCTGCATTCTTTGACTTCAGCAACATCATCTGAACATTTACTGAGACTTTGGGTCCAAATAGCTGAAAACCGAACCATTACTGCAGAGCTCTTGGTGTGGGTTCTATCTAGGAATTACACACACTGGATGATTAGACTTCAGGAATAGAAATAAAAAAACCTAACTAAAGTGTTCACGCTTCACACACGGATAAGATCACGCAGCTTCCTGTCTAAGTAGCAGTGTTCTCCGTGTGAATCCCAAACTGCTGCTGCTAATCAGGAGCAGAGGAAGCACTGCTCTTGTTTTGCTCCATGTCTCCCCCCGCTGCTGATCAATAACCCCCCAGTACCACAAGTGAAGGTGAACAGATGTTCATACCAAGACAGCTGGCTGCTAAATGCATGATGTCCAAAAATAAACTTGTTTTTCAACATTTTGTGCTCTATAGACTAGCTTTTAATTGGATGTATTTTGGATTTGTGGCCCATAAATCACAATAGCTACACCACTGAGTCATGTGAAGACAGTTGTTTGATTGGGAGAACTAAACATCCATGAAAAAGTGGAGACTATCCGACACGTCTACTCTTCTGTGTGGGAGCAGCTGCTCCAGGGAAGTCAACATGGTCTGTCCAACCCAGATCATACCCTGAACTATAATGGAAGATTTCAAATGCCATAAGCAACCCTTACTGGCCTCTGTGGATGTGGTCAAAAGACATTACTAATGAACTAATTCATATTCATGAGTCAAATCAGACAGGAATGTTTATGAACAGAACAAAAAAGTAAAAAATACAGTCCCTCTGCCCTCTCATTTAGTGCTGTGCAAAGGTATTCATACTATGGCAAGCCGTTTTAACATAAATTCGGTTTTACCGCCCTTACGTTCGAGATATCTCAAATTGTTTTATGACTAGACGTTTTAGCAATTTAAGATATCTCTAATTGTATTTTGACTAGTCAAAATACCTATTCGAGATATCTCTAATTACATTCTGACTAGTCGAAATGACATCAGATTTTCCATTGAGTTGTATGGAGACGTCAATTCAAGATATCTCGAATGAATTACTGACTATCTGAAATACCCATTTCAGATATCTACAATTAAATTACGACTAGTCAAAATTACAATTCAAGATATCTTAAATTGAGTTTTGACTAGTCATAATTCTAATTAAAGATATCTCAAATGCCACCATAATTCAAGATATCTTAAATGTATTTTTGGATAGGCGAAATGCAGTTTTGACTAGTAAAAAATTAATTTAAGATATCTTGAATTGTAATTTTGACTAGTCAAAATTCCTTTTAAGATATCTTGAATTGTAATTTTGACTAGTCAAAATTCCTTTTAAGATATCTCTAAATGAATTAGAGATATCTTGAATTATTCAGCTTTTCCATTTAAGATATCTTAAATTGACATTCTGACTAGTCAAAATGACGTTACTGATATCTTGAATTACGAAACGGCTTGCCATATGTCATCACACAGGAACCGGAGGCGTGCGCTTTTGTTTTCAGAGAAGCTAAAGGAGGGTGCTGTAATGCTTTGTGCCGTCTCGCATGTGAAAATCAAGAGCTAGCTGGCTTTACCATAATTCCCAAGAGGCAGATGCTTTACCACAGTGTAAAAACTGCATCTGGTTATTAACTGAACTGGCCCGGGCTGAGGAATATTCCTTATTTCCAGCTTGGACATGAGTCGACAGTAGCGCTTTCAGCTAGCCGTTTTTCAGTGCATTGTGTGCGTCGGCAGCAAGTAAATCCGAAATTCTTTGCAAATTTCTTAAGCATTCTTCAAGTATACTATTTTCGCCCTCTCTGCATATCCCATACTTAAAAAGCTCTTTCTATATTGTGGCATTTTCTTACAATTTTGTCGAAAACAGCCAGCGCCATTGAATGTTCAGGCAGCTTTGGGCAGCTTACAGCCAATAAGGGGCTTACACGCAATGTCTTATTTCAGATATCTTAAATTGTAATTCTGACTAGTCATAATTACGTTCGAGATATCTTAAATTACGTCTACGGATGTGTGACGCTTTCAATGACGAATCCGGTGACGTAATTTGAGATATCTTGAAAGGAATTTTGACTAGTCAAAATGTAATTGAAGATATCTTGAATTATTATTCTTCCTAGTCAGAATGTAAATAAAGATATCTTAAATTACCATTCCGGATAGTCAAAATGTAGTTTTGTCTAGTCAAAATGCATTTTAAGATATCTGGAATGTAATTACGGATAGTCAGACGAAACCGAATTTATGTTAAAACGGCTTGCCATATTCATACACCTTGAACGTTTTTTATGTTACAAACACAAACCAATTGATTTTATGTAACGGATCAACACAAAGTTGAGCGTCACTCTGAAATGGGATCAAATGGTATTTTTTGTTTATTCTTATTACAATTAAAAATTAAAGTTTGGTACCTATTCACTGTTAGCCTGGAGTGTATACATACAAAATTGCTGCAAGTCTTCTAAAATATTTGTCAAGCAACTTTGCACATCTAGAGCCTGAAATATTTGCTCATTTGTATTGAAATGGTTCAGGTTCAGTCTGAGTTCAGTGTCATGTGGGATGTTTTCTGCCACACAGAAGGCCCCAGAGGGTACCTCTTTACAATAAGGCTCCCTTATAGATGGCTAATAAATAGTTTATAGATACGTCATTAATTTGTAACCACTATATGGCTCATTCATAAGTGTTTATGCTTTAATTAAGAGACAAAACTGACCAGTTGCTTGCCAAATAGACTAACCTGTTCAACTATATATTTCTTCTAGACTTAGTTGCTACCTTGTGAGCACAACCGGTCAGTTTTGTCTCTTTCTTGCCTTTAAGGCTGGATGACTTTAAATTTCCTGCACTTAAATTCTGACAAGACAGAAGTTGTAATCTTTGGACCAGAGTGAAAAAATAAACTTCTTAATCAATCACTTAATCTGGATGACATTAACTTGGCCTCTGGTAATAAAGTAAAAAATCTTGGTGTTATCTTTGACCAAGACATGTCATTTAAATCCCATATTAAACAGGTTTCCAGAGTTTCCTTTTTTCACCTCAGGAATATCACCAAAATTAGAAACATTCTATCCAAGAGCGATGCTGAAAAACTAGTCCATGCATTTGTTACTTCAAGGCTGGACTATTGTAATTCTTTACTATCAGGAAGTCCACAAAATGCAGTTCAAAGCCTTTAGCTGATCCAAAATGCTGCAGCAAGAGTTCTGATGAAAATCAACAAGGGGGATCATATTTCTCCAATTTTAGCTTCCCTTCATTGGCTTCCTGTTAAATCAAGAATAGAATTTAAAATTCTTCTTCTAACGTATAAAGCCCTTAATAATCAAGCTCCATCATATATCAGAGCTCTGATTACCCCGTATGTTCCTAACAGAGCACTTCGCTCTCAGACTGCAGGTCTGCTGGTGGTTCCTAGAGTCTCTAAAAGTAGAATGGGAGGCAGATCCTTTAGCTATCAGGCTCCTCTCCTGTGGAACCAACTCCCAGTTTTGGTCCGTGAGGCAGACACCCTGTCTACTTTTAAGACTAATCTTAAAACTTTCCTTTTTGACAAAGCTTATAACTAGAGTGGCTCATGTTACCCTGAGCTACCTCTATAGTTATGCTGCTATAGGCTTAGGCTACTGGAGGACATCAGGGCCTACTTTTCTCACTCTACTGATTTCTACTGTTCTCCAGTTTTGCATTGCTTGTCGTCATTTCAGCTTTTAACTTTTTGTTCTCTCTCTTTTTTTTCTTCATAGTAGGTACATCTGGTCTGGCGTTCTGTTAACTGTGACATCATCCAGAGAAGACAGATCACCCGCTATTACCATCTAATGTAGAACAGATTACTGGATCAATGTGTGCTTCTGTGCTTGTTTGTCTCTCTTGTTGTGTCTCTGCTCGGTCTTCTGTAACCCCCATCCTTCCCGTTAATGGGGAGTTTTTCTTTCCGCTGTCGCTTTTCACCCCCCCCCCCCCCCCGCCCCCCCCCCCTCTCCTGCTTCTGCTGCTATGTCTTGTCTTTCTGAGCACTTTCTTCATATCAACCGAACTCTGAAAAACATGGATCTGGTAAGCTGGTCTCTCAATACTAATGATAAAATTTTTTTTCGACGGGTAGGCAACGAAAGGGGGACCCGTCCGGTCCTGATTTGACTCATTTTGTGGGATACACCCTAAATTCTTGGATGGAAAGCGGTGTGTCTTTCGACTTTGTCATTCCTGGACGTTTGAAACTTTTACATTTGGATTAAGGATACTTGGATCTCTACTTATTGGTTTTTGTGGATTTTTGAAGTATCAGCAAATACAGTGGATGTCGGAGCCATTTGGCCTTGATCAGTCTGCCGGCTGCATATGACGTGCTCACTAAGGCTGTGAACGGACAAACCTGGAAGGTGGAGGAGCAGAGCTGAAAGCTGGCTGTGCTGGAACGCAGACTGGCTTTGGTGGTTGAACTCAAGGGGGTGATGGGATAAAATCTGGAAGTGTTGCGCGGAAAAGCCCAACAATTCGGAAAATTGGATTTACCATTTGGAGCCAGCAAAAGACTTAAAACTGACATGAAAGGCAGTGCAGCTTGCCCTCATAACAAATAACATATTTGGATTATGCCCTCCCTATCTCTACTCCTGGATTGTTATGGCGGAGATTGCTCAGAAAAGCTCCCGGCTACCCCCCTTCCCCGCGGACACCTGTGGATGCTTTTTCTGAACTGTTGGCCGGCTGATAACATCAAGGACAATGGCCTCTGGAGAGTGTTCACGGAGATATAAACACTTTCACCCAAACAGACACACATAAACGGATGCTCATAAAACTGATGAACTTGCGTACACGCGACCAGCCTCAAATGTTGACCTTCTGCATATATGTGTCCTGTGTTATTTGTGTTTTTCGTGCAATGAGGGTTTTTTTGTCGGTTGTTTGACTCTTTATTTGTGAGAGCATAAATTGTCAAGCATCTGTCTTTTTTTTTTTCTCCCTCCCCTTCCCCCATGTTATTGTAATCTTCCTTCAACAGATCAATGGCAGCGCCTTGTGGACAGTAGTGTCCTTGGCAGCACGGCCTCAGTGAACCGTCTCCCCCCTGAAATGTTTGTGATGTTTATGTAATGGTGATGGTACTGAAACAGCAATTTCCCTCTGGGATTATTAAAGTATTTCTGATTCGGATTCTTATTCTGATTCATGCTTGCTCAGTATGGGATTGATTGCTGCAAAGCCATGGACAATGCAGACGACTCTCCCTGTCGCTCTACGCTTCTCCAGGAGTGAATGCTGCTTGTCGGGACTTTGATGCAATCAACTGGTTCCTTTATATAGGAAATTTTTGACCAATCTGTATAATCTGACCCAATCTGTATAATATGATTGAATTTGACTTTGTAAAGTGCCTTGAGATGATATATTTCATGAATTGGCGCTATATAAATAAAATTGAATTGAATTGAATTAATGTATAATAAACACTTATGAATGAGTTATAAAGGGTTTACCGATTAATAACATCAGCCATCCATGGGGGGCCTTCTGGGGTACCACCCTAAATTTTGTTTTGGTCTCAACCGACCAGAGCTCCTTCAAGACATTTAAAAATCAGAAACAGAACAGAATGGTCATCAGAATATTATGTTCTCAAATGTAAATTAGATCAAAGTGTCTCCAGGTTTATTTGAATAAAGTGAATGTCATCCAAATGACAGTTGTTCACGTATCAGATGTTTGTGTGGGTATATGAGTCAGCTCCCAGTTTGGCCTGTGGTAGTACTTGAGATTAAGATGAATGCCATCAATCAAGCCTTCGCCTGTTACCTCTTTACATTGTGGCCCCAGGCACATCCTGCTTCCGTTTGATCTCCTAACCATTGGTATTTGCGCAGGACTTTAGGAATAAAGGTCTCAAAGGAACTCCAGGGCGAGGGCTAAGAAACCAAACACAGTATGGAGCTGAACAGAACACAGTGCCTTTGGGCAAGGCGGTACCACACTGCAAACATCCCCAAGTCAGATCTTTCATAGTCTTAACGAGTGAAGAGCACATGTATCCATGAGATTCCTGTTATACAAGGATGTTTACAATTCAGATTTAATCCAGCCTGATATGTTAGGAAATTTGTGATTTAGAAATAGAAATAATCTTTACGGGAACTTCTGGAAAGTAGGAGAATCACACCATACCTAACAGCCCAAAGGCATCCCCTGGCACTCCAATGTCTCAAGAATTAATCAGGGTTTATCAAGTGGAGATTTTCCCGCAGCAGAAGAATAAAGCTGCACTGTCAAAATGTTACAGCTGTAAAACTCTAACTGTACTACATTAATTTTATATGAAACACTAAAAAGAGTAAATTAGAATATAGCAGTATTTCTCATGATATTGTATCTCCAAGACTAATGTGGTACATAGGAGTACAGAGCTTATCTAAGGATCCAAAAAAGCTGCAGACACGCTGCATGCCGTGCATGTACTTTGTAAAACCAGCTGGAAAACATTAAAAATAATTACTCATAAGTTATTACTGTAAGCTGCTAGTGCTATCTTCATCTCCACCATGAAAACCTGTGTAATAGGCTTATTTTTTTTCTGTTCACTCTCTCTTTTTTCTGTTCTGTCTCTCTTCGAGGTCGGTCGTGTTTTTTCTCTCCTCTCCAGCTCTTCACCCGCCCTTCCCCCTCTCCTGCTTCTGCTGCTATGTCTTGTCTTTCTGAGCACTTTCTTCATATCACTCGAACTCTGAAAACCATGGATCTGGTAAGCTGGTCTCGCAATGCTGATCAAATTTTTTCGACGGGTTGGCAGCAAAAGGGGGACCCGTCCGGTCCTTATTTGACTCATTTCGTGGGATACACCCTACATTCCTGGATGGAAAACGGTGTGTCTTTCGACTTTGTCATTCCTGGACGTGGAAACGTTTGCGTGTTCGGATTCATGATACTTGGATTTCTACTTATTGGATTTGGTGGATTTTTGATGTATCAGCAAATGAAGCGGATGTCAGTAGCCATTTGGCCTTGATCAGTCTACCGGCTGCATATGACGCGATCACTAAGGTGGTGAATGAACAGACCTGGAAGGTGGAGCAGAGCCGAAAAGCTGTCTGCGCTGGAACGCATACTGGCTTCGGTGGTTGAACTCTAGGGAGATGGGATAAAATCTGGAAGTGAAACGCAGAAAAGCCCAACAAATTTGGATTATTGGATTCGTCGTTTGGAGCCAGCAAAGACTTAAAGCTGACGGGAAAGTCAGTGCAGCTTGTCTCATAACAAATAAAGTATTTGGACTATGCCTTCCCTATCTAGTCACTCCTGGATTGTTATGGCGGAGACTGCTCAGAACTCTCCCCGGCTCCCTCCTCCTGCCCTGACATCTGCGGATGCTTTCTGAACTGTTGGCCAGCTGATAACATCCAGGACAATGGCCTCTGGAGAGTGTTCACGGAAATATAAACACTTTCACCCAAACAGACACATAACTGATGCTCATAAAAACAGATGAACTTACACGCGACTAGTCTCAATTGTTTACCTTTCTGCTTATGTGTCTCGTCTTATTTGTGCTTCTCGTGCACAAGGTTTTTTTTGGCAGTTATCTCACACTGTACCGTGAGAGGATAGGGTGTGTTTTATTTGTCTTTTTTTTTTCTTCCTCTTCTCCCCTATTGTGGTATCTATCTTTCCACAGATTCAAGGGCAGCGCCCTGTGGGCACCGTGTAAACAGTGTCCTTGGCAGCATGGCCTCAGTAAATCGTACCCCCCTGAAATGTTTGTGATGTATGTGATGGCGGTTGTACTGAAACAGCAATTTCCCTCTGGGATTATTAAAGTATTTCTGATTCTGATTCTGATTATGCATGTAATAAGCCTATTGGAAAGCTTCGCTTTGAAGGAGAAACGCGGATAAGTGAAAATGATAAAAACACTAAAAGTCAAACACAAATATCACACAATAATTCTTCCAACAGATGTGGGTGATTAACTGGGTGCTACAGGATGAACATCCTGGAGCGGGAGAGCTCAGTCGCTTGGACTGACGCAGGTTCCAAAATTGTTGTCCTCCTTAAGCAGGAACAAGTGTTTGGTTCAACAATAGGCCAAATTACCTTCAGTTTTCAAAATGAAAAGTGCGGATAATATTACAATTTGTTGGAAATTCTGACAAATATTTGTAATAACTACAGAATCATATTTGGATTAATATGCTATTAAAATAAAATTCGGTATTGCTGATTTAATATTCCCATTTACAGTAGTTACTATTTTTTCTTCCATTAAAATGTTTTTATTAAGACTACTTGGTGGATGTTTTTATTTACTGTTTTGCATTTTACATGTTTTTGTTTGCACTTCAAGCATTTTATCATACTACAGAGGGAACAAATTAAAAAACATAAGCTGTGTAGGTCCCAGATACAATATGTAGGTGGAAGCAATTAGCCCAGTCCAGTGCGAACAATGGTGAAATGATGCATCTCAACATATTTTCTTAAGCAAGAAGTAGAAATGTCAGTGCAAAACAAAAGCACAAATAGACAACCATAGGGACTAGAGAGACTACAGAGACAACCATGGACCAGTGTTGTATAGTAACGAAGTAAAATTACTTCACTACTGTACTTAAGTATATTTTGGAGTACTGTATACTTTTCTCGAGTATAAAATTCTTTGATAACTTTTACTTTTACTTCACTATATTTTCGAACTTAATTGCATACTTTTACTCCGATACATTTTCAATGTTTGGTTTAGTTACTCGTTACAAAAAGAGAGGGAGAGAGAGAGAGAGAGAGAGAGAGAGAGAGAGACGCACGCAAGTGTTTTGACCCCACCTACTGATTGACTGCGACAAAGTCGGGATTTGCCTGGCCTTGTTCATCACCACCAACAGGATAAGAAGCAGTCGGTCGAGGCAGATGACCGTTCATACTGAGCCCGGTTCTGCTAGAGGTTTTTCCTTCCCGCTAACGGATGTTTTTCTTTCCACTGTCGCTTCATGCTTGCTCAGTATGATGGATTGCAGCAAAGCCATGTACAATGCAGACGACTCTCCCTGTGGCTCTACGCTTCTCCAGGAGTGAATGCTGCTTGTCGGGACTTTGATGCAATCAACTGGTTCCCTTATATAGGAAATTTTTGACCAATCTGTATAATATGATTGAACCTAACTTGTAAAGTGCCTTGAGATGACATGTTTCATGAATTGGCGCTATATAAATAAAATTGAATTGAATTGAAAAGTAGTAAAACAGGTTAAATTAACCTTGTGGTTTAGGTAAAGCATCTAATAGCAGAGCCGGGAGTCCTAATTTTCTTAACTAAATGATACCTGCAGGTGTATCTATTAGCAGGTTTACCACTTCCTGTAGGTTAACTAAGCCTGGTTTATTACTTATCCATGTTGTATACTAAGGTATACACCCTGGTCTAAATTTTGCCTGCACTTGGTTGTGTACAATTATAAAGTGCATAGCACTGACCTTACTTGAAGAAGGAAAACTGAAAGCTTACAAAAAGGTTGTATTTTCTGTCTAAACTTGGTCTAAATTTCTCCTGCACTTGGTTGTTTATATTATTTTAAGTGAATTTGACTTTCAAAGTTTACCAAAATCTAAAAAATGTCATTCAAAGTGCATTTGCTTTGTTTTACTTTTTACTTATACTTTTTATTACATTACTTGAGTACATCTATTTTTACAGTAATTTTCATACTTAAGTACAAGACATTTCAGATACTTTAGGACTTTTACTCAAGTAACATTTCAGTCAGTGACTTGGACTTTTACCAAAGTCATATTTTGGAGAGGTACCTATACTTTTACTTGACTCCGAGATTTCAGTACTTTATACAACACTGCCATGGACAATAAAGACACTATAGAGACTGCAGAGACAACCAAGGAGACTAGAGAGACTACAGAAATAACCATGGACACCATAGAGAGACAGAGACAAGCATGGGGACATACACTCATAACAAAGGACCATGTACAGTAGAGAAGCACAGCACTAAAAGTCAATAAGCTGCATTTGTTTGATCAGTATGAGTAAAGGTAAGCAAAGGAGGCATAATAATCTGTTTTCACAGTCAAGCAAATTAGTCATTACGGTTTGTGTCTTCTAGGGCCAATTTGTAGGCGTATTCTCTTTTTTTTTTCTCCTTTGTAGGCGTATTCTCAATCATATAAAGTTTATTATGGAAACACCTTATGCATATATATACAGTCATCTCTGACATTAACATGAGTTACAGAGCAACCTAAGCAAAAGAGGCAGTATGTTAGAGCATCAACTTGGCAAATTGATATTTACTACAGTATAAAGATGATATTGCAGCTGGTGTTCATGCCAAGGAAACCTTTTCTAATATTTGTTACAAGACTATTATTGTTGGTTAATATTCACTTCTAACATTACTGAATGGCACCCCAGTATGTAGGATTATAATCTGCTCAACCTGGTCATATTTTACTCTACAGAACTTTAGAGCATTTATATTAAATGCAACATACAATATTCACATTTAAATTTAATGCAATTAACATCTAGAATACTGACAGGGAACACAATAATTTGGTGATAAAATAAAAGAATAGCCAGAAAACGTTGACTCTTGAAGAATTTATTGAAATAGAATAGACTAAAAAACAAACATGACTCTACTAAACTGCATCAGCTTAATGGATATTTTAATTACCACTAGCATTATATGATTCAATAAATATAAAATAACTTCTTAAACAGTATTCAGAGTAATGAAACTATATAAATGCAAAAATTCTGTAATTAATACAATACAGTTTTAAACTTTGGGCACAGGCTGCCAATATTTCGATGCTTGCGGATAAAAGTTCTGTTTTTGTGGATGTGAAGGGGGAGAAGAGATGATGACTGTGGTGTTTGTGTTCTAAGGGTCAGAGGTTTAGATCAAGCTAACATTTTTGATCAGCTTCAGCAGGGGGAGACATACAGCAAAGTACCACAGGCCGGGACACGACCCGGTACGGCCCCATGTACAGGGGACTCCGAGGTCACTCATGCTCTGCCCCCACACCACCACAACGCCCTGAAATGTACCATTTTAACAGAGCTGTATGACCCAGATGGAGGGACACACGTAGTTGCCTACATAATCAGAGGTTTATCTAAATTTGGTCACATTTCTGAGGAACCCAGAAGTTTTTTTTGGAGATTTTTCGCGGCTCTAGTGGCTCGCTCTTTAACACAGTAGGCTGACAGGAAGGGGGGTGGAAGAGGGGGAGAGACATGCGGCAAAGGACCGACCGCGGGTCAACCGCGTCGAAGACTAAGGCTTCCGTACATGGGTCGCGCTACCTGCTGCGCCAACAGCGTGCCCAACCCAGAAGTTTTGTATGACATCACAGACCACATGTGTCAAACTCATGGCCCGTGGCCCGAATCCGTCCCTCAAGAGCCAAAAAATTAATTTATGTGTCATAAAGTGACATGAAGTGTGTAGTAACAGCATCCTGCCATTAAATGTCAGTTTTCCCTCAACACATTAAGACAACTCAGAACTGTCCAAAAAGAGAAACGTAACTCACCCGAATATGAACTTTTTTTTTGCAGACAAACTGTTCAAATTGACATAAGGGTGCTAATTTTATGTTATTGTGATTTTTTCTTTACATTTTTATGTGAACTGGAATGAAATTATGAAGTCAAACGTATCATCTATACAGGTCCAACAGGCCCTTTTAATGACTCCATGATGCCAAAGTGGCCAAATATAGAAATGAGTTTGACACCCCTGTCAGAGACATAAAAGCCAACAACTGTGCCGTGTCTTTGATTTTGTTTCAGCCCTCATGTTTTTGAATGTTTTTTTTTTGTCCAAGGGGGAATTTCATATAGTATTTTGGAAAAAAAAATAAAAGAAAGAAAGAAACATAGAACCTTTGTTTGTTCTGGGAACGGTTTCATTTTATTTAAATGATGGCACACAGCATCAGCTTTTGTGGTTTTCCATTCTGCATTGTTAAATCTCGCACTCATTCCCAGAGTTTGCATCAATTTTTTTTATTAAATGTTAAAAAAACACCTGTAGCTGAGACAAAGAGTGAAGAAGGTGCTCAGAGCAGCAGCATGATTCCTGAGTAAACACTTTGTAATGTCGTGTGCAGTCCAGCTCCACCTTTGCTGGGATATTATAAAAAGACTGGTGCTCCTGTTGAGGTCTGTCATAGAGTCAACCCATAGGACCAACATGGGTACCCAAGGACTCCAGCTTACCTTATGGCTCGTCTACCTGGCGCTGCTGGTTGGCTCCCTGTCTCAGACTGGTAAATCTTTTTACATTTTACACCTTCACAATTGGAGTGAAGCTACTTGCCAGCTTAACTACTTTACTGTAACATCTAAGGAAATCCACATAAAATGGTTCAGGTTCTTGATATACAGGTAAATGTTTTGTCTGAAAATGTTTCTTTTTTTTCTACTTTTTTTTCTACTTTCTGGTCATTTTCAGGACAGGTTGAATTCACGTTTCCATAGAACCCCTTTAAATGGAAAAATACTTCAAACAGTACAACTGAAAAGAAAGTCTTGTGACACTGATTCAGTGATCCCACAGAAATCCCTGTTGATAAATGATGCACTGAGCTTTAATGATTTATCAAAATATGTGATGCAAAATACAAAAATATTGTATTCAATTAGTCTTTATTTCTTCTTTTCACCACAGTAACGATGGTCCCTTCTCTACAAACACTGAATCTGAATTCAGGTAACTACACAAATACCAACATTCTGTGGTTCAGCTCCTTATGTCATTATTTATTTATGAAGCTTTTTTCTGATGCGCTCCTTCTATAGCTAACATATCTCACCTGGGCCGAGTCTGCACAACCTGGGGCCACTTTCACTTCAAGAGCTTTGATGGCCATTTCTTCCAGCTGGCCTCCACCTGTAACCATGTGCTGGTCTCACACTGTAAGGGAAGCTATGAGAGCTTCATCATCCAGATGAGGCGTGGCCTGGTCGACAACATCCCCACCATCAGCAGCATCTCCATGAAGCTGGATGGTTCGGTGGTGGAGCTCTCTAACAGCTCGGTGATATTCAACGGCCAGATGTGAGTTTGGTCCAGAGATAGTCTGCTGGCTTTATAAAATCCTCTGTTTCATGTCATGTATGCCACAATATGAATATCTGCTGCATGTATTTGGGATATATTTGCGTTTGGGAATATTTGGGAATTTGTTTTTGACACAGTTGTGTGCATTTAAACTCATTGTTGTAAAAGCAGTTGTGATCAGTGGTCATTTCCCCTGGAAACAACTGTTTATTCCTAAAGTAGCCCAGGCTTGATTTGGAAGCATTTTTACCCAGAATGTTCCACCTGCCTTGCTTTCACAGCTTTATTACAGAATTTATTCACGTGTCATAAAGACATTTAACAGATTAACGTTTCAGGAACTGGTTTTAAGTTTAGTTTCAACAAATAAAAACTGAGTTAATTTGGAGTTAGTTCCCCCCTTGTGTCACGCCGTGCTGGAACTGGTACATCTGTCATCTAATCATGATTTATTCTCTTCTCTCAAACAGCTATTTGCACATCTGCTAAATGGTTGCTTCTCTCTCATAGTCTCACTTTTCACATATCTCCCTGTAAAATTTCAACTTCTGTTGATGTGATTTCTGTTTCTAAGTTCAATTGTAAACAATTCGAAAATTGTGTCTAAAAATCAGCCTTGTGTAAAACTTAACTGAAACTGAGTTGTCTTCTGGCACTGCCACTCTCTCTGCTGCCCCTGCATGTTAAAAACCTGCAGAGCTCATGCGGGTTGTTGTATGTAGACAAAACACAGCATGTAGCGATGGTAGTTTGGCTGAGAGCCATCAGTTTATATAGTTAAAACAAGGAAAGGATGCATGAGCATCATGGATGAGACAGGAGTGCTTGTGTGACAGTCGAACCACCTGCCTCGCCTACAGTAGAGAACTAAATTCTGTCCCCAAGAGGAAATAGTAATGATTTTGGATTCACACACAGGATTGTTCTCTGTTGGTTTTCAGGACCTGCTGTCAATTTTTCAAAATGACCTAGCAAGTTCTCCACTTAAAGAATCTTTATGTTTAAAGGGAAGAAAAAATGTTAGCTGTCAAATAAGACATTTAACAACTGTTGACAGGGGCGATTGGGGCTCTGTGTGTAGTGTAGTTGGCTGTGGGTTGAAGTCCAGCTTCCTCCTGTCACATGTTGATATGCCCCTGGGCAAGGATCCTAAACCTAAGTTGCCTTCCGATCTGCATGTCGATGTATGTCTATGTGGATGCTGGTGAGTGCGACTAAGTGAATGTGGCTATTGTGTAAAGCGCGTTGAATAGCTTCAGTCCAGAAATCCGTATTTTATTTAGCCTCAGAATGTTTCTTCAGTTTTAGCTTCTGCGCTTTGACTCATCTTAAATCCTCTCTCTTTGCTACAGGGTGTCTCTGCCACTCGTTGCATTTGGAGTGACCATCAAAAGGACCACCTCAAGCATCTTTGTTGAAGCTAACCTTGGGATTAAGGCTATTTGGAACCTGGATGACTCCTTAGATGTATGCAGGACACAGACTAACCCCTAGTTTTGTCATAATTTCCAAATGCGCTGAAGCTCGTTCCACAACATTGCACTCTTTCTTAACAAAGTTTCAAACTCTTAGAATGCCTGCAATAACACAAATGTCTCAAATGTAAAACCAACACATTAAACGGCTCTATCTGACTACATTTAGGACTAACACCTAGTGTGGGGTTAGTATGTCCACAAATGTTCAGAGGGGTTAAGGTGAAGACCGCATGTAGCTATTCTATCCTTCCCATCCCCAGATTCTGGAGGTGGTCCCTGATAAAAGCAGCTATGTGTGGGTGGGCACTAATACCCTGGAAGAGTTTGGTTCCTAAGAGCATAGATATGGAATTACTGCTGGTTGCAAATCTCGTCTTGATATTTCTGCATTGAAACAATTACCTCCAAGGATGGCAAGCATTGCCAGAGAGGATACAGCAGCTTTTACATGAGAGCAATCCCCATACTCAATTCTGTTGCTAAACACACAGATGCACTATCATTCCAAACGTGGCCTTATCTAAGGGGAAATACACGGGCTTTTCACTTGTGTGAGATACCCAGAAGTTATCCAGACGCATGGCTCCAAGAAGAGAAAAAATAATCAAAATGTACTTAATTCAGTTATGACTGAGCCCCCAGTTAGCACTGCCATTTGTAGTTATGGAGCTATGATAATTCTCTGTTATTATAACTGTTCAAACCAAACACAATTATAATTACTGTTGTTCAAGTTTTTATTTTTTAGTTTGCTCAAGTTTAAAAGGTGGCAAGCACACGTTGCCACCCTGGTTTCTGGGCTTTACACACATTTCTAAAACAAGCAGCATTATTAAAAGACTGAAATTAAATCTAATGACCTAATCTCTTCTTTTCATATGTTTTGTATCTTTACAGATCGAACTGGACAACAAATATCAGAACCAGACATGTGGACTGTGTGGCAACTTTGATGGGATGTCTAATGATTTTATGAAAGATGGTAATGCCTTTTATAATAATATCTCAATGGACGATGCAGATTTCCCTTTAGCTTCTACAAATGCTTTCCTTGGTCAGCGATTTTGTGTTCAAATTTGCCTCATGAGAATGAACCTTAAATGGGAACCAGAATTTTGACAAGGACCAGCTCTGGACAAACATAACCAGTGTCTGAGAGGAAAAAGCCTTAAGAATTGCCTAGTTTGTAGGATTATATTCCTGCGATGTGGCACACAAAGACATGTTGTGTAGTTCTACATTTGAACATTAATTCAAGAGGCAGTATGAGAAATGGACTCTTTTTCTCTTCATCTCTAAACCCACTCAGGCTTCAAAAGCATGACTCAATGCAACCTTTTCTGAGGATAACATTATGGTTGTATACTTTAGCTTTTAGTTTTTCACAGCTTCTTATATTGCTTGCTGATGACATTTAATAGACCTGTGAAATAATTTGCTTTACTCTGTTTCAAAGACATATATAGAAAATAACTGCTCTGTTGTTCTTTCAGTCAGTTATGTGGGAAAGTTAGAAACATGCCAACTCATTTTCAGAAAGCTATAATGACTATTAAATCTGTTTATGCTTGTATTTTGTCTGAATCATTTACTTTAATTTTGTCCTTTGGATGCCCCTTTCATACACACGTATTTTGGACTCTCTTTTGTTTCTTGCTTAATATTCTACAACCACACCTTTCAGTTTTCCTAAAACAAGGTGAAGGGTGTATTTACACAGCAGATGATGATGGCTGCTGAGTGATTGACTGCTGTTTTGTAGGGGCTGTCTTGTCTGTGGTTGACTACGCTGAGACCTACAAGGTGAACGGGCCCACAGAGACCTGTGTGGAGCCTGACCTCAGCCCTGTCCTGAGCTGTGGGGATAAGGTAATGGCTCACAGAACTAAGCCCACACATTATTCCTCATCAGATATCACCAACAAACTGTTCTGGAGCAAAGGTGCCAGTAGATCAGACCTCTAACGCGTAACAGGAGCAGACCTACACATTGTGTTACATCCAAACAGCACATCCAGTGTGTCAAGGAGGGCGAGCTTCCTATTAAAAGATGTTTACAGCAGCTCTCATTAATCAGAGCCGCCCTAATTAAGGTCCAGTATTTCACACCATGCCATCCCTTTTTAACACTGTCTGAATCCTATTCAGGGTATCAGCAAGAGTGCCCAGAGAAAATGTGTGTATCTTTTAACCATATAAAACAGGAGATGTTATTCAGAGTTGAGCCCTCCAGCGTTTGTATATCTGACACATAATGTCCTCGTCAGACATTAATAACAAATCTCCGTTATATAAATTCAATTCAATTCAATTCCATTTTATTTATATAGCGCCAATTCATGAAACATGTCATCTCAAGGCACTTTACAAAGTCAAATTCAATCAGATCATACAGATTGGGTCAGATTATACAGATTGGTCAAACATTTCCTATATACGGGAACCAGTTGATTGCTTCAAAGTCCCGACAATCAGCATTCACTCCTGAAGAAGCGTAGAGCTACAGGGACAGTCGTCTGCATTGTACATGGCTTTGCAGCAATCCCTCATACTGAGCAAGCATGAAGCGACAGTGGAAAGAAAAACTCCCCATTAACGGGAAGGAAGACCTCCAGCAGAACCAGGCTCAGTATGAACGGTCATCTGCCTCGACCGACTGGGGGTTAGAGAAGAGAGAGGAGAGACACAACAAGACAGACAATAAAGCACAGAAGCACATATTGATCCAGTAATCTGTTCTACATTAGATGGTAATAGTGGGTGATCTCTCTTCCCTGGATGATGTCACAGCTAACAGAACGCCAGACCAGGTGTACCTACTATGAAGAAAAAAGAGAGAGAGCAAAAAGTTAAAAGCTGAAATGACAACAGTCATTTCAATGTAATGCAAAACTGGAGAACAGTAGAAATCAGTAGAGTGAGAAAAATAGGCCCTGATGTCCTCCAGCAGCCTAAGCCTATAGAAGCATAACTATAGAGATAGCTCAGGGTAACATGAGCCACTCTAGTTATAAGCTTTGTCAAAAAGGAAAGTTTTAAGATTAGTCTTAAAAGTAGACAGGGTGTCTGCCTCACGGACCAAAACTGGGAGTTGGTTCCACAGGAGAGGAGCCTGATAACTAAAGGATCTGCCTCCCATTCTACTTTTAGAGAATCTAGGAACCACCAGCAGACCTGCAGTCTGAGAGCGAAGTGCTCTGTTAGGAACATACGGGGTAATCAGAGCTCTGATATATGATGGAGCTTGATTATTAAGGGCTTTATACGTTAGAAGAAGAATTTTAAATTATATTCTTGATTTAACAGGGAACCAATGAAGGGAAGCTAAAATTAAAGAAATATGATCCCGCTTGTTGATTTTCATCAGAACTCTTGCTGCAGCATTTTGGATCAGCTGAAGACTTTGAACTGCATTTTGTGGACTTCCTGATAATAAAGAATAGTCCAGTCTTGAAGTAACAAAGCATGGACTAGTTTTTCAGCTTCACTCCTAAACAAAATATTTCTAATTTTGGCAATATTCCAAAGGTGAAAAAGGAAACCATGGAAACCTGTTTAATATGGGATTTAGATGACATGTCTTGGTCAAAAATAACACCAAGATTTTTTACTTTATTACCAGAGGCCAATTTAATGCCACCCAGATTAAGTGATTGATTAAGAAGTTTATTTTTTAAGGACTCTAGATCAAAAATGAAACCTTCTGTCGTCAGAATTTAAAAGCAGAAAATTTAAGGTCATCCAGGTTTTGATGTCATCAAGACATGCCTGTAGTCCAAGTAATTGATTGGATTCATCAGGATTTATGGATAGATATAGCTGAGTGTCATCAGCATAACAGTGGAAATTAATCCTATGCTGTCTGATAATTTTGCCAATCAGAAGCATATATATAGTAAAGAGAATTGGTCCAAGGACTGAACCCTGTGGTACTCCACAAGTGACCCTAGAGTTTGAAGATTTATTATTGACATGAACAAACCGGAATCTGTCCGATAGATAAGAATTAAACCAGCATAATAAATCCCCATAATTGACCAGAAGCTAACGAGAACTGAGAGGGCCACAGACTGAAATTATATGCAATATTTCCCCCCCCCCCTCCCCCCAGCTGCTCTGTGAGGAGATCCTCTCCAGGGATCCATTCAGCAGCTGCCAGCACCTTCTCGATGTTGAATCATTTACTAAAGCATGCGTGGAAGACATGTGCAACTCAGAAGAAAGCACAGACTTCATCCTCTGCAAAACCATCTCAGAGTTCTCCAGACAATGTGTCCATGCAGGAGGAAGCCCCCAGCCTTGGAGGAATCAAACCTTTTGCTGTGAGTTCAACAAACCTTATTTGAAGATCGTAATCCTGAAGTCTTGTATTTTCTGGGATGCGTTGTTTTGTTTCAAGATTAGCTTCCTTGGATTGATTCGGCGGAATAAAACAAATTCTTTTTTTCGCAGACAAGCAATGTCCGTTCAACATGGAGTTTCTGGAATGTAGCAGCCCGTGCCAGGACTCCTGCTCCAACCCACAGGCCAGCCAGACCTGTGACCGTCACTGCCACGATGGCTGCAGCTGTCCTGCAGGTATTCTCGCATTCATCGGGTTTTATTTTGCTGATTTAAGGAAGCATTCGGGACGTTACTTATTGCTCAGGCACCTGTGTATCTAACACCATCTACCCTCCCTTCAGGAATGGTGTTTGATGACATTGGTAACACCGGATGCGTCACAGCTGATCAGTGCCCATGTCTTCACGGAAACGAGATCTATCATTCAGGAGAGTCCTACTCGTTCAGCTGTAAATCCTGGTAAGCTGGCAACATGTGTCACTTTGTTAGGTCAAGATATAGAAAGAAATGTAATCATAGTGTTCAAAGTCTGGATAAGCCATAAACGTGCTCTATGCCTGACTCACCTGTGTACAGGACAAGCAGAGACAGTGACTCTATATTTTGGGTGAATAATTGATTTAAAATGCATTTTTTTAAAATGCATTTCATGCTCTCATGCTAATGCTTTCAAGGTACACAGGTTACACATGCAGCTGTTGAGCTTAAAGCTAAAGTCTTATCATGGACGAGTCCAATAACACACCCCGCTAGCTGCTCACCGGCTATATCAGGGTGCAATGATGCAATAAACCGCAACTAAATGAATGCTGTTTTTTACTCTAACACCTGTCAAGTGAATAATTTAAATTGTGTTTGTGTGTTGATCACAGTGTTTGTGAGCGAGGCCACTGGATATGCACGGAGGAAAACTGCTCAGGGACCTGTTCAGTGGAGGGAGGAGCTCACGTCACTACCTTCGATGGAAAAGTCTACACCTTCCATGGAGATTGCTCCTACGTTCTGGCTAAAGTAAAGAGCTTTATGCCCCTGTATACCATATCAGTGCTTAAATTCATTTATAATGAATGTACTTACTGAGCAGTAAAATATGCATTAAATGTATAAATGAAAAAGAAAAATAGTAAAAAAATGTACTAAATAATACCTCCACCTAATTGGCCTTTTCTGTAACTAGAAGAAAAGACATAGTAGCCTTCTTTCAGCCAGCGAAGCAGCAGTGCGCAGCAGCAGGTGTGAGAGGGGCAGCATTAGCTTCTATGTTACTTACAACTGGAGAAACCTTGGGAGCAGAAACATTTCAGTGTATCTTGATACTGGTAACCAGCCCATGCTGACACCAACATGGGTCTTCTAACTGGGACGGGGGTTTGTGGTAATGTGTTGTTTCATTGTGTGTTGCAGCAGAGTGATGGCTCTTTGTACACCGTGTTGGTGGACCTGGTCAAATGTGGCCTGACGGACAGCAGGACTTGTCTCAGAGCGGTTACGCTGGCCCTGGGCAGCAATGCCGTGGTAAGCACGCAGGAACAATGCAAAAGACTTGGATCAGTTTTTCTGTGAAAACTAAATCCAAAATGGAAGAAGCTGAACAGATCTAGAGAAATATCTAAAATACGTTTAATTCTAATCAAGCTATTCCCCAATTTAGTTAAAGTCTGTTAAAACTTTGAAAGTACCAGAAAAACAAGGGGGAAAAACTGAACCAAAGACCAAATCCCTCCTGAGAGGAGTGCATCTACAGTCATAGTCAATAAATTAATTCAATTCAATTTTATATAGCACCAATTCATGAAACATGTCATCTCAAGGCACTTTCCAAAGTCAACTTCAATCAGATTATACAGATTGGGTCAAATTATACAGATTGGTCAAAGCATTTCCTCTCTAAGGGAATCCAGTAGATTGCATCAAGTCTTGACAAGCAGCATTCACTCCTCCTGAAGAAGTGTAGAGCCACAGGGAGAGTCGTCTGCATTGTCCATGGCTTTGCAGCAATCCCTCATACCGAGCAAGCATGAAGCGACAGTGATTATTGATAAATTAGAATATTATCAAAAAGTCAGTTTGTATCAGTAACCCAATTAACTAACGTAAACATGTTTTATAGATTAATTACTCACAGACTAATGTTTTAAAGCATTTATTTCAGTTAAAAACAATGATTTTTCCATACCTAAAATGGAAACATGACATTTAAGATCAGAATATAGCATCAAACCAACAAAAGAAACTCATCTTTATTACAGCAATCTGGGCTTAATGGAAATGTTTAATACTTGCTTAAAGTTTTTTTTAATCTGATTATATTCTAATTGACTGAATATGACTGTAATAATATAAATATTTTTTGACTGAATGTTTTCTTGATTACAACTGACTCGTTTTATTTATACGGCACTCTAGGCAAATGAACATTTACTGAATTTTTGAAATGACAATACTTTCACGCTTGTGTCTTTCCACAAAATACCAGGTCATCAAAATTCAAGCATCCGGGCAAGTCTACGTCAACAACATTCTTTCTCAGCTTCCATTGTTTACATGTAAGTGGACTTTAGTATCTCTGTCCATCTAACACACACACCCAGTAGCTACAGCTGTTCTGTATTCCTCTACGAGGTGGTGGGATTGTGCAGCCTTTCTAAGCTGACATTCAGTGTGTAGCCACATGATCCCAAACACATGCACACCTGTGGTCAGTTTTCTACGGTAAATAATGAAATGGAGGAAAACCAGAGCTCTCAGCCTCAACCCAGAGAGATGCTGGAGAAGGACTGAAATCAAACATCCAACTAAGCAGCAAACCCCAGGCAGTTAGCAGGCTGCTCATCACCACAACGTGCCACGGAGCTGCTCTTGGACTGAAATAGACATGTGCCTTAAATGAAACTGGTTGCTTTAATACTGGCCGTTCACTCAGTGTTGTGCTCTGACCTCTGCAGCTGAGCTGAGCGCCTTTCAGCCGTCCTCCTTCTATGTCGTAATCAGCACCAAAGTGGGCATCCAAGTGATGGTCCAGCTCTCCCCTGTGATGCAAGTGTTCGTTTCAGCTGACGTGTCTCTCAAAGGAGCCACCTCAGGTACATCTCCAAGTCAATGTATTGTATCTCAGAGCATAACTGGTACCTTAACCGGCCTCAGGTTAATGACCCTTGCATTTATCAAACGCCCATCTCTGTCCATCAATGCTCCACAGGATTGTGTGGCAATTTCAACAACATAATGAGTGACGACTTCCGAGTGATCAGTGGCCTTGTGGAGGGAACTGCTGCAGCATTTGGCAACACCTGGAAAACTAGAGTCAGCTGTCCTGACGTTGTGCCACGCTTTGGACATCCCTGCAGCCAGGACATCAGCAGAGGTACAGATAATCCTGCACATGATGTGATTCAATTCAATTCGATTCAATTTGATTCAATTCAATTCAATTCAATTTTATTTATATAGCGCCAATTCATGAAACATGTCATCTCAAGGCACTTTACAAGGTCAAAATCAATCATATTATACAGATTGGGTCAGATTATACAGATTGGTCAAAAATGTCCTATATAAGGAAACCAGTTGATTGCTTCAAAGTCCCGACAAGCAGCATTCACTCCTGGAGAAGCGTAAAGCTACAGGGAGAGTCGTCTGCATTGTCCATGGCTTTGCAGCAATCCCTCATACTGAGCAAGCATGAAGTGACAGTGGAAAGAAAAACACCCCCAATAACGGGAAGGAAAACCTCCGGCAGACCCGGGCTCAGTATGAACGGTCATCTGCCTCGACCGACTGGGGGATAGAGAAGACAGAGCAGAGACACAACAAGACAGACAATAAAGCACAGAAGCACACATTGATCCAGTAATCTGTTCTACATTAGATGGTAATAGCGGGTGAGCCGTCTTGCTTGGATGATGTCACAGATAACAGAACGCCAGACCAGGTGTACCTACTATGAAGAAAAAAGAGAGAGAACAGAAAGTTAAAAGCTGAAATGACAACAGTCATTTCAATGTAATGCAAAACTGGAGAATAGTAGAAATCAGTAGAGTGAGAGAAATAGACCCTGATGTCCTCCAGTAGCCTAAGCCTATAGCAGCATAACTATAGAGGTAGCTCAGGGTAACATGAGCCACTCTAACTATAAGCTTTGTCAAAAAGGAAAGTTTTAAGATTAGTCTTAAAAGTAGACAGGGTGTCTGCTTCACGGACCAAAACTGTGAGTTGGTTCCACAGAAGAGGAGCCTGATAGCTAAAGGATCTGCCTCCCATTCTACTTTTAGAGACTCTAGGAACAGCTTATCTGATACATGAAATGAAACTTTTGAGCAGACGGTACCATCTACAGCAGCTTTTAATATGGGCCCTATGGGCAGTTGCCCAGAGGGGTGCAGAGGGTCCAGATAAAAAAAAAACACTGATCTTTCAGTTGTGGCCTGAACAAGTTTTCACGTTTTTAATGCATGTGCAGCCTATGGGTGTTGGTGTCCTGAGTGTTTAGTCATCCGCTGCTCGTTGCTGAGAATTATGTGCTTTGTGCACCGCCCACAATCTCTGACAATTTGCTACATTTGAATTGACTGACTGGGGGACCTAATTAATCTCTCATCCAGGGGCGCCATTCACCAGAGAACCACTACTGGGTACGATTAAAGGTATATCTTTTATGATGACTACGTTTATATTATCTGTGTTTCAGAGGACTATGCGCAGTTCTGGTGTTCCAAACTGACAGATCCCCTGGGAGTGTTTGCTCCTTGCCACTCTGTCGTCAGCCCCAACTCATACAAAGATGTAGGTCTGCAAACACCAGGCACTGGCCACGTATTAACCCGTTTAAGTGTCACATATTTACCCAATGTCCGCTATTTCATTCGCCAGAACTGCATGTATGACAGCTGCAACTGTGAAAAAAGCGAGGACTGTATGTGCGCTGCCGTCTCCTCGTACGTCTACGCCTGCTCAGTAGCAGGAGTCCACGTCAGGGGCTGGAGGGAAACCGTCTGCGGTGAGCGAAACACCAGAGCACGTCGTTTTCCTTTGCAGAAACATGGCCTTCTGCGAGATTCACTGAGTGTTTTGACGGCTCTTTGGCATTTTTCTTTCAACAGGAAAATTTAGCGAATCATGCCCGACAGAGATGGTTTATGAGTACAACATGACCTCTTGTGGCCGCACGTGCCGCTCCCTCAGCCAGGCCGATTACACCTGCCAGGTAGACCTAGCCGCTGTGGATGGCTGCGGCTGTGCTGAGGGAACCTACATGAACGAAGACAGACAGTGTGTGTCCAGTGCAAGCTGCCCCTGCTATGACAAGGACATCTTTATTCCTGCTGGACAGGCTATCATCAAAGACGGAATAACATGGTAACCACTCATACATGCTCGTTCGGGATTTTCACATCCATATGAGCCTGACTTTACCAGATTACAGTTTTATCCCCAAGAGACCTTTGGTTTTAAACTGAAATTATAACCAATTCCCAGATGTTCCAGTTAGAAGTATGTTGCCCCTGATACCAGTCAAAGTTCTTTAAGATGAAGTATGCGCTGATACCAAGTCTCTGCCTGATACCTGCATTTTTACAGCTCTGATTATCAGCGTACATTATGATAATAAACGGTGTGCATATGACAATGACCTCTGTGGACCAACATAAGTTTAAAGTTCTTGCAAGCATTGAAGCATCTTAGAATCCCTAAATCGTCCATTTATTTTTCATATTTCTTGCTTTATCACCTAAAATAAAGTGAACCAGCTGCATAGGGTGACGAAAACCTACATTCTCCACCATAGAGATGGTTTCCTCACCCGGAGGGGTTTATTCACCCATTATGTTATTTTGCCTTATTACTGACCTTTGGGAACAAAATTGTCTTGCATGACCTTACTGTCTGTCTGATTTAGTTTGAAGGATTTGTTGTAGTCTTGATAAATGGTGAGAAGTTGGCCAGTGCTGTCTCCTCTCCAACCAGCAGTCAGTCTTCTAGGAACCAGCTGGTCAGTGGGTGGCAGAAGTCTCCACTGCTTCTATCACTTCTTGAATCTGATGGAGTGTTACTGGAGGGAACTAAAGGTTGGGGGGGGGGGGGGGGGGGGTCAGGGAGACCTTTCAACCTCTGTAACATGGACTGTTTCAAAATGCTTCCAAACCACAGGAATATCAGCAGCACTAGTTCACCTGTTCCATCACAGTGTTCAATCCTACTGAGATAAAACCATAACAAGTAGAGCAACAGTGGGGAGTTAAATGCAGTCAACTTTTCTGACACTAACCATTCAAAAGGTGTCTTGACTGGCAGCCTGAGCTGTTACTTGGGATCAGATCAGTAGATTTCCTCCACAAATACCACAACTATTACTCTGCCTGTCTTGTCGTCACAGTGTCTGCAAACATGGAGTCCTCAGCTGCCTGGGAGGATCCCAAATACAAAGTAGGTTTTCTCACATTTTATCTCTTTCCAACTGATGATGTTTTAGTCCATAATTTCTCGTTATAAAACAATTTCCTCTCAATCTAAATCTCCCAGCCGCCAAAACCTGCATTGCCCCCGAGGTTTATTTCGATTGCTCCACGGCGAAGCCCGGGACAACTGGGGCTGAGTGCCAGAGGAGCTGCAGCACAGTGGACATGCCTTGTGTAAGTAGAGCAAAAGATGTCTGTTTAAGAAAGCATTTGGATGCAAATCCAGCAGCCTTATGTAGTCTAACATGTTGCTTGGCTCTGGCTGGTGACAGATCAGTACAGGTTGTGCATCCGGCTGCATGTGCCCAGACGGCCTGCTATCAGACGGAGCAGGTGGCTGCATCAATGAGACGAGCTGTCCGTGTGTTCACAACGGACAGATTTACCAGCCGGGACAGACTCTGACAGTGGACTGCAACACCTGGTATGTCTGAGGCATCTCTGACTGTGGTGCTGCTCCTTGACCTCAAAACTGTAGCACAAATGTTTCTCTTTGAGCCTAGTTCTCTGCCATCACAGTTCAGCCATCATCCAACTCTCACATCTGACTTAGATATTATCGGATATCTGTATATTTCCTTGATTTAATTTGGATGTCGGGCTTGTGTGTCTCCGCAGTTCTTGTAGCGGAAGAAACTTCACTTGTACCAACAACGTGTGCAATGCAGTTTGTGGGATCTATGGAGACGGTCATTATATTACATTTGATGACAAAAGGTTTGACTTCAGTGGAGAATGCGAATATACCCTCCTCCAGGTAAAGAGGCTACGGGACAATTTTAAATTTAGGGAATTTAAAGATTTTAAACGTATTGTACAGTAAACCAGTAACAATGTATTTAAATCACAAGAAGCATACCTCTAGAGAGGATATCCTGTAATTAGATCAATTGCATTGTCTTCCTCAGGATTATTGCAGCCCTGGTCAGGGGAATGGGAGCTTCAGTATTATCACTGAGAATGTTCCATGTGGAACCACAGGAACCACCTGTTCCAAGACCATCAAGATATTTCTGGAGGTAAACACACAACACCTATACCGTATATATACTGCATGTAATCTAGTTCTAAAAACCTTCCAAATGGTGTGAAAGGAGATTCTGACACGTAAGAAAAAACACAACAACCTAACAATATTCTAACAAATATTTAAAATCCTGATACAATAATACTACTTATAGATACACTCAGGGACGTGCAGAGACCGTTGGAGGGGCAGGTGCTCAAAGTTAAAAGAGGGCACATGGGCCACGGATTTAAAACACGATACAGAAACATACCTTGCTATACATCCGGCTGAAATGTACCAACCTATACTATGAAGAATGTAACATGGAATCAAGGGTGTAGGTTTAATTTAAACTTCAACCCTAGGGACACTTCATTGGTCTGACATCATTGGTCCTACGCAGTATGCATGCTCCTATTTCTTTATGCTTGACTTGAGCGTCAGGGCGCGTTTCTTCTGTCTAAAGAAAAAAGCAGTATTTCTTGCTACATTTATACAAATTTTATAAGCACGACACACACCAGATGCTTTTTGTTAATCTGGTGGCCTAGTGGTTAGAGCATTGAGCTTGGGTCCCAGAGGTTCTGAGTTCAACTCCCACAGACTACCACTCTGGGTCCCTGAGCAAGACCCTTAACCCCCCATTGCTCCCCTGGCACCGCACAGGTAACCTGATTCACGCCAGATGTACGTGAGTTCACTCACATATGTGAGTGAAGCTACGCGGAGCGACATACATCTGCCGTGAGTCAGGTTACCGCACAGTGGCAGCCCAGTGCTCCCCCAGGGGATGGGTAAAGATGCATAAGTGAATTTCTCCATTGTGAGATCAATAAAGTTCAATTATTATTATAAATTATAAAGCAGCTTCCGATCTGATGAACGTTGAATTGGGGCTTTTTTCCCACTTTGAAAAAGTTTGCATTTGAACTTACCAGCAACAGAGACAGATGGTAAAAACTTATCAATTAAACCAAATATATTCAAAATATGTCTGTTATCTAGATATATCCTCTATTTTCTTTTGAAGATATGGAAATGTGGAGAGATCAACCCCACCCTTTTTTTTTTTAATCTAAGATACTCTGTCTGCATCATAAAACAGCAAAATTATACATTCAAGGGACTGCAAATACATGTACTGTATTTACTCTGCACTGGAAGTAGAAGCGTCACTGACACTGACAGCATTTCAAATACTAAATTCAAACTTCAACAAATGTACAACTGGGTTGTAGATGTTCTCCTTAGCCCATTTTATGTAATTTATCTTAACATTCCAAACACATTTCTTACATCATATATCTGAAGTGTAGACAACAGCTTCTCCTTACATACATCCTCTGAGACAACTAATTATTTCCCTAACAATAGTGAGATTTCAATGTTTAAATGTGCAGTAAACCTTTATACATAAGGAGCATGGAGGACCCAATACAGTACTTTGAGTAAGATTAGTGACACTAAAACTGATCTGTTACATGAGTGGTTGTCCATTTCATCACTCAAATGAGAACAACATACTATTGGTATATACTAGTAAGACTATTAAAGAACAGCAGATTAAACGTTAAGATATGTTAAGGCCTATATTAAATACATTTTACGACAACATCAACAGATTAAATCATTTTTACTTTTTTGGTGTACCAAATTACCCTCGTAATGAAGTAATATTTTTTGGGCTAAGCCCCTGATGATAAGAATGTCTAGCTCTGACCCTGGTTTGTATTAATTTACTAATGGACAGTGTGGAAAGCTTTGTACGATAATTATTTGTCGTAATTCTAATTCTAGAAGTAAAAATAGAGAAATAAATAGCACTATCATTTTGTGAAATCCTAATTATGCTATTATAAATAAGCAAAAGTCTAAACAAAATATAGCAGTTGTTTAGGCAGCATATAGTCTTGTTGTGTTGTATATCATGTAAAAGAAATATCACCTGCTATTTATACCTTAACTGCATCAAAGGGTCAACAAAAAATGAAAGCAATAATGACAACGAAATATTGGTAAAAGGGAAACCCTCACCTTTTCTTTTTCAGGCAGCTGTGGCTAAGAATCTGAATTTTTAATAGTCTAAGCTTACAGTCTTTGCTTTTCCATCTTTCCAGCAGTCTTCAGAACTCCTGCCTGGCACAGAATATTTAGTTTTAGAAAACAGATTAGGTTTCTGTTGATAAATGCATTCTACTTCAGAATTAGATGCTATTTTGAGATGCTAATGTTGGTTACTTACAAGTTCCATAAATCAAAACTCTCCCGCCTGCTTCTTTACAGAACTGCACTCAGCAGCTTTCACCTATTTTACTGCAGATAATATTTAGTTTCTTAAATGGGACTAGTTTCGTAGCCTAGTATTGATTGTGGTAACCGGCCGCGGTATCCCTGTATGAATCAAAACTGAAATCTCCGCTCCAAGCAAGCACCCACACAGACACACTAGAAAACAGCCAATCAGAAAGAGTGAAGGCGGGATTTAAAGCAGTATAACCAATGACAGTGGAGTTAAACAGCACAGAGCACAGTCAAGTGTGCTGCAGATTTAAAGGGGCAGGACAGACCAGGCAGCGCGAGGCAGCGGAGAAGGGAGCTGCGAGAGGAAAAGTAGGGCAGAGTGAGGGCACGTTATGTGGATCATGTAACCAGCCAGGGTAGATCTAAATTATTATTATTTTGGACATGCATCATGCACACACACACACCAACAAACACACACACATAAATAATAATAAATAAATAAATAAATTAAAAAAAAAAAAAAAAAAAAAAAAAAACACTGACAAAAGGGCACTTTGGGCACCAGGGGGCAAAGGGGCAGGTGCTCAAGCCCCCTCCGCCCCCCCCTCTGCACGTCCCTGGATACACTGCTGCCTGTTATAGTCCTAATATTTCATAAAAACACATTTTATTGATCATTTATCTAGATACATTGCAACATATAGGGATCTGGAAAGAACATAAAACATAATATGTGTAACAATAACAATTTGATGTCTTAAAATGACTTTATGTCTTTTTTTTTCTAAAAGAAATGACTATTAACTTGGAAGCCTTTCAATAATCCAGAATGGAAAAAGCAGATTAAGATTCTGTTAAATAAATTTAGTGAGATGTATTTTTTGTTATGTAATGGTAAAATAATATCTGAAAGGATGATGTTAGCTGATTAAATAGGTCA
The DNA here is from genome assembly GCA_037039145.1 of Fundulus diaphanus. Lineage (NCBI taxonomy): Eukaryota > Metazoa > Chordata > Actinopteri > Cyprinodontiformes > Fundulidae > Fundulus > Fundulus diaphanus. Next base: position 53,312,398 of record CM073122.1, read on the forward strand.
TCTAGCCCTGTAGTGAGCCCAGAGTGGGCTATTTATTTTACCCACACCTAAGGCCGCTTGTATCTTTAGCAGATACAAGCTAAAGACAATTTTGGTCACTTTGAAATGATTATGGTTCATAGAAATGTAAACATTGGAAAATTAACAATGCAACTTTTTCATAGTTTAGGAACAGTAACTTTTTAGAAAGAGGATAAAAGACTGGGTTGGGAGTCAAGCTGATGAGTCTAACTATGTTGGTTCCTGAGTGATGGTGGGATGGAACGGAAGATGAATTGGGGCTTCGTCTGCAGTAATGCAGGCACTGCTTTTGATCCGTTGCAGGGAAGAAAAAGTTGAGCCAAAAAGCAAAGCTCTAGATTTATTGGTTGTCGTCCACCTATGCTCCAACTCTCACCTCTGATCTTAAGGTATGGATCCCAGCGGCCAAAATGAGCTCTGTTACCTGTGGGAGCTTAAACACCCTGGAGGGACTTTATATCCCATCTGGTCTGGGAACTCCTTGGGTTTGCCCAGAATGAGTTGGAGGATGTCGCTGGGGAGAGGGATGTCTGGGGTTTTCCTCCTGGTCCTGTTGCCGCAGAGACCTGATCTAGGATAGGTGGTAGACGATGGATTAATGGATGGATGATAAAAGATGATAATGCAATTTTAAAAATATTAACTGGTTCTTGCTTGGATAATTTATTCTCTGGTCCTAAACTAGATTACTTGAGCTAACTATTAAAGTCCTAGACCGATACTTAAGTTAACCCTTATGTTCCCATAAAGTGTATGAATGGTCCTGGGTCATATATTTCCGCAGAGAGGAGAAAAACACCAGACAAAAGGTTTTTCTCATTTATTAAAACAGGTAACAAGGTTTTTATCACAGGACATCATTCCTGTCGCTCCATTGGAGGCTGTCTCTGAGACTATTTAACTCTCTGTTGTCACAAAGCAACAAGCTTACCGGATCTGCTCAGCAACTGTGTCAAATTTGATATATTTCGGAAATTTTAAAATGGTGTTTTCAGATAGTGTCAAAAATCAGTAATATAAAGTGTCCCCATTTTGCTCAATGGTTGCTTTGCAATAAGAAATCTTGGTGCTTCCACCCACCACACGTCACAGTGTATGTCATTGTTTGTGAGAACATAAACACATAATAAGGTAATTTTTTTGAACCTTAAAAAGATCAAGATTAAATCTGATTTGAAACAAAATGCGTCCTTTTGTAGCACTGTCGCACCTGGGTGTTGACGCAGACAATTTTTCATGCATGTGTTCTTTTATAAGAATAATGTTCAGGTGCAGAATAGAATATATATACAGCGGGAAACACGGACACAGGCTATAAGGTGTGATATAGTGAGTTACAGGTGGAAGGTGGAGAAAACTCTCAGGGTGTTTATAAAGAAAAGCACCAACCTCTTTTTAAACCCACTTAAAGCCATGGGCAACGTACTGCTAACACATAAGCTGAGCTAGGAGTTGGTCCTGTAAACGGTGGGTTGCTGGTTCAAACATCCCTTCTCCTGGTGGCGGTGATTGTCTGGCAACCATGCAGTCAGTCTGCCCCAGGGCCGATGTGGCTACAATGCAGCTCTCCATCCGTCAGCCTGTGAATGTGTGAATGACTAAATGTCATTCACACATTCACAGGCCATTTACGATTAAAGTATTTAACATTTTTGTTTGCTTTTTTTAATCCTGTTGTGTACAGGATAATGAATTCCATCTTAAAGATGACAGTTTCCACGTGATAAAAGGCAACACCAAGGTGCTCCCTGCTTCAGTACAAAAAATGGGTATTTACCTGGTGGTGACTGTCCAGTCAGGGCTTGTAGTCATGTGGGACCAGAAGACCAGCCTTTTCATTTCCCTCAGCCCACAGTTCCAGGTAAAAGATCACGAGTTTCAGCTTCCATAAGCTACATCTATAAGCTTTATTTCAGTTGACTTCAGACTGGCCTAATGTTAGAACACACTATTAGAAGACTGAAAGACGCATAAATGCATCTAGTTTAGTTAAGATTATTCCATTTATTCGTTTTTTGTATTTTTGCCCACCTCCGATTAATCCTGAATAATTTCCAGAAATTGCCTTTTCGTATCAGATTTAGGATTGTTCTGGGTTTTTTTCCTTCCTGCTAGGGTCAAGTCTGTGGTCTCTGTGGGAACTACGATGGCAACAGTAAAAATGATTTCACCACACGTTCTCAAGAGACAGTGACAGATGTTTTAGAGTTTGGGAACAGCTGGAAAGTGTCATCTAGCTGCTCCAATGCCCAGCTTGTCAGTGATCCATGTGCCTCCAACCGCTACCGGGCAGCTTGGTCTCAGAAGCAGTGCAGCATCATAACCAGTACCACCTTCCAGAGCTGCCATGCAAAGGTAACCTACATACAGCAGGGAGAATATTTATAATGTGTATGCAGGTTTTTCTGTGAATTGGTCTTTCTTGAATTTTTTTCAATATATGTAGTATTAGAGTATGTCTTACATGGTTATAATGGGAATGAGAACTACTGAATATAATTACTTTGTGTTTAAGGTTGATCCTGGTCCATACTATGATTCTTGCGTGAGAGACTCCTGCGCTTGTGACACTGGCGGTGATTGTGAGTGTTTCTGCACTGCTGTGGCCGCCTATGCCAAAGCTTGCAACTCGGCTGGGGCCTGCATCAGGTGGAGATCTCCAAAACTGTGCCGTAAGTTTGTCCATCGCCAGTGCTGCGATGATGTTGGGACAGTTTTAGAAGCTATAAGAGAAGAATGAAAATTTGAATTTGTTTAGTTTTGTTTTTACAAAGCATCAATACAATACATTAGTAACTTTGAAATGCTTGACAAATACAAATACTAAAAATCTTAAACACACAAATTAATTAGATACATTTTTCAATCTAACTGAATCTTCTTTTCATTCAAATTCAAAATATACATATTTATATATTTATATATATATGTATATACTCAGTGTAATGTAATGTGCCTTGTTATTTCACGTAAATGTGAATTTTAAACCAATGCCTAATCCTTGCTTATTTTGTCTTTCTAGCTATTTTCTGTGACTATTATAACTCACCCGGTGGCTGTGAATGGCATTACAAACCCTGTGGAGCTGACTGTATGAAGACATGTAGAAATCCATCAGGAAACTGTTCCAAGCTCGTCAGCAATTTGGAAGGTATGCATTTTTTCAGCAAATCTTGTAACACAATGATAAATGATCAGTTATATGATATTTTTTCTCAGCGAAAAGGCAAATGTTAATCAGTTATGTTCTATAAAGCTTATACATTTCATAAGATCAGGTGTTCAAGCTGCCAGTGGTGCTGAGTGTTTACAAAAGAGAAAATTAATGACATTTCTGCACCATCCTGCCTCTCCAGTTCTTATTAGACCTTCACCAACTGTGTTTTGAAAGAGCCAAGCTGTCTTTCACTCGAATAGAAATTACAATATTATTAAATGTAGTAAAATCTTAAACCTGTTATTTCTGTCGGTAACAGTTGTCTTTAACTTGCCTACTTACTTTAGAGAATCTTCACAAAAAAGGCTATTGTTTCATTTCATTTTCGTTTGAGACTTTCTCTGAAAGTCTAGCAGAAGGTTTTTGATTCTGTACCTGAGGTTGTGGGTGCACAAGGCACAGTTGCATTATTGGATTATCCTCAGGATTCACACAGAACAGCGCTCCTGTCCTTGACTTCATCATCATTTTTTCAAGGTGTAAAGATGGTCAAATATAATAGATGCATGCTGTCATGGGAAAGAGAAAGTACACTTACTTTATATTATATGATTATGTATCAGGACATAATTAAAAATTAATTAACTAATTAAATTTAAACTTTGAAACATGAATACAATGTAAGGACTCCAGAGTATGCCTTTTTTACGATCACATACCAAAGGCATGCCGGTTTGATGGGGATGGGGGATCATAATAATAATAAAAATAATAATTGAACTTTATTGATCTCACAATGGAGAAATTCACTTCTGTATCTTAACCCATCCCCTTGGGGAGCAGTGGGCTGCCACTGTGCGGCGCCTGGGGAGCAATCGGGGGTTAAGGGTCTTGCTCAGGGACCCAGAGTGCAGGCTGTGGGGATCGAACCGGGTACTTGCAACCTACTCAGAGCGCAAGCGCGCTGCTCTAACCACTAGGCCACCACTCCCCACTGCCCCACTCTCCACATATGAATGAAGGATTCAGCAAAATATCTACCTCTGGATTCCAGAGTTGGCTCATTGGTCTACATCATATTTGTACCACAACCTGATTTCCCCACAACATAATATATAATTAATAATAAAAAAATCAGTAGGTGTCAAAGATGTATATGCCATGCAGATAATGGTTAGTAAAATTTTATAGATTTTTTTCAGCATAACAGAAGTTACCTGTTTTTTAACAATATTCAATGCATTGAAACATTATGAGAAGAAAAATGCTCTCCTCACTTTTACTCCTTAATTGCCATTTCATTCTCTATTAATTAATATGTTGTTGTTGTTGTATTACATAGGGTGCTATCCACAGTGTCCTCAAACCAAGCCATTTTTTGATGATGGCACAATGAAATGTGTTGCATGGGACCAGTGTGGATGCTATGATGACAGAGGCACCCATTACAGCGTTGGGGAGCAGGTTCCATCCAGCAACTGTTACACTTGGTACGTCTCTTATAGGGATCACCATTTTATTATCTTATGAGCCTAACTGGTGCAATAAAGCACTAATAACTTGATTATGATGTGTCTGGTCTGACTCATTAAGAATTGTCTTAGTATATAGACTCGCATTACATGACTTTGTGTGTATGTTTATTATGAGCTATGTTCCATTAAAGTCAAAAATTAACATTGTGTTCTAATTTTTTTAAGCTCCTGTACATTATCTGGGATAATATGTACCTACAGTGTTAATTGTGAGTATATATCATCAATGATAGTAATCAGCATACCTGATATATGTTTACATTATAAAGGCTGTTTTGTCTGAATAAATATTTAACTTGCAGTCTGTACCTGCACAATAAATGGAAAAATTTACAACTATGGTGCCACCATCTACAACACTTCGGATGGTCTGGGAAACTGCATGACAGCTGAGTGTGCAGCCAATGGGACGGTAACAAGAAAAATCTCCCAATGCATTAGTACCACAACTGTTGGGCCTGCCACATCTCCATTTACATTTAGCACAGCTCTGACACCTACAACAGGTATAAGTCAATAATGGTTATGACATGAAAACTTGCATCAAATATTTTCTAATGTATATTGATATTTTTTTAAGCTGTTACAAAGACTTCAACATTGATCATCACATCCAGTACAAAGGGAGCAACAAGTAAACCAACAGAGGAAACAACAAATAAAGCAACATATATCACTACAACAATGTTAGGAAACAAAACTACAGAGGGCCCAATCATAACTTCTAAGATACATACAACTGAATTTGTAGAAACCACTGTCTCAAAAACAACTACAAAAAGCAGCGAAGGAACAACTATATCATCAAAGCCCTCCCTTTCTACAACAACTACACAAGGCCCTTTCAGCATCTCCCAGAGAGCTACAACTATGTTTGTTGAAACATCTGGCTCAGAAGCAACAACTGTAAACATTGGCTCAACAAAACCCTCAAAAGTTGTCACAACAGGCCCAGTGACTGGCTCCATTACAGAAGTTGTTGAAACCACAACTGCAGTACCTGGAGTCATGACAAGTGAAGCAGCAGTTGTAACATCTAAACCATCCATTGTTACCAAAACCACAACAACACCAGCCAGATCCACTGGAGGAATTACAACAAACGCTTCTGGAACTACAACATCCGAAGGTCAAGAAACAACTGTAAGTACAAGAAAACCTGTTGAAGCAACCACTGGTCAGCTGACATCCTCCACCACAGCAGTTCTTGAAACCACAACTTCAGTGCCTGGGGCAACTACAAAAAGCAGCGAAGGAACAACTATATCATCAAAGCCCTCCCTTTCTACAACAACTACACAAGGCCCTTTCAGCATCTCCCAGAGAGCTACAACTAGGTTTGTTGAAACAACTGGCTCGGAAGCAACAACTGTAAACATTGGCTCAACAAAACCCTCAAAAGTTGTCACAACAGGCCCAGTGACTGGCTCCATTACAGAAGTTTTTGAAACCACAACCGCAGTACCTGGAGTCATGACAAGTGAAGCAGCAGTTGTAACATCTAAACCATCCATTGTTACCAAAACCACAACAACACCAGCCAGATCCACTGGAGGAATTACAACAAACGCTTCTGGAACTACAACATCCGAAGGTCAAGAAACAACTGTAAGTACAAGACAGCCTGTTGAAGCAACCACTGGTCAACTAACATCCTTCACCACAGCAGTTCTTGAAACCACAACTACAGTGCCTGGGGCAACTACAAAAAGCAGCGAAGGAACAACTATATCATCAAAGCCCTCCCTTTCTACAACCACTACACAAGGCCCTTTCAGCATCTCCCAGAGAGCTACAACTAATTTTATTGAAACAACTGGCTCGGAAGGAACAACTGTAAACATTGGCTCAACAAAACCCTCAAAAGTTGTCACAACAGGCCCAGTGACTGGCTCCATTACAGAAGTTGTTGAAACCACAACTGCAGTACCTGGAGTCATGACAAGTGAAGCAGCAGTTGTAACATCTAAACCATCCATTGTTACCAAAACCACAACAACACCAGCCAGAACCACTGGAGGAATTACAACAAACGCTTCTGGAACTACAACATCCGAAGGTCAAGAAACAACTGTAAGTACAAGACAGCCTGTTGAAGCAACCACTGGTCAACTAACATCCTTCACCACAGCAGTTCTTGAAACCACAACTACAGTGCCTGGGGCAACTACAAAAAGCAGCGAAGGAACAACTATATCATCAAAGCCCTCCCTTTCTACAACAACTACACCAGGCCCTTTCAGCATCTCCCAGAGAGCTACAACTATGTTTGTTGAAACAACTGGCTCAGAAGCAACAACTGTAAACATTGGCTCAACAAAACCCTCAAAAGTTGTCACAACAGGCCCAGTGACTGGCTCCATTACAGAAGTTGTTGAAACCACAACTGCAGTACCTGGAGTCATGACAAGTGAAGCAGCAGTTGTAACATCTAAACCATCCATTGTTACCAAAACAACAACAACACCAGCCAGATCCACTGGAGGAATTACAACAAACGCTTCTGGAACTACAACATCCGAAGGTCAAGAAACAACTGTAAGTACAAGAAAACCTGTTGAAGCAACCACTGGTCAGCTGACATCCTCCACCACAGCAGTTCTTGAAACCACAACTTCAGTGCCTGGGGCAACTACAAAAAGCAGCGAAGGAACAACTATATCATCAAAGCCCTCCCTTTCTACAACAACTACACAAGGCCCTTTCAGCATCTCCCAGAGAGCTACAACTAGGTTTGTTGAAACAACTGGCTCAGAAGCAACAACTGTAAACATTGGCTCAACAAAACCCTCAAAAGTTGTCACAACAGGCCCAGTGACTGGCTCCATTACAGAAGTTTTTGAAACCACAACCGCAGTACCTGGAGTCATGACAAGTGAAGCAGCAGTTGTAACATCTAAACCATCCATTGTTACCAAAACAACAACAACACCAGCCAGATCCACTGGAGGAATTACAACAAACGCTTCTGGAACTACAACATCCGAAGGTCAAGAAACAACTGTAAGTACAAGAAAACCTGTTGAAGCAACCACTGGTCAGCTGACATCCTCCACCACAGCAGTTCTTGAAACCACAACTTCAGTGCCTGGGGCAACTACAAAAAGCAGCGAAGGAACAACTATATCATCAAAGCCCTCCCTTTCTACAACAACTACACAAGGCCCTTTCAGCATCTCCCAGAGAGCTACAACTAGGTTTGTTGAAACAACTGGCTCAGAAGCAACAACTGTAAACATTGGCTCAACAAAACCCTCAAAAGTTGTCACAACAGGCCCAGTGACTGGCTCCATTACAGAAGTTTTTGAAACCACAACCGCAGTACCTGGAGTCATGACAAGTGAAGCAGCAGTTGTAACATCTAAACCATCCATTGTTACCAAAACCACAACAACACCAGCCAGATCCACTGGAGGAATTACAACAAACGCTTCTGGAACTACAACATCCGAAGGTCAAGAAACAACTGTAAGTACAAGACAGCCTGTTGAAGCAACCACTGGTCAACTAACATCCTTCACCACAGCAGTTCTTGAAACCACAACTACAGTGCCTGGGGCAACTACAAAAAGCAGCGAAGGAACAACTATATCATCAAAGCCCTCCCTTTCTACAACAACTACACCAGGCCCTTTCAGCATCTCCCAGAGAGCTACAACTATGTTTGTTGAAACAACTGGCTCAGAAGCAACAACTGTAAACATTGGCTCAACAAAACCCTCAAAAGTTGTCACAACAGGCCCAGTGACTGGCTCCATTACAGAAGTTGTTGAAACCACAACTGCAGTACCTGGAGTCATGACAAGTGAAGCAGCAGTTGTAACATCTAAACCATCCATTGTTACCAAAACCACAACAACACCAGCCAGATCCACTGGAGGAATTACAACAAACGCTTCTGGAACTACAACATCCGAAGGTCAAGAAACAACTGTAAGTACAAGAAAACCTGTTGAAGCAACCACTGGTCAGCTGACATCCTCCACCACAGCAGTTCTTGAAACCACAACTTCAGTGCCTGGGGCAACTACAAAAAGCAGCGAAGGAACAACTATATCATCAAAGCCCTCCCTTTCTACAACAACTACACAAGGCCCTTTCAGCATCTCCCAGAGAGCTACAACTAGGTTTGTTGAAACAACTGGCTCGGAAGCAACAACTGTAAACATTGGCTCAACAAAACCCTCAAAAGTTGTCACAACAGGCCCAGTGACTGGCTCCATTACAGAAGTTTTTGAAACCACAACCGCAGTACCTGGAGTCATGACAAGTGAAGCAGCAGTTGTAACATCTAAACCATCCATTGTTACCAAAACCACAACAACACCAGCCAGATCCACTGGAGGAATTACAACAAACGCTTCTGGAACTACAACATCCGAAGGTCAAGAAACAACTGTAAGTACAAGACAGCCTGTTGAAGCAACCACTGGTCAACTAACATCCTTCACCACAGCAGTTCTTGAAACCACAACTACAGTGCCTGGGGCAACTACAAAAAGCAGCGAAGGAACAACTATATCATCAAAGCCCTCCCTTTCTACAACCACTACACAAGGCCCTTTCAGCATCTCCCAGAGAGCTACAACTAATTTTATTGAAACAACTGGCTCGGAAGGAACAACTGTAAACATTGGCTCAACAAAACCCTCAAAAGTTGTCACAACAGGCCCAGTGACTGGCTCCATTACAGAAGTTGTTGAAACCACAACTGCAGTACCTGGAGTCATGACAAGTGAAGCAGCAGTTGTAACATCTAAACCATCCATTGTTACCAAAACCACAACAACACCAGCCAGAACCACTGGAGGAATTACAACAAACGCTTCTGGAACTACAACATCCGAAGGTCAAGAAACAACTGTAAGTACAAGACAGCCTGTTGAAGCAACCACTGGTCAACTAACATCCTTCACCACAGCAGTTCTTGAAACCACAACTACAGTGCCTGGGGCAACTACAAAAAGCAGCGAAGGAACAACTATATCATCAAAGCCCTCCCTTTCTACAACAACTACACCAGGCCCTTTCAGCATCTCCCAGAGAGCTACAACTATGTTTGTTGAAACAACTGGCTCAGAAGCAACAACTGTAAACATTGGCTCAACAAAACCCTCAAAAGTTGTCACAACAGGCCCAGTGACTGGCTCCATTACAGAAGTTGTTGAAACCACAACTGCAGTACCTGGAGTCATGACAAGTGAAGCAGCAGTTGTAACATCTAAACCATCCATTGTTACCAAAACAACAACAACACCAGCCAGATCCACTGGAGGAATTACAACAAACGCTTCTGGAACTACAACATCCGAAGGTCAAGAAACAACTGTAAGTACAAGAAAACCTGTTGAAGCAACCACTGGTCAGCTGACATCCTCCACCACAGCAGTTCTTGAAACCACAACTTCAGTGCCTGGGGCAACTACAAAAAGCAGCGAAGGAACAACTATATCATCAAAGCCCTCCCTTTCTACAACAACTACACAAGGCCCTTTCAGCATCTCCCAGAGAGCTACAACTAGGTTTGTTGAAACAACTGGCTCAGAAGCAACAACTGTAAACATTGGCTCAACAAAACCCTCAAAAGTTGTCACAACAGGCCCAGTGACTGGCTCCATTACAGAAGTTGTTGAAACCACAACTGCAGTACCTGGAGTCATGACAAGTGAAGCAGCAGTTGTAACATCTAAACCATCCATTGTTACCAAAACAACAACAACACCAGCCAGATCCACTGGAGGAATTACAACAAACGCTTCTGGAACTACAACATCCGAAGGTCAAGAAACAACTGTAAGTACAAGAAAACCTGTTGAAGCAACCACTGGTCAGCTGACATCCTCCACCACAGCAGTTCTTGAAACCACAACTTCAGTGCCTGGGGCAACTACAAAAAGCAGCGAAGGAACAACTATATCATCAAAGCCCTCCCTTTCTACAACAACTACACAAGGCCCTTTCAGCATCTCCCAGAGAGCTACAACTAGGTTTGTTGAAACAACTGGCTCAGAAGCAACAACTGTAAACATTGGCTCAACAAAACCCTCAAAAGTTGTCACAACAGGCCCAGTGACTGGCTCCATTACAGAAGTTGTTGAAACCACAACTGCAGTACCTGGAGTCATGACAAGTGAAGCAGCAGTTGTAACATCTAAACCATCCATTGTTACCAAAACAACAACAACACCAGCCAGATCCACTGGAGGAATTACAACAAACGCTTCTGGAACTACAACATCCGAAGGTCAAGAAACAACTGTAAGTACAAGAAAACCTGTTGAAGCAACCACTGGTCAGCTGACATCCTCCACCACAGCAGTTCTTGAAACCACAACTTCAGTGCCTGGGGCAACTACAAAAAGCAGCGAAGGAACAACTATATCATCAAAGCCCTCCCTTTCTACAACAACTACACAAGGCCCTTTCAGCATCTCCCAGAGAGCTACAACTAGGTTTGTTGAAACAACTGGCTCAGAAGCAACAACTGTAAACATTGGCTCAACAAAACCCTCAAAAGTTGTCACAACAGGCCCAGTGACTGGCTCCATTACAGAAGTTGTTGAAACCACAACTGCAGTACCTGGAGTCATGACAAGTGAAGCAGCAGTTGTAACATCTAAACCATCCATTGTTACCAAAACAACAACAACACCAGCCAGATCCACTGGAGGAATTACAACAAACGCTTCTGGAACTACAACATCCGAAGGTCAAGAAACAACTGTAAGTACAAGAAAACCTGTTGAAGCAACCACTGGTCAGCTGACATCCTCCACCACAGCAGTTCTTGAAACCACAACTTCAGTGCCTGGGGCAACTACAAAAAGCAGCGAAGGAACAACTATATCATCAAAGCCCTCCCTTTCTACAACAACTACACAAGGCCCTTTCAGCATCTCCCAGAGAGCTACAACTAGGTTTGTTGAAACAACTGGCTCAGAAGCAACAACTGTAAACATTGGCTCAACAAATCCCTCAAAAGTTGTCACAACAGGCCCAGTGACTGGCTCCATTACAGAAGTTTTTGAAACCACAACCGCAGTACCTGGAGTCATGACAAGTGAAGCAGCAGTTGTAACATCTAAACCATCCATTGTTACCAAAACCACAACAACACCAGCCAGATCCACTGGAGGAATTACAACAAACGCTTCTGGAACTACAACATCCGAAGGTCAAGAAACAACTGTAAGTACAAGACAGCCTGTTGAAGCAACCACTGGTCAACTAACATCCTTCACCACAGCAGTTCTTGAAACCACAACTACAGTGCCTGGGGCAACTACAAAAAGCAGCGAAGGAACAACTATATCATCAAAGCCCTCCCTTTCTACAACAACTACACCAGGCCCTTTCAGCATCTCCCAGAGAGCTACAACTATGTTTGTTGAAACAACTGGCTCAGAAGCAACAACTGTAAACATTGGCTCAACAAAACCCTCAAAAGTTGTCACAACAGGCCCAGTGACTGGCTCCATTACAGAAGTTGTTGAAACCACAACTGCAGTACCTGGAGTCATAACAAGTGAAGCAGCAGTTGTAACATCTAAACCATCCATTGTTACCAAAACAACAACAACACCAGCCAGATCCACTGGAGGAATTACAACAAACGCTTCTGGAACTACAACATCCGAAGGTCAAGAAACAACTGTAAGTACAAGAAAACCTGTTGAAGCAACCACTGGTCAGCTGACATCCTCCACCACATCAGTTCTTGAAACCACAACTTCAGTGCCTGGGGCAACTACAAAAAGCAGCGAAGGAACAACTATATCATCAAAGCCCTCCCTTTCTACAACAACTACACAAGGCCCTTTCAGCATCTCCCAGAGAGCTACAACTAGGTTTGTTGAAACAACTGGCTCAGAAGCAACAACTGTAAACATTGGCTCAACAAAACCCTCAAAAGTTGTCACAACAGGCCCAGTGACTGGCTCCATTACAGAAGTTGTTGAAACCACAACTGCAGTACCTGGAGTCATGACAAGTGAAGCAGCAGTTGTAACATCTAAACCATCCATTGTTACCAAAACAACAACAACACCAGCCAGATCCACTGGAGGAATTACAACAAACGCTTCTGGAACTACAACATCCGAAGGTCAAGAAACAACTGTAAGTACAAGAAAACCTGTTGAAGCAACCACTGGTCAGCTGACATCCTCCACCACAGCAGTTCTTGAAACCACAACTTCAGTGCCTGGGGCAACTACAAAAAGCAGCGAAGGAACAACTATATCATCAAAGCCCTCCCTTTCTACAACAACTACACAAGGCCCTTTCAGCATCTCCCAGAGAGCTACAACTAGGTTTGTTGAAACAACTGGCTCAGAAGCAACAACTGTAAACATTGGCTCAACAAAACCCTCAAAAGTTGTCACAACAGGCCCAGTGACTGGCTCCATTACAGAAGTTGTTGAAACCACAACTGCAGTACCTGGAGTCATGACAAGTGAAGCAGCAGTTGTAACATCTAAACCATCCATTGTTACCAAAACAACAACAACACCAGCCAGATCCACTGGAGGAATTACAACAAACGCTTCTGGAACTACAACATCCGAAGGTCAAGAAACAACTGTAAGTACAAGAAAACCTGTTGAAGCAACCACTGGTCAGCTGACATCCTCCACCACAGCAGTTCTTGAAACCACAACTTCAGTGCCTGGGGCAACTACAAAAAGCAGCGAAGGAACAACTATATCATCAAAGCCCTCCCTTTCTACAACAACTACACAAGGCCCTTTCAGCATCTCCCAGAGAGCTACAACTAGGTTTGTTGAAACAACTGGCTCAGAAGCAACAACTGTAAACATTGGCTCAACAAAACCCTCAAAAGTTGTCACAACAGGCCCAGTGACTGGCTCCATTACAGAAGTTTTTGAAACCACAACCGCAGTACCTGGAGTCATGACAAGTGAAGCAGCAGTTGTAACATCTAAACCATCCATTGTTACCAAAACCACAACAACACCAGCCAGATCCACTGGAGGAATTACAACAAACGCTTCTGGAACTACAACATCCGAAGATCAAGAAACAACTGTAAGTACAAGACAGCCTGTTGAAGCAACCACTGGTCAACTAACATCCTTCACCACAGCAGTTCTTGAAACCACAACTACAGTGCCTGGGGCAACTACAAAAAGCAGCAAAGGAACAACTATATCATCAAAGCCCTCCCTTTCTACAACAACTACACCAGGCCCTTTCAGCATCTCCCAGAGAGCTACAACTAATTTTATTGAAACAACTGGCTCGGAAGGAACAACTGTAAACATTGGCTCAACAAAACCCTCAAAAGTTGTCACAACAGGCCCAGTGACTGGCTCCATTACAGAAGTTGTTGAAACCACAACTGCAGTACCTGGAGTCATGACAAGTGAAGCAGCAGTTGTAACATCTAAACCATCCATTGTTACCAAAACCACAACAACACCAGCCAGATCCACTGGAGGAATTACAACAAACGCTTCTGGAACTACAACATCCGAAGGTCAAGAAACAACTGTAAGTACAAGACAGCCTGTTGAAGCAACCACTGGTCAACTAACATCCTTCACCACAGCAGTTCTTGAAACCACAACTACAGTGCCTGAGGCAACTACAAAAAGCAACAAAGGAACAACTATATCATCAAAGCCCTCCCTTTCTACAACAACTACACAAGGCCCTTTCAGCATCTCTCAGAGAACTACAACTAATTTTATTGAAACAACTGGCTCGGAAGCAACAACTGTAAACATTGGCTCAACAAAACCCTCAAAAGTTGTCACAACAGGCCCAGTGACCGGCTCCATTACAGAAGTTTTTGAAACCACAACCGCAGTACCTGGAGTCATGACAAGTGAAGCAGCAGTTGTAACATCTAAACCATCCATTGTTACCAAAACCACAACAACACCAGCCAGATCCACTGGAGGAATTACAACAAACGCTTCTGGAACGACAACATCCGAAGGTCAAGAAACAACTGTAAGTACAAGACAGCCTGTTAAAGCAACCACTGGTCAACTAACATCCTTCACCACAGCAGTTCTTGAAACCACAACTACAGTGCCTGGGGCAACTACAAAAAGCAGCGAAGGAACAACTATATCATCAAAGCCCTCCCTTTCTACAACAACTACACCAGGCCCTTTCAGCATCTCCCAGAGAGCTACAACTAATTTTATTGAAACAACTGGCTCGGAAGCAACAACTGTAAACATTGGCTCAACAAAACCCTCAAAAGTTGTCACAACAGGCCCAGTGACTGGCTCCATTACAGAAGTTTTTGAAACCACAACCGCAGTACCTGGAGTCATGACAAGTGAAGCAGCAGTTGTAACATCTAAACCATCCATTGTTACCAAAACCACAACAACACCAGCCAGATCCACTGGAGGAATTACAACAAACGCTTCTGGAACTACAACATCCGAAGGTCAAGAAACAACTGTAAGTACAAGAAAACCTGTTGAAGCAACCACTGGTCAGCTGACATCCTCCACCACAGCAGTTCTTGAAACCACAACTTCAGTGCCTGGGGCAACTACAAAAAGCATCGAAGGAACAACTATATCATCAAAGCCCTCCCTTTCTACAACAATTACACCAGGCCCTTTCAGCATCTCCCAGAGAGCTACAACTATGTTTGTTGAAACAACTGGCTCAGAAGCAACAA
The DNA here is from genome assembly GCA_037039145.1 of Fundulus diaphanus. Classification (NCBI taxonomy): domain Eukaryota; kingdom Metazoa; phylum Chordata; class Actinopteri; order Cyprinodontiformes; family Fundulidae; genus Fundulus; species Fundulus diaphanus. The sequence continues at coordinate 53,327,780 of CM073122.1, forward strand.
CTGTAAACATTGGCTCAACAAAACCCTCAAACGTTGTCACAACAGGCCCAGTGACTGGCTCCATTACAGAAGTTGTTGAAACCACAACTGCAGTACCTGGAGTCATGACAAGTGAAGCAGCAGTTGTAACATCTAAACCATCCATTGTTACCAAAACCACAACAACACTAGCCAGATCCACTGGAGGAATTACAACAAACGCTTCTGGAACTACAACATCCGAAGGTCAAGAAACAACTGTAAGTACAAGACAGCCTGTTGAAGCAACCACTGGTCAGCTAACATCCTTCACCACAGCAGTTCTTGAAACCACAACTACAGTGCCCGGGGCAACTACAAAAAGCAGCGAAGGAACAACTATATCATCAAAGCCCTCCCTTTCTACAACAACTACGCAAGGCCCTTTCAGCATCTCCCAGAGAGCTACAACTAAGTTTGTTGAAACAACTGGCTCGGAAGCAACAACTGTAAACATTGGCTCAACAAAACCCTCAAAAGTTGTCACAACAGGCCCAGTGACTGGCTCCATTACAGAAGTTTTTGAAACAACAACTGCAGTACCTGGAGTCATGACAAGTGAAGCAGCAGTTGTAACATCTAAACCATCCATTGTTACCAAAACCACAACAACACCAGCCAGATCCACTGGAGGAATTTCAACAAACGCTTCTGGAACTACAACATCCGAAGGTCAAGAAACAACTGTAAGTACAAGAAAACCTGTTGAAGCAACCACTGGTCAGCTGACATCCTCCACCACAGCAGTTCTTGAAACCACAACTTCAGTGCCTGGGGCAACTACAAAAAGCAGCGAAGGAACAACTATATCATCAAAGCCCTCCCTTTCTACAACAACTACACCAGGCCCTTTCAGCATCTCCCAGAGAGCTACAACTAAGTTTGTTGAAACAACTGGCTCAGAAGCAACAACTGTAAACATTGGCTCAACAAAACCCTCAAAAGTTGTCACAACAGGCCCAGTGACTGGCTCCATTACAGAAGTTGTTGAAACCACATCTGCAGTACCTGGAGTCATGACAAGTGAAGCAGCAGTTGTAACATCTAAACCATCCATTGTTACCAAAACCACAACAACACCAGCCAGATCCACTGGAGGAATTACAACAAACGCTTCTGGAACTACAACATCCGAAGGTCAAGAAACAACTGCAAGTACAAGACAGCCTGTTGAAGCAACCACTGGTCAGCTGACATCCTCCACCACAGCAGTTCTTGAAACCACAACTTCAGTGCCTGGGGCAACTACAAAAAGCAGCGAAGGAACAACTATATCATCAAAGCCCTCCCTTTCTACAACAACTACACCAGGCCCTTTCAGCATCTCCCAGAGAGCTACAACTACGTTTGTTGAAACAACTGCCTCAGAAGCAACAACTGTAAACATTGGCTCAACAAAACCCTCAAAAGTTGTCACAACAGGCCCAGTGACTGGCTCCATTACAGAAGTTGTTGAAACCACATCTGCAGTACCTGGAGTCATGACAAGTGAAGCAGCAGTTGTAACATCTAAACCATCCATTGTTACCAAAACCACAACAACACCAGCCAGATCCACTGGAGGAATTACAACAAACGCTTCTGGAACTACAACATCCGAAGGTCAAGAAACAACTGTAAGTACAAGACAGCCTGTTGAAGCAACCACTGGTCAGCTAACATCCTTCACCACAGCAGTTCTTGAAACCACAACTACAGTGCCCGGGGCAACTACAAAAAGCAGCGAAGGAACAACTATATCATCAAAGCCCTCCCTTTCTACAACAACTACGCAAGGCCCTTTCAGCATCTCCCAGAGAGCTACAACTAAGTTTGTTGAAACAACTGGCTCGGAAGCAACAACTGTAAACATTGGCTCAACAAAACCCTCAAAAGTTGTCACAACAGGCCCAGTGACTGGCTCCATTACAGAAGTTGTTGAAACCACAACTGCAGTACCTGGAGTCATGACAAGTGAAGCAGCAGTTGTAACATCTAAACCATCCATTGTTACCAAAACCACAACAACACCAGCCAGAACCACTGGAGGAATTACAACAAACGCTTCTGGAACTACAACATCCGAAGGTCAAGAAACAACTGTAAGTACAAGAAAACCTGTTGAAGCAACCACTGGTCAGCTGACATCCTCCACCACAGCAGTTCTTGAAACCACAACTTCAGTGCCTGGGGCAACTACAAAAAGCAGCGAAGGAACAACTATATCATCAAAGCCCTCCCTTTCTACAACAACTACACAAGGACCTTTCACCTCTAGCCAGAGAGCTACAACTAAGTTTGTTGAAACAACTGGCTCAGAAGCAACAACTGTAAACATTGGCTCAACAAAACCCTCAAAAGTTGTCACAACAGGCCCAGTGACTGGCTCCATTACAGAAGTTGTTGAAACCACATCTGCAGTACCTGGAGTCATGACAAGTGAAGCAGCAGTTGTAACATCTAAACCATCCATTGTTACCAAAACCACAACAACACCAGCCAGATCCACTGGAGGAATTACAACAAACGCTTCTGGAACTACAACATCCGAAGGTCAAGGAACAACTGCAAGTACAAGACAGCCTGTTGAAGCAACCACTGGTCAGCTGACATCCTCCACCACAGCAGTTCTTGAAACCACAACTTCAGTGCCTGGGGCAACTACAAAAAGCAGCGAAGGAACAACTATATCATCAAAGCCCTCCCTTTCTACAACAACTACACCAGGCCCTTTCAGCATCTCCCAGAGAGCTACAACTACGTTTGTTGAAACAACTGCCTCAGAAGCAACAACTGTAAACATTGGCTCAACAAAACCCTCAAAAGTTGTCACAACAGGCCCAGTGACTGGCTCCATTACAGAAGTTGTTGAAACCACATCTGCAGTACCTGGAGTCATGACAAGTGAAGCAGCAGTTGTAACATCTAAACCATCCATTGTTACCAAAACCACAACAACACCAGCCAGATCCACTGGAGGAATTACAACAAACGCTTCTGGAACTACAACATCCGAAGGTCAAGAAACAACTGCAAGTACAAGACAGCCTGTTGAAGCAACCACTGGTCAACTAACATCCTTCACCACAGCAGTTCTTGAAACTACAACTACAGTGCCTGGGGCAACTACAAAAAGCAGTGAAGGAACAACTGTATCATCAAAGCCCTCCCTTTCTACAACAACTACACAAGGCCCTTTCAGCATCTCCCAGAGAGCTACAACTAATTTTATTGAAACAACTGGCTCGGAAGCAACAACTGTAAACATTGGCTCAACAAAACCCTCAAAAGTTGTCACAACAGGCCCAGTGACTGGCTCCATTACAGAAGTTGTTGAAACCACAACTGCAGTACCTGGAGTCATGACAAGTGAAGCAGCAGTTGTAACATCTAAACCATCCATTGTTACCAAAACAACAACAACACCAGCCAGAACCACTGGAGGAATTACAACAAACGCTTCTGGAACTACAACAACCGAAGTTCAAGAAACAACTGTAAGTACAAGACAGCCTGTTGAAGCAACCACTGGTCAACTAACATCCTTCACCACAGCAGTTCTTGAAACCACAACCTCAGTGCCAGGGGCAACTACAAAAAGCAGCGAAGGAACAACTATATCACCAAAGCCCTCCCTTTCTACAACAACTACACAAGGACCTTTCACCTCTAGCCAGAGAGCTACAACAAAAAGCTCTATAACAACCATAGGTATTATAACAGGACAGTTACACACAACAAGTGTACTTACAAATCCTTCTGTGAAAAACACTACAACCTCAACTACTGAACATCCTCTAGGAGGCACAACCTATATTGCCCCCATTACACAGACACTGCCTGGTAGCACAACAGTTTTCCCATCTGGATCCACTTTCCAGACGACCGGAGCAACAGTCCCTTCCTCTCCACGACTTACCACAACATTGTGTGTTTGTAATGTTAATGGAACATCTCATCATCCTGGTACGTTCTTTTTCATTATTACTGCTATCTTTTTCTTCTAACCCTGACATTCAAGATTTTCACTCTTTTAATATATTTTCATTTTAATATTAAAGAAAACTTAAACAAATTCACAACATTTTATCAAGAACATAATAACTTTCAGAGTGAAGATCACAAAGCTCTGAAAACAAAACAGAACAACTATGAATTTCCCTTGTTGTACTTGATATACTGTATGTAGAGACTTCACTGTTGCAGAGGCTTGTAGTTATTCACTAATTTTTTTTTGTCTCGTTTTGTTAATCTTCTACATGGTGTAAAAATTTTGGTGGTGGCCAACGCATTTTTGAATTAAAATACAACCTGTCAGAAACAATCTTTTTGAGATTTTTTGGAGTGTTGTTTTTCAAATTAAGGACTGAGTTAGCATGGAGCCTCTTGTCATCCCTTTGCAGTTTTGTGTGATGCATCAGATTCATGGAGACCTTTTGAAGACTGTGATTAAGGCCTCCAGCTTTCTTTAAATATATATTGGAATAATTATAGAGACTGCAGATTGTTTTACAACCTCAGCAACAACTCATGATGCACAACACATCTCTTATATCAACAATATTGCTTTTTCTAAAAATTAAGGAACACATTTGTATATTCTGTGAAACAAAAAGGCTTAGACCTAACAGGTTCAACAGTTTTAATGTGTACCTCAGTATTTCTACATAATCTGTCTTTTTAAACTTTTTAAAGCTAATTTAATTATATGCCTCCCATTTGAAATGTTATTTATGCAGTTTTTTATTTAATATGCTAAACCTTTCTCCATAATCTGTTTTACACAGGGGACTTGTTATACAATGTTACTGATGGCCTTGGGTGGTGTTACAGCGCATACTGCAATTCATCTTGTAAAGTTGAAACTCGATCCAGCCCATGTCCAACCTCTTTGACACCAAGTACTACTGCACATTCTTCTACTTCACTGTTCAGCACAACAACACAGGCCCCAATTTCAAGCTCAGTACCTCTGAGTACAACCACAGCAACAGCATCCACAACGACCCAAGACTGCTATGACCTGAGCACACCTAAAAAGGTAAGGCATGAATATATCATTAGCAAAGGCTTTTAATTGATCAATAATTGCTTCCAACAAAGAGGAAGTTTGGATCTGTTAAAACTCATCTCACACAAAGTACAACCTGACAAAGATATCCAGATCCTGTCCAACTAGGGGACTATTGCAAGTCATTTTGTTGCAAGAAATAGATTTGAAAGAAAGAAATAGTTTGTTGAACTGTGAAACTTAAAATTTTCACTACTGATTAGACTGTAACTCAGTTTTAATTATTGGTTTAAAAAAATCTTGTGATCTTTTTTTAGTCTTAAATTGTATTTTTTTTGTCAAGAAATATACATCTAATGAGTTGAATCTGTTGAAAATGTACTGACAGTATACTTTACATCATACTTGAGTTTCTGCTTTATCATTTGAAATCTTTGGAAAAACATTTCTTCCTGTATAATAATGAGGAAAACTCAGTGGTTAAATAGGGTGGAGAAACATTCCATCTGACTTATTGTTGTAGGATAATGTGTTATTTCTAGTCCCAGACAACACAACACAAACCAAGTGAGTTCGCCAGAAAAAAGCCCTTCAATGACGAATGAAAACGCAGCACTTTATTTGACGTGTCTTGTTTTCCAATCAGAATGGAGAGTCCTGGAAGATTGACAATTGCACCACAGCTACTTGCACAGAAGGCAAGATAACATTCACACCTAAAGTCTGTCCGAATGTAACCCAGCCCATCTGTGCCAATGCAAGGAAACCGGTCCAGGTCTATGAGCAAGATGGATGTTGCTTTCACTATGAATGTGAATGTAAGTTAAATATTTTATCATTTAATCATTCATTTCTATAATATTTTTGTCTGCTTACAGGAACCTAGAACAACGTGGTGCTTTTAGCGTTCATTTACAATACGTAAAGTACCTTGTCAGAAACATGTCATGAAATATGTAGTATACACTCGGACCAACTGAACGTGGCATTTTTTTTGGTTTGTTTTTATTTATCCGTGAGATTTTCGTCTGGACACCTGTTCCATCGCATGCTTTCTCTTCCTGCAGGTGTGTGCAGTGTCTGGAGTGGATCCTACTACATGACGTTTGATGGACAAATATATAATTTACAACAGAACTGCTCCTTTTACTTGGTTAAGGAGATTATTTCCAAATATAACCTGACTATTACAAGAAGCAATGACTGTGATCCTTCAGATAGCACTTTCTGCCCTCTGGCTCTCACTGTCACATATAAATCAGTAAAGGTAGTTCTGACTCAGGTGAAGACTTCAGAAACAGCAGCTAATGTGGTAAGCAGCAATTTAGCCTGAACTATTCCAGTTAGTGATTTTCTTTTCAGAGAAAACTATATAGAAAATATTTATAAAATGACATAATAGACAGTTGTGTGTAGTTCACATCATGGCTTACAGCGTTTCTTTTTGTGGGTTCTACAGGTGTATGTCAATCAGAAACGTATCTATCCAGCCTATAGCAATTCGGTGCTTCACCTTTTTGGCACGGATATGGAGATCACAGCACTGATACAGGAGATCAACACAACAATAATCTATAGGGGATCTTCATTCAGGATCAACCTGCCCTATTCTCTGTTTGGGGGGAATACTGAGGGACAGTGTGGTGAGTTATCGTTTATTGTGATCATATGGTCTTATTATGAAATAAAAGGCAATGGATTAGAACCAATTGTAAAGTTAAGGGAGTAGGTTCTGTTTACACTTATTTAGGATGACAGTATCCCAGAATGATCCAAAGATCAGGAAATCAGTGAATGACTTCTCCAAGTATTTATAACCCAATTCAGAAGGAATTTCCTTTTGATTTGAACCAGAGTCCAGTAAATAGAAAAGCTGTATACAGCCTTCAGGGTTTCCTTATATGTTGGTAAAAATATACATTCTTCCACATTACCTCAACTTTCTACACACAGTAATACTGAGATAAACAAATGTTGGATGCTCTTAATTTTTTTGTTGTTGTGCAGTTTACCTGTAGATATTGAAATAGATTGATAGATATTTACCTTCTAAAAATGACAAACAGAAGGAAACATATTTGTTACATTTGTTTATAATGTTTCTTTTTTGTCTTCTGTTTTTACTTTGTGCCTCGCAACAAAATTTTGCTCAAATGTACATTGTGAATGTGGAGTTGAATGACAACAAAGTCTAAGTCTAGGTCAGGTGGCATGTTTATACATCATTTTACAGAAGGAAAAGTATAAGTCAGCATGGACTTATGTCTGAACATCTAGTGAATTTCTTCACGTTTCAGCAAAATATTTCATACTGAAGATTGTTTTTTTGCATTTTTGGAGTCAAAAGTTCAGAGAGCAACTTCTCTTGAACTTCATGACTCTGCCAGTAACTGCTGCCTCTGTTCTGTAGGGACCTGTGACAACTCCCAAGCCAACGACTGCCGTTCTCCAAACGGCCAGATAGAAAGCTGCGCAGAATCTGCAGAACTCTGGACTATTCCTGGTACCGTCTGTGTCCCCTCACCGACCCCTTCAGCTCCTACAACAGAACCCGTCACTTCATCACAGCGGCCATATCCAACAACACAACCCGCCTGCAAACCTGCCATCTGTGAGCTCCTTATAAGCAGGTGAGGAAACCTCAAAACACGCAAGACTTTCCATCAGCTGAGTTTTAAATTGTATTTCAACTAATGTTTGTCCAAATTAGTGATTATTTCTAGTTTTACAAATGGTTTTATCGCTCCTTTTAGCTGTATCCGTGAACACCACTATACATCTTCAGTTTCACACAACACCAGATCTAAGACGAAGACTAAATTTTTCTGCCAGTTTTTTTTAAATTTCTTCTATATAAGGCCTTTGCACGTTCAGGATTGCAGTTTTTTGAACCTGAGTGTGCAAGTTGTTTGATCGTTTCTCTGGTGTTCTAACATGCAACTATGTCTCCTCTAGTTTATTTGCACCTTGCCACTCAGTCATAGCTCCTGGACCATTTGTGACATCGTGCGCCTATGAGATTTGCAGTGGTGATAATAACATGTGCTCCAGCCTGGAGGCATATGCTGCTGAGTGTTCCAGTGCAGGAGTCTGCATCGACTGGAGAAATGCCACTAATGGACTGTGTGGTGAGGCATTTAGTTCTGAGTGTATCTCTACTGGAGATCTGAAAAAAATGTCATTAACACCATCATATCTTATAGAGCATAGATGTCCAAGCAACAAAGTGTACATGGCCTGTGGTCCCTCAGTAGAACTCACATGCAATGACAGGTACAGTAGACACTTGCTCACACTGCTGCACATTTATGATTCGTTATAGGTCACTTATTGTTTTTTTGTACAGGTTAAAGGTCAGGGATGAATTAACTTTACTTGCTATTATTCCTTCTCCTTAAACTTTGTCTTATATTATTATAGCAGCCACAAACTTTAGTACGTCTGTTCAATAAGGGATTTTTTTTTACCAACACAAAGTAGTTTTTAAATATGAAGTGATATAAAATTTCCAAGTCTTGCTAATAGTTCTCAACTGAATTTAAGACTGGACTTTGACTGGGCCATTTTTCCCTCTTTTTTCTTCCTTGTCATGTTTAGCCCATGGGAGGCTTTTTACACCTATAATACCTCCTTTGACAATTTATTTTATTATTCATGTTATTGCTATTGAGGTATTTTATAAAACTGATGCCAAACATAACAAGGGAGAGGGAAAGAGTGATAACAAGGACATATAGCCAAATATTAAAAAATCTGACAACCAGCTGCTATAATAATCATCATCTTTATTGTCATTGCAACATACATCGCAATTAAAATTTTCCTAGGCATTTAACCCATCCCCTTGAAGAGAAGTGGGCTGCCAGTGTACGGGGCCAGAAGAACATTCTGGGGCTCAGGGTCTTCCTCAAGGATCCAGAGTGGCAGTCTGTGGGAGTTGAACAAAGAACCTCCAGAAATGCTCCAACCACTGGACCATAGGAAACATGGGAAAAGACAACCATAAACCCCTGCAGAAGAAACAACTTGCTGTATCTGCTACAAGATGTGTACCAAACTGCAGAGTGGGATTCTTTCAGCAATAGTTCAATCTTGCTGTTCTTGCATAAAGGCTGGATTTGTGGAGTGCACTTCTGCTAGTAATCCTGTTGACATATTCTACCACCTGAGCTTTGGATCTCTCCAGCCGGGCTCTTGTCTGCTTCTCTAAATATTGCTCTGCAACCACCCCCCCCCCCCCACCCCTTCCTCCCCATCTCACACACACACACACACACTGGAGACCAGAAACAGAACAGCTGGATTTATACTGAGATCAGATGGACTCTTCTTACCGTAGGTGACTTATAAAATAAACTGATTATACTTCACTTTACTTGGAAGTAACAGAGTGAAAGGGGCATGCCCCACTGTTCTCATTTTTCTGGTAAAACATTTCAAAATTATGTCTAATTGTCCTTCCACTTTAATACCTCTGTGCTACTTTCAGCTGGTCAATCAAAGAATCCAAATAAAATGTCCTGTCCTAAAGGTTTTCTTTTTTGTAATGAGACAAAATGGAGAAAAGTTCTATTGGGTGTAAATACTTTTGCATGTGAGATGAAGAGTAAAAAGCAAAATATCTTTTATTTTACCCCTAGATCATTTAATAAAAATGGTAATAAAAGTAATCACACCCCTGTAATTATCCCACTTTCCATTTGTTCCAACAGATACAACAGGAAGTTTCAGGCAGATGTGACATCAGCTGCTAACTACACCCAGGAAGGCTGCTTCTGTCCTCAGGGCACCACATTGTTCAACTCAGTTTATGACACATGTGTCACCTCCTGCGGTAAGAGAATTAAAAAAAAGATGTCAGTGAGTCATTAGGAAATATTTCAGTTGAGTCTGACTGAGCAGTTTCAGCATTTCATTAACTGGGTGATGGTGGAGCCATTAATGTTATTTATTTCACGTCCCAGTAAATAAACCCTTTCTCCATCTTAACCATTTGATAAATCATCCCTTTTAAACTATTTGCTTCTTATATATGTGAGAGAATATCCAGGTGAATTCTGTTGGTACTTTTTTTCTCTACATGTTCAAATGGTTGTAAAAACCGATGGTAAACAAGAACTAAGAGCACATTTAGTTCAACTTACTAGTTATTGGAGCTCAGTTGTAAGCTGTACATTCACTGGTAGCTTTATTTGGTAAGCTTTCATGAAGCTGGGTTGGAGCCCCTTTTGCCTTTAGCACTGCCTTAATTCTTCATGCCGTAGATTCAACAAAGTGTCAGCAAGATTCTTTTGAGATTTTGGTCCATGTTGACAAGATAGCATCACGCAGGTGCTGCAGATTTGTTGGCTTCACAATCTCCCCTTCCACCAAATCCCAAAAAGGCTTTACTGGTCTGAGATCAACTGACTGTGGAGCCCACAGGAGTTGAAAGAACTCAATGTGATGAGGAAGAAACCAGTTTGAGATGACTTGAGCTTTGAGACATGGTGCACGGTAGAAGTAACTTTCATGTAATATTTGCCCAGTTGTGATCCCTTGGTTGGAATGTTGAGTTGCATTGTACCAAGTATCCCCAGTCTGTTAATTAGAGGTGCGACAACACATCGATCCACATCAATATATATATATTGATTAAATGATTAATGAAACAAATACACCAATGCAAAATGAAAATATTGATCCATATCGTCATTTTAAAAGATATGCCTTCACAAGGCATGAGACTATAGCAAACAGGTAATTAAAATAAGAAAAATGCTGTTTTTGGATTTAAAAGCCTGATACCTTTAAGAGCTTAGAAATAAAATGTCAAATCATATTTTGGGTGGGATCAAATCAATGTAAATAATAGTTTTAGATGGACAGATGATATCGCATCATATCGAACACAGACTTGTGAATTGAATTTAATCAAAATCATAGCGTAACAGACTTTGTGATATTGGCAAATATCGTATTTACATCCAAACAAATCAATATAACATTTGTCACAACCAAAGAGGTTAATGGCCAGGTTTTGTGGCTCTGTGTAAATTGTAGCCTCCGTTTTTTGTTCTTAGCTGACAGCAGTTGGCCTTAGTGTGGTCTCCTGCTGCTGTAGTAGCAGCCGTGCAGATGTCAATCGGATGCTCAGATTGAACTCTAGCACGTCCTTCACCACTTCTAGATGTCTGAACGCATTCAAGCTGTCACGTGACCGGTGAATTAGCTATTTGTCATAACAAGGAATTGAGCTGGTGAACCTGATACAAGCTCTCTGTTCACTTTCCTGTGTTTTGATTTCAGACTGTGTTGGATCAGATGGAAAACCCAAAGAGGTGAAAACCGTGCCCGGCACATATCCTAATTTGATCCAATGAATCAGAACCTGTGGGTCTAAGCTAGCTTGTTTCTTCCAACCAGCCAGGGGAAACATGGACAAGTGAATGCAACACCTGTGAGTGTGACCAGGACTCAATGAGTGTTCACTGTAATCCCGTGAAGTGCCCTGAGGTCCAGAGCCCCAACTGCACCGAGCCCGGCCAGCAGCTGCTCAACAAGACAGAAGGCTGCTGCACAACGCAGACCTGTGGTCAGTTATGTTAGATAATATCACGTACATACATCACTGCTACCTGAACCCGATAGGATCAGTATCTGAGTGTTTGGGCTAAATATACAGAGTTACCTATAATAGTGATAACAGAAAACAATGGAGAAAAATACAAGGAAGCCCATAAGAACTCATTCCACTGACAAATTTAGGTTTAAAGTAACCTTTTATTACAATTTTTTTACAGATGCCCGTCTCAATAAAAAAAATTAAAAATGACTGAATGAAAATGATTTCAAATCAAAATCTGTACACAAACGTATTCACGTTCTATAAAAAAACATCAGTTTTGTATACCAGTGTAAGTATTTTATCACACTAATATAACAACGCTTCTCAGTGATTGAACTGAAATATAAATATTTCAGTTCAATGACTGAGAACTGAAATATAATACCCATAGGTGGATTTCTAAGAAATCCACTTACGGGTATATAATGAACAAAAGAGTGATTAGGTTGGAGTCTCACTGTTAATCTTGTCTTTTATTAAAACATCCAAATTGTAAAGAACCTCATATTTTTTCACGGTATAGTTGTGTATATCATAGGGCTGGACAATAATTCAATAACATTATATATAGATTGATAGATGTATATCGATAGAAAAAAAGGGTGAATAAAAAGTTCAATAGAATAACTCCTTCCTTTTGCATTCTAGCCTATCATGCAGGTTAATATTACAGTGTTACGTCCTCCCAGCCAATCACAAACGCAGACCTAGGAACCAAGCTCCGCCCCTTCAAAGAGTTCAGAGAACATGCGTTCTTTTTTTCCTTTTTAAAAACTTGCAGTTTTGATAAAAAATCGGTTGAGTTTGAATTCAGTGTTTGTTGCTCTTTATCTAAAAACAGGTTGAAAAGCAACAGCATAAATGGCCAGGGTTGCACTTTGAATTTTTTGATAATTATCAATATCGATGAATATAATTTCTATTTTATCGATATGCTTTTTTTCTATGTCGTCCAGCCCTAGTAGATCACACGGCTTTAGTCAAATTCTGACCTAAATGATGAACCCTGAGAAAGACCCATATATGCTTTGTGTGTTAGCGTTTGGTTTCGCTGTGAGCAGCTGAGAAAAGTTAACCGGTTGCTATTGTTGGCACAGCCCTCCTGCAAACAAAGCCAAACCAAACAGTCTCTTTTTAAATCCTACTATAGGATCTGAACCTCCAGAGCTTCTGGTTTCATTCTTCATGGCTGTGATGAAACGTGACTTTTACAGATTCACAGTAAAACATTTTGCCCCCAACAGAATGCAACTTTAGGCTATGTGGCGCTCCTCCTACCTGCCCGCTGGGCTTCCAACTTCTCATCACCAACGGGACCTGCTGCCAGTCCTACGAGTGCGGTAAGTGACTTGAGTCTCTCAGCCGTCCCTCCTGCAGTAGTTACTGGATGTCCTGTAGCAGTTCTGGATGGCAGCTTGTCATTTATCTTTTGAGTTTAAACAACAAAAAAGGTAGACATGATGAAAGGACATTCATTTATTATTCCAGACAATTAATTTTCCTATTGGATGTACAGGACACAAAACTGCTACTTTATAGTCATGGAGAAAAGAGCAGCAGCCCCTTTAAATTCTCCAGTTTTGGGTTGCTCCCAGTTTTTCCACAAACCTTTCTTGAATTCCTCTAAATAATGACAGTGAGCTCTGTTTTGTGACTTCTGTACATTCAATGTTGGATTTAAATAATTTTACAACTTGGTAAAGCTTTGAACCTTCATATGCTAATCCATAGAATTGAAAGACAGAGGGTCTTTTTTGCAACAAGCAAATACAACAATTTTGTGTTGCCCTTTTAGTAGTACCGTAGTATGCAATAAAATGTAGTTTAAACATACAGTTGAAAACTAATCTGGAAAACTTAGTCACATTTATCAAATAATGTTGGATAAAATGCTTTTTTCCCCTTCTACTTGTTTGATGTAAGTTATAGCACATATTTCTATTGACTTGGAACAAAACTGGAATATTGTGTGACTTAAACCTAATTCATTAAAACAAAAGTGTCACATTTAAGTGAACTTGCCTGTTTTTGTCTCTGCAGTTCCTAAAGGTGTATGTGTCTATGACCTGACTGAGTTCAAGGTGAGGAAACTCAAGAAACTCCTAAAATAAGAGCGATTGAAGGAATAATGTGTTAAATTTGTTTGTGATTCATTTTTCCCTATTAAAAGCTGTCTGATTATGTTCTTTTTTTTAAACTATTATAACATTTTATTTCCTTTTTCCTTATCTTGGTGTGAAATCCTGAAAACAAACGAAAAATGTAACACGGTGCCAAGTGTTGGATCGATTCCAGAAATTCTGTTTTGCTTTTTAGCAGCATTTTCAAGAATTTAGTGTAATCAGTTCTAAATATGCAGGTCTAGCAGCATGGAACTAGTTGGTTGCCTTTAGTTAAAATCATATTTATAAGGCCTTCACACTGAGATCATTTGATCATATTATTTACAGACTACTTTTCATACCTAAGAGCTCCAGTGAAGGAAAATATGCTCAGTTTGCCCCCTTTTACTATCACCATGTACAGAATCTGATAAAACCAGAAGCAAGAATCTGTGGGCGTTGTATGACTGAGATGCAATGAAGAGTCACTGACATCATCACAAAACAGAGAGGATTTGCACAATCAACAAGAGCTCACATTTGTCAAGGAGCAAAGATGGCTGCATCTGTGTTGGGAGTTTAAAAAAAAAGGCTGCTTAATTCTTGCTCCTCTCTCCATGTGGACCTTTAGGGTACATAATCATTTTAAAGGGGATATATCATGCAAAATCCACTTTATTAGCCCTGAAATACATTTTGTTGTGTGCTTCGAGTCTTTAGGAGTGCAGAGAAGTTGGGCGTAGTCTGTCCAGGAGCTGAGCAGACATTTTTAGATTCTGTCTGGGTCATATTTTCCAATCCATTCAGTTTTCTCTATTCTCTATTTAATGTTTTTTGAACAATTATGTCTCAGTATTTGCTGAACAAGGTCATGGACTTTCAGCTTACCAATTTCACAAATCCTCCATTTTTATTTCTTGGAGTGACGTTGTAGTCTAAGCTGAAGCTACAAGTGGAAAAGTGAACATGTTCGGTTGTTCATTACACCATCTCCCAGTGCACTACAAAAATGGCCGAACAGGGTGGAAGAGGAACGCTCTGTGACCTGGAGGGGAGCGGTTGAAGTGCCTCCTTCAGATTTAAAGAGACAGCACCAAAAGCAGCTGCTCTCAACTCAGAGCAGGGGTAAAAAGGGGGAATATGTGAAAAGGAAGAACTGAAAATCATGATATGTCCCCTTTAAAAAGTAACTAGTCACACAGAAGAATAACAACAGATCGCCTACAGAACAGCCGATAAGTGCAGCGTTTCTGCAGCAGGGACCCTTTGAAATGACACAGCTTTACCCTGTCTAAAACCTTTCTATTTGGGCTTTATATTCTGCTGAGGGACAAAGCTTAGCAACCCAGCTTATTGAAAAATGCTTCCTTGTTTTTTTCCCTTAGTACAGCACACTTTGAACTTTACCTGTAAGTTTGTCATCGTAAACAGACCCAGAGTTCTGTAATGATGCCTGAGACAACTAACATGCAATATGTGGTTTTACAGCCTGGTGCAAAGATACCAACACCTCAAACACTGTCAGAGGCTCCACTGGAAGAACCATCAGGAGCCAAAGCATCCTCTGAAACACGAGCGGATACCAGTGGGACTGGGCAGGAGGAGTCTTTTAGCCCTGCACCCTGCCACCAGTGTTACTGCAGTCACAAAACAGACCCCACCACCAAACTCAATGCCATCATATGCACACCTGTTGTCTGCAACACAAGCTGCTCTGAAGTAAGGCTATTCACCAGACATCACTCACAATACTGTTACACACATTCTAAGAGTGTATATGGTACAAGTGACCACTTCAATTAAACATGGAGGACAAAACATCACACAATCTTTCAAACAACGCGGCAGTCGGTGGCCAAAACTCCAGGCTGCATCCGAGAGAGCTGCCTTCCTGCTTCGATCCAACTAGAAAACTTTATTTCTCTGAAGGACAACGGAAACATGTTTAAAGTTCATTCTGTTGAAAAATAATGTGTGTGTTAAAAAGTCAAAAGTTATTTAGTCTATAAAACAAACTTAGCATTTAGTATCTGTGTGAGCTTAACAAATGCTGAACATGAAACAAAAAATTCAAAACTACTGTTTGATGAAAATTTTTTGTGGGTAATTTGTGAAAGAAAGTTTGAAACAGAAATATCCTGAAAACTGAAAAGGGTCGGAAAACGTTCAGTGAGATTCAACCCTGGACTCAAAAGCTAAGAAAAGTCACGTGAAAATTAAATAAAATTGAATTAAACGAGCCTGATTAAATGAAACCTCCCAGGACTAATAGTGACAGTTTCAGAGAGCCTGAACCAGACACAAAGAATGCAAACCTGTGGTTTCTAGTCTACCTCCATAAAACTATCAGAAGAATGAAATTCACCGGAATAGACCAAACATTTAGCAGATGAATTCCCCCAACGCGTCATTGTCCCACAGCGTCTGACGCCCTGTTGCTGACTCTGTCTGCAGGGCTTTGAATATCAAACTTCTACAGAGGAGTGCTGCGGGACATGTGTACAGAAGAGCTGTGTCTTCACCACGCCGCAGAACCAGACAGTACACATCATTAAGGTCGGTGCAACACGTGTTTTTATATCATAGCTGCATAAAGCCTTTAGCTGTAGTAGATCTTTTATTTATTACCTTACTGCACGACACATTCGTCACTGCTGTCTGAAGCAAGCTGTTCTTCACTGTTACACAGGTCAACGGCACTTTTGTTCCACCCGACGACAAGTGTGTGCAGTACACCTGTGAGAAGATCAACGGACAGGTTGTGGTGAAGGAAACAAGGACCACTTGTCCTCTTTTCAACCCGCTGGATTGTGAACCTGTGAGTTCATCAAATGTAAAGATGAAATATGCACAAGCTCGGCATCGTTTTTCCCTAAACTCTCGCATTGGATCTTGTCTGAGGGCATGAAACTATAGCCAGATGGTAAAGAAGGATAAAAGGACAAAAGAACTGTTTGTAGATTTTCAACAAAAAGCACTTTGGACAACACATTTTTTTCAAATTGTTTAACACACAAAAGAGACCCTATCCTACACAGTTTAGCACTCTTAAAACAACACAGGCAGTCTGGATGTCTTATTTATTACATGAATTCCAGTTATGTGCACACCTTTAATCGTGCACATAAAGGGTAAGTGTGTTCAGCCCGTTTAACTCTTTTGCCCCTAAAAACAGCTTCATGAAGACCCAGGGACTCAGCAGACAGGGCAGGGAGAATGTTAGGTTCTAAAACATCCCAAGCTTTGAACATCACACGGAACACTGTTTAGTTCATCATGTGATCATGGAAAGAGTGCGGCACAAGTGCAAACCAACCAAGACATGCCCATCCACTATTAGTTGTTCACACCACAAAAAGCTGGCCTTTATGGAAGATGAGCAGAATTGTTGAACTGTTAAAAGGAAGCCATTAGAACGACTGCTAGCAAGCCACAGTAAAAGCTTCTCGGCCATTTAACTCACTGAAGCAAAAAACATCCAGATCTATAGAACCTCTGATCCATGTAGCGAAACTGCACACTTTTAACCCAACCCTTGTTCTCATCCAGGGTACCGAGACAGCTGATGCCACCGGCTGCTGCAAAACCTGTAAGTTAACAGATTTTCAGCGATGAACTTTCACAGCACAGCAGGTAGTTGTATGACGTGATCGTGACGACGTGGTCATGTGTTCCAGGTCGGCTACAGAGCGTCTGTAAGGTGGACAGCAAGCAGACCATCATCGAGGTGAACAGCTGTGTCAGCGCTGAGCCGCTGAACGTTACATCCTGTGTCGGACATTGCAGAAGCTCATCCATGTAAGTATAGTTGCCGATATTTCTGAAGTGCAGAATATTTAAAGGTTATTATAGAGGTTTATTTAGACTGATGCATAAAAATGTTGGGCACAACAAAGAAATAATCAGGAAAAGCAGAAAAACTGTGAAGGTCTTGCAGTTGTTATTTTATTTGGATGTCTAAACATACCTAAGGATAGATTCTAATCAGCATACTAAAATGCTTGCTCAAAAGTTGAGTAGAATACAGAGGGCATCTATTTGAATTCAAAATGTTTGATTTAGTCTGCAAATATATTACGCTGGAGGAGACAAGCCACTTTTAGTGAACCTGTAGAAACCATGTCAGTGTCGATGGTCAGAGCTGTCGTCTGTGTGTCTGCAGGTACTCGGCAGCAGCTAACACCATGATGCACCAGTGTGAGTGCTGCCATGAGGCCACAACCAGCATCAGGCAGGTGGAGCTGACCTGCGATGATGGTTCAAAAGTCCGCCACAGCTACACCCATGTGGAAACCTGCCGCTGCAGCAAGGAAGAATGCACAGCGAGCACAGCTAAACCCCAGCGCCGCAGGAGACGCTGACCTGTTACTCCTTTACACTAGCCACAAGCTAACCAGAAATGTCCTAACCTTTTCCAAACTTTGTTATTTATAGTGCAATGGGCTCCTCTCTGGAGTCATTCTTACAAATAAGACTGCTTCTGAATTTCTCGCTGACAATAAATAAAATTTATCTGCAAAATGATCTTTTGTGTTGAGAACTTTGTGGGAAATGGGAAACATTTTTGAATAAAACAGATGGGTCTGAATACAGTTAAGTCTGGATTTAAGCTCATAAGCTACCCTGAAACAAGAACCAAAGCAGCAGATCATGAAGAAGCAGTGTGTCCTACTATTGAGAAGCTATTGCTGCTTTTAACTTTGCACATTCTGTGTGTCAGTGTGTGTGTGTGTGTGTGTGTGTGTGTGTGTGTGTGTGTGTGTGTGTAGACGGTTCCTCATACTGAGCCCAGCTCTGCTTCCTGTTAAAAAGACTTCTAAATCAAAAAAGGACTTCTTTCTCTGATCATTTCCATCTGGCTCAGTCAAGACTGAATACGGTCAAATGGCTTCCTTATATACATTTTTACCAACTGGGATTAAATAATTAACTAATGAATTAGATAATTTTGTATTATAATTTGGAATGAATTGAAATGTTTATAGCTGGATCTTAGTCTTACCAGGTAATTATATTGTTTTTAAATGAATTGGATTGAGTTTCAGGTGAATCTTAATCAAATTGGATTTTTCTGAAATTGCATATGAACTGAACCTGTGAAATGACATTTGTAGGCAAACGGCATTAAATACAGAAATGAGCCGTCCTTACCCACAGTAGATAATCATTAGAATTTTTTTCAGTGCTGACTAGTCAGAGCAGAGCCAGTTAACAAGTAGATGTCCATCAGCTTGAGGTCTAAATATTTTTGTGAGACTTTTTTTTGTCCTTGTCATTCAAAGTTTGACAAGGATTTTTCCATCTAGATGTGTTATGCACATCCAGTCTGTTACCAAAGTTACGTGGTATAAAAATCTATACTTAAACTACTTAACATTTCTGATTTTAGCAACCCTTTGCTTTCAGTCTTGTTGATTTACACTTATAGAATGGGTTAAAAACAAATGTCTCCATCGTATAGACAACCAAAGTCTCACACCTTAGGGGCAGTTTAGAAAACCAGTTAAACCAACACACATGGTTCAGACTGTGGGAGGAAGCTGGAGTACTCAGAGAGGACACAAGAACTCCATGAAGAAAGGAGCCAACCAGGATTCTAACCCAGGACCTTCCTGGCGCTGGCAGCAAAAGCACTACCAGCACTACCATTGCAGAGTCAGATTTAATTTACAATACAGTCAAATTGATCAGGAAATACCAACTGAAGACCAGTAAAGTTTCCTTGAAAGAATCTCATTCCAAAGATTACATCAGCAGTCTCATCAGGATTCAGGTGACCAAGTTCTCCACTCACACCAAGCAATAGCCTCTAACGACCCAGGACAGTGACGGGAGGGTCACTGATCTGCTTTTGACACAGATTTGCCAAGGAGGATTGGCCTCCATGTCCTTAAAAACAGCAGTGCTCCAACTGCAGGTTGCACAAGTACATGCCACCAGAATTGACAAAGACTCCTGGATAGGTGTCAAAACGTTTTCAGAAAAACTGAGCAAAAGTCCAGTTGCCTCAGATTTAAGCCGGTTTGCTGTTTCCTTGCAGTAGTTTCTCCAGCCAAAATAAACTTATTGTGTTCTCTATTTCAGTACCTATGTCACATGGTATAGTCGTTCATAAAGGCCGTTATCTACCACATTACGTGGTTTCAAGTGCAAACCTTCTCTACATCAATGTAGCGCCAGCCGTTTTAACGCCAGGCTCACATTGAATGTGGTGCGGGTTGCGGTCCTGATCCAGTTCCGGTTTTCCACATACCCTGACTCACACTGATCCTATAGGCCAGCTGCGACTCCGGTTGCGGAAACGACACTGGCAAGAACAAAGGTTTATGTGGTCCTTTCTGTTGCTATCCCTCATAAATTATGTTTTCATTTTTTACAGAGGTGTCAAGTAACGAAGTACAAATACTTTGTTACTGTACTTAAGTACACTTTTTAGGTATCTATACTTTACTCCATTACTTATTTTTCTTCCTACTTCTGACTTCTACTCCTTACATTTTCACACAAGTATCTGTACTTTCTATTCCTTACATTTTTCTTTCTCTTTCTTTCTTTCTTTTCTCTCTCTCTCTCTCCCTCCCTCCACACACAAACTACCTAGAATGTTTTTGCACCAAAGGGTATAGTTTACCTTAGGTATTTGATGGAACTCACACATTTATGTTCTGGCAGTTCTGCAGGCTTGAATACTACCTCTGTTTGGAATTGAATTCCAATAAAGTTTTAGAGAGAACATGCTCCTTGAGTGACTTTGTCTTTGACTAATGGGTTAATGATTATGTTGTGTCTTGGGCCACATGTAGAACTAATCAGTGTTTAAATTAAGCTTTCTGTTAGGAAAATGTGAATGTAATCATTTTATTTCTATCAAGTTACAGGTGTTTGGTTTGTTTAAGAATTTGCTTTCAGGAAGTTTTTGTTGTATTTACCCCTAGGCAGGAATAACAAATGGTTCCTTCTATGCTTTTATAACCTCCTGACTGTTTTTAACCCCCATGCTGTAAATTCCTGAAACCTCCTGACCCAACCCTCCTGACCCCCTCTTTGATGTGTGATAATAAAGACAGAAGGACAGAGATGACCCGGCGGCAGACGATCCTAAACTTTCCAGGGAGTGCAGTTCTCCGTTTGGGTTCATCTGTCCTTTTCTATAGAAAATGTCTAAAACTTGTGTTGTGTGGTTTTCATTCTAGGATAAAAGGGGTTATCTTTAATAACCCTATCACTTTCAGTTCATATAGTGGCATTTTTTTAAAGGTTACTTTATACTTTTATACTTTAAGTAGTTTTTGGAGCACATACTTTTTCACTTTTACTTGAGTAAAGAGGTCGATACTTCAACTTTTACCAGAGTGTTTTTAAACTGCAGTATCTATACTTCTACTTAAGTAACAAATGTGTGTACTTTTGACACCACTGATTTTTTAGGGCAAAACCTGTTATCTGTGTGCTTAAATATCCTATTTCATCCTCCAAAATGTCCTCTGTATCGCCATTTTGTTTACACTAGTCAAGCTAGCGTGAGTTGGTGCAGTGATTTAATTCTGATATTCACCAGAACTTGATCCTGTCTAGCACCAAACGTTTCCTGTTTGGCTCATGAAATTCAGGAGCTTGATCCGGTAACCGCTGCGGCGTCCGGTCAAGCTTCCTTCTTGTGGAAGTTTTTGTAACATCGCACAGCCTCGATAACCGGACCTTCAACCGCATGCAACTGATGTGAGTTGACACACAGATTTTTAAATAGTTGGGTTCCTTGTGGAGCCGCAACTGTAACTGCACCACATTCAATGTGAGCCCGGGGTTAGGATTATAAGTGTTCTTAGCTGCTAAACCAGTTTTGAAACAAGTTATGAGACTGTACTTGATCATATTTTGACAGATTATTAGTTTCAATCTGCAAGGAAAATAAATCTGCACTTGTGCAAAATGAAGATGTTCTGCTGTAGGTAAGATATTAACTGCTTATACCTATACAAAACCTCACCTCAAAAAGTCTGAACCTTTAAAAACCTTGAGATTGGGTTTTCTTGGACAATAGACCTTCCTACCTGGGTTACCTACATGTACATTTCCTAATATGCTAAGGTAGAAACAGATTTAGCTGATAAAAAGTAAACTGTAAGAACTGTTTAACACGGCTGTCCACTGTGGCTACATGATCATCATCAGGATTTGATAAGAGTTGACTTTGTAGCGTGTCTTGAGGTGATGTGCTGTGAATCTGTGCCATATACACCACTGCTGAATTGAACAGTTAAAATCATACAAAAACTTCAAGTATTTGGCCTCAAAAGCTTTATTGGCAAGCTAATCATGAAACAAAGCAACATCTTTAATGTCACGCTGCAATTTTGAGACTAAGGTTACTTTAACAAGCCACGGCACAAACATTTTAATATTTTATATCAAAATAAGTTTAAAATACTTTTTTAGCATTTTTGAAAGATACAGCTAAGAAACTTGCGCAGTATTTCATAGATCATTTCCTTAAGATTAATCATTTATTCTCACTTTTTTTTGTCATCATATAGATTTCTATATAATTTATTCAATACTTCTGAAGATTTCTCATATAGCTAACATCTTATGGCTAAAAGTGGAGAAGATGTACAACACAGACACAAATACTATTAAGCTAAAGATGCCAAAACAAAACGGCAGACTGACTCGCTACAGCTCAATCAGTGCAAATCAAACCCTGGACTCACAGGGAAGTTCCAACTGAATTACAACATTTATAAGACTCAAACAAAACTCAAGCAAGATTTACAGAATCTACCAAATTACAACTCTGCCAGTTCAATATGTTGAGTCTAACTTGTTCAGACCTGACTGGTCCCATCGTTGCAGTGATACAGAGTTGTGTAAAAGTACACACCCTGCACTTCCCTTGAACTGTTGGGCTAATTTAACTGAGAGGAAACAGACCTCTGACCAGCAGCGCTTGGATCAATGAGGATCTCAGGATTAAAGTTCTTTGGGAGAATTGGGTGTACATGTGTAAAGCTGCAGTAGTCTTTCTGTGGGCAATAGCTTACTCAAAATGATCTCCCTGCCTGCATTCATGCATGTATATTTGTTGGAATGTCTGCCATCAGATGGTACTCTATAGTTAGAGTTCCTCAGTCATCTGCAGGAGAGAGTTGATGGCAGCGTCCTTGTTGCCCTGCTGCGCCTCAAGCACTGTGCGCACCACCTCCTTGTCCAGGTTGGGAAACATGTCCTGAAGAGCCTGCAGATCCTCCTCGCTGCACGCTGGGCCTTGGCCCACCATAGCCGGCATGGTTGTTGGTACAGCCATGGGTACCACACCCTGGTTGTAGACTCCAGGCACTCCTTATAATGAGACAGACAATGAGAAACCGTTTCAGACAGCAGGCGGGATGATGTGTGAATGTGTGTGTGAGAGAGTCTTTTACCTGCAATAGGCACATAACCTACTCCTTCCTGGTAGACAGAAGGCATTAGTACAACCGGCTGACTCATCATTGCTGCTGGTAAAGACTGGAAGAAACCCAGACACATTCAGTGTTAGATCGGACCAGATTGTTGACCAGCTGAGAGGATCAGAGCTCTGTCAACCTGTGATGCTAACTCAGCTTAATCTGACTTGTTCACTTTCATCACTCACTCTAAGCTCCATTATGTGAAAATGACTCAAGGAGGGTCTTTAAGCAGCAGCTTTTATTTTCCATTGTCATTTTATTTTGTTGACCACTACAAGGTTTATGAATAATATCGCCACACTAGTAAAACAAAAACCTCTTGAATGTCTAGTCTGGTGTGTCACAGTTGGCAATTCTTTCATGTTTCCTTTACAAGCATCACTAGGCCTGAGCGATAAACTGAAATTTTACAGACATCGAAATTTACAACAATAACCGCTTTCATTTTGCCCATGTCTGTATTTTTGGTATTAAAGAAACAAAAGGAAAACTTGTTTTTATAGGTACCATCTGTAGTCACATGACTCCATCCCATCCAGTCAGTGTTGTTGTCCATTTATCGTTAGAGGTCAACTGCTCAATATATCACAATATTAATTTTAGGCCATGTCGCCCAGCCCTGATTAACACTACACATCCACATCTACTGAAGGCTCACTAGGAATCTGAGACAACTAATGATGCTCCAGCTGTTGAACTAGTATTCCATCCTGGACTAGAGTATGACCCGGTTCACACCCGGCCCGAACGTCCATCCTGAGCGATCCAATCAGATCTAAACAACGCTAAATACGGGAGTGAACACACCCAAAGCTTTGAGGTGGGCTTTCCTTCGACTCCGTTCAGAGGCAGTGTGAAACACTTGCATCCACATTAGTTTAAATTGAATTGAACCATCTGAACACCATACACCCTCCCCTGGTTGTGACTCCTCTGACACAGCGGAGGTATTACCTGGCTGTGTCTTGGTTAGAAAAGAAAAACAATAGTTAAAATTAGATACCGCTGTTAAACTAACAGCTATGGACTGAAGAATATTAAAGGCAACTTGTTGAGAAAAAAAGCCATTTTATCACAGGTGAGGATACTATTGATTTGATGATTACGGGCATGGTCTGGGGGAATAGGTTCTCTGTCGCACAAGGTTCCTGTGTGTTGCTTTTGGAGCATATTGTACCCACCGTGGTGATTATTGAAAAATCTCCGTCAATCACAGTTCTACAGCAATACCCTACGTGACCATCCATCATCACACATCTATGAGCAAATCTTCAGTGTCTGTGAGCTGACGCTTATGGAGGACCAACTTTGAGATTTAAAATAAATACATAAATAAATAAATAACTATTCAATAAAAAAATAAGCATACGATTATTAAAGGAACAAAACCTGCTGTAAATAAACGTAAGCACTAATTAATTTAATGATACAATGAGACATAAATGTAAATATCTGTTTTAATTAGCTTCTTTATTCACCTTTGTAATAATTTGTTTCTTTATAGTCTGTTATAATTTCCTTTTTTTCTTTTTATGACATTTTTTAAATGCATTTATTTATGAGTATGTTTTAATTTTTTCTGTTTTATTCTTTCTTCGTATTTTTTTGCACCCCATTTATTTCTTCAACCCTATTTATTTCTGCCTGTCCTTTTTCCATTTCTGTAAGCATTTTTGCCTCATTATGCAAATGAGGAGGGAGGTTAGTCTTAAGGGACAACTTCTGCTTATTGGTTGGGTAGACTGCATAGCTGAATCTACATGCTGATGGCTGCTGCTGCCGGTAGCCGCCGTCACAATGGCTGCCCAGCATATGAGTGAGCTTTACTTGGAAACAACGCTGTGATTTCTGACTTTATCATTTGTCGTGTGGACACTGTTAGCAGCACACATTAGCTTTCTATTCATATTACTAATCTAATGTGTGACACTGTTTTTGCCACTGTCATGCCTGAACTTCCCCAATGTGGGACAATAAAGGTATTTCTTATCTTATCTAATTATTACAAAGGGGAATAAATAAAGAAGCTAATCAAAAGAAATATATACATGTGTGTCTCATTATATAATTTAATCACTCCCCACATTTATTTACTGCATTTTTGTCATTTTAATCATATGCTTCTATATTTATTGAGCATTTATTTATTTCTGTATTAATTTTTAAATGTGTCAAGGTGCGACAGACTTACATGATATCCCTATGCACAGATGCCACACGGGAGCAACATGTCACACAGCGATGATAAGCGAGGCCACAGAGGCAATTCTAATGACGCAAAACGCACGATTTTGCCGATTAAAGCGAAGGGGTGAAGGACTATGGTGGAGAAGAAGCTGTTTTCATTCATTATAGAAGAAAAGCTGATAGTGGCGGTCTGCGGTCGGCCTGAGTTGTATGACTCAACCAACTGTAAGTCCAGAAAGGAGTGAGCCTGGAGAAGAGTGAGGAGGCTGGAGTGGGAGGGAAGTGAAAGTGTCACTAGATAGCACCATAGTACTACTGTATTTCTGGCTGGTCACCCGCTGTGCAATTACTGTCGCATGGCGTATCAATGGCCTACGATAATATCAGACAAACGACAGCAAGCAAGTTTGTGGAGCCAGTGTGAACGCACCTTCAGAGTTGGTCCTCCAAAGATGCTGAGCTTTGTATTATAGTAATAATAATAATAAATATTATTGGTCCACTTTTTTTTTTTACATTTCACTGAAATGTGTCCTCTGCACGTAATCCATCCCTCGGGGAGAAGGAGGCTGCCACTGTGTGGCGCCTGGGGAGCATTCTGGGCTAGGGATCTTGTTCAAGGAAGAGTAGCAGTCTGTCGGATTTGAACCAGGGAACATGCAGCCTTGCCAGGACGCAAGCATTTCACTTCTGTTACTTAAGCTTAATACGTTCATCTAGATTTTTTTTCTCTAAAAGAACTACAAAGGGGGGACACTTGGATCTTCCCAGTGTTCATAAATGGATAATAACATAACTCTGACTTGCTTTACATGTTATTTTTCTGACGTGTTGACTTTACTAGCTTTGATCCGATCACTCTGGATGGATGGACAGGTGTGGATGGTCAAGCTTTATCCTGACTACTTTCATCTGAATAAGTCAGCACCATGTCCTAGGAGTGAACAGGGCCTATTTTTACCATTTTTATTTATTTTCTTATTAAGGTTCCAAACAAGAAATGTGATTTGGCCAAATGTCTAGGGTAAAAATGTTCAGATTTTGTCAAATCATGAGTTGTAAGACTCCACTAATTATTACTACAAGTCCAGAAAGGGGAAAGCCTGGAGGAGAGTTGCTAAAGAATATTATAAAGTTTTAATCTAAAACTTTACTAAAAAAAGAAATATTGTTACAATTCTAATTCTAGCGTCTTGCAATTATTGTTTACTACAATCAAAGTGGAGATAGTATATTATTGTTATAATAAATATGTTCAACAGTCTGTTTTGTACCTTCTTAGTCCCTTAAAGGATTCAAATTTGGAGAAAAGGAAACTAATTAGTAATAAAAATGTATTTAAATCTCAAGGCATCCCTGGGAGTGAATGTGGGTGTAGTCTTCAACCCATTTGGAAGTCTTTGAGATTATTACAGTTTCCCAAACTCTGATCCCAAATCAAAAGAAAAAATACAAGGTGAGCAGCGGTTAGTTAAGCAGGCCTCCAGATCTCTAAAACACTTCTGTCATTGCTCCACAATAAAGACAATGGAAGGTGCTCATCTGGGCGCAGAATGACGTCATTACTAGAGATCTTACAACTAACACTGTTAGAGGGGTTTTACTGCAACACCAGCTTGTGTATCACCAGGTCTGACTGTTGGTAAACTGTGTGTTGGTGTGTAATAGTACTCACAGCAAATGACATCACCAGGTTGATCATGCCTTCCTTGTCATCACCCTGTCTCCCACTGAGGCTGAACCACTCATCCACCACGTTCCCCTCCCTTAAGTTCTCAGGAATGGTAACATGTGTCCATGCGATCCTGTCATCCATGGAGAACGCTCTCTACACGCACACAGAAACCGAAGAAAGCAGACACCAACTCAGCCTATTTAGGATTCCATCAGCTGGAGAGCACAGTGCTCCACAACACAAACAGTTACTCACATTTTCATAGGAAGACATTTTTTGTGAACTATAAATAAACTTGGACAACTTTTAGTTTATATAAACTTCCTTCAGTTAGCTGAAATTTATGCAGCTCCGGGTCAGTTTGGTGCCGTTCCATCCCTTCCTGTTTCCATTTTCTACCTATAACCAAACCCTTTTATACCCATTCATTTCAACAGATTTTATGTTTTTTTGGTAAATATTTTCACACATTTTGGAGCTCAATCCTCATAAAAAGCTCAAATCTCATGAGTATTTTCTTTCCTTTGTACAGCCAACAAACAAGAGTCAACAAATGGAGACAAATACGAGACTTGCTTTGTTTTTCATTATCCTCCCATCTTATACTGACATAGAACAGAATTTGCCAAGCCAGGGTAATTTGATGGTAACATGCATGGGCTAGAAAGTTTTCACATTTGTATTCATTCATCCCTGAGCTCCTCACCTCATCAAAGATCTCCAAATAGAAGGAATCCACCCCTGGAGGTACCGTACACTGGATCACTTTGTTCCAACGCGGGTTCTTTGCTCCATTATGAGCAGTTGGAGTCTCATAGACTGCGTAGCCCAATCTGATTCTGCAGTAGGGATCCATCCGCGTCATCCCATAGTTTTTAGCCAGTTTGGCCTTCAAAATAAAAGCAAATCGCAGCATTAGTGAGGCTGCTGTAATTCTTCAGCAACGTGGTAAAAAAGTGTATCCAAAAAAAAAAAAAGATTGAAATCTGTCATGAGATTACACAATTCTACAATAATTTTGGCTTCTTTTTGCAGAAATCTACATTAAGTTAAACTGTAAAGACAGAGATAATACTGTAGTTAAAATCCCAATAACAGGCATTAACTACATTGACAGAACTAAGGTACCAGGCTGAATATAGCAGAAACTCAGATGAAACTTGGCTGCGTTTTGAACAGTGGTACCTGGACAACAGTGATGCTGAGTCGCCCCACGGTGTTCACCGAGCCTCCGTACTGCAGCTGCCGGGC
Source organism: Fundulus diaphanus (assembly GCA_037039145.1). Taxonomy (NCBI): domain Eukaryota; kingdom Metazoa; phylum Chordata; class Actinopteri; order Cyprinodontiformes; family Fundulidae; genus Fundulus; species Fundulus diaphanus. The sequence goes on from CM073122.1 coordinate 53,356,059, forward strand.
TGTCTGGGCGTCCAGCTGGACCTGCTGCTGCTGCTGGGTGGGAGCGATTCGCAAGAAGTCCTGCGGTAGCTCTCCGATAAACACCTGCGTAAACGGTACAAACATGCATTTATTCTTCTAGATCCAGACTCTCGTGGAAACATGTTGCACAGGTTTTATCTGGTGCCTTTATTAGATTATTAGTTTGAATTTTCTCCACAAATGTGTGCAGCAAAAGGGCTTTCGTATGGCTAGTCGTTTATGTGGGATAGGCAGAAGGCTGGGACATAATTCACAGACAGCAGGAACCCTAATGATCAAGATTACTTCAATTAAATGGATCACAGTATAAAAACAGATGGCTAGCAGGAGAACACAACATATCAAATCCCATAGCACTTCAACATCAATGTGAGAAGCGTTATTTTTAATCCCAAAAAATAGTGACTTCATTGCTATATGTGGTAGGCCCTTAATGGCCTGCGTACAAAGATGTATTTGATCATTTTGAAACCATTTCACTGAACAATGGGTATTTGGTTTTATAAATACAACATTGTTATACACTCAAAGAAAGAACAGTGAGGGAAACGACCTGATATCACCAAGTTCTTAGTTTTCTTTGATCCCTATTCCCTATAAGGAATATTTCAGTTAAGCACTGCTTATATCATTGTGGCTCTCGCTTACTTCATTTTAGCCATTCATTTATCAGTTGTTGTTGTTTCCTGTTTTTCTTTATTATTATTATTCCGTCGGCGTCTAACTACTCCCGCATACTTTAACCGATTTCAACAATTTTGGTATCAAAACGTTCGGCTCGTTCCCGGCATGACTGCTATATCTCATGGTTATGCTAACTTTTACACTTTTTAAAATATTTCACTTTTTGTGCGATTTTTTGGCTGCTCCCATTGAAATCAATGCAAATTGCTTCAAATTCTTCCAATTCTTCTAATTGTTCTAATTCTTCTATTTCGTCTATTTCTTCTAATTCTTCTATTTCTTCTAATTCTTCAAATTTTAAAAATGTTTCAAATTCCTCAATTTTTTCAAATTCTTCAAATCTGATTTCAATGTTTTTCAGCTACTTTTTCTCTTCTGCAGGGATCTTCTGCACCTGCTCAAATCATTCTGCAGATTAGCATTCTCACTCGCTGTTACGCAGGAACAGCTTTTTCTAGTTTTAATTTAGTCTTGTATGGTACTGTTTTAAGTGTGTTAAATATTGTTTTTTTAGTAACGCTGTTCTTTTAGATATGCCTTTTAAATTATGTTTTTTGTCAGACAAATCTCCATCTCAGGAAATGCGATGGACAATAAAGTTATCTTATTCTATCCTGATTGCAACTTCTACTAAACACATGCACTACTTCCAATCTATTCTGTTATCTGATCCAAATATGCGAAAATAAATGAGCGACACTGATGCAGGCATTCAGGAAGCACATGCAGGGTGTAGGTCTTCCCTAAAGAGCTTTAAATCACTGGGGATTAAGCTCAGAGGAATGAGCAAACATCGACGCTGAAGCCTCCTGATTTGCTGGGAGATAAATCAATCGCGGTGGTAAAACATAGAGGTTGACGTTTTAGTCATGCCTAGACGGGCCTGTGTGTCCACGTGACACTCTGGCAGGTCGGATCGGTCTTTTATTGGCAGTCAACCGAGTAGAGAAATGGGAAACTGTCAAAGATGCAGAAGACATAAACAAGCATACAGCTCGCATCCACAGGACGGAAAGCGAGCAGGGCTAACTAGCGGCCAGATGAGGCGATGTGTCGCGGTAAATGAGTCTGTCAGCCTGAGGCTGAGCCGTGATCCTGGCTGGTTCTTATTGGGAGACAAGAATCAGGACACAAGTTGCGCCTAGCTGTCTGTCAAGCTGCTAGTCAATCGCGGGGCTAACATATACCGTTACCTGTCCCCTCTGGGTGCTGATGGTGGTCGCCATTTCGTCCCTCCAGGATTTGTACCAACACACCGTCAAGTCGTGACGCTTCTTCCAACAACAAAACAGCCCTTAGTGACTCATTAAAAACAACCGAGCTTCTGTGTTTGGGCGAAACATTTACTCCGGAAATGTTCTCTCTTTTTGTGGAAGGTAATGGTCCAGTACTGCCCCCCAGTGTCCGGAGGTCCTCCATCACGGAACAACACAGACTTCCGGTGTTGTGCGCAATTCTGTTCCCCCGTGAAAAACTGTTCCCCCTGTGTCGGGAGCGCGCTTTGCAGCCGTTTTCACGGCGCTTGTAATTGATTTCTCGGTAAAACAACTCCTATAATCATCTCAAGATTGTAACATTCAGTTTAATCGGCAGCTGTTTACAAAATTGTAAAATATCTGAAATATCCATTATCTCCTCTCCTCCCCCCGAACTGAACCTTTGTTACTGTTTCCACCAACAAAATAATGTGCTCAAGTAAAAGTACTGTCATTTAGATTTTTTTTAATTTTATTTAAATACAAGTAAAGTTAACAGTGTAAAATGTTACTCAAGCAAAAGTAAAAAGTACCTAATTAATATTTTAAGTAAACGTTACTTAGTTTCTTCTTTATGAGCATGTGTGTCACAAAAGAAGAGGAGAAAGTGGCTTCAAACTGTTTCTGATTGAAGGAGCACCTAAATAAATGAAAATGCTACATAAAATGTCAACATATGACATTATGAATATTTTGAAGGTAAAGCGTATATTTACATCAACTGTTAAAATATTATTTAGCTTATTTACCTGCTAATCGCCCTGAACATAAACCAGATAATGTCCACTCATTGACTCCTACATGCAGCAACTGGATGCCAGCTGGTCAGTGACAATGATGTTATTTTTAACTTTAGATTATGTCCGGTAAATCAAAAAAAAAACAAAAAAAAAAAACATCACCATGTCATGCACCAGTGTCCAAGAAAAATTAGTATACAACAAACAGGCTTAAATTGAAAGTCACCATACTTTTCCTCAGGTCTTTCTGAAAACTTTTCCCCACCTATCCAGGAGTCATTGTTAATTCTGGTGCATATGTAGGACTGCTCAGACTCAGAATCAATGACCCACCATCACTGAATCACCTGAATCATGACGAGATGCTGATGTAATCTCTTTATTAGCCCAGAGCTGCTGGCCCTCATGTGCTGTGCCATGCATTTATGTAGCTGTTGTTTAGTTTCTCCTCTTTAAAAAGGTGTAATAGTTCCTGTCCCAAAGAAACCTCATCCCAGCAGGTGATGAAATGTATTGAGATACTCATTAAGACATGGCCAGACATATCCACAGACGACGCCATAACCTTCCTCCTCCACAACACCCTCTCCCATGTGGACACTGGTAAGGAGAACTGTGTGAGATTACAGTTCAGCCTTCAACACCATAGTCCTGTCCAGACTGGTCTTTAAACCAACTGACCTGTGTAGGTGAGTCTACAGGTCCTGATTGGCAGACCACTGGAAGCCTCCACTACTGAAGAAAAAGCATTTCAAAACTTGCTGATGGTTTGCTGTAGATTTGGACAAGCATGTAAAATAGCGAGAGAATACATTTTAGGCAGATCTGCCCAAAGAGGAAGTCTTTGGATGTCGGGATGTCTTCCTGCAGCAGGTTTGCAGATATCCCCAAAACCACAAGGCAAAAAGTAAAGTTTGCTGTTAATATAATGGTGTGGGCTGTTTTACATGTGCTGAATATCCTTCAGGTTATGATGGAGAAATCTGCTGGGATGTTCTTAAAAACTGGGAAATGAAACGAGTTTGGGTGTCCAAGTAAGAATGGTTTAGCCAGTCACCTGTCTTGCATCCAATTCCTAAGAGAACTGAAGATCAGAGAGCATAGAAAGGACCCCCAGAACCTTCAAAACGGTTTGGGCAGAAGAATGGGTTAAAATCCCACCCGGATAGTTTCTGTACACAGGACATGCGCTGAAGTTTTCATGACTGAGAAATGTTTAAAACATATTCCATGTACCATTCCATCTGATTAAACATTGTTTAATTCATGGATTAAATCCTTTTGTGTGGATTACTTGGGTTTTTCACTAACATCTGGAATAAATTTCCTGCCAATGGAAATATTTGATAAATGTATTTATAGATTTGGAGAAGAACAATAAAATGTTGAACATTTATTTTACCTGCTGTGTTTGAACATGAAATTAAAAATTCAAATTTCAAAGTCAGGGAGTTTGCTGCATTACAGCCTTAATCTAATGTTGACATTTGGATAAATTATTTCTCAGTACTTTCAAATTATGTCCAGCTTTGTTTTGATCTTCAAGCTACTGATAAAATGGGTGTTTTTTATATCAAAGGATATTTAATAATTGCAGGTTTCTCTTATTCAAATTTAGTAAACTGATCTGAATATTGTAGAATTAAGTCAGAGTTTAAGGATAAAGAGCCAGAAGTAGCTCATGCTTGTAGAAACTGTTTCACACGTGTAATAATTTCAATTTTCTTCACTGTCTTTTATTGGAACTTGCAGTTCTCAAGTCTAAATGCTGAATAGTTTTGCGTTATAACCATTTGGGTAATAAAAACCCGAAACAGTGTGTAAGTCACCATTTTATGAAGGACCAGAATGTGTCACAGAACCCATCATCTCCAAGTAGTTTAAAGTTCTGTAGAACTTATCTCGTAGTAAACCCCACAGGTACACTTCTGGATAAGCTAGGAGGAGCTGGTTGATTTATTTGGACCTGAGCCTTGCTTGAATTACCGGCCCAGATACAGGGATATTTGTTGGAAAAATGAAAAAAAAGGCAACAAAGTATGAAATCAAAATGTTTATTCCAAAAATCCCCCCCACAAAATTCATATTGGTAAATTAAACAAATCTTCAGATGTACAGCGTGTCTTTGTATAACCAGCTGGCACAGTTTACCGCAATTTATCCTTTAAACAGACACGAAAACACAATTCAGGCAGTTAATGAGTGCAATAATTATTCCACATAAGGCAAAGTGTTGTATGTTTTAAAGCAAAGCAGCAGTTATGTACCACACACCATTATGAAAATATTGCTTCATCTGACAAATAAAAACATTCTCAGTTGAGTTGCCGATTGACTGTTAGGCTCCAGCGGAAAAATCCCTGGATCCTCGTATGAAATGGGCTCAGGAGTCAAAGAGTTCAGAGCCAGACAGCAGGTAAACGTTGGCTCATTGGCTGTCTTCAGAGTCCTGGTTATAACTCAGGTGGCTCCGCTGCACTTCCAGCTCCTCTGCGCTCACCATGGCAGGATCTATGGCAGCGTACCTGGTTCCATGAAACTGACGCAGGTGAATCTGAAACACACCGCAAAGCAAACTGTCACCGGCTAACATTTACATCACACCAAAAAGACAGTTTTCAGAAGCAATTTCTGTCTGCAGCAAAACGGAGATTGTTTAAAGTAGCGCTCCTGTCGTCACTTCTGGAAAAAAAATTCACAATATCATCATATGAGGGTTGTCACGATACTAACATTTCAAGCTCTATACTGAAACCAAGAAAAACACAGTTTTTGATACTATGTTTGAAGGCACAGGGCTCTTTCTGATTAAGAGCAAAAATATATATGATTAATTACAATATAACTACATTTTAACTTTCTTAATTAGGGTTAAACAAGTAAGTAGTGGACAATTCAGCACTTAATTACATATAATTATTATTTTTTTGTTTTTTTACAATTGTCATTTCCCTGTTTGGCACAACAGTAGACCAGATAGAGAAAGAAAGAAGAGAGAAAGAAATCTTTATTTGTCACTGCAATTGTACATTCCTGTTATGAATTCCAACGTGAGGAAATTTTTTTCAGCTTTCTGCTGGAAGTTTCAATGCTGAAATGCAAGATTCACAAAAAATGCACAAAACACAGCTGTGAAAAGGAGGCACAAGGTCAGAGGTCAGCTCTCTGTCTGCTGCGCAGAGGCTCCCCATCTCCAGGTTCCTTAATTCCACCTGAGAAGAGAGAGAGGGAGTCTACGGACGCGAGAGGCCACCCATGTGGGGGAGTCGTAGCTCATTCCAGGGCAAGCTCCTCTAAGACCCGAGGAGGCGGACTCTGCGTTTATACCAATAACACCTGGTGTAAAAATGCTAGAATAGTCACAAGCTTTTGCTCTCCGGACATCGAGCTCCTCACTGTTAGCTGTAGACCGTTTTATTTGCCTAGAGAGTTTACTGTTGTTATCATCACAGCGGTTTATGTTCCTCCGAGTGCTAATACAAAAGAGGCTATGAGTGTTCTCTATCGGACTATCTCTGAGCTGCAATCTGCACACAAAGAGGGTGTTTTTATCATTGCTGGGGATTTTAACCAGGCAAATATGAAAACTGTTCTCCCTCAGTTCTACCAACACGTGGATTTTGCAACTCGGGGAGAGAACACTCTAGACTTAGCTTACACAAATATTAAAGGCGTATTCAGGGCAGCCCACCGCCCCCACCTGGGTTCTTCAGACCACCTTTCTGTAATGCTATTTCCTGCATACAGGCCCCTGCTGATCAGAGCTAAACCTACAGTGAGGCAGGTGAGGGTGTGGAGTGAGGGGGCAATGGAGGCGCTCCAGGACTTTTTTGAATGCTATGACTGGAACATGTTCAAAGCTGCAGCAACATATGAAGACAAGATCAACATTGATGAGTACGCCATGACGGTGTCAGCCTACATCAACAAATGCATTGAGGACGTCAGCACCACTAAGACCATCATCACCCGAGCCAACCAACGACCCTGGATTACTGAGGAGGTCCGTCAAGCGCTAAAAACACGGAACTCAGCCTTCAAGTCTGGTGACAAGGAGGCACTGAGGACAGCAAGAGCCAACTTGAACCGTGCCATCAGGCTAGCGAAGCGGAACACTAAGAAAATCCAGGAGCTTTTCCATGATGCCAGCAACACCTGGAGCATGTGGGAAAGCATACGGGCGATCACTGAATACAACACGCCCTCACCCCTGGTGGGTGAAGTTGATGCTGACTTCCTCAATGGACTAAATAACTTCTTTGGGAGGTTTGAGGCACTGAACAGCACTCCAGCAGTGAAGGCTGTTCCCCATCAGGAAGAGGAGGTGCTCTGCCTTGACACCGCCGACGTGTGGAAGACTTTGAGGAGAGTCAACCCACGGAAGGCCCCAGGTCCCGACAACATACCTGGGCGGGTGCTCAAGGAGTGTGCAGGTCAGCTGGCTTGTGTCCTCACAGACATTTTTAACACCTCACTGGACCAAGCCACAGTGCCAGCATGCTTTAAGTCTGCCTCCATCATTTTGGTGCCGAAGAAACCTCAAGTCACCTGTTTCAACGACTACCGGCCTGTTGCACTGACTCCCATCATGATTAAGTGCTTTGAAAGGCTGTTGAAACAACACATCGTCTCCAGTCTCCCCCCAACACTCGACCTGTTCCAGTTTGTCTACCGGCGGAACCACTCCACTGAGGACGCCATCTCCTCTGCTCTTCACCTGAGCCTGGCACACCTGGAGGAGAAGAACACCCACGTGCGGATGCTGTTCCTGGACTTCAGTTCAGGAATTTAACACCATCATCCCACAGCACCTGGTAAGAAAACTAGAACATCTGGGCTTCAGCACACCTCTTCGCAACTGGCTGCTGGACTTCCTCACCAACAGACCTCAGTCAGTCCGGGTCAGACAGGACACCTCTGATGTCATCACCCTCAGCACGGGCTCCCCTCAGGGCTGCGTCCTGAGCCCCCTGCTGTTCACCCTGATGACACACGACTGCGTCCCCAGGTTCACCACCAATCACATTGTGAAGTTTGCTGACGACACAACGGTGGTGGGCCTCATCAGAGACGACAACGACCAGGACTACAGAGAGGAGGTGGAGCAGCTGGTGGGCTGGTGCAGAGACAACAGCCTGATCCTGAACGTGGAGAAGACGAAGGAGATCATCGTCGACTTCAGGAAGAACCGGCCTCACCACGCTCCACTGCTCATCAACAGCTCAGCTGTGGAGGTGGTCAGCAGCACCAAGTTCCTGGGGGTGCACATCACGGACAACCTCACCTGGTCTGTGAACACCACGTCACTGGTGAAGAGGGCACAGAAACGACTGTACTTCCTGCGGAGGATGAGGAGAGCCCACCTGCCCCCGCCCATCCTCACGACCTTCTACAGAAGCACCATAGAGAGCATTCTGACAAGCTGTCTCTCTGTGTGGTGTGGAGGCTGCAATGCCTCCGAGTGGAAGAACGTGAGGAGAGTGGTGAGGACAGCAGAAGGGATCATCGGGGCTCCTCTTCCCTCCGTAAAGAACATTTCGTCCCAGCGCTGTGTGTCCCGAGCCCGTAACATCATAAAAGACCCCTCACACCCCCACCATGGACTGTTCTCCCTGCTGCCCTCTGGGAAGAGGTTCCGCAGCATCCGCTGCAGGTCCACCAGGTTCTGCAAAAGCTTTTTCCCTGTTGCCATCAGACTGTTGAACCGCTGAACTCTAAACTGGACTCTGCGCCACATTTGCATCATCACTGCATCTCTATCTAGCATTACAAATGCTGCTGAACTTGTAGTTTTCTAAATGCATTTTTGCATAAATGCCTTTTTGCACCATCATTTCTGCACATACAAATGGTTTTAAATATTCTCCTGTACACCGTGATCGCACACTGTTCTCTTTCTCCTGCATTGTTTACATTTCAATTGTTTAAATTTTTAATCATAGCTGCCCCTTATACTGTAATTTACAAGCTGTATGCAACGAAATTTCGTTGTGTATGCACTCCGTACATACAAAATGACAAATAAAGATATTCTAAGTCTAAGTAAACTGGAACTTTCTGCAACCTGGATCCAAGAAGACGGTGGAATACAGAGTGGAAAGGAAGTCCATCAGGGATGGAGGTCTCCAGACCAGTCTTGGCCTCGAGACTGTTTTTTCCCGGTCTCAGCCTTGTATTGTTGGGCCTCCAGAAATTTAGTTGTGGCCGTTTTGAGACCCGATACATTTTTCAAATACTAACTCTTTTATCTCCGCCGCAAATACACATCAAGAAAAAAAGCAAACAAACTGAATGGACGTGTCCCCCCAGATTCATAGCGACCCCGATCTGTCCCCCACACAAGGCGAGAACCAACATCGCCCTTCATTTGTAAAGCTGAGAGTCGCTGGGAGCACTGAGCTTTGAGGTTATGTTGTTCTGAGCTCAAGTTTATGTGTAAAAAAAACCCCCAAAAAAACATGAGGACGGCTGACTCCCCAGGGACCTAAAGAGCAACTCGTTGCTAAACCTGTGTTCATTGGGGGGAGTTTTAATCAACTGATGAAGAAATGAAAATGTAAGGGGTTGTTCACAATTTTCAGCCTTTTCGGCCCCATTCCAGAGAACAGCATAATCCCCACGTTTTGCGCATCTGCTTTGGCTGTTTTTTACAGCTGCTGTTCCAGACAGCGCGAGCAAGAACGCCGTCCCCACCACCGCTTCCTGCATGTTGAAAAAGGTCCCATATAAAATCAATGAGATCAGTTTCAACAACACATAACCACTCTGAAAAACTGCTTAGCTAACGGCTGAAGTTCCCTTAGAAAAGGAGTGCACATGCGCATTGACTTCCGAAATACAGCGGTTACTTTGTGAGTTGTGCGTTTAATGCAATGTGACGTTACACAACTAGTCCACAGACGTCACAAATGATATAGGAATGATATAGGTTATCCATTTATTCATTTCATTTTTAGGTACGTTTTCTACATAGTAGACAGGGTTTGATGCATTACATTACTGAAGATTGTGCATGACCCACAAGTAGGCTATCCCGTGTCTGTTGACATTCCCAGATATGGAAGATAATTGTTTTGTAATCAAATTTAATTTATTTACAGCACTTTTAAAAACAATTGCTGTTGGCTAAAGTGCTGCAAACAAAAATGACACATTACAACAACAATTCAAAGTTTAAAACATAAAAAAATCAAAACATTGCAAGACTAAATAAAACCACATGTTAACTTTCATGCTGCTTTAAAAAACAGCGAGTACAAAAGGATTGAAGCTACCCAGTTTATATCTGAATCAGCTCTGAGGTTTTACATAGAAGAGTTCTACTGCATCCTAGACATAGTAGATGCACAAATTACTGAGAGGTTAATGCAACCAGGCATGCAAACAATAAAAGAACAGGAAAACTCCCCCCTGACCCTTGAGTCATTACAAATGTTGCACCAGGTTACAAATATCCTTATTAGTTTATTATAATGATTATTTAATACCCATAAGTAGTTTTGGTTGAGGAATGAATTTCTTTTAGAAAAAAAAAAACTGGGTCCCAAAATATTAGTCTAATTCTAAAGATTTGGCCGTGGCCTTGGTATTCACTGAAGTCCATTTACGGCCTGCAGTGTAACAAGACACCAGCCGCTCTCTCCTCACCTTAGACACTAATTTGTGTATTAAATCCCTCCTTATATGTTAATTATGTTGTTACTCACATATACATGCTTAGAGCACTGTTAGGAGAGAGGCTTTCCGTTTTTTTTATGTTTTTTTAGCTTTTTAGATAGATTGCATTGCTTTAATTTTTGGGGGTGAGAGATTCAGAGATTCTCTCTGTAGAGCGGGACCAAAGCTTTTTTAGCCCTTTTTCATCTCTGCTTTTTAGAAGCACCTGAAGAAGAAGCTTTTGACTCTCTGTCATTTTTGTTATATAGTCTTCTGATCTTTGCAGTACACCTACATTTAGACATAACGCAAATACTGTAGGTTAGGATTTGAAATTTTGTGAAAGAAATGAAAAAAATCAGAACAAACCTGTATGTAGAGGTTGACCTCAGCGCTCCTGCACAGATATGGGAAATTTCCTCCTGTTTTCAGATGTGCTCTTCTAGCATTGGGAAACAGTTTATACATCTCTTCTTTGGCCTCAAGCGAGAGGGCACTCTGATCAAAGACCTCAACATCAACAACAGAACTCCGTCAGATGTGCATGCAACACAGATTGAACAGAATCAAATACAGATGATAAACAACTTACATCTATGATGGTCACAGCAACATCTTTTATTTTGTGAGGCTCAACGTAGGAGTTCTGACAGTTAAGTGTTAGCCTCGAAGCGAGCTCGCTTTGGCTTAGACTCTCCAGCTGCAGAAGGAAAACACATAGACTGATGTTAATGAATTAACACAAGCATGAAGACGTTCCTGTGCTGTTAATGTTCTTCTTAAAGCTGACTGACACCCATAGTTACATACCCTGTCTACCATAAAGTCAATTGCATCTGCCATCTTAGGGTCCACAGGTCCTTTAGCAAAGTTTCCCAGGACGATCTTCTTCAGTAAGAATGCAGGCATCAGCCAGAAACTGGGCAGCAACACAGAAGCAGCATCAATAATAAAAAAAAGAAAAGCGACTCCAAAAATAAATCATGGCAGTGAAAAGCACCTGTTTGCAGTCCATGTCTGGTGAAAAATGGATGTGTCACTGAACGAGTTACACAGGATTAAAGAGTGCACTCTGGGAGACTTGTGAGTGTACTCTGCAAACTTCTGAGCCAAGAATCCTCCCAAAGAGGCACCGAACAGGTGGACCTGTATGTGTCACAGCATCGGTGTTATAGATACAATTTACACAGAAATTAGTCTGCTTAAAGGCCCATCTATGCACAACATTATAAACGCAGAACATACGGGTGGATTCTTCTGTCTGTCTCTTTAGGTTTATTTTGGGTTACGTTTGGTCCACCATTATGGAGCTTTAAGATGCGTAGCCAAACATGAGAAAAATGGTGCAATACTGCCCATAATCAAAGGATCAGTGTGGTGCACAATAGCTCATGTGCGATCAGTGAAAGGAGAAAAAGATGAGGACAAAAATAGTCAAAAGTTCTCTATTAACATGCCATGATGTATTTAATGGCTGCACAGGCCATCTCTGTCTACTGTCGGGCCTATATTTATGTTTTTTCTGGGAATGTACATTAGTAATATTTCCTCCACAGCCTCATGTTGACCATTTTCAACTGAATTCAGCAGCCAACCCAGACCTGCCTTATAGTGTTTACATTGCCGAAAAACAATGGTAACTTAAAGGCATACTATGCAACATTTTTCAGTTAATTAATGTGTTCCATACCGTTTTGGATGATTAAATGAGTCATTTCAGGTTGAACAAAGGTTTTCTCGGCCGCCCTGGTGGTCTGTGGGGGAAATACCGCACTTGCAATGCGGTACCGCGCACGTGACGTCACGGCCTTAAGAGTAACGCCCCTTTTGCCGCACCGGTAGGGCAAACAGTCGTAGAACGCACATACAAACCAGCCATTACAAGCGCAACAGAACCAGCGATATGACCGACTTTGCAGCCATTAAACTTACCCAAGACGATGTCCCAGGCGCACGGTTTACTGGTCACACTGTGGAAGAGCACACCAACCTTCAGCTGAAACGGTGGCTTGAGTGTCGAGGGCTCAAAAAAACCGGAAGACGGGCCGAGTTGATTCAACGGTAAGCTTTGTTTTTTTCCCTGCTCAGCGTTCATGCCTTTGTTATGATTTCCACCGTGCTCCGTTCACGTCGGCCTTTTTTGTTTGTTTGCAATCAACGTCCAGGAATCTGTATATCTTGCCAATAGGTAGCTACAAAACGATTGTTCACATCTCAGAATCTTTCGCTTAAGAGATTCAGGGCGTTTGTTTTTGAGTAAGCTATCCCGGTAGCAGGGTACCATGTTAGCGCCTGCTAACATGCTAGCCTATATGCTATCATCACCCTTTCCACCGACAAAATGCTTGCTACATATGTAGGTGAATTTGGTAACTTTTTCCGGGTTGAAATGTTGTGTAGGCCGCCCGCACAAGTGTACCCAACGCACACATTTCTCCTTGGCACTCTTGAGTTTCGGGAAATTAATGAAGAAAACATCCTTCATATGCGGCCGATCAGCGTACCTCGAGTCGCTGTTGCACGTCCCATAGCAACAATGTTTATAAACCATGGTCTTAGATGTTGGAAAAAGCAGTCGTTTACCGAGTAAAACCTAGGCTAACGCACGTCTCTTCCACACCAAAACAGCGGCGCGTTTGGGAGTTTGCCCTACTGCGTACCACGTGATGTGACGTCATCGTGACGTTGTGTTTCTAAAAATAGCTCGCGCGCGGTACCGCATTGCAGGAGCCCTCGGCCCGCACCCACAGTCTCAGAATCTCGTGCAAGATCGCGAGAGTCGGTCTTGCTTTACGGCGAGAACTGCTACACGCCCCCAGTGAAAGGCATGTTTGTTGCTAGCGCAGTGGAGATATCTGTGCAGTTATCATGGCGGAACCAGCGACAAAACAGCGAAAGCCCATGTTGGAGCAGGCAAGAAAGAGGAAAAGGGCTCTGGACAGAAAGAGGAGTCGTACACGGGTGAACATCGGGCAAGCTTTTTCCAAATGGCGAGAGCTAAAAGAAAGAGAAGGCTGCAAGGCTGACGTGGACCTCGCGTTTCTGCTGATGCGATTGTAAGTAACATTGTAGGGTTTCCCTCGCGCAAAGCTTGTCTCCCCCCGCTCCGCCGATCGCGCAAAGCTTGTCTCCCCCCGCTCCGTCGCGCAAAGCTTGTCTCTGAATAAATATGTGTAATCTGACTGAAAGGTCATGAGTATTGTGAACATATGATTAAAATGAGATCTGAGCTGCCTCCTATTCATTCTGACAGCAGCTGTCTGATCTGTGGTCTGACCCAAGATGGCCGCCCTGTAGGCACGTCGGCCTAGCGGCTAGCAGCGTCCAATGGGGTGTCTACGTATGTAATGTCTATGCCCCACACCCCACAGCGCATTGTTGCTGTCAAAGCAGCTGGAGAGATGGAGAGAGAGAAATGTGTCTATGCGGACAAATAGTCTTGGCCGGCTCACTGTCTGTAGCACAACAGCGAGCTTGAATTTTTTTACCAGATTAACAGTCTACTGTTTTATAAAAAGACCCTTCACAGAGTTAGAGCAACATATTTTTCATCATTAATAGAGGAGAATAACAAGTGCAGGTTTCTCTTAAGTATCCAATCCAATCCACTTTATTTATATAGCACGATTTAAACAAACACAAGGTTTCCAAAGTGCTGCACAAAAAGATAAAAATAAATAAAAAAATAAGTAAAAAGCACTGCCCGCACAGAATAAGAATATGCATGTATATACATAAAATCAACGCTCTACGTGGTGTCAAAAGCCAAAGAAAAGAGGTGGGTTTTAAGAAGAGTTTTAAAATGAGACAGACAAGTTTCCTGTCTAATGTGCAGTGGCAATCCATTCCAAAGTTTTGGAGCTGCAACGGAAAACGCTCGATCCCCTCTGAGCTTAAGCCTTGCTTTAGGCACTGTCAGGAGCTTTAGGCTCCTGACAGTGAAAGAATCCCATAAAGTCATTACATAAAGTAATGACTTTATGGGATTCTTCGTAAATAAAATTGATTCTATTAAAAATAAAATCATTGTCATCCTCCCAAACATGATTACCTCGTCCTCAGTAAGTGGGGCAGTGTTGGATGCATCTTTAAAACCTGATTGGTGTTTAGAACTGTTTAGACACAGTAGAGCTTTCTGAGTTATCTAAAATTTTAATTTCATCTAAACCCAATCCCAACCAAGTTATTTAAGGAAGTATTCCTTTGATTAATGCCCCCATTTTAGACATAATTAATCTATCCTTAGTAAATGGATATGTACCACAGGCTTTTAAGGTAACTGTTATTAAACCTTTACTTAAGAAACCTCTCTTGATCAATATGACTTAATAAATTACAGACCTATATCTAATCTTTTTTTCCTATCTAAAATTCTTGAGAAAGTAGTTGCTAAGCAACTATGTGAACATTTACAAAGTAATGACAAGACCTGTCATAACAAATTTTGCTGGACGATAAATATTTCTAAAACTTATTACCATAAATCATATTATGGTGATTTGGAGAGCCTTTTCAACTAATATGATAATGGCATAATAATGCAAGCATATCCTCTCGACCTACGGGCTTAGACAAATTGGAGGCGGCGTTGTTTGGTTTAAATCCACATAACTCCCACCCTACAGCAGTCGTGTTTGGCTTTGACACCAATTTAGTTTCTTTTCAAACTACCATTTCTCTAGCTCTCCATCACGAGGCTCTCATGTTATCTTTGAGACAAGCTGGGTTTCCCCCACTGTATTATAAGCCCTGCTGGCCTCCAGTCTTTACTCGCCCCCCCTGCCAGGCTGAGCGTCGTTTGTTTATTTTAAATACCTCAATGTTTGAGAAAACGTGAAACTATCAGTAAATTTCCCATCAGGAATAAAACCTCCCGGTCAACTAACCTGCTTTCTAACTAAGCTGTTATTAGCTTGACGCACGCATCGCTCAACGCTCCTCACGTGAGCCACCAGACCACTACCACCATGATTCTCCCATTTTCTGTGGGAAACCCTGGCAAGATTTAACTCCTCCTACACTGAAGAAACAAGAAGGGAGGGGTGAGCAGACACCAATGTACCATACTGAAACCTTTTTGCTATACCGTCTCAGAGAGAGTAGACAGAAACACAAGGGGAAATAAGCAATGATGCCTACGCAAATGATCCTGCTTATTTTAGTTAATCATGTGATTAAAATTTATCGTGCGATTAACTGATTTATTGATTATCGCAGCAGGCCTAGTAATGACCTATTTGAAGAGTTTCAGTCAGGCTTCAGAGCTCATCATAGCACTGAAACAGCTCTAGTGATGGTCACTAATGATATTGTCATGGCCTCAGATAATGGACTTGTGTCTGTAGTTCATCTGTTAGATCTCAGTGCTGCATTTGATACAGTTGATCACAATATTCTCCTAGAGATACCCCATTTACTCTACCCCTTTTTAACCGTGCTGAGACCAGTCCGAGCTCGGTAACCGAGGTAACTATCGAGTGTAAATGGAACGCAAACTGAACTGAACCGAGCCAGACACAACCGGACTGCGCTAAATGCAGCCCAGTTCCATGTGTGGGTTCGGCTCGGTTTTTCTCTAGCTCGGTTCTCTGATAACAAAGAGCATATGAGCAGACCGCGTCACCTCCTTACAGTCAGCTGACATTTCAGACATTCATAAAAATACTAGCTTCCCTACCGTGACACACGATTTCCAGTGATGATTCTGCTTAGCAGTGTGATGAACCTCAGCGTCTGTCATTGTTTCCTGCGTCTGTAAATCCTTATTAGACGTTCGTTTGTCTTATCCACTTCCCAAAAGCCGACTCTGTCAAGTAAATTCACCAAAAGTTGCCGTCTTCGCCTGACTCGCCGCAAACAACGACGTATCACCAAGCATAACTGCCTGAATGTTACGGGCGCCGCAATTTTGATTTGCTTGGTGCCACCTTCAAACCCAGAGAGCAGTAGTACCGCAGATCGTCACTAGGAGGCGAGGAAACCAAGGAACCGAGATAGCGTGATGTGTAAACGGTCGTCAGAACCAAGCTCGGCTTGGTTAACTGATCCAAGCTCGGACCAAGCCCGGCCTGAATCGGTTTAACAAGGGTAGTGTAAATGGGGCTAAAGACTTGAACATACTGTAGGGATTAAGGGGAAAGTATTAAGCTGGTTTGAATCTTCTCTGTCTGACAAATTCCAGTTTATTCATGATAATAGCAAATCTTCTTAAAACTCCAGGTTTACTTGTGGAGTACCACAGGGTTCAATTCTCTTTTTTATAATCTATCTATCTAAAAAAAAAGAGAGAATTGGACCCTGTGGTATTCCACAGGTAGATATAATCTATCTATCTATCTATCTATCTATCTATCTATCTATCTATCTATCTATCTATCTATCTATCTATCTATCTATCTATCTATCTATCTATCTATCTATCTATCTATCTATCTATCTATCTATCTATCTATCTATCTATCTATCTATCTATCTATCTATGTTCACAGTGGCGCAGTGGGTAGCGCTGTTGCCTTGCAGCAAGGCTCCTGGGTTCGAGTCCAACCCGAGTCCAAAAACATGACTGTTAGGTTAATTGCCTTCTCCTTAGGTGTGAGTGTGTGCGTGGTTGTTTGTCCTGTCTGTCTATGTGTTGCCCTGCGACAGACTGGCGACCTGTCCAGGGTGTACCCTGCCTCTCGCCCAGTGAACACTGGAGATAGGCGGGAATGAGGGATTAAGCGGGTCAGAAAATGGATGGAGGGATATCTATCTATATAAAAAAAAAATAATAATAAAATATATATGTATATATATACACATTACCGTTCAAAGGTTTGGGTTACATTGAAATGTCCTTATTTTTGAAGTAAAAGCACTGTATTTTTCAATGAAGATAACTTTAAACTAGTCTTAACTTTAAAGAAATACACACTATACATTGCTAATGTGGTAAATGACTATTATAGCTGCAAATGTCTGGTTTTTGGTGCAATATCTACATAGGTGTATAGAGGCCCATTTCCAGCAACCATCACTCCAGTGTTCTAATGGTACAATGTGTTTGCTCATTGGCTCAGAAGGCTAATTGATGATTAGAAAACCCTTGTGCAATCATGTTCACACATCTGAAAACAGTTTAGCTCGTTACATAAGCTACAAAACTGACCTTCCTTTGAGCAGATTGAGTTTCTGGAGCATCACATTTGTGGGGTCAATTAAACGCTCAAAATGGCCAGAAAAAGAAAACTTTCATCTGAAACTAGACAGTCTATTCTTGTTCTTAGAAATGAAGGCGATTCCATGCGAGAAATTGCTAAGAAATTGAAGATTTCCTACAACGGTGTGTACTACTCCCTTCAGAGGACAGCACAAACAGGCTCTAACCAGAGTAGAAAAAGAAGTGGGAGGCCGCGTTGCACAACTGAGCAAGAGGATTGGAGCCAATTTCATCCTGCAACAGGACAATGACCCTAAACACACCTCCAAATTGTGCAAGAACTATTTAGAGCAGAAGCAGGCAGCTGGTATTCTATTGGTAATGGAGTGGCCAGCGCAGTCACCAGATCTGAACCCCATTGAGCTGTTGTGGGAGCAGCTTGACCGTATGGTACGCAAGAAGTGCCCATCCAACCAATCCAACTTGTGGGAGCTGCTTCTGGAAGCGTGGGGTGCAATTTCTCCAGATTACCTCAACAAATTAACAGCTAGAATGCCAAAGGTCTGCAATGCTGTAATTGCTGCAAATGGAGGATTCTTTGACGAAAGCAAAGTTTGATGTAAAAAAAATCTTATTTCAAATAAAAATCATTATTTCTAACCTTGTCAATGTCTTGACTCTATTTTCTATTCATTTCACAACGTATCGTGGTGAATAAGTGTGACTTTTCATGGAAAACACAAAATTGTTTGAGTGACCCCAAACTTTTGAACGGTAGTGTATATATATATATATATATATATATACTTCCGATTGGTAAAGTTGTCAGACAGCATGGGATTAATTTTCACTGTTATGCTGATGACAATCAGATAAATGTATCGACAAATCCAATCAATTACTTCGACTACAGTCATGTCTTGATGACATCAAAACCTGGATGGCTTTAAATTTCCTGCTTTTAAATTCTGACAAGACATAAGAGTCCTCTATTGTGGAACCAAGTTCCAGTTTTGTCCATGAGGCAGACACCCTGTCTACTTTTAAGACTAGGCTAAAACTTTCTAGGCTAAAAAATAGTTACAGTGGCTAAGGTTACCCTGAGCCATCTCTGTAGTTATGATGCTATAGGCTTTGTATTTTTTCTCTTCATAATAGGTACACCTGGTCTGGCGTTCTGTTAGCTGTGGCATCATCCAGGGGAGGTAAATCATCTGCTATTACCATATAAAGATTCCTGGATCAATGTGTGCTTCTGTGCTTTTTGTGTTTCTGCTCTGTCTTCTCTAACCCCCAGTCGGTCGAGGCAGATGACCATTCACAATGAACCTGGTTCTGCTGGAGGTTTTCCTCCCTGTTAAAGGGGAGTTTTCCTCTCCACTGTCGCTTCATGCATGCTCAGTATGAGGATTGCTGCAAAGCCATGGACAATGCAGACGACTGTCCACTGTGGCTCTACGCTCTTTCATGAGGAGTGAATGCTGCTTGTCAAGACTTGATGCAATCTACTGGGTTTCCTTAGATAGGAAACTTTTTGACCAACCTGTATGGTTTGATTGAATTTGACATTGTAAAGTACCTTGAGATGACATGTGTTGTGAATTGCTGCTATATAAATAAAATTGTAAAATTAACTGAATTAGCTGTCTCATATTCTACTTTTAGAACAGTGACAGTTCTAAAAAATGTGTAAAAACATTTCAGAAAAGTTACCTACTGCAGCTTTAATAAATGCATTGAAAGCATGATGCCAGTGATGTGCGTCGTTAGAAACCAAATAACTTATTTACGTGCGTAAGAGAGCATAAATGGGCCTTGAGGGATCTGTAAGGATAATGTCAGACCTTGTCCAGCTGAAGGTGATCCAGAAGCTTCCGGAATCCATCGCAGAACTCCAAGAGGTCCCAGTAAACGGGATACTGCAGCTAAGAGAGGAACCACATCAGATTAAACAAGGGAGAAAGCAAACAAACAACATTTCTGATCACTAATTAATAAATTCAGATTTGATACAAAAACAAAATGTTAAGCATCAGGAATGGCTGGAAGACTAACAATAGCTCAGTCTAGAATAGGAATAGGCTTTTCACTGCATGGGCTCCCTGTTTGTTAAGTGGTAAATTTTAAAAAGCATTCAATGATCTTGGGCCGAAATACATTTCTGAGCGGTTTGGTGAGCGGTTTGTCAAGTATGAACCATGTAACCCCTGCAGGTCATCAGATATATGCTTGCAGCTGCTGTCTGACTTCCCATCAGCTGTAGGAGAAACAGAGGTTATATATCTTTTTATACAGAGCCCTTAGATTTCAGCTGTGAATTGTATTTTTCTCATCATAAACTAAATGTCTAAAATATACAATTGTGAAATGTTGATGTTTTTATAGGTATTTCTATAAAATGTCAAAACAAATAATTGAGCATTAAGAATGTCAGTGGGGAGAAATGTGTGAAGCAGAAGTGATTCCCTTCTTGTGGATGTCAGTGAACATCAACAGTGTTCCTTCTGCAGTAAACTCACCGAGATGACCCTGTAACCCCAGCCGGTCAGGGCCAGCACCTGCTGGAAGAACACCTCTGCAGTCCCACTGACTGGGGGAAGGAAGATGATTGGACACCTGATACTCTTTGGGCCAGCATCATACAGAGACCACACCTTGCTGTCATCATCGTCAACAATAATCTGGGAAAAACAAACATCTGTAAAGTAACTTGATGGTCCATTTGTCTTAAAAACTAAGACACCATATTAAAATTGTAAGGCTTCAACAGAAAGAGGAAATCTTTATTAAATACACTTAGAAATAATAAAACGCATAAGTCAAAGTTGAAGAGTTTTATTATCAAAAAACTTTTTGATAATAAAATTAATTGTAGAGTAACGCCGTCAGTCCAAATCAATTCAAAAATACTTTGTTAATCCCAAAGGGAAATTAAATGTTGGTGTAACTCCTTGGGGTTTCTTCACCAAGTTGTAGATGCTGATGGCTGCAGGTAGGAAGGATCCCCTGTAGCGGTCTGTCTTTAGGTGTGTTCACACCGAACACGATCAAGATGAGTGGAGCAAGTGATTTACTTTCCCTATGTAAAGGCGCGATCAGGGGCGTGATCAGGCCCCTGGTCAGGTCAGTGATGCTAACAACGCGTTTCGAATGATGTGAATGGTGTGTATTTGGGCAAATAGAGCGAAGCTAAACTGCGAGGTACATGCAAATGGCGGTTACCATGGCGGTAATGCTTGGACAGTTTACTATTTGGGGGGGGGGGATCTTTGGCAATTTGTCTGGCCACTTTTCTGTAGCATAAACCATGTCTAGAGTTTGTGGATGGCATCCCACAATCCCCTGAGCTGTCCTCACCACCCGTGTTAAATCGTTCCTCTCCTGTGCCGTGGAGCTCCCCTAACACTAATACTTTTAATTGTGGCTCTATAAAAGTTTATTTGGAGCTGAGTAGAAAGTTCAGTCTATTTCAGTTTCCTGAGGAAGAAGAGCCGTTGTTGGGCCTTCTTTACCAGGTGGGAGGTGTTTACAGTCCAGGAGAGGTCGGTGAAGATGTGAATACCCAGAAACTTCATGCTGTTCACACGCTCCACCCCCTCCCTTCATGCCCACACCTGCCATCAATATAAATGACTAAGATCCTAAAGCTCAGACAAAGTGATGAGTATGCTGACGATGGTGTGCAACAATTTTACTTGTGTATAAAAACTGAATGGATCTGAAAAGCCTGCATGAAGGCAGCGCTTTGTCCCACACATCCCCACACGCCTCTCCCACTGCTCAGGTGAAAGAGTTGTAAGCCAGACCTTTGGTTCAGCACAGAGTCAGTGAGCTTGATTGACCAACATGTACAACAAGAAAGGAGACAGTCATTTGTAACTGCTGCATGCGTATTGAGGAGCTCTGATCTAAAAGCAGATTTAGTAGGTGCCAGTCAGAAGCTTTCTTTCAAGACTTTGAGCACAATATTTCCTCACAATATACAGAAAAAAAAAACCTCAGCCTTGATATGCTGTTTTCCTTCAGATTTTCCGGTAAACAGCCGGCCTCAGTCACAGCTTAAGATGCACCATGTGATAGTGAACACCCTGTGATCTGCAGGCCCAGTCTGAGTGTAATCATGTGATTACGGCTGACTAAAGGAGTTCAGAGCTGATCAACGTGTGCTGTGGGACAAACCCCTTCAGTCCTCGCACAGGGCACCAAGCTGTGTGTTTCCACCGGTGAGGCCGAATAGATTCTTTGATTAGCAAACAACCTACCCGTGATAAACCGCTGACGCACACCAGCGCTCAACAGAAAGCCTCACATCTGAGTCGAACGCCAGCGAGAGAGCGAGGAATCCAGAACAGGCAGACTGAATGAGCCGCTAATTAGTAAACAGTGACGGTGTCCGGCGGTATAGTGCAAAGCCACAAAAGCAGCGGCTGTGTTGAAGCTAGCAGGAGCAGCGGGTTAGCGGTCCAGCCAAAGTCCATTCCCAGCACAGCCCGATTTGCATAGCAGCTCTTTGGAAAGAATGACTTAGCGTCTGAGCTGCTTCGGCTCCACTTGGACCATTTTCCTTTGACTCTGAGCAGAACGTCTGGCAGGATTTGATCCAAGAAGGGACAAAGAACAGTCGGCTTTGAAGTTTGGCTTTATTTCGACTGACAGATCAGTTGAAAAAGATGGATAGTTGTAATGACTATAGTCAATCCAGCAATTTAGGTTTATCGTGTTAGATTAGCAGCTGGGTGAATGTTCACATCCCGCCGGTTCACAGAGAGAAAGCAAAGCATTAACTTGCGTTCTTTCCCCAACACAGTAAACATGTCAGAAATGTGACATTTTTAATCCATTAAAGGTTTTACTCCCCAAGAATTGTGCAAGCAAACATCCAGGTACAGCACTGCTGATGGCCCCAGGTCTGACCCGACACAACGAGCCTCCGAAGCTGAAGACAGCGAAGACCTGATGCTTGCATTTAAAAACACAGAAGCACATAGTTCATCGCCCTGAGACGGCGCTGACAAGAGGGACGTTTTGACATTTTGGGCCACCATTTAGGAGGGAAACACCTCCCTCGCTGCTCATTAACTCTACCTGGCTATACCACGATCAGCAATGGCCCCCCTTCCCCGTAGCAGGAAAACCAGGGTCTTCAATGTGATGTCGCAGCTGCTTAGTATTCAATTGTGGACATTTCCAGACATGTTCACCCAACCCAAAGTAACTCGCATGTGTGCTGATACAAAGCACCCACTTATTATCTCATCACAGGTAATATACTGACGAGTTAGAGCTCTACAACATATTGAACCGCGATCAGCATGACAGTGTCAGTGTGTGCAACACCACAACTGCAAAGAACTGCTCCGATGCAGCGTTTGGTAGGCCTTGTGATATTTTAGTTGCTGTGCATTAAAACTCTGTCTGCCGATGGTTTATTACAGACTGATGCGGGGATCCGTTCTCCTCATGCCTTCTGGCCAGTCAAATAAATCCTTTGCGACAGATAAAGAATTTATGAATTAAATTTGGCCACTCCAAAGGACTTTCAGTACTACCGTCGCCCATTCCTGAAATGAATGGAGGTCCTATGGCTCAAGGAGAGCGGAGAGGGCCTCGTGATGATGGACAGAAATAAAGTGGTGAGCTAAATGTGTGGTAAGCATCATTTCCTGACAGCATGCAGCAGCTATTATAACACAACCATCTGCAACAGGCCCGCTGTACCTTTCAAATACCTACAAGCCCTCTCTGTGAGGGCCCCCCTGGACCTCTGACGATCTGCGGATGAATGTGGACCATGCTGTCAGCGGTGACAGCTGGGATCTCCATTGACTGGAGTAGTTTTGTTCAAACATCTGGAGCTCCAGTCAACATACTCAAACAGTTTCAGTTCCTCAAACCTTTCTTGAAACACTTTTGCAGCACGATCTGATGGTCGCATGCCTTTGTTTCCCCCACCCGGGCGCATGAACACATCCAGTTATGCTTCATGACAAAGATCCCAGTGATGAGCAGCACCTCATCATCCTTTCTGTGCTGCCTCCGGGTGGATCGGAACCCTGAACGCCACTGGGCAAACATCGGGAGCTGGGTGTACTTACTCTCTTCAGGGGCACTGTGCTTCTGAACCAGTTGTAGTCAGGAGACACTTTGATCTCCTCCATCTGAGGGCAGACTGGGCTGAGCCGTCACATACAGACGGCCCCGAATCAGCTCGGAAAGCGCTCACTCTCCTCCGGACGGTCAGCCGAACGAACCCCCCTGCTAGCTGCTTACTCCGGCTCAGAGTCCCCACGTCAGGCCGCTGCTGCTGCGAGTGGAGTGAATCACGGTGTCCGGGAGTGTTCATCCATGTCACGGTAGCATTTTCTCTAGCTCCTGCCTGGTCTCATGACTCTTTCTCACACACTTCCGCAAAGCGTCGACCGCGACTCACGCAAAAGAATGCGTTTGGAGACAGCAGGAAGTCGGAAAGCACAGTGTTAGGGGATGTACCAAATCGCAAAGGCTTACATTTATTGACAAAAGGGGAATATTCTCTTCGCTGTTTTGCTGCTTTAATGCAGAACTCTATCAGCTGTTTTACAGTTCAGTTAAAAGATGACAAACGGGTAAATATGCAAGAGAAAATATAACACGTTTAGTATTTTTGTTAACTATGAAAACTATTAAAAGCAAGTAAAATATTATTTCAAATAGAACCTTTCATGGACAAATACATAACAAAAACCAAACAAACAAAATCAATAAACAATGGTTATTTATTTGTTTCTTCAAACAACTAATCGTGGTGTTAGAAATTCTGCTGCTTTGTTTTAGCGCCGACTCACAGCAAACACCGCCTTGAAAAGCTGCAAAACAAACGGGTCAAATTTAAAAAACAATTTCGACAAAAAATACTTTCCTGATTTCTTTCTTTCTTTTTTCATTTTAAGAACTGAGTTTTCCTGTTGTCAACGAATGCAACACACTTTTTCTGTGATGGCGTGTTATTTGCATCACTCTGTCCAGCTTTATTTTGAGTAATTAAAGCTCTGTCTGTACACCTGTTAAATGAAAGGGAAAGTATTTCAAACTGTATTTTGTGATTTTTTGTTTTTGTTTTGTTTGACCAGTGGAGGGGAGTGTTGCATTTCATGGGGTTATACCGCCCTCTGCTGCCCTGGTTCGGTTAGAATAATGTTTTCCTCTTTTTCTTAACCTTGAAGAAAGGCGATTTTAGTCAGTCAAATACATTTTCATTCTGTTTATTTTGGTAAAAGCATCCACTCTGCACTCTGCAGCATTTGAAAAACATAAATCAGTGCCTGCATTTCTGCAGGCAAAGCCCCAAATTGTCTGTCCAGCTCTTGATTCATCACTCCTGAACAAACTCCTTTCATTAACTACCCATTACTTTGTATCCATCAATGCCAACATGAGCAAGAATACAGATGAAGCTGATTTGAAAATCTATTATCTGCAATTTTTTAAAGAAGATAATAAATATTGAAGATTATATCTTGCCTATTTATTTCCTTAATAATTTGTGCTGATAAACTGGATGAAGCAACTAATATGATTCCTTGAATATATTCATCCATGTAAGACTTACTGTGATTGCTATATGCTAATTATTTAGCTATTTTCTTATTATTGTCACGGTTTCTGACTAAAATACGATTTAAGAAATATATTTTTTACATTGTGAACTTATTTTGAGGGTTAGGGTCTCTTGGTAGGTTTTTCATCAAATAATACTTCATAAAACAAATTAGTCTAACCTGCTGCAGTATTTTTCTATATAACCCACTTGATAAGGATTGACTAATATTTTAACATGGGCCCATTTATTTGACTATTGTTCTGCTGTTTTAACTGCTGATAACAATTTCTTCTTTGTACACAAGTGCAGTAAGACAGCAGGCAAAGTTGAGAACTGGCCTCAAATGCTGAATGCTATTGACATAGTAGAGCTGTTATGATCGAACTATCAAGGGGTCATACTTGTAAGCCTCCTTGGGAAAGTTTACTCATCGGTTTTGGTGAGAAGACTGACTGATTGTAGAACCCTGGATTCAGGAAGAGCAAAGTGGTATCTTTACCCTTGTGGTATTGCTGAGAATATCATGGAAGTTTATTTCTCCGGGCTATATAAATTCTGTGGATCTAGAGAAGGATTGCAAATATGTATCAAGAGAAATTTTTGAGGGAATGCTGAGAGAGCATGTACTATATGGGTGATTTAAAATAATAATAATCCTCTTCATTGTCATTGCAAGATACATTCCAATGAAACTTGTTCTCTGCATTTACCATCCCTTTAACTAATCCATGTGTTTATCATTAGTTGAATCGAGTACTGCAACGGTGTGCTAAAAAAGTTGATCAGACAGCTGCAGTTGATCCAGAATGCTGCTGCCCGCGTCCTCACTAAGACTAAGAAAGTAGAGCACATCACTCTAGTTCTAAAGTCCTTACACTGGCTTTCAGTATCTCAGAGAATAGACTTTAAAATACTTCTTTTAGTCTATAAATCACTGAATGGCTAAGCACCTAAGTACATCACAGACCTGTTGTCAGTGTATCAACCCTCCAGACCATTAAGGTCTTCTGGCTCAATTCAAATACTGCATACCTAGAACCAGAACCAGACATGGATGAGCAGCATTTATTTTTTATGCTCCAACTATCTGGAACAAACTCCCAGAAGACTGTAAAAGAGCTGAAACCCTGAGTTCCTTTAAATCAAGGTTAAAAACCTATTTGTTTAGAGTTGCCTTCAAATGTTAATGTAGAGGTGTGTATTGCAACTTATACTTATACTGTATCTGACCTACTGCTACTGTTTCAATGCAATGTGCTTTTCTCTGTAAAGTTTTCCCCAGTCTCTGTAATTCTTTTCTTTCCTCTGTTTGTTTTCTGTTTTGTTCATGTACAGCACTTTGAATTGTCTTATTACTGAAAAGCGCTTGATAAATAAATGTGTCTTGCCTTTAGGGAGCCCTTTGCTTATAAAAGAATTGAAATTTAACACAATTTCCCTCTGGGATTATTAAAGTATGTCTGATTCTGATTCTGAATAAAGATTGGACTTCATGTACCATCAGCCTTAGTAAACTTTCTACAGATAGTTGTGGTAACCTTTTTAAAGCTACCACAACTAGCTGACCAACTAATTATTATTATCATTATTATCATTATTATTATTATTATATATATTTTTTTATTATTATTATTTTGCAAAGCAGTGGCTTGAATAAACGTTTTTTTTCTGCCAGTCCACCCTTACCCCAGTCCAGTTGGTGGCGGTAAACGCGCCAGAAGCTGGTTGGTCAGTCGCCAGTAAACAACAGAAGAAGCGACCAAACATGGCGGCATGAAGAGGCAGCGGGTAGTGGATTCATGGTCGTGATTATCTGATGTGAGCCGGTAGCGGCAGCATGGAGGGTTCTTATCAGCGCGGTCCGCCAGATGCTG
This sequence comes from Fundulus diaphanus, assembly GCA_037039145.1. NCBI lineage: Eukaryota > Metazoa > Chordata > Actinopteri > Cyprinodontiformes > Fundulidae > Fundulus > Fundulus diaphanus. Next base: position 53,383,007 of record CM073122.1, read on the forward strand.
TTCATCATCACGTCTTCGGTGGAGGGATACATCAGCCCGTCTCAGAGCAGCCGAACCACGCCGCTCCCCCATGGATTCCTCCATCGGCTAACTTCCCCGCTCCAGGAGGAGGAGCAGCTTTCGGGGGTTCCCACTTCCCCCTTCCCTATGGATTCAACCCCTCTGTCCCTCCGCCTCCTTTCGGTAGCCCTCCTCCGGGTCACTTCCCGGGAATTGCGCTTCCTGACCCTGGAAACGGGTTCCGTAGCTCTGGGCCCCCGACGTTTCAGGGGGGGCCCCAGCAGTTCGGGACCGCTCCTCCCCGGAAATACTGCGGATTCAGACAGCGGGAGGAGTACCGGGATGGAGAGCTCACCTGCGGGGGCTCACCTTGTCCCCTACAGGACCGGGACAGCAGGTGGGAGACGGCAGCACCAGCAGAGAACGAGGAGGGGCTACAGAGGCGGCAGGACCGCCAGTGGCTGGCTCGGTTCTTACAGAGCAGAGGCAGGACAGCCAGCAGCCCGCAGCAGCGCTCCAGCCTCGGCTCCGTCCCCGCCTTCAGAGAGGCCTTGTACGGCGCAGCTCGGCTGCTTTCACGGCTGCAGGAGCTCTGCCGGACTCTCCAGCACGATCTGCACGCTGACAGCGGCTGGTCCGAGTCCTATCTGACGGCTCTGCAGGTAAAGAAAGAACTGCAGGCCGGTGTCGACAAACTCACCGACTCCCAGAGTTTAGATGCACTGAAAGTTAAAGTGGCCGGTATCGCCGAGAGAAGGGCCCGGCGTCTGAGGGCCAAGAAGGAACTTCAGATGGAGAAGGAACTGGCAGAAGAGCTCAGCTCTGAGAAAGAGGCCTCCATAGATAAATGGAGGATGAAACAGATCCAGCAAGTAGAAGAGAGGAAGAAGGTAATAATGTCGGATCCCCTCAGTCTTTGAAGGATGGTGGAGTTGGTGAGGATTTCCTCCGCCTTTCTGTCTTTTAGGAGCAGGAGCTGAAGCTGTCGGCAGACGCCGTCCTGTGCGAGGTGAGGAAAAAGCAAGCGGACGTGAAGCGGATGCAAGACGTCATGAGATCTCTGGAGAAACTGCGCAAGCTCAGGAAGGAGGTGGCATCCAGGAAAGGTGAGGTCAAGGCACAGACATGGCGTGTTCCTGCGAGTCATCTGCTCAACTCAGCACGCTCCATTCGGCTCTGGAAAATAAAAACTCAAATATTCTTTCAGGCCAGTGTTTTAAGTGGAAAGAAAGATGCCCGGCCTTAATGTCATACAAATATGGGACAGAAACATGGGTAATGCTTTTATATAGATCTCTCTAGTAGGGCTGGGTATCATCTAGGATGAGCCGACTCGATACGATTCTCGATATAACTCATTTTGATTTGATTTGACTCCAACATCGATATTTATGGTCATTCAATCACCAAAACCAGCCAAATATTATATTTATGTTCAATTTATTGAACACTGATATATTAACAGGAAAATAAAGGGCATTTGGTTCAATGCATTTAACGTATCACAGAAACCAAAAACGTGCCCAAACGTCTGATTTTAGGGACGAAGGTGCTTCTAAAATCCTGTCGGTCATTCTGTAAATTCGTCCCACTTGCACTTCCTTGCTGTGAACAATAATGGCGCGTTGTAATAAAGCCAGAATATCGATATTAAATTGTTTTTAAAAACATTGATATTAATCTTTGTATGTATTTTTTTCATGCACAGCCCTACTACCTAGATCAGTAGTTTTACTGTATAACTCCAGATTTCACTAAGCTTATCACTCCTACGATTTCCTCTGAAAAATATATTTCTCCTCAGTATCAGGCCTGGCCTCAACAAAGCCATGTCACTTTAGCAAAAATTATCTTACTCAGCACCGGAGCTCCGCTCACATGCATCATGCTCTGGGCACAAGGCACCAAGCATAGAAATCACAATGATGACGTACTTAAAATAATGTGTAAAGCATGTTATTAGATACAAGCAATACAAAAATGTTTGCTCAAGACAAAGTCTCAGTACGCGGCGTACGCTGGAAAATAGACCCAGTGCACTGAGGGTTAAAATTCGAAAGTACCGGCTCACTTAGAGCCCCGTTTCAGATGTTCCAGTCTGAAATAGTGTCTTGTTAATAGTGGCTTAAAATTTAACTCTGCTCCATTGCATGTGGGGTTTAAAAGGCATCGCCACTGAGCTGCAGTGCGATGAGGCGTTCAGCAGCCAGCTGGAGCAGCTGAGAAGCGTGGTGAAGAGAAGGACGGAGCTTTACTCGGCAGAGGAGAAGGCTCTAATGGTGATGCTAGAAGGAGAGCAGCAGGAGGAGAGGAGGAAGGAGCAGGAGAGATGTGCCAAGAAGGAGAGAGCGCGACAGCTGGAGAGGAAACGCAGTGTGGACTCCATGCTGTTTGGAGGTATCCGTTTGTCCAATAAGACCGCAAGATTCCTCCCAGGACTGCTCTGCGTCTTCATCTGCCTCTGGCTTTGTTTTGCAGATGAGCTTCCAGCTGATGGTGTCCTGCAGCCCTTCACCGAGTACTACAGCCAAGCAGAACACTCCCTGAAGACGCTGATACGGATCAGGTTTGTCCTCGGCCCTATTTAAAAGATATTCTGGTTTGGTTCATCTATGCAGAAATGAACAGTGGCTAGGGTTGGACGATATAGAAAAAAAGCTTATTGATACAATAGAAATCATATTTATCGATAATTATCAACAAATTCAAAGCACATATGTAAATGCAACCCTGGCCATCTTATGCTGTTGCTCAGCAACCTATTTTTAGATACAAACACTGAATTCAAACTCAACCCTTTATTCTACCAACTTTTTACCAAAACTGCAACTTTTTAAAAAGAAAGAAAGACACATGCTCTCTGAACTCTTTCAAGGGGGCGGAGCTTGGTTTCTGGATATGTGTTTGTGATTGGTTGGGAGGATGTAATGACTGTAATATTAACCTACATGTAAACCTAACATGAAAAGTCACACTTATTCACCACCATACGTTGTGAAATGAATAGAAAATAGTCAAGACATTGACAAGGTTAGAAATAATGATTTGTATTTGAAATAAGATTTTTTTTACATCAAACTTTGCTTTCGTCAAAGAATCCTCCATTTGCAGCAATTACAGCATTGCAGACCTTTGGCATTCTAGCTGTTAATTTGTTGAGGTAATCTGGAGAAATTGCACCCCACGCTTCCAGAAGCAGCTCCCACAAGTTGGATTGGTTGGATGGGCACTTCTTGCCTACCATACAGTCAAGCTGCTCCCACAACAGCTCAATGGGGTTCAGATCTGGTGACTGCGCTGGCCACTCCATTACCGATAGAATACCAGCTGCCTGCTTCTGCTCTAAATAGTTCTTGCACAATTTGGAGGTGTGTTTAGGGTCATTGTCCTGTTGTAGGATGAAATTGGCTCCAATCAAGCGCTGTCCACTGGGTATGGCATTGTCATGGTTGAGTTCTGGTTTGACTTCATTTTTCTGTTATTTTCATTTTTCATCTCATGTGGGTTTGGTTTGACTTTATTTATTGTTAGTTTTCATTGTCATCAGTTATTTTCTGTCATCTTCACTTCACCTCCTCTGCAGTTAGTCACACCTGCCAGCCACTAATTAGCCAGACTCACTTCACCTGCCAGCCTCCCTACTTAAGCCTCACTCTGCTGTCACTCCTTTGCCGGTCCGTCATCATTCCACACCTCTCCATGCCAGTCCCCGTTTTTGCCTCAGAAGATTTGTTTTTCTTGTTTAAGGTTAGTCCTGCCAGTTTCTCTAGACTGATACTCTGCTGTTTGTCCCTGGAGAAGTTCTGCTCTGTGTCCTGGTGTCTCCAAGGTTCTGCTAACCTGACTAGCCGCCCTGGAGAAGCTCAGCTCCGTGCCCTGGTGTCTCCAACGAACTGCTAACCTGTTGTGGCTACGGGGCCTGCTAGCCGAGCAGTTCTGAGCATTCCCGGCTGCCTGGATAGTCGTGACTCACTTTCACTCCGGGCCGTCAGCTCCTGCCATCACCTTCACTCCAGTTCTGTGTTACCTGCTCCTCTGGCCTCATCAAACCTCCATCATCAACCTTGCAATAAAGACTCTCAATTTTAGTCCCGTGTGTGTGGTTCTGAGTTCATCCGTAGACAAATCGTGACAGGCATGGCGTTGCAAAATGGAGTGATAGCCTTCCTTATTCAGAATCCCTTTTACCCTGTACAAATCTCCCACCTTACCAGCACCAAAGCAACACCAGACCATCACATTACCTCCTCCATGCTTAACAGATGGCGTCAGGCATTCTTCCAGCATCTTTTCATTTGTTCTGCGTCTCACAAGCGTTCTTTGTGATCCAAACACCTCAAACTTGGATTCATCCGTCCACAACACTTTTTTCCAGTCTTCCTCTGTCCAATGTCTGTGTTCTTTTGCCCATCTTAATCTTTTTCTTTTATTGGCCAGTCTCAGATATGGCTTTTTCTTTGCCACTCTGCCGTGAAGCCTAGAATCCCGCAGCCGCCTCTTCACTGTAGATGTTGACACTGGTGTTTTGCGGGTACTATTTAATGAAGATACCAGTTGGGGACCTGTGAGGCATCTGTTTCTCAAACTAGAGACTCTAATGTACTTATCTTCTTGCTCAGTTGTGCAGCGCGGCCTCCCACTTCTTTTTCTACTCTGGTTAGAGCCTGTTTGTGCTGTCCTCTGAAGGGAGTAGTACACACCGTTGTAGGAAATCTTCAATTTCTTAGCAATTTCTCGCATGGAATAGCCTTCATTTCTAAGAACAAGAATAGACTGTCGAGTTTCAGATGAAAGTTCTCTTTTTCTGGCCATTTTGAGCGTTTAATTGACCCCACAAATGTGATGCTCCAGAAACTCAATCTGCTCAAAGGAAGGTCAGTTTTGTAGCTTCTGTAACGAGCTAAACTGTTTTCAGATGTGTGAACATGATTGCACAAGGGTTTTCTAATCATCAATTAGCCTTCTGAGCCAATGAGCAAACACATTGTACCATTAGAACACTGGAGTGATAGTTGCTGGAAATGGGCCTCTATACACCTATGTAGATATTGCACCAAAAACCAGACATTTGCAGCTAGAATAGTCATTTACCACATTAGCAATGTATAGAGTGTATTTCTTTAAAGTTAAGACTAGTTTAATGTTATCTTCATTGAAAAGTACAGTGCTCTTCCTTCAAAAATAAGGACATTTCAATCTGACCCCAAACTTTTGAACGGTAGTGTACATGGCTAGAATGCAAAAGGCAGGGAAAGCTGTTATTCTATTGAACTTTTTATAGACCTCTTTTTCTATCAGTGATGTACGTCTATCGATCGATATATATATTGTTATTGAATTGTCGTCCAGCCCTGACAGTGGCTCAGTCTTTTATGGGAGTTCCATTTTATTATGCAGAGACAGAACATGAAATCAGGATCCTGAACACAACTGATCACATAAGTTACACATTAGCTGGATGTTTTCCACAACTGTGGCTTCTACGAGCCTCAAACATCAGCTCTCTCACCGCGCCGCACGCTGTGAACCGCCGCCGGTCCACAGTGTGCAGTAGATTCAGTGCACCAGTCACCTCAACTTTATTCTGTGCGCATATGAGCTTTCAGACACGCAGCCAGCATTACAGATATGGACTTTAAATTTTAGCATGATGTATTGTGGTACTATTGTGATAATGATAAAAGTGATGATAAAAGGCTATTACCAGCTTCTTGTAGTCTTTTTGGGTAACATTGTGGCTGTGACTCCAAACATTAAATACTGTAACATATTAAAACAAAATTCCACATCTTTTATCAAGACACAAGTTACATAAAGAAATGTGGTTTTCATCACTAAGATGTACAGAGACATTACTAATCGGAATTTATCATTGATTAACCCAAATCTCTTATTGTGATCAGAACATTTTCATGATAACGATAGAATGATACGATAAAGGCGCACCGGGGCTGGGCCTGGGCCGTCTTTTTGTTGCTCTTGGATGGAGTTCTGTTGAATACATGCGGTTCTCTTTCAGGAGGGATTGGGACGCCTTCCTGGTTGCAGCAGATCACCCTGATGGTTCCTCCGTTCCTCAGAGCTGGGTCCTGCCAGAGTCCCCATCAGACCAAACCTGGGGCTCCGCCCTGCAGGCTGCTGCTGACGGCCTCTGACTCAGATCCAACCAGCTCAACATATTACCAGACAAAGAACAAAGAATTTTCTCTAAATTTGGGGGAAATGCTTTATAGAGAACATGTCCATGATGTGTTTTATCTGGATTCTAATTTACAGTGCATCCTTGTTATGGCTTTGATTTATTACTCCAAATTTAGTATTTTGTTAAATAATTTCATTTTACTATTTATTTTGTCATTCCATGAAGTTCAAAATAAAAAATAAATGAAAAAAATAGTTTTTGCACATTTTATTTCTTAGCTCATCAGGTCACAGTAAATGGGAATCCAGGCTTTCTAATTTAAAGTTTTTACTAATTAGAAGGAGGAAAAAAAATCAAATTCAAAGAGAGTTGGGTAACAAAGTGAGAGTGATGGTTCAGCTGGCTCTACTGAGCTAAAAGCTAGTTCCACTTAATTTTCATAGAACAGGTACTACATGATTTTATTTCTAAAAGTTTTAGTTTTTAATTGTGTCAATGTTTTATAAAGATAACTGATTCCCCAGTTACTTATTTGAATAAAAGGAGACGGTGATTCCATCAAGTTCCAGCACTTTATTGAGAACCAGAGCAGAGACAAAGTAATCACACCCCTAGCTGGGCTCATGCTCTGCTTTATCGGTTGACCAGAGCAGACGTAACACAAACATCTCAAACCCAAACATTTACAGTCTCGCACAGAAAACACTCAAGCGTTGACCTTGATTAACCGGGTAGCGTGAAACTCCCTGAGCCTTCTTGAGTGCAGCTGCTTACAGGCTATCGAAGAAGATAGGTCAGGGGTGATTTTAGGACCTCATGCTTTAATAATTCCATGCATATTTTATAATCATTAATACATTTTGTCTCAAAGATGTAATGCAGGGCTGAAATACAGTCCTGACACATCAAAATTATGCATAAAGGCTGAAATATGCTCATTTAAGTCTTAACGTGCTTCTGGAGGTCACACAATCAGTCCCATTGGCTGGTGGTAAGTGATCATTAATGAATCCAGCTGGTAGTTTTGTCTTTGCCAGAATAAAAATGTTTAGTTTTGCATGATTCATTCAGTAACGAGAATAATGAGATAATTGTAGATTCAGAAACTTTTTCTGAACCCCTTTCAAATTAACTGCAAGTTATTTAGATGTAATAACTTCACTAGGGTCCAGAAGAAGAAGAGGAAGGCCTGTTGGAGAACCGTTTTATGGTCAGGAGAGCCAAAGATCTCACTAGTTGGCCTCAGGGATCACCAATAGTATGCTCAGAGGTAGGGCTGCACAATTAATCACATTTTCAATATAATCGCGATTTAAAAAAACGCAATTTCCAAATCACAGAGGTCTGCAATTTTTGGCTATGTAACAATTATGGAATTAGACATGTCCTTTAGGTATCGGTAAAATGTTTAAAGTGGGTTTATCTCCACATGGAAGGGAAGACAGTTGCAGCAGTGAGATAATCTAACTTTATTACTTGTTTTAGAGTTTATATAATCATACATAGCATTAAGTACAGGTCAATCAGTTTAATACATAGACTTGCTTGTTGGTTGCACTTTATGTTCAACAAGGATCAATGTCCAAATCAATTAAAAGCTGTTCTCTTGAATAATATTCTGATTAATAGAAACATTAAAAGTTCTTGTTTTAAATAGTCCTTGTTTACAAACATCTTTATTTAGAGGCCATTTTTGTTGCTTGTGGTTAATGCAGAGAAAAGTCAAAATTACAATTTTGGTTGAAATATATCGTAGGCAGAACGCAATCATTTCTGCTCCGAGTTTAGATGCTGTGGGTCTTTTAGCAACTAATCCGCACGGCGAGGAAAAAAATTGATTTGTTGTTTGTATATGTTTAAAAAGACATGATAAATTAAACTGGAAAAAAAATTGCATTAAATCGCAATGTTAACATAAAAAATCGCAATTAGATTATTTGCCAAAATCGTTCAGCCCTACTCAGAGGAGTCAAGATGAGGCTTTCAGGTCTGAAAACCCAGGACCAGCTTTTAAGCATGTTGGTGGTGGCATCATGTCAGCTGCTAATGAATAATTGCTCAAAGTGGATAGAAAATCTAAAGAAAGTGGTTTATGCAAATTTCTTCACCCACATACCAAGGGGGTGTAGGTTCACACGGGAGTCTGTGGATCCTGTAGGCTGTCTCTGCAGCATACAGGAAAGAAATCGTGCATATTATATAATAAAAATAAAATAACAGAAGTGTTTATATAGTATGTACATATTGGAAATAATTACTAAAATGAATGAATATAATGTAGAATAAAGACTACTGAATTTCTTAAAAAAGTGATAAAATAAGAATAATCTACACAAAAAGATATACTGTGTGTAATGGCAAATTGTTTTTTACACATGCATAAAGCTGTGGAAGTGCAGTGGACCGTTAAGTAGTTGCACGGAAATTAGCTTTGTTGTTTCTGAAGGGTTCCATGTGGCATTGGAACGGAGGCTGTTGGAGAGCGAGCTGCTGTCTCTGTAGGATGTCATGAAGGCGAGGATAAAGTGCATGAGTAGCCTAAGTATTCACTCAGTGGCCTCCTGTACTTCACTGGCATCTTCCGTTCCTGGCCTTTAATTTTTCCAACTTTACTGATAAACACACAGGACCTGCTGACATCTCTGTACTGATGCCGGTCCCCCAGCAGAGCACAGGGCAGTAGATGGCTCCCTGCTCCCACAGACTGGGACATGATCAGAGGGAGAACGTGCAACAGCCCCATACTTGGTTCCTTAGCAATTCATGCAGCCACAATGGAACCCTTCTTGTATATTTAAGTCAAGTTGCAGAGATGTTCCCGTTTTGTTTTTGTTCGTTTTTTTGTAGTTTTTTTTTAATGTTTTGGTTGGGCTTGTAATGAACGCTCTGCAAAGAATCCACTCCTTTGGTGAGGTTACAGTTAAATGTTTTAAATCATGTATACTTTTCTTTCTACTTCACATTTGCATACCACTTTGTGTTGGTCTTTCACAAGATTCCAATAAAATCCATCCATCCATCCATCTTCTATCACATCTATCCCTTGTGGGGTCGTGAGGGGTGCTGGTGCCAATCTCCAGCTGTCAAAGGGGAAGAGGCGGGGTAGACCCTGGATAGGTCGCCAGTCTATCGCACAGATTCCAATAAAATAAATGTGGAGACGTTCAAGGGGTATGAACACGTTTGGAGCCACGGTATCTGCAGACAAAATAGACCTAGAGATGTGAAGTGAAGTAATAGAGACAACTACAAGAAAGTAAACCATGGATGTTATTTCCAATGATAAACTGACATTATATGAATCAGATCATTTTTGTACATTGCTGCCGAGTAGTGCAGAACACTTCTCACTTTTTTGTTGATGACTGGAGGAAAACCAATAAATTATTACCCGATGATTCAGTGGTCTCTTTGATTTCATATGATATTATTATGATAGCCATATTACTGAGTAACTGAGTATTTATAAATCTGAGTAAACAGATATATAGTGTTGTCAAGAACAGGCCCGTATTAAGACAATGTGGTGCCCCTGGGCACTATACCTCAAAGCCCCCCCCCCCCCCCCCCCCCCCTTACCCGTGCTGTCCTCCGGTCAAAAACATCAGACATGCACTTCGACTGCAGTCATGTCTTGATGACATCAAAAGCTGGATGACTTTAAATTTCCTGCACTTAAATTCTGACAAGACAGAAGATGTAATCTTTGGACCAGAATCCTCAAAATATAAACTTCGTAATCAATCACTGAATCTGGATGGCATTAACTTGGCCTCTGGTAGTAAAGTAAAAAATCTTGGTGTTATTTTAGACCAAGACATGTCATTTAAATCCCATATTAAACAGGTTTCCAGAGTTTCCTTTTTTCACCTCAGGAATATCGCCAAAATTAGAAACATTCTGTCCAGGAGCGATGCTGAAAAACTAGTCCATGCATTTGTTACTTCAAGGCTGGACTATTGTAATTCTTTACTATCAGGAAGTCCACAAAATGCAGTTCAAAGTCTTCAGCTGATCCAAAATGCTGCAGCAAGAGTTCTGATGAAAATCAACAAAAGGGATCATATTTCTCCAATTTTAGCTTCCCTTCATTGGCTTCCTGTTAAATCAAGAATAGAATTTAAAATTCTTCTTCTAATGTATAAAGCCCTTAATAATCAAGCTCCATCCTATATCAGAGCTCTGATTACCCCGTATGTTCCTAACAGAGCACTTCGCTCTCAGACTGCAGGTCTGCTGGTGGTTCCTAGAATCTCTAAAAGTAGAATGGGAGGCAGATCCTTCAGCTATCAGGCTCCTCTCCTGTGGAACCAACTCCCAGTTTTGGTCCGTGAGGCAGACACCCTGTCTACTTTTAAGACTAATCTTAAAACTTTCCTTTTTGACAAAGCTTATAGTTAGAGTGGCTCATGTTACCCTGAGCTACCTCTATAGTTATGCTGCTATAGGCTTAGGCTACTGGAGGACATCAGGGCCTATTTTTCTCACTCTACTGATTTGTACTGTTCTCCAGTTTTGCATTGCATTACATTGAAATGACTGTTGTCATTTCAGCTTTTAACTTTTTGTTCTCTCTCTTTTTTCTTCATAGTAGGTACACCTGGTCTGACGTTCTGTTGACTGTGAAATCATCCAGGGAGGACAGATCACCGACTATTATCATCTAATGTAGAACAGATTACTAGATCAATGTGTGCTTCTGTGCTTTTTGTCTGTCTTGTTGTGTCTCTGCTCTGTCTTCTGTAACCCCCAGTCGCTCGAGGCAGATGACGGTTCATACTGAGCCTGGTTCTGCTAGAGGTTTTTCCTTCCCGCTAACGGGTGTTTTTTCTTTCCACTGTCGCTTCATGCTTGCTCAGTATGAGGGATTGCAGCAAAGCCATGTACAATGCAGACGACTCTCCCTGTGGCTCTACGCTTCTCCAGGAGTGAATGCTGCTTGTTGGGACTTTGATGCAATCAACTGGTTTCCTTATATAGGACATTTTTGACCAATCTGTATAATATGATTGATTTTGACTTTGTAAAGTGCCTCGAGATGACATGTTTCATGAATTGGCGCTATATAAATAAAATTGAATTCAATTGAATAGAAGTGTTTTAATAATTCTTATTACATGTAGCCACGTACTATTAAGTAAAAACTGACATTAATAATACTTTTAAAATCTATATATATTTTGACTTTTCCCCTCCACATCTAGGGAGGGCAGCGCCCGAGCGCCCCCTATGTGCCAGCCGCCACCGGAAACAACCCTGCCTGTGATTCCGAACAGTGACCACCAGCCCAGCAACTCATTGAACAAACAGCTCCCTGAGGAAAATGAGAATCCCTGGACCACTCTGGGTGCAAGACTAAAGGACCAACGAACCCCCCACCTAGACAAAGGAAACTGGCCAATACTACAGAGAACTGTCCCAAGACAAGTGAAACAAGAACGGGCTGTTCTCATAACAAATGATAGGAGTAAACCTGCTGGAAATGTTGGAATTCCCTTACTAAACAGATTCGCTCTGCTCCAAGATGTAAACCAGGAGGATCACGACAACAATCAAAGGTATGTCAACAATCTTCACTCTAAGCTACCAGAGAAAAAACAAGCCACAGGGCCTAGGACCCTAATATTATGCAATGGATCTGTAAGTGGGATTAAACATTTCTGTAACAAGAAAAACACAGAGGTGTTGATTTATAACCCTTTGAACTGTGGCCTGGTGTCAGATATATCAGGCATCCTTCCAAGGATCTTGAAAGAATGCCTGACCTTGGAAAAACTCATAATACAAGCTGAAGCCCTGGGCGACGCCACCCGGAGAAAATCAGAAGTATTTAAAGAGGATTACATTCGTCTGCTAAATCTAGTTGATGGCCTTAATGTCAAGGTGTTTCTCAGTAGCCCTCACGTGCCCGTTAATTGTGGAGATGAGATTTTTTCCAGAGTTCTGATGCTAAACAAATGGCTGAAAAAAACATGCAAACAAACAACTGTAACCTTCATAGACAACTTTAACATCTTTTGGGAGAGGAGACATCTGTTCAACAGAGATGGTTTCTCTCTAAATAGGTCAGGTGCAAAACGGCTGATTTCAAACATCTTCTATTCTGTGAGCCATGCACCATCAGCTTTGTCCCAAAACAAAGCTCAACCAGTGCCAAAACAAACGATGAGCCCAGTACAGCCCGAACAAGCCAAGATAAAGATGGCCAGAAAGATGACACAGAAAGACACTACGTCAGAACTACAGGAGGATTCATCCCAGATCTCAGCAGGACAAAGAGAGTTCTCCCCTTTAACTCCCAAAGAGAACCAAAAACCTCCATCCCCACAAACACCGGTCCTGACTGCACCCACCTCCCCTTCTTCTCCACAAAGCCCAGAAGTTCCTTTTCTGGAATTTTCTCACAACATGAACAAAGTATTTAAGATTGGCCTACAGCTGACATCCTCTCCACATAGCCATTCTGACAACCGCAGCTCTGTGACTAAACCAGCATCTTCTAAAAGCCCCCAGAGCCCCAGATCCTCCCCTCAACGTATCACGGAACATGCTTGTGCTCAAGACCTTCAGATAACTTCTCTATGATACACACCGGGCCCTGGCAGCACGTTTATCAGACATGACAGTTTCCAGCATCAGCTTGGGCCTTTTGCCGGAGATTATGGAATATCTGTGATGATACGTGGAAGAAATAAGAAAAGCAAAAGGATAACAAACAGGAATAATCAATCATACTTAAAAGTCATAAACTGTCAGATGCAACCTGCCACAGAGACATCAACCACTAAGTCATAAAAATTGGGTTTATTAAACATTAGATCTCTGTCAGGAAAATCCCTTTTAATTAATGACTTCATTATTGATAATAATCTTGATGTTATGTTTTTAACAGAAACATGGTTACATGAATTTAATGAAGCAGCTATTCTGCTGGAGTCAACACCTCCAAACTACAATTTTCTTTGTGAGAGCAGACAGCAAAGGAAAGGTGGAGGAGTGGCAACATTGTTTAATGATTCACTAAAGTGTAAAAAGGTGTTTTTGGGAAAATTTTACTCTTTTGAATATTTGGCTCTCCAGGTAAAGAGCCCGATACGAACTATGTTTCTGAATGTTTACAGGCCTCCTAAGTCCACATCAAACTTTTTTAATGATTTTAGTGACCTCCTGTCTGTGATATGCGTTGATTATGACTGTTTAATTATTGTGGGAGACTTCAACTTTCACGTTGACAACCCTGAAGACAGAAGTGCAAAAGAACTGTGTGACACACTTAGAAACTTTGGTTTAACTCAACATGTTAAACAGCCAACACACAAACAGGGACATATTTTAGACTTGATTATCACTAAAGGTCTAAAGATTGCTAAACGTCAATGTAACTGATGTTGCCCTATCTGATCACTTTTCTGTTACGTTTGAATGCATAATTTCCAGTGACTCATTTAGCCAAAGGGACATCGTAAGAAAACGCACCTTTAAGGACAATGCCACGGAAAATTTTATTCAAGCTTACTCTGCTACTTCAACCTTGAGCTGCAACTCAGTAGATGAGCTAGTAGATAACTTTCATTCTAACGTCTCAGACATCATTGGCTGCATTGCTCCAGTTAAAGTGAAAGTTTTTTCTGGGAAGAAAAAATCTCCGTGGAGAAGTGCTCCAGCAGTTAGAGGTGAAAAAAGGGAGTGTCGAAAAGCTGAACGCAGGTGGAGAAAGAACAGACTTCAGGTTCACTATGACATCTATAAAGAGAGACTTTACAGATATAACTTACAACTGAAAAATGCAAGGCACTGCATGAAAAGTGTGATTTTCGTCCCCGTAAACGACCGGAGATCTCCCTAATTTTCGGTAGTTGACGACAATTTACAACCCGCGCTTGTTGCCGTTTGTCAGTGCCACAAATTGTTGGAACCGGACAATGACGTATGTGGAGAGCTTTCAGAGTGCTAATGGCCCTAATTAGCATATGAATGCAGCGAAACCGCGGCTGGCCAGGCCTGGCTTGAATATCCTTACTCAGTATTGGATGAAACCACTACTTTCAAACAAGAAAAATCACTCGTGATTTTCAGCAAAACCACACCTGGCCAGGCCAGGCTTGAATTTCCTTACTCAGTATTGGATGAAACCACAACTTTCAAACAAGTAAAATCACTCGTGATTGGTTGGCAGATCCCCAATAACAATGTATATATATATATATATATTCATATTATGCTGTATATTCATGTTATCCTAGGCTACTACATTATTATTAGGCTACCATCAAGGACATGAATGAATTTATAGAGGAAATGAACATTTGCCAGGAAGATGTTTATGCAAAGAAAGAGCTTTATTAAAACAAACACAACTATATACAACGCGAGGATCTGCCCACACATGGGTAGAGGATTATCCAAAAACTACAACTCCGTGAACTGTCTGTTTGCCTCCTCGGGGTTGTAGGTAACTGGCGGCGTTCTTTCCGAGGCAGGTCCGTTGTGCAGACGCCTACTGTGCGTGGCTCTGTACTTCGGCGTCGCCTCTAACTGGGACTGCAGCTTCACACAGAGTTCAGAGAGATCCGGCCTACGGAAATGACGGCGGCCGTTAAAATCCATCCAGAGACCCCGCCAACAACGCCATCTTCTTCGTCAGACATGAGGTCTACGGTGGCGGTAATCCAGAGTTCCACCTCGTCATCCGCTAGCACACTCTGTCTCGATTCCAGCAGCTGTAAAAAAACAATGAATCAGTACTGTGCGATGGGATGCACTGCGTATGGACACAACACATCTATCAATGCACCTGAAAAATAGTCACCAAATAAAGTCTTACCCTCTTTCTTCTCGCTCGACTCCGAGCTGAACTCTTCGCAGCTTCCGCCCGCAATGAGTTTTCTGGCTCGGTATATCTCAAGCTCCTGCGTACCATCTCATAATAGGTCTTACAGGCGGCTGGAAAACAATTAAATGAGAGTGGTATGAATAAAAATCAAACGCAAGTCACAGTAACATTAAACAAGGAAGGAGAAACAGTAAAAACAAGTCACTTACACACAATGTCGTCTTTATCAACATCGTGTAAATCTGGACTTGCAGATATTGCTCCGAGCAAATAGGAGGTCACCGCCTCATTATTAGGCGAGATTAGTCTGTGAAAACAAAATGTACAGTTATGATCGGTATCTATCCTATGGTATCTATACGTATCTATTTCCTTTTACCGCAGAATGAAAGCATATTCTTTAAATCTTACCCTTGCTCCGGTTCATAGCGCCTGCAATTTGTCTCAGAGTTGTGAAGACGGCGTACTGCTTCCTGTAAATGACAAAAAAATACACTTTAATAAAGCTTGTTCTTTTGATAGGCTACTAGGCTGCTCTTAGCTTTGGTTTTAGGCTAAGGTGACCAGATTTCTGAAATCAAATCTGGGGACATTTCTTGCTCGTGGATAAAAATCAATACATCTCATCATGATGAAATTAGGAAACGGGGACAGTAATGGTTTCATTTATTTTTACATATTTATTAATATTTGAACAACAAAGATCAAATGTAAAAGCCAGGAATGTACCTCTCCACAATTTAAGTGCATCCTAAGATTAATAAAATGAATAAATAGTGTTATTAATGGAAATTAGAACTGTGTCTCTGGATTGGGGCAAAGTTGTGGGGGTGGGAGTGGAGGGGTCAAGGGTGGTTAGCAGGGCTTTTCAATAGACCCCTTGCAACCACGTGACTCCGTTACCCAGAACCCCTTGCATGGCGGCCATATAGGGCTTGGGATCCGCATTGCATTGTGGGACGTGGCGGCCATGTTGATGGCTACGCGAACGTTAACTTAACGCTGACATAACGTTGTTGAACGAAGAGACGTAGAAGTAGAATAGATAGAAAAAAGATGTTAAAATCCCGAAAAGGATCTGTAATTTACCGGGACACATTAAATAGAGAAGCCAGGGACTGGTATGTTGACAAAATCAGCATTATTAATAATTTGGATCCATATGAAGTTCCAAACAATGAGTGGAGCACCGACGACGACTTGTTGCCACCGTTTTGCATATCGGACGTCTTCGGCTACCTAGTTTGTGGTGTGAGCGCCTATACTTCTGAACAGTTCCGAAGCTACAAGTCCTTGGAGTCTCATGTGCAGTTTACGAATGTATGGGTTCAGGAGCTGCTGATCATAAAGCCAGCAAACAGTGGGAACACAGTAATTCGTACAAAGGTAAGCTGTGCTCAGACGGGCTCAGGCACCTGCTAGTTTAGTAGCTGCTAACCGTTAGTGCTAACAACTACTCACACATGTAATGTACTTTTAACTAGCTGCTATGTGTTTCAAAGGTGTAGTTAGTAACGAAGAGGATGAAATGCTATATCAACCGTCTCTGGGCGCGCATTCTTGCATGTATGTGGTGTCGTGGTTGAAGGAAAGAAACAATGTAGGCTATAAAATAAAACCGTGCATCTTTAACTTACCAGAATGAAAATGCAGGGAACACACTCTCATTGACATCGGGATACTGTGGAAAGTTATGTTCGGTCGTCTTACAGCCGCGATCCAAGCGAGCCGACGACTCTTCGTTACCTCTGACACTTGTTCTCCGTGGTTGCGCCTCCAGGCAGGAAAGCGGTGGAAAGTTAACCCATTTTCTATGTTTTTCCCATGGCGATCATGTGTTTTGCTGTTACAGCCCACAACACAGCAACGGTTTACCATGGTTGAAATCAAGTTAAGGTGAAATTAATCAAATTAAAACACGGCTAAGAGGGAGTACAGTACGCGGTAGTCATAGGCAGTAGTCTGAGTAGCGGTAAAGGAAGCCATCAATATGGCGGCCACGCGAATAATTACGTCATGACGCCCAAGCCCTATTGGTTGGCACGCCATTTTCTACACAACGCACGATATTCAAGAGCCGGGCGTACACTGTACGAGTTTTTCCCCTTTTCGGGCTGATTCTTCAGCCGAGCGAGCATGTTTTGAATCGGGCCGAATTTCAGCTTGATCGTACAGGGGGGAGGAGGGGGGACTGGCTTCTCACGACTACCTCCCGATCAGGAATCGGACGATCGGTGAAAATCAAACATGTGTGAAATTCAGTCGGCTGTCGTGAGGTTTTCGTGAGCGCATCCTGCTGTTCAAGCCGAGCTACGAGGGAGCGCCCTCCCCTCCTCTCCGTCCCCGCCAGGGGAGGGAGGTGAGCGGGCATCCCTGAAGCAACCTCCGCCCGGCCCGCTCGCGGGGGGGTTGGGAAGGGCGAGCGCTCCGATCCGCGCAACGCGCTGGCCGCCTGTTTCGGCACTCCTTCGCCGGTAGTTTATGGGCCGGGCCGGGCCGGGCCGGGCGACCTGCCGTGCCGCGCGGCCGCCGGTGCATCTCGTCCCTCCTCTCTCCCCTCCGTTCCCCCGGTGCCTCGCCAGAGCTGGGCTCGACCCCCTGCTCTGGGTCTCTGTCACCCACCGTCGCTCGCCTGCCTCTGCCACCACAGCGAGCGTCGCGCCGCACAGATCGTGAGCGGTGAACTTTTTAAACCCCGCGGTTCCGTCGCACAGTTTTTAGATGTATGTAAGTACCACGACTGAAAAACTCGTACAGTGTATGCCCGGTATTTGCGGACCCTTTGGCTCTTCCTGATAAGGATTTTTCTAGCAATCCCGATGATTGGCCATCAGTTTGCTGTGCGGATCTGGTGAACTACCTTGTGTTGTCACCCACCCCAACGTACAGTGGCGATCAGATGAAGGCGTACAAGAGTTTGGGAGCGCACAAACAGTTCACTGCCGGATGGATACGTGAACTGTCTGTTTTTTACCTGAATGATGTAGCAGTTGTCCGTGGAAGGGTGAGTTTAATGTTGTTTATTCTCATAACTTGGCTGCATATAGTCCGATAACATCTGACCCTAAACTGTAAACATTGCTTTGGCAACAGAGATGCAGTCTGTTTGCACCATATTGAACAATCAGTGAATAGTCTTTTGTATACGCTCCGCTGGCCATGCGAGTAATGAGGTAACTGGGCCAGTGCAGTGGTGGGCTGTCACGCTAGCGTGCCCACCGAGATGGAGGTGCGCACCCCCGATCACGTGACTGTGACGTCAGATGCAAGGGGTCTATTTTGTGGGGCCCAAAGAGCTCTGCTGCCTCCAAAGGGGAGAGTGACATGAGGAAAAGAAAAAACAGTAAATACAAACATTTGGCCTGTGGCTTTCTGTGGAGACAGAGTTCCCCCACCTTTTAAAGAAGTGCAACAAATACTCATTCTGTTCACATCTACATACCTATGAGAAATAGGTTTTTCTGCATTAACATCAAAAAGAAGTAGAGGTCAAGCCCGCAGGTAAAGGATGATATATGTTTCTTACTGTCAACTGGCCACATCAGGAGCCTCTGCATCTCTAAGAAGCAGATTCATTTCTTTCACTAATAGGCTATAAGCACAGCTCCACTACTTCCTGAACTTCAGCAGCTCCTTTGTTTCCTGTCTTTCATTCCTGGACAAGCTGATTAATCCAGGTGTGTCTGGCTGGTTACTGAGGTCAGACACACCTGGATTAATCAGTCTGTCCAGTAATGAAAGTTAGGAAGCAAAGGAGCTGCTGAGGTTCAGGAAGAAGTAGAGCTGTTCTTAGAGCCTGTTTGGGACAAGAAAATGGGTTGTGGTGATGTGAGGTGAAAAGGTGTTAAACATGTTAAAAAAAGCACAGACTTGGAAATCCCCTTGACATGAATGCAAGTGATTGTGTGTGTAGTGCAGCATGAGCATGTATAAACTTACATAAAGTGTGTATAACTACATTATGTGTATGTGTATGGTAGTAGTTGATGTGTGAGTATACTGTTTGCTCCTATAAGGTGAGTTAACGCCGGTCAGTGAGTCAGCTAACATGAGATCATCTCTGGTTTCTTCAAGGCCTTCTGTGTCTGAAGAGCCATCAGCCACTGTATCCAGAGGTCTCGATAAAATAAGAGAAGAAGAGAATATATTATGTGCAGAACAGACATTTTTAAAACACAAAAAAATACAACTAATCTGCCTCTTCATTCTGCCACAGCTAGGGAAGTGCAGTGAAACTCATGTTCAGTGCAGAGACTCAGAAAGAGGTTATATCCTCAGACATTGGGCTTCTCAACTCAAACCTGAATATATAGCCACTCTGTTTTACATAGCATACTTCACACACTACATTACTCAATAAGTTAGTTTATCACTCAAATCATGTCAACGCTTTATCACTTGAACTTAATTAATACTTTTTCTCCTTTCTTGTCAACCGTTTTTCCATCAGTGTTTCTATTTTCCTCCACTCTCATTTAATCTCCTTTCTGTCTTCCTATCTTCTTCCTCTCTCCTCTTGTATCAATCTTACATTATTCTAAAACAGACATTACATAATTAAAATCACTTCCAAAAACATTACAATGTACAACATGAAAACTTCCAATTATTGTTATTTTTATTATCTCATCTGATTAAATACTAAAAATCTAATTACCACAATATTTGGAGCTGCAAGCAAAGACAACATAATAAATGGACATTAAACAGGTGGTTATCTCTTACTCCATCATTCTCAGATCATGCAGATCTTGTCTCATTCAGTTCTCCTGTTACTGACTCCTTTTTTCATGAGGAACCTTCATATATACAAACTGAGTAGTAGAAAAGATAAACCTAATCCTGGAAGTCTATGCTCATAAATCACAACCATAAATCAGCAAAACAACCTATAATAACTTAAAATAACTAACTATCTGAAATATAAACTAAAGGTGACCAATCAGTTCTAAAACATCTTTAGATGAACCCTTGTTGATCCCTGGAGAACCAGCATACCAGATTAGCGCCTTACAAAGAGTTTTCAATCATTCTGTTACATTTTATCCGAGTATCTTTTACTCATGTGAGCAGCAACTCATGGTCTTGTCTTACTTTTTATTGATTATTTTTTAATCTGGACACAAACAAAACATTTATCACAGGATCAGCCCCATCCAAATGAAATGAATCAATTAACACACTTAACATAACACAGACCAGCTCCCCATCAGTTGCCGCAGGTTGTGAAAAACGAACTTCCACTTCTTCTTCTTCTGTTTTAAAAGTGGTGCGCTCGTCTTCTTCTTCTTCTTCTTCTTCTTCCACTTCATGTTTTAATGGCAGCTGACATCCAAAAGGATCATTACCGCCATCTAGTGGTGCGCTCTATTCCTCATCTTCAGCAGCGCAACCAGCTACCGTAACACCTGTTTCTGCGTGCAACAGCTCTACCGTAATAACAGTCTACACGCAACTTTTTTCCCCTCGGTAAAATCGGGGACATTTCCGGGGACAGCTTTAGCCAGGGACAGGTGGTCCAAAATGGGGAACCCGGTCACCCTATTTTAGGCTAGGCTACGTTTAGCTTAGCTAGCAGTCATCGAACATATTCTTACCGCAAGCTTGGGATTGTGCACCCGTCTTCTCTTCTTGGAGTTAGTCTCTCCCGCACAGTTGTTCGACTGCAGAGCCGCCAACTTATCCTTGGTAAAACTCCCCCTGCAACCCTGATTTGCATTTGTATAGCTCACAGCATTTTCATTTACATGTTAAAGCCTCCCCTAGAATTAGGAGGAGGGGGGTCATGGGGGGACAACTGCCAAGCAAGGCCCACGTCAATTTCTGACAATTCATGGCAGTTTTCGGTGTTGCCTGCAAATTACCGTGAACAGCCGTTACCCTGAACTTCCACGACAATCTACAGTGCCGCATAGTGACGAAAATCACACTTTTCATGCAGTGAGGGAATCTTTCTTCTCTGAGATAATCAAGAAAAACATTAATAATGCTCGTGTCTTATTTGCCATAGTCGACAGGTTAACAAATTCTCCTGTGTCCGTGACTTCTGAACTCCACTCCACTCCACCAGGGCCTGCAATGAATTTACTAACTTCTTTGCTGAGAAAATCCTAAAAATTAGAGGATCAGTTTGTACATCCATATCAACTCCAGAACCAAACCTGTATCCAACTGGAACTTATTATGACAAAATGTCGTAATTCAGCCAAATAAACTACAAAAGCTTAGAGGAGATCATTCAGCAGCTAAGTTCCTCCTCCTGCTGCCTTGATGTTCTACCCACAGTTTTCTTTAAGAAAGTTTTGCCTGTCATAGCGTCTGATTTGACTGAGATAATAAACTCGTCCCTTCTGTCAGGTGTTTTCCCACAGTCCCTAAAAACAGCAATTATCAAACCACTGCTGAAAAAGAACAATTTAGACAAACTTCTACTCCAGAACTACAGGCCCATCTCAAACATCCCCTTTATCAGTAAGATTATTGAAAAAGCTGTGAAAAAGCAATTAAACACCTCCTTAACAACGACCAGCCACTTTGACGTTTTCCTGGCTTCCGTGCTCACCACAGTACAGAGACCGCCCTTATCAAGGTGTTTGATAAGGGCGGTTCTGAAAGAACCACAGTGCTGGTTCTGTTGGACCTCAGTGCAGCATTTGATACTGTCGATCACTCCATCCTGTTAGAACCCCTGGAGAACTGGGTCGGCCTCTCTGGTACAGCTCTAAACTGGTTTAAATTCTACTTAAAGGACAGGGAATTTTATGTATAAGTAGGTAACTTTACATCAGAGATGACAAAAATCACATGTGGGGTTCCCCAAGGGTCCATCCTGGGTCCCCTCCTCTTCAATATCTACATGCTCCCTCTAGCTCAGATAATAAAAAACAACAACATCAGCTACCATAACTATGCAGACGACACACAGCTTTACATCACCATGTCACCAGGTGACTATGGACCAGTTCAGGCACTGAGTAAATGCCTAGAAGAAATCAATGCATGGATGTGCCAAAATTTTCTTCAATTGAATAAAAACAAAACTGAAGTAATCATTTTTGGACCAATAGAGGAGAGATCAAGAGTTAGCTCACAGCTTCAGCTGCTTCAGCTAGAAACCACTGATCAGGCCCGAAATCTGGGAGTAGTGATGGACTCAGACCTACGGTGTTTTCACAGGTCTGCCTAAAAAGTGGATCAGACAGCTGCAGCTAATCCAGAACGCTGCTGCCCATGTCCTCACTAAGACTAAGAAAGTAGAGCACATCACCCCAGTTCTAAAGTCTTTACACCTGCTCCCTTTAACTCAGAGAATAGACTTTAAAATACTTCTGTTAGTCTATAAATCCCTGAATGGCTTAGCACCTAAATACATCACAGACTTGTTATCAGTGCATCAACCCTCCAGACCACTAAGGTCGTATGGCTCCAGCCTTCTCTGCATACCTAGAACCAGAACTAAACACAGAGAAGCAGCATTTAGTTCCTATGCTCCACTGATCTGGAACAAACTTCCAGAAAACTGTAAAAGTGCGGAAAGCCTGAGTTCCTTTAAATCAAGATTAAAAACACATTTGTTTAGGATTGCCTTCGACTGCTCTAGTTAAACTGTTCTACTGAAACATCATTAGTTCAACTTTTTTAGTCCAACTGTTTTTAATATTCTATTTTATAATGTTCTACATTTTATTCCTACTTGCTTTTACTCTGTTTTATTTTTCTTATATTTTAATCATGTAAAGCACTTTGCATTGTCTCTGTACTTGTCATGGTTGAGTTTTGGTTTGGCTTTGTTTTTCTGTTATTTTCATTTTTTCATCTCTTTTGGGTTAGGTTTGACTTTATTTATTGTTAGTTTTCAGTCATCAGTTATTTTCTGTCAATTTTCACTTCACCTCCTCAGCAGTCAGTCACACCTGATATCATTTACCAGTCAATTAGCCAGACCCTGGTTCCACCTGTGAAGTGTTCTATTTAACCTGCCTCTGCCTTCAGTTCAGCACGGAGATGGAAAAGTGCATTAATATTGCCTTTTAATAAGCCTGGGAAAAATCCTAATCAAGTTGGAAATTATAGACCTATTGCCCTAACATCACATTTATGTAAATGGATGGAAAAAATATTAGTAAGAAGACTAAATTATACTCTTGAGAAAAAAGGAATATATGCACCATATCAAAGTGGATTTAGAAAAGGTCGTTCTACTATGGATGCTGTGGTGAAAGTAAGTAATGAGATGGAAAAAGCATTTAAAATGAAAGAAATAATGAATATTGTGTTCTTAGATATAGAAAAGGCTTATGATTCAATGTGGCGGGAAGGATTATTAATTAAATTAAATATGATAGGAATTAGGGGTAGATTTTATAATTGGGTTATAAATTTTCTAACAGAAAGAAGAATTATAGTTAAAGTAGGAGCTGAAATTTCAGAACAATTTGAAATAAATAATGGAATTCCGCAAGGAAGTGTTATTAGTCCAGTATTTAATATAATGATTAATGATATTTTTATGAAACTAGATAGAAGGATTGGATCAGCTTTATATGCGGATGATGGGGCCATATGGACAAGAGGAAGAGAATCCAAAATAGTAAGAAATAGAATCAAGGAGGCAATAGGAGAAATTGAAAAATGGTCATATAGATGGGGCTTTAAGCTCTCGACAAGTAAATGTTGTAATATGATATGTACAAAAAAGAAAAAGATAAATGAACAGTATTTGGAATTATATGGTCACAAAATGGAGACAGTAAGTAATTTTAAATATCTGGGTATATGGCTAGATCAAAAAGGAACATGGAGAACACATATAGAAAAAGAGTTTTTTGGTATAAAGGACATATCCTGGGAGCACATAAATAAGAGACTAGGGGCAGGAGGACAGGAAGACAAAAACTGAAAATCTTACAATGGAACGCTAGAAGTCTTATTGCAAACGGACAAGAGTTTAAAGGATTTGTTAGAGAATTTAAAGAAGATATAGATATTTTATGTATTCAGGAAACTTGGCTTAAACCAAATCTTGATTTTGTTATAAAAGGATATGAAAGCATTAGAAGAGACAGAGAGGGAGGATCTGGAGGAGGGTGTATAATATTCATAAAACAGGGAATTCAATTTAGACTAATGGCTAAAGGAAGAGAGTTAGAATACATTGTTACAGAAATTGGACAGGAAATGGGCCATTTAAAATAATCAACTTCTATAATTCATGTAAAAGACTTTCAATAGATTTAATGGAGGAACTTGGGGTGTATTTAGAGGGTAAGGTTATATGGCGTGGGGACTTTAATGGGCATAGTACACTATGGGGTCATCATAATGATCAAAATGGGGATATAATAGAAGAAATAATGGATGTAAAAAATTTGGTTTGTCTAAATGATGGAAGTGGAACAAGAATTAATTTTAGAGATAATACAGAGTCAGCAATTGATTTAACATTAGTTTCAAATTCTATAGCAGGTGTTTGTTTATGGCAAGTAATTAATAAAACAACTATAGGAAGTGATCATTATCCTATTGTGATTGAAATAAAGTTAAATATAGAAAGGTATTGTATAAAAGGGGTAAAGAAATGGTGTTTTAAGTCAGCAGATTGGGAAACATTTAGGAATAGTAGTGAAATGAAAATGTTAAAAGTGGATATGAGCAGTAGTATCGATGAAATAAATTTTTCTATATGTAATGCTATTTTAGAAGCTGCTAATCAGGCTATAAGGAAGAAAGGTGGGGGAAGGGAAAGAAGGTTGGTGCCCTGGTGGACATCAGAATGTAAGGAGATTATCAAGAAACGAAATAAAGCTTTCAAATTATTAAAAAGAAATCACAACTTTCAGAATCTGAATAACTACAAGAAATTACAAGCAAATGTAAGAAGAATTATTAAAAATGCAAAAAGAGAGTATTGGAGGAGTTTCTGTAATTCAGTAGGAAGGGAGACGGATATTTCTAAGGTGTGGGCAACAATTAAAAGGATGAATGGGATTAAAAGAGTGAGTGGATATCCCATATTAGATGATGGAGAAATAACAGCAGTTACTGACAGAGAAAAGGCAAAAATGTTAGTAAATACTTTTGTTAAAATTCATAGCTCTGAAAATATTAGTGAAGAAGGAAAAAAAGGAAGAGAAAAGACTATTTTAGAAAACAAGTATTTATTACAGCAAATAGAAGATAAAAACGAACCGTTGAACATGTCTTTTACAATAACAGAACTGAATAGGGCTTTTAAAAAATATAAATTATCAGCTCCAGGAAAAGATCAAATTTATTATGTTATGATTAGTAATTTAAGTGAAAATTCTAAAAATATTTTATTAGAAATGTATAATAGGGTATGGGAAGATGGGGAATTGCCAAAGAGTTGGAAGGAAGCTGTAATTATTCCAATTAGAAAACCAGGGAAAAATGAGACAAAACCAGGAAATGATCGGCCAATAGCTTTAACATCCAACTTATGTAAAATAATGGAGAGAATGATAAATGAAAGATTAATATATTATATGGAGAGTAAGGGACTTGTATTGTCTTATCAGAGTGGTTTCAGGAGAGGTAGAGGTACAATGGATCCAGTTTTATGCTTAGAGCATGAAATCAGAAAGGCACAGGTGAATAAAGAGAGTGTTGTGGCAGTATTTTTTGATATTGAGAGAGCGTATGATATGATGTGGAGGGAAGGGTTATTAATTAAAATTAGAAGAATAGGTATAAATGGTCATATGTTTAGATGGATTAAAAATTTTTTAGAAGAAAGACAGATACAAGTGAGGATAGGGAAGGATTGTTCTGAGAGTTTGAAAATAGAAAATGGGACACCACAGGGAAGTATTGTAAGCCCGTTATTATTTTCAGTGATAGTTAATGATATGTTTAAAGAAATAGAGGGTGGAATGGGATTCTCATTATTTGCAGATGATGGAGCAATGTGGAAAAGAGGAAGAAATTTGGAATTTATTGTAAAGAAACTTCAGGGAGCAATTGCAGTTGTAGAAAAATGGTCATATAAATGGGGATTCAAATTTTCTGTAGAGAAAACTAAAATAATGTTTTTTACAAGAAAAAGAGTTGATGGAAAAGCTAACTTAAAATTATATGGTCAGGATTTGGAAAGAGTTAAACAATTTAAATTTCTTGGGATGTGGATTGATGAAAGAATGACATGGGGTGTGCACGTTAAGAAAATAATCGATAAATGTAGAAAGGTACTAAATATAATGAGGTGTTTAGTTGGAACAGAGTGGGGAGCTGATAGAAAATCATTAAAAGCAATTTATACTGGGTTAATCAGGTCAGTACTTGACTATGGATGTATAGTCTATAACTCAGCAGCAGATACAAACCTCCATAAGTTAAATATTATTCAACATCAGGCTTTAAGAATATGTACTGGAGCTTTTAAAACATCTTCAACAGCAGCATTACAAGTTGAAATGGGAGAAATGCCTCTTAAAGTTAGAAGGGATCAATTATCATTAAACTACTGGTCAAATTTACAGGGACAAAGGAAGGATCATCCAACATTAGAGGTGCTTAAACCTGGATGGGAAAAGGAAAAGAAACGATTAAAGAGCTTTGGATGGGTAATAAAAAATAAAGTTAATGAAATTAATTTAAATCAGTTAGATATATGTCAGACAGTTCCGTTAACAACAATATCACCTTGGATACTTCCTGATGCTAAAGTTGATCTTTCATTATTAGAAAAGAAGGAAAAAGATAAATATCATATTATGAATAAATATATAGTACTAGAACACTTAAATAAATATTATAATTATATACAAATATATACAGATGCATCAAAAAATACAGCTAATAGGGTAGGGATAGCATTTATAATACCACAGTTTCATATTACGGTAGGAAAAAGGATTAGTGATGGAGTTTCAGTGTATACAGGAGAAATGCTAGCTTTGCTTTTAGCAGTTCAATGGGTGGAAGAGGTAAGACCATTAAAATCAATCATTTGCTCAGATTCTAGTTCATCATTAATCAGTTTGCAAAATAATCAGTCAGACAGTAGACCTGATATATTAATTGAAATACAACAAACGCTTTATAGAATAAATATGATGGGGTTAGTAGTAAATTTTGTTTGGATTCCGGCACATAATGAGATTAAAGGAAATGAAATGGCAGACAGAATGGCTAAGGAGAGTACAAATAAGGTAAGGGTAGATATTAATGTTAGTTTTGGTATAACAGAAATAAAGGGTATAATTAAACAAAAAGCCAAAGAGAGGTGGCAAAAGTTATGGGATGAAGAAAAGAAAGGAAGGTGGCTTTATAAAATACAAGAGAGAATTGGACAAATGAGAATAACAGAAAGGAACAGGAGAGAAGAGATAATTATTTCACGGCTTAGAATGGGACACACTGGATTGAATAGATCATTATTTTTGATAGGTAAACATCAGACAGGGAAATGTGACTGTGGGGAAGATGAGACTGTGGAACATGTCATTTTGAATTGTAATAAATATTGGATTCAGAGAAATAGGTTGACAAGGAAACTTAGTAACATGAAAATTAAACTTGATATTGTTGATTTATTGCGAAAGGAATCAGGAAGCAGGGGATACCAGGTCATATTTGAGTTTTTGAAACAGAGTAGGTTGTATAATAGGATATAGTTTTTTTTTTTTTTTTTTTTTTTGTCATGCAGTCCACACTCCATACCAGTTGGTGGCAGTAATGCTCACCTAAACGTTTTTTGCCAACCGCCAATAAAAATCAAGAAGAAGAAGAAGTTCAGCACTGGGCCGTCATCATTCCACACCTCTCCATGCCAGTCCCTGTTTTTGTCTTGGAAGATTTGTTTTTCTTGTTTAAGGTTAGTCCTGCCAGTTTTCTATAGTCTCTTACTTTGCTGTTTGTCCCTGGAGAAGTTCTGCTCTGTGTCCTGGTGTCTCCAGAGAACTGCTAACTGGACTAGCCATCCTGGAAAGGCTCTGCGCTCTGGTGTCTCCTAAGTTCTGCTAACCTGACTAGCCGCCCTGGAGAAGCTCAGCTCTGTGTCCTGGTGTCTCTCAAGTTCTGCTAACCTGACCAGCCGCCCTAGAGAAGCTCAGCTCTGTGTCCTGGTGTCTGCAAACGAACTGCTAACCTGCTGTGGCTACGGGGCTGCTAGCCGAGCAGAACTGAGCATTCCCGGTGTTCTGTCAGGTCAGCATACCGCGTCAGACCAGCATACCCATAGTGTTAAGCATGCGCAAACATGGTTGCGCATGCGTATAACTGCACAAAGTTGCAAAAACTTGGAGAAGCACTCAGATTGCAATACCACTCAAAAAAACCCCAAAAACTAAGTAATTAATTATGCGGCACAGCTCCGATAGCGAGCTGTTGGAGCCGGGAGAACCGTAGCGGTGCTCGGCTAAAGCCACGGTTAGCTTGCAAAAATAGTCCCAGCAATACAGTTACCAGCGATCATCCGCTGCCGGCAGCTGGGTGGTAATTTTTAGCCGGTTAAGAGCCAGTTCGCGCATGCGTAAGACTATGGGTATGCTGGTCTGACGCGGTATGCTGACCTGACAGAACACCGGCTGCCTGGAAAGTCGTGACTCTCTGTCACGCCGGGCCGTCAGCTCCTGCCATCACATACATCCCTGACCTTCTGCAGTCCTGAACCTCCGGTCTTCATCACTCACCACCCAGCATTCTTCCCTCAATAAAGACTCAAACTTTTAGTCCCGTGTGTGCGTCCTGAGTTCATCGGTAAACAAAACCCTGACAGTACTGAATTGTGCTATACAAATAAATTTGCCTTGCCTATATTATTTGTAAATTTCTCCACTATTTATTCATGAATATCCCACATTTTTACTATTATTTATTTATCCCCAATAAAATTACATTATTAGAGTGAGAGTTCCTGTTTTTAGAGAAGATCTCTGCTGGTTCAATTCATTTCAATTTTATTTATATAGCGCCAGGCATGGACTGGTAATCGGGCGTACCGGGCATTTTCCCGGTGGGCCGACGTGCTGTTTGGGCCGGCAGACCCGACATGTATATTAATAATATGTATTATTATTATTAATATTATTATTATTATTATTTTATATATCTGCCTCGTTATATTTGCATAATGCATGAAGAAAAATATCAGCAGCGCAAGAGTCTGTTCCGATCATCCGGCCCTTACCACAGGCTACTGCAGCCCATTGGTTATCATCCCTGACAGTCTAAAGGGCTAGGCCAATCATGAAGTAGAAAAACACCTTCACGCTCCATGTGCAACTTTGTGCAGCAGTGTTCACAGTAGTAATGGATAAGAAACGCAAGGGAGGCGCAGAGAAACTGCACGAAAAAAAGAAACGAGTTCTTCAAAAGGATGCTGCGAAATGTGTCAAACTGACTGACATGTTCCCAACAGCAGGCCCTTCATCTGCTCCGGTGTCTGATGTAAGATATGGTGGTGGTGGTTGTAGTCAGTGACGTGCGGTAGGGTTCATAGCTGGTGAGGCACTGACGTCATCAGAGTCAGATTTACAAATATATACACTCTACAGAGTAGACTCGTTGCAAAGTGCTGAAGGAGACTGATTGAGCCAAATAAATTCACCAAGATACATGGAAAAATATTGGTTCTTTGATGAAAAAAAAATTGTCATTTGATTGGTAACAGTTTATAAGTTATGATGGATTTCTGCATTTGTAACACATTCTAAAACTATAACCCACATTACGCACATTTTATCACAAAAACAAAACATGAATAAGTATCGCTGTCTTACCTCTACTTATAATTTAAGTCCCTGTGGCGGCGCTCTTTCTGAACAAAAATATCATCATTTTCCGGTAAAAGTTCTCTTTATCTTCTTCAGTTTTAAAAGTCTCTCAGTCTCAATGGAGCTCACTGCCAGGGAGGAAAGCCTTCCCTGATCAGTCCTGTTCCAGCTGGATGTTTAGAGTCTTTTTAGTGCTTTACTTGTTTAGCAAAACTCGCTAATAAAACATCAATAACTTGTTTTGACTCTACTATTTGGGGATCACGAGCGGTGCCCCTTGAGCGCCCCCTCCTAGCGGCCAAGGAACTGCCGGCCTCACCTACAACCAGTTCTTTGCTGTTTATGATCGGCCAGCACCACGAAAACATGTTATCTGCACACAGTTTGATGACCAAAACACAATTCGTAATCCACATATATTAAATTGTGGAAAATCAGTTCATAACTGTTTGAACAATTGAATTTATGATCTAGAGACAGGAAGATGCATTCACAGAATGGAAGTCAGCGCAGTTAACATGGGATTGCGCAATCCCAGGGGAGGCCAAGCTCGCTGCGGCCTCACCGGCTTTGCTATGAAGCGCCACCAAGGATTTACATGAAAAATAGCAAAAAGTCTGCGATTTTAAAGAAAATATGATCAAAAATTAGCAAATTAGATAAATAAAATACTTATTACAAATGACTGAGTAAATCAAAATTTATATTATGTTATTATATATTTTCTTTCTTTCCATGATGACAAGTGAGGCATTTCTCTGGTTCATTTTGTCATTGGCATCCTTTTTTACACAGTGAGTGCACATTAGTCCAATGTTACCCTACAGTATCTGAAAGACTGAATAGATCTGATGAGCAACTTACAATAACTTCTTATAATGATGTAACGTGATAATATGTGTGATTGACCGTGACACCTCTCTTTCTCTCTCTCTCCCTGATCTAAGAATTGTTGCTGTGCTGTGGTGGAGTTTACATTTTACAGTGTTAATAAATTAAGATTTTGGAAGTATTTTAAGTGTCCACTCTCACTAATTTCCATTAACCTGGCCTCAAAGTATTGCACAGTTGGTATTGCAAAGTTGGTATACACATTCAGTACACAAAAAAAATGTGGTGGGCCAGTCTAATCCAAAATGCCAGGGCCGATTTTTTTGTCCCAGTCCACCCCTGTATAGCGCCAATTCATGAAACATGTCATCTCAAGGCACTTTACAAAGTCAAGTTCAATCATATTATACAGATTTGGTCAGATTATACAGATTGGTCAAAAATGTTCCTATATAAGAAAACCAGTTGATTGCATCAAAGTCCCGACAAGCAGCATTCACTCCTGGGGAAGCGTAGAGCTACAGGGAGAGTCGTCTGCATTGTACATGGCTTTGCTGCAATCCCTCATACTGAGCAAGCATGAAGCGACAGTGGGAAGAAAAACTCCCCATTAACGGGAAGGAAAACCTCCGGCAGAACCGGGCTCAGTATGAACGGTCATCTGCCTCGACCGACTGGGGGTTACAAAAGACAGAGCAGAGACACAACAAGACAGACAAAAAAGCACAGAAGCACACATTGATCCAGTAATCTGTTCTACATTAGATGGTAATAGCGGGTGAGCCGTCTTCACTGGATGATGTCACAGTTAACAGAACGCCAGACCAGGTGTACCTACTATGAAGAAAAAAGAGAGAGAACAGAAAGTTAAAGCAGAAATGACAACACGTAATGCATAATTGAAGAACAGTAGAACTCTATAGAGTGAGAAAATTAGATCCTGATGTCCTCCAGTAGCATAAGCCTATATAGGTAGCTCAGAGTAACATGAGCCACTCTAGTTATAAGCTTTGTCAAAAAGGAAGGTTTTAAGATTAGTCTTAAAAGTAGACAGGGTGTCTGCTTCACGGACCAAAACTGGGAGTTGGTTCCACAGGAGAGGAGCCTGATAGCTAAAGGATCTGCCTCCCATTCTACTTTTAGAGACTCTAGGAACCACCAGCAGACCTGCAGTCTGAGAGCGAAGTGCTCTGTTAGGAACATACGGGGTAATCAGAGCTCTGATATATGATGGAGCTTGATTATTAAGGACTTTATACGTTAGAAGAAGAATTTTAAATTCTATTCTTGATTTAACAGGAAGCCAATGAAGGGAAGCTAAAATTGGAGAAATATGATCCCTCTTGTTGATTTTCATCAGAACTCTTGCTGCAGCATTTTGGATCAGCTGAAGACTTTGAACTGTATTTTGTGGACTTCCTGATAGTAAAGAATTACAATAGTCCAGCCTTGAAGTAACAAATGCATGGACTAGTTTTTCAGCATCGCTCCTGGACAGAATGTTTCTAATTTTGGGGATATTCCGGAGGTGAAAAAAGGAAACTCTGGAAACCTGTTTAATATGGGATTTAAATGAAATGTCTTGGTCAAAAATAACACCAAGATTTTTTACTTTATTACCAGAGGCCAAGTTAATGCCACCCAGATTAAGTGATTGGTTAAGAAGTTTATTTTTTGAGGACTCTGGCCCAAAGATTACAACTTCGGTCTTGTCAGAATTTAGATGCAGGAAATTTAAAGTCATCCAGCTTTTGATGTCATGAAGACATGACTGCAGTCGAAGTAATTGATTGGATTCATCAGGATTTATGGATAAATATAGCTGAGTGTCATCAGCATAACAGTGGAAATTAATCCCATGCTGTCTGATAATTTTGCCAATCGGAAGCATATATATAGTAAAGAGAATTGGTCCAAGGACTGAACCCTGTGGTACTCCACAGGTGACCCTAGAGTTTGAGGAAGATTTATTATTAACATGAACAAACTGGAATCTGTCAGACAGATAAGATTTAAACCAGCCTAATGCTTTCCCCTTAATCCCTACAGTATGTTCAAGTCTTTGTAGGAGAATATTGTGATCAACTGTATCAAATGCAGCACTGAGATCTAACAGGACAAGTACAGACACAAGTCCATTATCTGAGGCCATGAGAATATCATTAGTGACCTTCACCAGAGCTGTTTCAGTGCTATGATGAGCTCTGAAGCCTGACTGAAACTCCTCAAGTAGGTCATTGCTTTGTAAATGTTCACAAAGTTGATTAGCAACTACTTTCTCAAGAATTTTAGATAAGAAAAGAAGATTAGATATAGGTCTGTAGTTTACTAGCTTATCTTGATCAAGAGAAGGTTTCTTAAGTAAAGGTTTAATAACAGCTACTTTAAAAACCTGTGGTACATATCCATTTACTAAGGATAGATTAATCATGTCTAAAATAGGACCACTGATCAAAGGGAATACCTCCTTAAACAACTTGGTTGGGATTGGGTCTAACATACAGGTAGAAGGTTTAGATGAAGCTAAGATTTTAGATAGCTCAGAAAGCTCTACTGCTTCTAAACAGTTCAGAAACTGTGCAGGTTCTAAAGATTCCTCCAATGCTGCCTTACTTACTGGGGATGAGGTAATCATGTTTGGGAGGATGCCAATTATTTTATTTTTAATGGCATCAATTTTATTTATGAAGAATCCCATAAAATCATTACTACTAAGAGCTAAGGGAATGGATGGATCAACAGAGCTGCAGCTCTGAGTAACTTTGGCAACTGTACTAAAGAGAAATCTAGGATTATTTTTATTCTCTTCAATTAATGATGAAAAATATGCTGCTCTAACTCTGCGAAGGGTCTTGTTATACAACAATAGACTGTCCCTCCAGATTAAGTAGGATTCCTCTTGGTGTGTAGAGCGTCATTTTCTCTCCAATTTCCTAACATTGTGCTTCAAGGAACGCAGCTCTGAATTAAACCAGGGAGCCAGCTTCCTGTGAATAATCACCTTCTTTTTCAAGGGAGCTACATTGTCTAATGCAGAACGCAATGAGGAAGTCACACTGTTAGCAAAGGTATCGATTTGTGAATGGGAAGAAACAGCATTGCTGCCATCTACAGGGTGTTTCTGCAATACTGAGGATATTAAAAGGGGGACAGACTCTTTAAGTTTTGATACAGCATTATCCGATAGAGATCTACTATAATGGAACCCTCTTTTGGGGGTGGAGAACTCAGTTAGATTAAACTCAAATGTTATCAAAAAATGATCAGATAGGACAGGGTTGTGAGAGAAAACTGTTAATTCTTCACAATCAATGCCACATGTCAGCACAAGGTCCAAAGTATGGAGCCGAGAGTGCGTTGGCTTACGCACATTTTGAGCAAAACCAATTGAATCTAGGATTGTTTTAATGGCTACACTAAGGTTATCACATTCAGTGTCAACATGGATGTTAAAATCACCCACTATAATAACCTTGTCAGTATTTAACACCAAATCAGATAAGAAATCTGACAACTGATCCAAAAACTGAGAGTAAGGGCCTGGTGGACGATACAAAACAATAAACAGAAGAGGTTTTATTGCTTTGCAGTTTGGATGAGGGAAACTGAGGGTTAAATGTTCAAAAGAACTGTAATTATCAATCGGCCTGGGACTAATTAATAAACCAGACTGAAAGATAGCCGCCACTCCTCCTCCTCTTCCCACAGATCTGGGAATGTGGAAATTTGAATAACTGGAGGGAGTTGACTCATTTATACTAACGTAGTCCTCTTGTAGCCAGGTTTCTGTGAGACAAAACAAATCAATCTGATTATCAGAAATCAATTCATTAACTAACAAAGTCTTTGGAGGGAGAGACCTTATATTTAATAGACCACATTTAATTCTTTTATTTTTTGGTTCAAAGTGATCCGTATGGATTTTTATTAGATTTTTATGATTTGTTCCCTTTAGATCAGTTTTTGATCAATTAAGTTTTGGCCGTGGGAAAGACCCCGTCTCAATAGGATAATGGGTGGGTAACAGTACAGAAGCTGCAGAGAGGTGTGTTAAACTACGGCTCTGCTTCCTGGTCTGGACCCTGGGTTGTCAGCATTTAGGAGAACTAATAAATCCGGCCAGATTCCTAGAAAGAAGAGCTGCACCATCCAAAGTGGGATGAATGCCGTCTCTCCTGATCAGACCAGGTTTTCCCCAGAAAGTTTGCCAGTTATCAATGTAGCCCACGTCGTTTTCTGGACACCACCTAGACAACCAGCGGTTGAATGACGACATGCGGCTAAACTTGTCACCACTGGTCAGATCAGGCAGGGGACCAGAGAAAATTACAGAGTCCGATATTGTTTTAGCAAACTCACACACCGAAGCAACACCAACTTTGGTGACCTCTGATCGGCGTGACCGGGTGTCATTACCGCCAGCGTGAATAACAATTTTGCGGTATTTACGCTTATCCTTAGCCAGTAGTTTTAGGTAGGATTCTATGTCACCCGTTCTGGCCCCTGGTAGGCATTTAACTATAGTCCCTGGTTTCTTTAGTGCCACGTTTCTTAGTAAGGAGCTGCCAATAATTAAGGTCGGCTCCTCGGCGAGACTGTCGCTCACAGGGGAAAATTTGTTAGAAACGCAGACGGGTTGGTGGTGATCTGGGGGCTGAAATCTAGAGCTATGCTTACTACGAACCGTCACCCAGCCGGCCTGCTTAACCGGTTGTTCGAGTGCGGCTGTTGGTTCGCTACGTGAAGTTACTCTTTGTGGCTCCGCGCTAGCAAAGGAGCGGCTATCAGCTGGTTTTTCAACAGCACAGAGTCGGGTCTCCAGTTCTGACACCCTCGCCTCCAAAGCTACAAAAATACTACATTTATTACATGTACCATTATCACTAAAGGAGGCAGAGGAATAACTGAACATCTGACACAGAGAGCAGCAGATAGGAGACTTAGTCAGAGACGGAGAAGCCATTATGAGGCTAAGGCTTGGCTAACGCTAGGCTAGCGCCCTGTTATCACGCCAAAGAACAAACCGTGTGAAACACGAGGAGTTCCCAAACGTGATGAGCAGCCACAGAAAATGTTTTAAAAGTGCTTAATTTTGGAAACAGATGTTACAGCAAAGAGGTTTAAAGATAAAAAGCGAGAGAGCCTGGAGCAAAAATCCGTCGTTCACACAGCAACAACAGGAAGTGACACAATACGCCTTACCGCAAACAGGAAGGATGTTCCTGTTTGCTGGTGAGTTCCTGCCAGCTCTGGGTCCTGCACACCTAGAGCTAATCCCCTGATCAGGCTGACTGGGGTTTAAAAGAGGCAGCAGGATCTTCACTCCTCGCCGGATGATTACTTATGATGACCTTTTTTTATGATCCTTCACCATTGGCAATTTTGGTATGAAGACTTGTGTGCTGCTTGAAGATCCTCAGTCAACTAACTTGCCTGCTCGCTCTCCAGTGTGTCGCTCTCACCTTCGGGAAATAACCTAACAGGAACTCCCTCTGGACTCTGAACTATATCCACCTGAACTGAACCCTAACTCCCTTCCCTGCTCTCACCTGCCTCTGAAGAGTAAGTCACTCCTCCTGTGATTTCAACTCCTGCCTTTCTGACAGACAAATAACTCATCTCTCTTCCCTGTAGAGCACCTCACAGTGGACTCAGCTGCCAAGCTGACCTCAGTGGATTTTCAACTAACTTTTGTTGTAAATAAACCTTTTTCGCTAATCTGTGTTCTGAGTGATTCTGCATGTGGGTCAGGAAACTGCCTCAAATCATGACAGAATCACCCGGCCAGTCTGACCCAGCAGGATCACTTCCAGGACCCGGTTTTGAACCGAGCATAATCCAACGGCATTACAACCTACCACAAGCCCTAGTTGAAAAACAAGGAAAGGCTGACCAACGGATGGATTATCTCACAGAGGTATGTCAGGAGCTTCTTAAAAGGATTTCTCCTGTGGATCATTCTCCTCCCACTAGTGCACCCACCATTCCTGAGCAAACAGAGCCTACAACCCCACACTTTTGGCTAGCGTCATCACCCACCCCTGAGCCCTATTCAGGTGAGATAGGGAAGTGTGGTGGGTTCTTGTTGCAGTGTTTTCTTGTGTTCGGCCGATCCCCTCACTCTTTCCTTAATGACCGAGATAAAGTCTCATTTATAGTAGGATTACTGAAGGGAAGAGCCCTCCAATGGGCAGAGGCTAGATTTGGGGGGGACCTACAACTTCAGATTTCATTTGATACATTTATCTCAGAGTTTAAACAGACCTTTGGCTACACCGAATCTAGCTCAGACATCACCCGTAAGATTTGGAACCTTAAACAAGGTAAAAAGCCAGTAGCTGACTTCGCTATTGAGTTCCGTACTCTAGCAGCCTCATCTGCTTGGAACTCAGAAGCTCTAAAGGGGCATTTTTGCAAGCCCTGGATGAGAAATTAAAGGATGAGATAGCATATAGAGATGAACCAAAGACTCTAGAAGACTTAATTTCCTTAGCCATCCGAATTGATAATAGAATTCGCGAGAGAAACCGAGGGCAGCAACCAAGACACTTACCCATTTTCCCTACTCGCTCTCCAGATTCCCCTGGGAGGTCAGGGCCTGTGGAATCGGGCGCAGGGGAACCAATGCAGATTGGTCGTACTCGGCTGTCTCCAGAGGAGAGACAACGCCGCATGAGATCAGGAGCCTGTCTATATTGTGGCGAGGATGGCCATTTCATCGCCTCCTGCCCTAAACAGTTAAAAGGGAGTGCCTGCCGGTAAGGAAGGGTCCGGTGGGCAGCTCTAGAGAAAGCAAGCCCTTCCGCATGACATTACCCTGTTCTCTTTTATTATGCTTAGACTTAGACTTAGACAACTTTATTTGTCATTCGGTATGCACATGTGCGTACAGAACGAAATTTCGTTTCGTACAGCTTTTGTAAATCGCAGTAGAAGTTAAATTACAGTTTTAGGTGCGGCAGAGATTTAGAAGTAAACAGTAGATTTTAAATATACACTATACAAACAGTTGAAATGTAACAAAAAAGAGACATTATTTATGTACAGATTGGATTGTGCAAGGGCATTTGTGCATGGATGCATTTGTTTGTGCAATTTTAAGACTAGGAGTCCAATAGCATTTTTAATGCTATATGAGCTGCAATGATGCAAAAATGTGCAAAAAAATGCAAATGTGTGAATATATGAGCTACAATGATGCTAAAATGTGCAAAAAAATGCAAATGTTGTGCAGAGTTTGTTCGTTGTAGTTTGGCAGTTCTACAGCAGTTTAACAGTTTAACAGTCTGATGGCAGCAGGGAAAAAGCTTTTGCAGAACCTGGTGGACCTGCAGCGGATGCTGCGGAACCTCTTCCCAGAGGGCAGCAGGGAGAACAGTCCATGATGGGGGTGTGAGGGGTCCCTGATGATGTTACGGGCTCGGGACACACAGCGCTGAGATGAAATGTCTTTTATGGAGGGGAGAGGAGCCCCGATGATCCATTTTGCTGTCCTCACCACTCTCCTCACGTTCTTCCAGTCGGAGGCACCGCAGCCTCCACACCACACAGAGAGACAGCTGGTCAGAATGCTCTCTATGATGCTTCTGTAGAAGGTTGTGAGGATGGGCGTGGGCAGGCGGGCTCTCCTCATCCTCCGCAGAAAATACAGTCGCTTCTGTGCCCTCTTCACCAGTGACATGGTGTTCACAGTCCAGGTGAGCTTGTCCGTGATGTGCACCCCCAGGAACTTGGTGCTGCTGACCACCTCCACAGCTGAGTTGTTGATGAGCAGCGGAGCGTGGTGAGGCCGGTTCTTCCTGAAGTCGACAATGATCTCCTTCGTCTTCTCCACGTTCAGGATCAGGCTGTTGTCTCTGCACCAGTCCACCAGCTGCTCCACCTCCTCTCTGTAGTCCTGGTCGTTGTCGTCTCTGATCAGGCCCACCACCGTTGTGTCGTCTGCAAACTTCATGATGTGATTGGTGGTGAACCTGGGGACGCAGTCATGAGTCATCAGAGTGAACAGCAGGGGGCTCAGGATGCAGCCCTGAGGGGAGCCCGTGCTGAGGGTGATGACATCAGAGGTGTTCTGTCCGACCCGGACTGACTGAGGTCTGTTGGTGAGAAAGTCTAGCAGCCAGTTGCGAAGGGGTGTGCTGAAGCCCAGATGTTCCAGTTTTACCACCAGATATTGTGGGATGATGGTGTTGAACGCTGAACTGAAGTCCAGGAACAGCATCCGCACGTGCGTGTTCTTCTCCTCAAGGTGTGCCAGGCTCAGGTGAAGAGCAGAGGAGATGGCGTCCTCAGTGGAGCGGTTCCGTCGGTAGGCAAACTGGAACGGGTCGAGTGTAGATGGGAGACTGGAGACGATGTGTTCCTTTACCAGCCTTTCAAAGCACTTCATCATGATGGGAGTCAGTGCGACAGGCCAGTAGTCGTTGAAACAGGTGACTTGAGGTTTCTTCGGCACCGGAATGATGGAGGCAGACTTGAAGCATGCTGGCACTGTGGCTTGGTCCAGCGAGGTGTTAAAAATGTCTGTGAGGACACCAGCCAGCTGACCTGCACACTCCTTGAGCACCCGCCCAGGTATGTTGTCGGGACCTGGGGCCTTCCGCGGGTTGACTCTCCTTAGAGTCTTCCACACGTCGGCGGTGTCAAGGCAGAGGACCTCCTCTTCCTGATGGGGAACAGCTTTCACTGCTGGAGTGCTGTTTAGTGCCTCAAACCTCCCAAAGAAGTTGTTTAGTCCATTGAGAAAGTCAGCATCAACCTCACCCACCGGGGGGGAGGGCGTGTTGTATTCAGTGATCGCCCGGATGCCTTTCCACATGCTCCTGGTGTTGCCGGCGTTGTGAAAAAGCTCCTGGATTTTCTGATTGTGGTTCCGCTTTGCTAGCCTGTTGGCACGGTTCAAGTTGGCTCTCGCTGTCCTCAGGGCCTCCTTGTCACCGGACTTGAAGGCTGAGTTCCGTGCTTTTAGCGCTTGACGGACCTCCACAGTAATCCAGGGTCGTCCTCGATGCATTTGTTGATGTAGGGTGAAACAGTCATGGCGTACTCATCGATGTTGATCTTGTCCTCATAAGTTGCAGCAGCTTTGAACATGTTCCAGTCAGAGCACTCAAAACAGTCCTGGAGCGCCTCCATTGCTCCCTCAGTCCACACCCTCACCTGCCTAGTTGTAGGTTTTGCTCTGATCAGCAGGGGCCTGTATGCAGGAATTAGCATCACAGAAAGGTGGTCTGAAGAGTCCAGGTGGGGGCGGGGGGCTGCTCTGAATGCGCCTTTTATGTTTGTATAAACTAAGTCCAGAGTGTTCTCCCCCCGAGTTGCAAAATCCACATGTTGGTAGAAATGAGGGAGAACAGTTTTCATATTTGCCTGGTTAAAATCCCCAGCAATGATGAAAACCCCCTCTGTTTGTGCAGATTGCAGCTCAGAGATAGTCCGATAGAGAACACCC
Organism: Fundulus diaphanus; assembly: GCA_037039145.1. Taxonomy (NCBI): domain Eukaryota; kingdom Metazoa; phylum Chordata; class Actinopteri; order Cyprinodontiformes; family Fundulidae; genus Fundulus; species Fundulus diaphanus. The sequence continues at coordinate 53,422,999 of CM073122.1, forward strand.
ATAGCATCTTTTGTGTTTGCACTGGGAGGGACGTAAACCGCTGTGATGATAACAACAGTGAACTCTCTAGGCAGATAAAAAGGTCTGCAGCTAATAATCATAAGCTCAATGTCCGGAGAACAGAAACTTGTGACTAATCTAGCATTTTTACACCAGGTGTTATTGATGTAAACGCAGAGTCCTCCTCCTCGGGTCTTACCGCAGAGTTCTGTTTGTCTGTCGGCGCGGAAAGTAGCGAGCCCCTCCAGGCTAACGGCGTTGTCCGGGATTGATGAGTTGAGCCATGTTTCGGTCAGAATGAGAGCGCAGCAGTCCCTGAACTCCCTCTTTGCAGAGAGCTCGAGTTGTAAATGGTCTGTTTTGTTGTCCAGTGAGCGGACGTTGGAAAGCCAGATGGACGGGAGCGGCGGTCTGAATGGGTTAGCCTTTAGCTTCGCTGCTAAGCAGTGTTTCCCGCAGGAATTTGGTTATGCGAGGCGGGGGGTTGTTGGACGACACGTTGCCCGCGGACCGACTCGCGGACCGGGGGGGGGGGGGGGGGGGTGCGACGACGACGACGACACGTTGTACGCGGAGCGGGGGGGGGGGGGGGCGGGAGACGACGACACTTTGTCCGCGGACCGACTCGCGGAGCGGGGGGGGGGTTGGACGACACGTTGCCCTCGGACCGTAACGGGGGGGGGGGGGGGGTTGGGGTGCGACGACGACGACGACACGTTGTACGCGGAGCGGGGGGGTGGGGGAGGGGGGGGCGACGACGACACGTTGTCCGCGGAGCGGGGGGTATCCATGTGTTTTTTGCCTGCCATTCACGCACGCGCGAAAGCAACAACAACAAACCGCGTGTTAACGTCACTTTTTTTTTTTTTTTGGGAATGTTGGCGAGGCGGTAGCGTGAGTTTGGCGAGGCGGCCGCCTCGCCAAGATAGCGCTGCGGGAAACCCTGCTGCTAAGCCTCCTCGGCAACCGCACTTCTTTGGCCGGCTACACCGCTTTCGCGTCGCTCTCCACCGGCGTGAGCTGCTCGTCGAGGCCGCCGCTTCACAGGCCTCCGGGGCTGGTCTCCGTAGAACGCCACAGTCACGTAAGCAGTCGAGCGTAGTATTTAAAAGTCCAAAAACACGACTTGATCGTAACTCCAACAGGCGCTCGCGGTCAAGTACTGATCGTCTGGGTAGATGAGTGGTTTCTAGCGAGTTTGGCGGCATTTTTTGAAAAAAATGCCGAGAGTTGGTCGGAGCTGTTCGCAGCAGCTGCCTCAGGGGGCGCCGCCGGAAGCCAACCGTTTCCCTCTTTTGCCCTCATCGATTCGGGTTGTGAACAAAGCCTCATTGATAAAGATTTGGCTGAACAATTGCTCATCCCAGTTACCCGTCTCTCTGACCCATTCCATGTTTCAGCTCTTGATGGCAGCCCCCTTCATATCATTACGCATAGGACTGAACCAGTAAAGTTTCTAGTGTCAGGCAACCATTCTGAAGAAATCGTGTTCTATCTGTTTACTTCACCTCAATCACCCATAGTTTTGGGCTACTCTTGGCTAATCCTTCATAATTCTCGCCTAGACTGGAGGAACAACAGAGTGGAGGAATGGAGCAATCACAGGCACCCCCACATGGCCTGTGTTCTGAGTGATTCTGCATGTGGGTCAGGAAACTGCCTCAAATCATGACACTTAATGGGTTCTGTGTAGAGTGAATATTTCATGTACCAGAGTTGGGTCTGACAAATATTGAGAAAATAATTTATAATTGTATCAAATCATAAAAGAAAAACAATTATCCTGCTGAACAACAGCTGGGCATAAACAATTAAGCAAACCACGAATCATTAAAGTTCGGGTTTAAGCTAATTCAAAGTTTTTAAGGCACCCAACAAACTTCATTTGGATTTTACATTTTGATTTTAAAATGGATGAAATAGGATAAGGACAAAAAGTGAGCCTGATTGCTACAGGTATGAAGGGTCTTCAAAATCTCTCTTTCCTGCATTGACCAGAGGAGCCGTCCACCACCATGTTCTGATCCAGCAAGGTGCCATGAAGCAGATGACCTGAGATTGCTCAGTGTTTCCACCACATCCCTCTGAATCCATCAGGGTGTTGTACAATCAAGCCATGAGGAAAAATCAGACTGAGTATAAAGACTTGCTGCCCAGACAATCGCTCTCTTTTCCCGCTGCTACATTGGAGCAACATAGAAGAGAACACTCTCATCCTCCTTTGCAGAGCGGAGGATCCGACTGGAGTTCAGAGAACCGCAGGCTGCATCAAAGCTGAGTCTGCAGTCCATCTTCTGCTTAACAAGACGCCGGAGTAAAGAATCCATCAATGCCGAAACCAGCCTTGGGATTTTTCTCAGCTGTTGCAGGAAAGCTGACTTGAGATGGCGCGGAGCGGTCTCATCCTCTGCGGCCAGGCCAAACTGAGAGGAGGGGCTGATCTGAAGTCGCCTGCTGCAACCTGCACAGGCTAGGCCTATGCCCAAATTCATCTTATCTGTATCAGCAGTTACCATGCCTAGTACTCTCTGATGGCATTAGATTGAACTTCATGGTGAGTGCATGGTGAAGAAAACTAAACTTTTCCCACTTTAGACAGAACGGTCATGACTTGTGCCTTAGGTTGTCGGGTTAGGGTTGTCGAACTATTGGGTTGTCGGACTAATGCTATGCAGCCTCGGTGTAGGTTTGTATAGGGACCATAGGGACATGTCCCTACCAAACTGCAGTCATGTCTTGATGACATCAAAAGCTGGATGACTTTAAATTTCCTGCATTTAAATTCTGACAAGACAGAAGTTGTAATCTTTGGGCCAGAGTCCTCAAAAAATAAACTTCTTAATCAATCACTGAATCTGGATGGCATTAACTTGGCCTCTGGTAATAAAGTAAAAAATCTTGGTGTTATTTTTGACCAAGACATGTCATTTAAATCCCATATTAAACAGGTTTCCAGAGTTTCCTTTTTTCACCTCCGGAATATCGCCAAAATTAGAAACATTCTGTCCAGGGGTGATGCTGAAAAACTAGTGCATGCATTTGTTACTTCAAGGCTGGACTATTGTAATTCTTTACTATCAGGAAGTCCACAAAATGCAGTTCGAAGTCTTCAGCTGATCCAAAATGCTGCGGCAAGAGTTCTGATGAAAATCAACAAGAGGGATCATATTTCTCCAATTTTAGCTTCCCTTCATTGGCTTCCTGTTAAATCAAGAATAGAATTTAAAATTCTTCTTCTAACGTATAAAGCCCTTAATAATCAAGCTCCATCATATATCAGAGCTCTGATTACTCCGTATGTTCCTAACAGAGCACTTCGCTCTCAGACTGCAGGTCTGCTGGTGGTTCCTAGAGTCTCTAAAAGTAGAATGGGAGGCAGATCCTTTAGCTATCAGGCTCCTCTCCTGTGGAACCAACTCCCAGTTTTGGTCCGTGAGGCAGACACCCTATCTATTTTTAAGACTAATCTTAAAACATTCCTTTTTGACAAAGCTTATAGTTAGAGTGGCTCATGTTACCCTGAGCTACCTCTATAGTTATGCTGCTATAGGCTTAGGCTACTGGAGGACATCAGGGTCTAATTTTCTCACTCTACTGATTTCTACTGTTCTTCATTCTACGGTTCTCCAGTTTTGTATTGTATTACATTGAAATGACTGTCGTCATTTCAGCTTTTAACTTTTTGCTCTCTCTCTTTTTCTTCATAGTAGGTACACCTGGTCTGGCGTTCTGTTAACTTTGACATCATCCAGAGAAGACGGCTCACCCGTTACTACCATCTAATGTAGAACAGATTACTAGATCAATGTGTGCTTCTGTGCTTTTTTGTCTCTCTTGTTGTGTCTCTGCTCTGTCTTCTGTAACCCCAGTCGGTCGAGGCAGATGACCGTTCATACTGAGCCCGGTTCTGCCGGAGGTTTTTTTTCCCGTTAATGGGTGGTTTTTCTTCCCACTGTCGCTTCATGCTTGCTCAGTATGAGGGATTGCAGCAAAACCATGTACAATGCAGACGACTCTCCCTGTGGCTCTACGGTTCCCCAGGAGTGAATGCTGCTTGTCAAGACTTTGATGCAATCAACTGGTTTCCTTATATAGGACATTTTGACCAATCTGTATAATCTGACCCAATCTGTATAATATGATTGAACTTGATTTTGTAAAGTGCCTTGAGATGACATGTTTCATGATTTGGCGCTATATAAATAAAATTGAATTGAATTGAATTGAAAATTTTGGACCGACCTAATTGTCCCTACCAATAATTCGATGTGAATAACATGTTTATAATTTACAATACAGCGTTGTTACAGCAGTCGCTTATTTTCCTCTCGCAGCTCCGCTGCTTGGCGGCGGCTGCTGCTGCAGCTCCGTCTGACTCTGCCTGCCTGGTCGGTCTTTCCTGTCGCTTTAACTTAGCAGCGCACGTAACTGTGCTGTGTGCTGTTTAACTCCACTCTCATTGGTTGTTTTTTAATTTAATTCACGCTAGAATACCGCGGTTACTACAACAAATATTAGACTACGAAACTAGTCCCAATTAAAAAATTTAATATTATGTACGCTATAACAGGCGAAAGAAGAAGCAGGAGAGAGTAGAACTTAAGAAATGTAAGTAACCAACGCTAGCATCTCAAAATAATATTTAATTCTGAAGTATAATACATTTTATCAACAAAAAACGTTTTTTCTTTTATAAAACTAAATATCCTGTGTCAGGCAGGAGTTCTGAAGACTGCTGGAAAAATCGACAAGCAAAGAATGTAAGCTTTCAAAAAATCCCTTTGAGGCAGTTCAGATATAAATAGGTGTTATTCATTTTATAGAGTATAACAACATGAGATGGCACCTAAACATTGCTATTTTTTGTTTAGAAAGCATCATTAGGGTTCCACATAATAATAGTGCTATTTAATTGACTATTTCTACTTTTAGAAATAGGATAAAGACAAGTACAAACAGAGGAACACATTGGTTTTATTTTACATAGATTTCCACACAGTCAATAAGTAAATTAGTACAAACATTAGTGTCTGGTAAAAATGCTTGAATCTGGCTGTTTATTTTGTATATTATTACATTACGGATAAGATAGTGTTATATTTTCTTTTAATAATTGTTAAAACCGATTTTATATTTGAATAAACTTAGGCTCATGCTTAGTGTTGTGCTTTGTAGATGATGCCACCAAAAAAGAAAAGAGACATAAGGAGCTATTTCAACACTCAGACAGTAAGTATCATAGGATGATATAAAAGGTTGTGTTACATTTAATCCTTTAATACTAAAAACACACTTGTATAATAGTAACATTATATGATTATAGGAAACACAGATATCCAGTAATAATGATGCAGGGCAGCTTGAAGGTGAAGCAGCTGGCCCTTCAGTGCTTCAGGTGATGTCTAATTGATTTTAATTACAAATTAAGGAGCAGCTTTTTATTTATATACAATATAAATATCCATTTGTATTTGATATGGCTGAATTTAGGGAACTCAAACAATGAGTGGTGATGTTGCAGCACAGGTAGAGAGAGAAGTGTCCGAACCTTCAGGGCTTCAGATGAGAGTTTATTTTTGCTCAGTATGAGTAATTGGGTTCTGTGATCTCTTTTGGAGCTCACAAATGACACATTAATTTTAGTATAGTTTGCTTGATTTACATGTTTGTTTGGTTGATTAATTGTACATAGGAAACTCAAATGTCAAGGCAGGACAGTATAGAGCAGGCTGAGGGAGATGTTCCTGGACCATCAGGGCTTCAGGTGAGGTTGTTAATGTGACTGCTTTAATAATGAAGGAATGGTCTTTTATTAGAGCTTGTTGTTAATTTGTCAGCTAGTGTGAATACAGAATTGTATGATTTCCTTGCTCTTTAGGGGACAGCCAGTTTGAGTGAAGGTAGACCTCAAGCAAGTCAGTGTAGTGTCCTTGACATGGGCAGTAAGCCATACCAGCCGGATTCAAAGTTTGTTGAAGTGCAACAACTTAAAAACAAGACATTAAGATTCCAGGCAAAGTGGTACAGTCAGTTTACATGGCTGCATTATAGCCCTACACTAAAAACAGTTCTGTGTTTTGAATGTGTCAAAGCATACACCATAAAAAAGACCACACTGGAGAAAAAGAATGACCTTGCTTTTTGCTTAAATGGTTTCAATAATTGGAAAAATGCCATAGATAGCTTTAATCGACATCAAGCCACCAGAGCACTAACCTGACAGAAGCCAGACGCATGTCGCTCCGCCTAGCTCCACTCACATACATCTGGGACACCGCCATAGGAATTGCCTTTATTGAAGGCTGGGCCTTATCAAAAATTCTTGCATATGATTGGATAAGCCACTTGTCTGTCATCTTTATCGACATGCTATTTCAACCACTCACACCGAAGCCAACCCGTGACGCTGATGAGAGCGACGCAGGAAAAAAGCCCACTTTTTTTTTATGTGTTTGCGGCTCCAGTGGCACGCGTTTTATTGACAGTGAGCTGACAGGAAGAGGGGGAAAGACAGACGGCAAAGCGCCGCGGGTCGGAGTCGATCCTGGGCCGACCGCGTTAAGGACTAAAGGCCTCCTAATATGGTTCGCGCTAACCGCTAACAGCTCCGGGGCGCGTCTGCGCGTCCGCTGCAGACGCGGACGCGCCCCGGAAAACAAAACTTGCCAAATCCGGTCGGGAGAAGGGTGAAAACATCGTTTCCACCAACAAAAGCCTTCAGAGGCGTTCTCTGATTTTCTTTTAATGAAACAATATTAGGTAGATTGGACAACACGGAAGAAATAGCAGCATCAATGCTAATGCTTGCTTCCTCGACGAGCCGCCATTGCTATCAAAACAGTCTCACGTCATGGTCGCGTCTCCACTACGTCACATCTATGAAATGCCAGCCCTGCGTCCTGATTGGCCAGACCATAAAATTGGTTGGAGAAATCACTTTCAATGGGCGATGTCCCAGATGTATGTGAGTGGAGCTAGGCGGAGCGACATGCGTCTGGCTTCTGTCAGGTTACCAGAGCACACCATCATGCTGTTACCGTTAATGTTATAGAGCAAGCCCCAGTTAATACTCAGCTTTCTAATGCAATGGCCAAAAGTTCAAGAGGAGGCTAGACATTGTCTACTGGAAATAATAGGCTGTGTAAGGTATCTTGCAAGACAGGGACTTGCTTTTCGAGGACATGAAGAAGATGAAGGTAATTTGTTTTATCTTGTAAAGTTTATGGCAAAAAATTACTCTCTTTTGTCCTTTTGGCTTACTCGTATCCATGACTATGTGAGCCCACAATGCCAAAATGAATATCTAACTTTATTTGGGAACACCATCGTTCGGGAAATTGCCTCAACAATCAGGTCCTTACCAGTGGTCCAATTTTCCATTATAATGGATAGCAAGTTTCTTTATGTTTGAGATATGTGGACGAGGACTTAGAGCCAAATGAAGCATTTGTGGGACTATATGAGGTGCCAAGGACAACAGGTGAACAAATGGCCAAGCTAGCAGTTGATGTACTACTGAGGCTGTACATTCCAATCACTGCACTGCGAGGTCAAACCTATGATGGAGCAGCTAATATGGCTGGGAAGTTTTCTGGGGCGCAGGCAGTGCTGAAAAAAGAGCAGCCATTGGCATTGTATGTGCACTGTGGTGCCCACTGTGTGAATCTTATTACACAGTCTGCTTGTTGTGCCTCTCCCATACTGCGTGATGCGTTGCAGTGGGTGCATGAACTGGGAACTCTAAGCAACCAGTCTGGGAAGTTTAAGGGGCTGTTGGCTGGACAGGCTGTGACTGGGGGTCATATAAGGGGGATCAAGCCTCTGTGTCCCACCAGGTGGACAGTACGTGGCCAGGCCGTTGACAAAGTACTTTGTCAATATGAAGCTGTGTTGTCTAGTTTGGAGGAAATGGCCTCAGTAAGCTCTGACACTGGCACTCGGGCCAATGGAGATTTCTTAAGGGTAAAACCGTTCTTGGACTGCTGGTAGCCTCAGATGTGTTGGGAGAGCTGGAGTGTTTAAATCCATCTTTGCAGAATCGATCACAAACAATAGAGGGGATGCAGACTGCTGTTGGTTATGTCCAATCCACAATCAAAGAAAAAAGAACTGAGGAGAAGTTTGCAGTGTTATTTGCAAAGGCTGCAGACATGACACATACCCTGTACCTTGACCCTATTGAAATACCCCACCAGAGAAAACCACCCAAGCGGTTCAGTGGTGGGGCTTCTCCTCATAGGGCAAAATCACCTGAGGAACACTTTAGGGCTGAATATTTTAAGGTGTTGGACACTTTGGAGAGTCAGTTTACGGAACGGTTTAACCAGCTAGATTTGCAAAAACTGAAACGGGTTGAAAATGTTCTCCTTACTGGGCAAGTGGATGATGGTATAGGGCAGTATCCAGAAATAGACACAGGGAGTTTGAGGGTCCAGCTGGCAATGTTTCACTCTAAGCATACATTTACATCTGTTAGAGAAGCTGCAAATATTCTGAAGGGGATGTCCAGGGAAGTCAGAGGCTTGTTTGATGAGGTGGAAAAACTGATCAGGCTGTTGTTGGTTGTCCCTGTGCCATCAGCAGAGGCAGAACGAAGCTTTAGTGCACTAAGAAGGTTAAAAACATGGTTAAGGTCAACCATGACTCAACAGCGCCTCAATAACATAGTCTGTCATGTTCATCAAACCGTTCTGGACCAGCTTGATCTAAAAGATCTTTGTCAGCAGTTCGTCTCTGTTAATGACAGACGTAGGCACATCTTCGGAATGTTTAGATGAAATAGAATACACTGAATACAGTGTTTACAGTCCAGCTTCAATGTGTGGAGATCAAGTTAGGTTCAAGTTAATGTTCATGTTTTGGGTGCTGTTATCTACACTTCAGATGTATTATGTAAAAATGTGTTTGGAATGTTACGATAAAGTACGTGAAATGGGCTACACAGCGTAACTACAGCCTAGCTGTACAACTTGTATATTGAAGTTAATATTTTAAATGCTCAGTGTCAGTTCCTCTTCTAGTTCCTGTGCACATGTAAATACAATAAATTTATTTGCAGTCTATTGAATGTATTATTTTGCTTTGTTTTATGATAGAGAGAGAGCATATTAAATAAAAAAAAATAAGAGTGGGCTTTACCTCTGTTTACCTCTGCATAATTCTATATCTTCAAAAGACAATACAGGATAAAATCAACATACAATAGACATATTTAGAGTATATTTGGTTAAATAGGCACATATTTACCTTCTGTCTTAGTCACTGGTAAGTTCAAATGCAAACCTTTTCAAAGTGGAAAAAAGTCCCAATTCCACATTCATCAGAGCAGGTGATGCTTCAAACATTGACAACAGCATCTAGTGTGTGTAGTGCTTATAAAATTTGTATTAATGTAGCAAGAAATGCTGCTTTTCTCTTTAAACAAAATGTCCCCTGATGCTCACGTCAAGTATAAAAAAAAAAAATAGGAGCATGCATATTGCGTAGGACCAATGACATCAAACCAATGAAACTTGAGACCAGTAGTGTCCCTTCCAAAGTTGAAATCAAACCTACGCCCATGTATGCAGCCAAGGGTTTTATACATTGATGGGATATTAATGTTTGTGTTTTCCAGTCCACTCATTACGACCAAAATAAAGCTCAAGTCCTTTTAAAATTAGCGCCAAATGTCCGCTAGCATAATGGTATTAGCTTCCCGTGCTATTATTATTCGTGCTACCACACAACTATGGTTCGTTCCAAAGGTAAGATTTGTTTTCGCTTTGCTCCACCATCGTTCGATAGTGCTATGAGCATTATTACTGCATTAATATAGAATATTAATGTCGATTTAATGGTGTTTTGTATAACTTTAGGATTAACTAATTTAGCGACCACTACAGTGACCCCTAGCTTCCCAGAGGAATAATCGCAATAATAAAATCAAGTGTCCTAAAGGTTACTGATTTTACTGAGCAAATCATTCTTTAAAATGTTATTTTATCAAACAATGTTTTGTTTAACTCAGGATTTGCATTTTGAATGGGTTGAAACACATATCAAATGTTCTAAAATAGTTAAGCTAATTTAACCTCATTTCACTCTCTTTAAGATAAACTTTGGTTCTCTAACTTAGATCTGCAGAGAACCAGGATTCACTGAATCATTTGGATGATGATGATCAACCATTTTATTTTGTCCTGTTTGTTTCTTTGGTGTGTACATAGTTCCTTAGCTTCTTTTTATCTTGGTTTTGCATAATAGTTTTAGTTAAGTTTCAGTAGCCTAGTGGAGAAGATTTGTTGATTGAAATATAGTGTTAATTCAGACAAATTTGAAGAGAAGTTGTCACTCATTTATTCTATATGTGTACAGAGTTTGCTGTTAAAAGAACGCCATTGCTCGAATCATTCCTTTCAACTATTGTCCTAATATCAGCTGTTTGGGCTGATATTAACCGGGCAATATTGAACAGACCGAGAGTTATTTATTAAACATTAAATAACTTAAAACAGTGTGTAATAGCTCAACAAGGGACACATGTATGAAGTTATGTTTTATTTCATGAAGTGATGTTATAATACAAAGTACATCAGGATTTCTAGTGTGTATCTTGGCAATCACATCATAGAGAACTTCATAAAGTAGTAGTAGCTGTGAATAAGACTACATGTAAATGATGTGTATGCGTGTTTTATTAAAATCATTTTCTGAATTTGAATTATAACTATGTAGACTGCCTTCACCTACATCTTCTCAGTTTTGGTCACAGAGTTCACATTTCTCGTGATGATTGAGAGCAGACACAAAGGCTGGAGAACTCAAAGCTACCAGACAGTCCTGCTATCAGCTGAAACGTGTGAATGTTCACACACGCATATAAAATATTATATAATGTTAAACTATCTTTTAATCCATTATCACTATTTAGTGGTTTATGTAATAAACTTTCAAGCTGTTTGGTATGGGGTGCACAACATCTCTAAACAATTAAACTCAGTGTTTTAAGTAGCTTTAATAGCTTCCGACTCGCAAGGAAATAGATGGCACTGTGACACGAGAAGTGGTCCAAAACTGCAGGTTTTCAGATACTACTGATGCTGTGACAACTGCTAGGCTGAATGAGCATTTCAGTTTTATCTGTTTAGAGGAATTTAACAACAAAATGTAAACCTTTAAAGCAATACATATGGTGCTGATTGGGCTTTTCAAATCATTTAAAAAAATAATTATTGAATAGACACTGCAATATGAAGTCAGGAAATTAAAGACATTTGATCCTTGTCACCCAATCAACTAACAGCTGTGATGGATAAACTGAATTGAGCTCCAGAACATAAACAAACGTGATGCTGTCTGATACTTCACCCTGTTGACTCTGTTGCTTCCTTCAGCTAGCAGCTGATGACTGAGGTTAATGGATTAGTGTTTCAGGTGGTTCTGTGGCTGAAACTGCGTGGAGAGGCTTTAGTCACAGCTTCACACACCCTTTGACTGAGGCACAGATAACACACAGGTAGGTTCTCTCTTTTTTAAGTCATATGTGACTGATGCAAAATGCAAATAATGATTTTAAAGATTCCTGTTAATATGGAATTTCTGTTTTCTGGTTACTGTCATATTTCCTTTGCTGCCATTTGGCGTCTGTCCACTTCAGGGCAAGCAGCTGGCAGGGACCTAGAAAGTAATGCCTCCCTTAGAAAACCTAACAGTGCATAGGTACAGCAATAAGTTCTTCCTGTGTGTTATGTGAATATCTCAAGTACTCTCAAGTAGTGGAATGCCTCTCAAAGATCAGAAAGAAAAATCGTCATTAAAATTACATAGAAACTCACTTTCTCGTGAGAAGAGACACAGACAGACTTTGTTGTCATTCAACTTCCTATTCAGAATGTACATTTGAGTGAAATTTTGTTGCAAGCAAAAACATTACTTATAAAGAAGTGCAGAGGATCCATCAAGCTTTGAATTATGCCCGTTTTATTAAAACTTTGGTAGAATAAATAAATATACACCAGTGAGTAACATCAAGATGACAATATTATGTCTGCTGTTACCATACAGCTCTGTTTAAAAGGGATTAGTGACTTTTTAAACATTTTGCACGGGACTGTAGATAGAATCTTGCTGTGGTTTAGCTTTACAGGAACTTCTTAATTAGCACTAGAATATGTGCGTCAAAGACCACACAATAAGCTTAAGGAACATCTGTTTTCTCTGCTAAAGGAAGTCCTGCACCATCTGTCTGCTCGGGGGTTTATTCTCACTGCAGCACATATCTGATTAACTTTCAGTGGACAGAAGGAGAAGCAGCTGAGCGTGTTGTTCTGACGTCACTGCACACAATTACTTACGCTCAACATGTTTGACAGAGACCATCTGTTTAGAGTTACTTTCTTTTCACTGATACAATGCCACAGACCTGCATAGTGTACAACAAGATAGCACCTGGGTTATTTTGCTCTGCTGGTTTGGTCCTTTTATCTGGATTCATTGTGTAACACTCAACACCAAAATAGAGAGGTTGGAGTGAAGTCACGCAGTTTTTCTGGGAACGTAAACTGATTTAGACTGCAACTTTTGTCGATACTCTTGCACACAGGAAACAGTCCTCTACTTCTCTTGATCATCCTTGTCCTTGTCTTAGTAAACATCTCTGCTGAACTGAAGAGTGACTCCTGAACACTTCTTTCAGGGACTTTAACACTTGTTCCAACTGTAAACATGTAGGTAACTCCTTAGTAAAGAGACTTTAGAGAAGACGTGCTCTTGGTCAGCAACAGATTGGGCTCATCAGAATCCTCTTTGTCCTCTTGTGGCTTCCAAGATCAGAATGCAAGCTGCCTGTTTAGAAAATACCGTATCTGCCTATGGCCAGGCTATTTCAGTTAGTGATGTGAGAGTTTATGCAAATCCCACACCCAACATATAGAACACAGTTGATAGAGATGATATTACTTGGCATCCCGTTACTATCTCGAAATTATTACAGAAATCCTGGATAACGTGAAATTACGGCTCATGCAGCAATCAGCTTGTGTACATAAACAAGGAATTTGACCTCAGTTCCACTTAGCTCTCAATGAAAACATTTTATATATACATATATAAAAAGGGAAATAATTTTTTGTATGACCAAAAAGCAGACAGAATTAGTGGTGAGGAATGTTTAATAATAAAGAAAATGAAAAACATGCAGCTTGGCGCGAGAAGAACATGAAGCATGAAATGGAAACGGGTAACATGGAGGAGAACAACACACGACAATGGAAGAATCCAGTGGTGAACAGTAAGAAGTCCAGGGTTTAAATACTGAGGTGGAATGGATGATGACAAAGAAACCAGATGAGCTAATCACAGAAAATGAGTTCCAGCTAAGGCATAGAAAATGATAGAGAAGCTAAGGGGATGAGACAAATTAATATGAGTGGAGCAGAACACAAGGAACTGAACATAAAACCTAAGTGGATAGAAACTAACTAATAAGGCAACATCTAACAAATAATTATGAATGCTGAATATGGCTAGAACAGAAAGACTTAAAAAACAAACAAGGAATCGATGTGAACCCTGACAAAAGCACTAATAAAAAACATACCTTAACACCCAGGGATCATTTCATAAACTTTCTCTGGTGGCTGATTTTTGCAGATGGCACTCTGCGGCACCAACCTGAACATAAAACTTTAGACCAGTGGTCCTCAATCCCGGTCCTCAAGGGCCGGTGTCCCTGCAGGTTTTACACATGTCCCTGATCCAACACACCTGATTTACCTCCCCAGTGTGCAGTCAAGTTCTCCAGAGTCCTTCTAATGACCTCATTATTTGACTCAGGTGTGTTGAAGCAGAGTAACAAATAAAAGTTGCAGGACACCGGCCCTCAAGGACCAGGATTGAGGACCACTGCTTTAGACAGTTTGTGTCCAGGGTGTGTGGGGTCTACAGAGATTTTAACTGCCCTTTTACTGACCCTAGACTCCCTGGAGCATTACATTCTGTTAAAACCTACAGTGGACAGTGGCTACCTCTGCAGGTGTTGACTCCACACTGCACCCTAAACCTCATAGCACAAAGTAGGCAGGCTTTAATATGATTTACACTTATGCACGGGGTAAGGGTTGGTGTTAGGATTGGGTTAACTTTTTAACAGGTTATTTTAATGTGGACAAGATCTGTGCTTTTACCTCTGATTTACACATTTAATGAACGCGCTTCTGGGAATTTTTGTCACAGTTTCTTTGCCTTTTCTGGTTGCCATTGTTAACCGTGAAATAACAACAATCAGCTGATTCATTTAAATGCACATTAACATTCATGAGGTGCTTTGCATTGACCATTTATGGTTGAATCTGGTCGTATAGAGGGTAGAACCTGGTACGCAAACGTTCAGGTACAGCTGTGATCTATAAAGGAAAATTGTGTGCTGGTGTGCCTTGTGCATGGTTTTATAGATTATTTTTTTTTGGTGTACAACATTTTTTTTTAATGATTTTTTTAGCCATACGTTAAGTTTTTGTCATGAACTAGAGAGACAGATGGGCCCAGTATTCAACCAGACAAGCAGAGGTTAGGTAAAAGATCATTTATTTACAAAATGCAAAAACAAAAATGGGCATCAAGCCAAAAAGGGGGAGGATGCACCCAATAACCAAAAATACCAAAAAGCAGTCACAGATGAAACTATCTACAAAAACAGGGGACAGGCTAACTAAAAAAATCCAAAGATCGGTCCGGTCAGGAAACAGGCAGGCAGAATCAACACAAGCAGTGGTCAGTTAAACAGGCAAGCAAACGAACAGGGAATGCTGGACAAGACTCACCGATAGGGATGGGAAAAACAATGATCTGACAGAGTGCAGGGGACAGAGGCAGGTATAAGTAGGGGAGTGAGAAAAAAAAAAAAAAAAAAAAAAAGTAGGGGAGTGAGCAGGTGAACAGAGTGAAACTAATTACCAGAATGGGTGGAGCTGATCAGGGGGGGGGAAAGTGGCTGGAAGTAAACTGAAGCTGATTGGATGGTGACTGGTGAAGTGACAGGCAAACAGACAGGATTTTTAGTGAGATGTGATCTGAATGACTGTCAGGTGAAAAACAGATAAACTAAAACAGTTTCAGGACAAATCAAGACAAACCCAAACTAAAACAGAACCTAAACCTATGACAGAAACTTAAACTGAGGCAAAAACTCAAAATGTGACACTTTTAGTATCGATTCTATGTAATGTTTTATAAATGAGACCCCTTGTCTCTGATCTTCTCTGCAGACCTAATTGTTCGTGGCAGTTTGGAACTGTCCTGTTTTGTGGATGCGCCTAACCACACATGGATGAATACATAATTCAGTTCCAATTCAGTTTATGTATTAAGCACCAATTCACAACACATGCTGTCTACAAGATAAAAGTAAATTCAGTTAAATCATACAGACAGATTTCAGGTCAGTTACATACATTCCAATACATAATTCCCACACATCTGAAATAGAAGTGATCCATGCCCCTAAACTGCTATGTTGTTAGGCAAACACAGCGCTAAGCAACCATGATCATCATGACTTCCAGACAACCAAAAAGACAGTATATTGATACTTTTGACCAAAGAAGCAAGAGAATGATACATCCACAAAATCTCTGCTGTCGGGATCGACCTGTATGAGGTCGTGAACAGATGAAATGTCAGACGGCGCAGACAAACTGACAAACTGACGGCGCAGACAAACTACCTCCGGTAGTATGACATAGTTATTAGGCCTATTTAGTGAACACGGAGAGTGTCTACACAATGAAGGAGCTTCGTGGCCTGAAATCCATGGCGCATACAATTAGTTTTTTAACTGCTTTGTAAAGGACATCCGGACTCTTTATGCGAATAACAAGGTTCTTGTGACTGACAGAGTAAGTAATTACAAAAAAACACATACATGTCCCTCCTTGCTTGCAGATACAGGCTATATTAGTAAAGATGATTTGGCTAGTGGGAAGGAGGGTCCATCGGATAGTCGAATCTCGGATTCAGGAAGAGCAGTGTGGTTTTCGTCCTGGCCGTGGAACACTGGATCAGCTCTACACCCTCAGCAGGATCCTGGAGGTTGCATGGGAGTTTGCCCAACCAGTCTACACATGCTTTGTGGATCTGGAGAGGGCATTCGACCGTGTCCCTCGAGGGGTCCTGTGGGGGTACTCCGTGAGTATGGAGTACCAGGCCCTTTAATAAGGGCCGTTAGGTCTCTGTATGACCGGTGTCAGAGTCTGGTCCGTATTGCCGGCAGTAAGTCGGACTTGTTTCCGGTGAGAGTTGGACTCCGGCAAGGTCGCCCTTTGTCACCGATTCTGTTCATAACTTTTATGGACAGAATTTCTAGGCGCAGCCAAGGTGTTGAGGGGATCCGTTTTGGTGGCCTTAGGATTGCGTCTCTGCTATTTGCAGATGACGTGGTCCTGTTGGCTTCATCAGGGCGTGATCTACAGCTCTCACTAGAGCGGTTCGCAGCCGAGTGTGAAGCGGCCGGGATGAGAATCAGTGCCTCCAAATCCGAGACCGTGGTCTTGAGCCGGAAAAGGGTAGAGTGCCTTCTCTGGGTTGGGGAGGATGTGATACCCCTAGTGGAGGAGTTTAAGTATCTTGGGATCTTGTTCACGAATGAGGGGAAGATGGAGCAGGAGATCGACAGGCGGATTGGTGCGGCATCTGCTGTGAAGCGGGCGTTGTACGGATCCGTTGTGGTGAAGAGAGAGCTGAGCCAAAAGGCAAAGCTCTCGATTTACCGGTCGATCTACGTTCCTACCCTCATCTCTGGTCATGAGCTCTGGGTCATGACCGAAAGAACGAGATCCTGGATACAAGCGGCCGAAATGAGTTTTCTCCGTAGTGTGTCTGGGCTCTCCCTTAGAGATAGAGTGAGGAGCTCAGTCATCAGTGTAGAGCCGCTGCTCCTCCACGTCGAGAGGAGCCAGTTGAGGTGGCCCAGGCATCTGGTTAGGATGCCTCCTGGACACCTCCCTGGTGAGGTGTTCCGGGCACGTCCCACCGGGAGGAGACCCAGGGGAAGACCCAGGACAGGCTGGAGGGACTATGTTTCTTGGCTGGCCTGGGAACGCCTTGGGATTCCCCCGGAGGAGCTGGCCCAAATGGCTGGGCAGAGGGACGTCTGGGCCTCCCTACTGAAGCTGCTAACCCCGCGAGCTGACCCCGGATAAGCGGAAGACGATGGATGGATGGATTTGGCTAGTGCTACAATAAATATCATTGATATTTCTCTCAGTGTAGTGTACTCACTGTGTATGTTTTATAAACTCAGGGTTAGAAAACCAGGTCATTGTTGTGAGGTGACAGTGTAAACCACTAAGCCATCGTGACCAGTAACAAATTATCAACACTGACGACTAGGACATTTTTGATGCCATTCTGAAAGCATGCCAATGCAACTAATTCTCAAAATTACATAATACTACACAGACAGAGCGAGTGCTTATCATGTGGAGGTTTAGCATAGAGTAACTAAGGTAACCACAGCAGAGACATACTAAATCATGAACAGAATAGTTACAGGAATAAAAGTGATCGGAGCAGATTCTTCCCGTTTTCAATGGCTGATCCTTGTTGTTGACGTTTCCAAATGATATCCGACAATATTTAGCACTCAGCTCCGCCATTTGTAGTCCTTCATATTTTATGATTTTTGTGATGTAGTGAAAACTGTGCTTTGTCAAACCGTCTGCATGGTTGGAACACCCTTTCACCCAACATGAAATAACAATTGCAAGCTTTGTAAATTGTAAAAATAAAACAAATACTCCTCGGCAGTCAAACTTACTCAGCTGTTTGTAAAGTGATTCTGCCTACCAACATGGTGGTTAGTCACAGAATACCCGGATATGTTACATCACATGAGAACTATGTATGTATTCTAGTTATCAAACAATGCAGTCAAATTTGGTTTATTATTCAAATTGGTCAAAAGGTTTTCTATCTAAGTAAACCCAGCAGATTGCATTAAGTCATTGATTTGCAGTTTTCACTGGATGAGAATGCAGACACAATTCCATGGACAGTTGCTTGCACTGAACACAGGAAAGATTAAATTTTAAATTTACTTCAATTACATAAAATTATTTTTAGGAGCTTAGTCATGAACCATTAGAAAAATAAAATGGTACTAAATTACAAATATTTTCAGATTCAGCTGAAAACACAATGTCTGCAGGGCCCACATTCCACACAGTTGCTCTGTATGACCGACCAGACTCGTGCAAACTAAAACTACAACCATTTAGATTTAGTGGAGGAGGTGCTGCCAACACTACCTAATTGTAATGCGTTCTATGTCTGTCTCAGTGGACCAAGCTACATGGAAGGTGTCCCACTGAAGATGCCCCAGGCGGTGGCCTTACAAAATGTCAGACATGATGTGGAAGTGACTATGCCTGATTACCTCACCATACTGCATAAAACAGAGGTATGAATTCTTTCCTAACGCTGTATGTCTTTATGTGCCGTAGTTGTGTGTTTGGTCAAAAATTACATGGAACTCTGAGGTTAGTTTGTGTCAGTTACTAAGATTTGTTTCTGGAGCAAGAAAGTGCATCAGTTGTGTTGAATACATTTCATGGTAACAGTGTAAGAATGGAAGGCTCAAAAGGGCTAGTCTTCAACAAACCTTTGGTTGTCCCTGATCTTGATTTTCCATCTTTGGTACACTTTTTTGCCAAAAGTTTTATGTCCTCTGTCTTCACAATTAAATTGTCATCCTCTTTTTTGACCGCAAGGATTTTCACCATCTTTAGGAGTGTATTTATGGGAATCTTTGACCATTCTTCCAGAATGAACAGTGATGTTGGATGGGAAGGCCTGGGTTGCAGTCTCAGCTGTAATATATCCCACAACTGTGTTACCAGGCCTGTATGCAGTGATGTTTTTCCAATCCAAACCAGCTTATCCATGTCTTAACTTGTTTTGTTCACTAGTGAGCAATCACAAAGGAACAGGAAGAGTCCATCCCCAGACTGTTCTCACAAAGAAGTATTAAGAATTCCTTTCACTGGAACAACAAACAGCCCCAAATAAGATTCCCCTCTTTGGTAAACATTACACTTGCCCCAATGCAGTGAAGCAACTGCATGCTTTGTCACTCCAGAGAACGTGTCCACAGTTTGAGAGTGTGGTGGTGGTGTGTAATACATCACTGCATCTGATGCTTTGCTTTTGGTGATATTTGCCTTGGATACAGCTGCTTGGCCATGGAAACCCATTCCCTAAGGCTACCTAAGATGCATTCTTGTGCTAATCTGAACACCACCAAGTGTGGAGGTCTGTAGCCATTGACTCTGCTGAAATTTGGCTCACTAAATGCCTTAATATTGACTGACCCAGTTGTGTGATTTTATGTGGCTCACCACATGTGGCTGTGTTGAACACATTGGGAACATGTTGTTCCCAATATGTTCTACTTTCCTATATCACCACCAACAGTGACAGAAGGATATTTGATAGAGTGGGAATTCTGCAACTGGAATTATTGTAAAGGTGACATCCTGATTTTGTACCACTCTGGAATTCAATCTGCTCCTGAGAGTGTCCCTTTCTTTCACAAATATTTGCATAAGCATTCTGCATGTCAGAGTACTGACTTGCAGAATTTGAGTTTCATATACCTAAGGCCATTGAACTGATTGGAACACCTGAATTCGATGTTTTGGATGGTAGAACAAAAACGTTTGGCAGTATAGTGCGGGTCCTGACCCGAGAAGACCGTGAACAACCCACAAGATATGTTGTTGTCTTCCTGTCCTCTTAGGACACCCTGAGCCTGGTTCTGTTCAAGAAGGGAGAGGTTGCTCCACACAGTCATCATATGCTTGCTGAGGCATGGGCTGCCAAAAGACTCCCATATATTCGGTCGTACTGTGCGCATACTGTGAGCTTGGCAGACTCCACGCTGATTCTCCGCGGATGTTTTAGCCTTCATAATCGAGCATACTGTTGCCTACATCTCTTGTGGTAAATTCCTACAATTCCCACACTTTCTGCCAATGGGACAAAGCGGCAGAACAGATGGTAAAATGTGTGATTAGCTAGCTGATCACCTAGAGCTGTTTCTTTGCCAGCATGCTACCACCTGTCAGTGAGAACAGAGAGGGACTGTGATGCCGCGCATCCTGGAGCCTGCTTGGAGAAGCTCAGTGTATAAAGCTCGGTGTCACATATAAAACAGTTCGATGTAAAGACTTCTTGCCTCCGAGAAGTTTATAGTGTGACACGTACCTGTATGCGTGGAGTCCACGCAGAGTCCGCCTTGAGTACACCTTGAGTACGCATCGAGTATGCGTGGACCTCCGCGGAGTGACGTACACCCGAGTATGTGGGGGCCTTCATGAATGTACTTCTAGTTTCAACATTAGAAGTCAGGCTGTCTTGCCATACTAACACATTTCAACAGCTCTTTGAGCGCATTGTACCACATAAAATCGGTCAGTAAGCACAACTTTATTCGTATATAGGGCGCACCGGATTATAACGCGCAACATAAATGTTTCAGAACATTTAAGGATTTTGAGTCCACCCTATAGTCTGAAACATACGGTATTTTATTTTATTATACCGATTGGTATCATGTGATATGCTGAACTTGATTGTATTCTATTTGGATTGGATGTAATTAGACGTGAGACTGGATTGATTCAAAGTGGATTTGGACCAAAGTAGATTTGGACCATACTAGATTTCTCATAATTGCATATAAATTGGACCTGCTTGTCATGAAAAGTGTAATGAGATAATATTTGCCATTATATAATAACTACATTTAATGAAATAATAGTTGTGGAAATGACATGAAGAAGCTATAGCCATTGCTTTTCAAATTTGCTAAAATGTTTATTTTGTTTTCCTTCCATATCAAAAAAAGTTTACTAGTTGTTTAACATATTTCCATCTCCTCAAGTCATAGTACTAGAGGTTTGGCTGTAGTCTAAAGGTTATGGCTGATTGGCCCATGTATTTAGGGTTACTAGAGGCTTTCACAGACTCTTTGTTTTCTATCATAAATGGGTATTTGCTTTGAATGACTTCATCAAAATCCTACATACAATATTATGTTTAACTTGTGACTTGTCAAAGACGTTGTTTTCTTTCAGTCTTAACAGTTTTAGTTTAGTCTAAATGTATTTTTTCTGAAGACCCATCCATAAGGTATACCTCATACACCTTTTAGCCATTTCCCTGCTTAAATGTATCTTATTTAAGTTGAGAACAGGGTGGCACAGTAGTCTGCAACAACGGCCTGGTGTTGAAATCTTGGTTTAGGCCTGGGGCGTGTATTCCTTTTCCCTGGTTTCCTTCTGCAGTCCAGAAACATGCATGTTAGATCTGGTTTAGTTAACCTTGAAAAGCATTAAGCAAATATTGAAAATATATTTCTAAATAACAGGACTCTACAGAACCTGATTAATAGCTGTTGAAGAAATTAATGTCTTTAAATCAGGGGCATTGAGTGATAGAAACAAAACATGCATGTCATTGTGTGCAGTGGAACAGGGTTAGATAACAATCCTAAATCTGAAAACAGCCGTTTACTCCATCAGTGCCCTTAGCTCAAAAATACTAAAGAGCATGATTTTGTTTGCTCTCTATGGCTAATATAACCTGTCTGACATCATAAAAACAATATTTCTTTAAGTTAATAGGAAAATATTTCAGACTAAATGAAGTAATTAATTGCAAAACAATAAAAATAAAGACAGAAGCCATATAATTTCCCTTAATGGGCTTAACAAAGAGTATCAATCTAAAAAGTTCTTAGCTGCAATAGAATAGGTTGTGACAGGTATGTTGTTTCCTGATGTTACAGTATGACTTCAGCTTGGAGAAGTGGGTGTTGACTGGGCTACAGAATGGCCCCACCAACCATCAGCTGCCACAGCCATCCACCTCTTCATCTGAACTTTTACCATCTTGTCCTCCATACTGGATGATGTTCAGCAGCCCACAGCAGAGTCGCCTGGCGAGCCGCCACAGTTCCGACTTTTGGGAACCGAACCCTCGACAACGCTCCCACAGTCTTAACCCTGCAGTCCTTCGCACCACTTTTACCATCTCAGACTCGGATGATGAAGGAGAGAATACTGCAAAACAAGGCAAGACGAACCAGATAGCAAAAGCTTGCTTGAAAGAGTGTCCAGCTGTTTCGTGTCAGCCTGGTCAAAGAAAAGCACAGAGAGCTTTCATCCCGGACCTGCTGAATCCTCCATCTTGTCTTAGCAGCCTGCCACACAAACGCAGGAAGAATCTGCGGCAGTGCTCTGTCTCGGGGACAGACACGTCCCAAAAACAAGAATCCAACTCAGAAAGTCAGTCTTTGAGCCAATCCTCATACAAAGCTCCCAGCACCACGGCCAACACAATCAACAAAGCCACAGACAACCAGAAAACAGCAGATATGGTAAGACTAATCATCCATATAACATCTGAGCATAGTTAACTTACAACTTAGTGGAAAATAAAACGCATTAGTCTTTTTCTTTTAGCTGAGAAAATACTATGTGTGCCGATGACGTTTACTTTGTCAAGTATTATTAAGTCAAACAGAAATCTCTGTATACTGTATGTTTTGGACCATAAGGCGCACTGGATTATAAGGTGTGTTAAATATTCTTCCCAAGTGTGTAGTATCACTCTGCCCCTCAGTGTACACACAT
Organism: Fundulus diaphanus; assembly: GCA_037039145.1. Lineage (NCBI taxonomy): Eukaryota > Metazoa > Chordata > Actinopteri > Cyprinodontiformes > Fundulidae > Fundulus > Fundulus diaphanus. The sequence continues at coordinate 53,445,672 of CM073122.1, forward strand.
ATACTACCTGAGAGGGAGAGCTATCCGTCTCATTTGGGAGGACAGAGTAGTTGGATGGCACTGCCCTGTTTCTAACATAAGGCCAAAATAAACTTCAATATTATATTGAATTAACTTACTTGTTTTATTGTTGCTAGCGTGTACTCTGGGCACGGGCTGCCTTACATGAATGCACTTCTAGTTTAGACATTACAGTCAGGCAGTCTTGTAGACAGCTCAGGGATCTGATCAGGTAGTGACAGTGTACCGTAATGCCCTGAATAGCCATTAACCAAAGTCGTATTTACACATTGTGACAGATGTTTGAGCGCATTGTACCATATAAAATCAGTCAGTAAGCACAAGTACGGTAATCATAAGGCACACCTGATTATAAGGCGCACTATCAATTTTTGAGAAAATGTAAGGATTTTAAGTGTGCCTCATAGACTGAAAAAGACGGTATATTGAATTATCTTCAGTGCTAATGATACAAATTCATAGTTCTGGAAAGTTCTGACCATCCATTCTAAAAAAAGAAACTCACCTCAAGTCTTCCAAGCATAAGGTACCCAGTCGCAACAAAGCAAAATAATCTATTAATAAAAAGTGAAACAGAAGCTGCAGTACCGATCCATGGCAAAACCAATGCAAGAGAAATTTGGACTTTCAAAGCCCAAACATGTAATAAACTCCTAGAAATAATATATTCACAATGTAGTTTTGAAAAGGAATATTTTATCTACCTGATATGTAATTTCAGAGTTTCTTGGCTTGTTTTGGGATATTTTTACATTGTCTGTCCCTCTATTGGATCAGGACATAAACATACATGCACAGAAAGTTGTATTTTTCCATGTATGTTTTCATTGTGAGTAATCCATCGGTTATGAGTGAGTCCCAGTGCCCATTACCACTGTCATCCAAACTAAGATTTTAAAATTGTCATTTGCCCTCAACATGAGAACAAAATCTAAAGTACTCCACACCAAGTCAATGCTGAAATGGTTGATGATGACAACATTCACTGCACACATTTAAATTAACTTATACGTCTTCTGTTTTAGGCCAAGTACACTTTTGGTTCTGATGAGAACATATAAAAACAGTCCAACGTAGAGAAAATTGATGTCAGAGAGTTTTACTTCTATGTTAAAAAGAGCTTGTGGTTGATCTGTAGTTGATACAGATGCAGATCATGCAGCTGATGGTTCCATCATAACAAATATGTCCTGCCTTTGCAGTTTAGTAGAAATCTGGTCATGTAACAGACAGGATTACTATGAAGACCATAACCAGATAACAACCCTTTGAGTTTATTTAGACTTGCTTATTTTAATTTAATCACAACATACTCAGTTCATTCACAGCTTCAGATACCGTGAAAACTGTATGAATATCACTTATTATTCTTTTGAAAAATGAAATCAGTTGTTGGGATCTGTTTTTCTTAGCAACTTTAAAATGCTTCCATGGATCCATGCTCCTAAAATAGACATAGTAAAGCCTGCTCCCTGACAGCAGACAGGTTACAAAAGGTTGCTCAGGATTAGAAAGTGTGGTTTGTCTCCGTCTTCCAAAACCGCGTGTATGCCCTGTGATGCTCCGACCTGCTGTCAGCATTCCAGTGATTTCAGCTGTTGAAAACCTGTTAAAGTGCCTTGTAGTGCTTTTCGGTTATTTCATGCTGGACTGCTGTGTCCTGTGTCCCTCAGATGCCTCTTAGACCAAACTCCTGTAGAAGTTCCCACAAAGCTGCACCATACGGGGGTCTTGGCTCTACTTTGGACTCATCTGTGGAGCTCCTGTCAGCTCTGAGCCCCGAGGAGAGGGAGCTGCTTGGGGTCATCACCGCCCGGGGATATCCACTTCGCACTGCTATCATTGCCCTGCAGAGGGCAGGACAACAGACCCCAGATCAGGTTTGTTTTACATTCACCAAAAGGTATGTTGCCATGTAAGGAATCAAACACTGAGGCTGATATGCAACATCACACTGGATATGGATTCAATTTGATTTACTTCAGTGGACATATTAACAAATCAGTATGTCTGTTTACATGCTTGTCACACGGAACTTTTTCAAAGTCCTGACTGTCTGTTTAGCAGCAAATCAGCCAGTCACTTTGTAATCCTTTACTTAAAGTGGTCTTTATCAGTAGCTGTCCAGGCCTTCTGAAATTCCTTTAAAAATCTGAAAATAGAAAAAAGAACACCACAAAGCAGTGGTGGGCGTGGGGTTGTCGGAGGTGAAACAGAAATACCGTATACTAAGTCACTTTAAGCCGGTTTAAAAATAGAGCCAAGACTTCCACAGCTTGCTGTGTATTATGTGTTTTCCCATGACATGAAATGGCCTTTGCTCTGAGAGGAGTGAAGCTCAAACTGCAGGACATGGTGGGAAAGAGAACAACAGGAGAAGATTCAATGGGAGACATGGAGACTTCTCCCATTAGACTGTTTCATGAAATTTAATTATGGACCATTAAAGTTAAGGAAATGTTTTTAATTGTTTTATTTATATTTCCTCACATCCTCTCAACAGAAGCTAACTCTTTTCTCATGTGAAATGAAGCAAAAATACTTTAGGTTGTTTGCTTTTTTTGGTATATTTTCTCCAACATACAGCACAGAAAGTCAGCCGGGCTCAATTGGTCTCACAATTGTCAGATGAAGTTCAGTCGTCTCTGTTTACCCACATTCTTTTGTCATTAAACCTGAGCTCAGCTGTCAGCTGGTTAATCTCTGAGATAGCAGTCCCTAATTGACAAATTTAATTATTGTGAAGTGCTACAGTACTTCGGCTCGGATTGTTTTTCAGATGAGATCAGAGTTTATAGGATTCATGTCCAAGGATAAAAGCTCAGCCTCTGATCAGAGCCTAAACTTCTTGCACTTGCAAATCCACCCAGTATGGACACAATAGACTAAAGGAAAACAATCTGTCAAAAGCTCTGCATGTCACAACATGATAAAATTATGGAAGCTCATCCTTGATAGCGCTCTATCCCTTACCTCTCGTATCAATAACATCACATGTTCTGCTTATTTTCATCTATACAAAATTAATTGCCTTGGTCTCTCCCTTTCCCGTCACTCTGCATCTATTCTTGCTCGTAGCCTTGTCACCTCCCATGTTGATTACTGTAACTCTCTTCTCTTTGGTCTTTCTTGAAAATCGCTCCATAAGCTACAACTGGTTCAGAATTCATCTGCTCGCATTCTTACCCAAACCCCCTCATTTCATCACATCACCCCAGTCCTACAGCAGCTCCACTGGCTCCCGGTTCGATCCAGAACAGAATTTAAAATCCTCCTATACAAATTCAAGGCGATCCACAACCTCATTTGGCTGGCTGCTCTGGAGGCGTTCCCACTTGGTGGAATGTAAACAACACACACAAATATGTTTGTGAAGTCCCAGGGAAGATAATGTGGTCGAACATAGACATAATATAAGAGTAGACGCGTCATTGGGCGGGTTCTGCCTATGTTGCGATGCGTCAGAGCGTCCGCCATCTTAAATGTGGCAAATCTGCAGTTACTCAGTCACTTAAACAGAATCAGAGGGACTTTAATCTCTGAATATACTTTGTATTCGTAGTATTTTTTTGTAATATTACAAGTTTATTTTCGTATCCCTTTAGCTTCATTCTCCTGAATTTATTCTCCTAAAGAATAAAAATATTTAAAATAATCTAACCTGGCCCTATTACTCCAGGAGTGAAATAAGTCTGCAAACTGTGACTATTCTGGAAATGTTCCCTCTTAATTCTCATAATATGATGTTTTTATCATAACATTATCACTTTTGTGTTTGTTTGTTTATTTTTACTTTATTGACCTAGGATTTTTTTTTTGCTCATATTATTAATTTTACTTCTTTAATACTCACCCAAAAAGTCTGTTCCTAAAGGTTCACATGTGACACGGTTTTATGAAATAATGAAGACCACAATGTTTAGATTTAACAAATTGATCCTTATATTCATAACACATATACACACACACACACACATATATATATATATATATATATATATATATATATATATATATATATATATATATATATATATATATATATATATATATATATATATATATATATATATATGTGTGTGTGTGTGTGTGTATTTATTGCAGCACAGGAATGAGGCATCTTCTCTGATCCACGTTCACAATAACAGAACTCAACTTTTTTCTGCCACATACAATATGGCGGTGACGTTGACGTGCGAACCTGCGCCCTATGACGCGTCTACGTATATATGTCTGTGTGGTCGAAGGGTCACACACAGGAGTTCGAGGTCAGCAAAGTTGCTACACCATCTGTCTGTGACATATAAACAAACCCCTCCCCCCGGGACTTACCGGAGTCCCAGGGGGGAGGGGTTTGACACATAACTTACTTGTTCCATGACAACAAGGGCTTATGTTCTGGTATTAAGCTGTTCATTTTATAGACCAACTAGATCATGTCTTTAACTGGTACATTTGCAAGTTCTCTGTGCTCAGCCAAAAGACTGCGTGTGTTAATACCGTTTGCAATGTTTTCTATCTGAGGGTTCTTCAGATCTACTATAATACAGCCTTTAAGGACTTTGATGGAATATATTTAGTAAAAGTTATCACAAATGGAAATGTCATTTCCATTTCAGATGAATGAAGTGCTTTTCAATTGTGTTGGATTGAATTGAACTGAAGACCAAACAGGATTAAAGCAGCCAAAATAAATATAAATTAAAATGTCTTTTTTTTTTACTGCCAGTCAGATGCATTTTTTAAGCCTATGGAAGTTTTTGCTTAGGTTTTTCAGACTACTGCCAGGGAACGACTGGTGACCAGCCTGCAGGACTGAACATGTTTAAATGTGTTTCTCTCTGCAGATCTTGAGTTACCTGGTAGCATGTGATCACCTGTGTCAGCAGGGCTATGACATGGTTCAGGTGGAAGAAGCCCTTGAGATGTTTCAGAACTGTGAAACAAAGGTAAGTAACAGTAAATTAATCCTGAAGACTTGACTCTTTTCAGCTGACGGGGTCAGTTTAACTTGGGACTTTTTCCTGTTTAGGCCGAGGAATTCCTACAACTTCTGAGTCAGTTCAATGAGATGGGCTTCCATCCAAACACCATCAAAGAAGTGCTGCTTGTCCATGAAAATCACAGAGAGCGGGCGCTTGAGGAGCTGATGATGCGTGTGGCCTGACAATGCAGCAGCACACACTAAACTGTACATTAGTTGGAAGTGGATAGTGGTATTTAGCAAAAATATTCCACATTTGTTCACATGTTCTTCAATGTTATGACTTTTATATATTTTTTTGTACAAAATCACTCCAGTTAAACGCTTGGTATTTTCTAATGATTCATAGGACATTTCTTTCTATGTAAAAGTTGTCTTTATATTTGAGAAGTAGGTCATGAATTATAGCGACTAATTTTCAATTATTTTGTTACCAATTGTATCTCTGGAAGCAAGGAGGGTCCAGATATGACAGACATGTTTCTACAATTTCCCTCCTTGTATGTGTTTGAGATGTTCAGATCAAAGGTATTGTTTCAAACAGGTTTTCATCTGTCGATCTGACTCATTGCAGAGTGAAGGATTGTGGGTATTCCACCAAAGCATGTGGGACTGCATTTAGTGCTACAAAAAGCTGACAGCTGCATCTTAATGATTTTGAACAGTGTGAATTCTGCCCTTAACTTTTCCGATCAATGCTGAGGTACAAGTTTAGCTTTGTAAGGAAACCCACGACCAAGAAACACCCAGACATAATGTGGGGAGCGATTTTCTTTTTCAAGACCCTATTAAAGGAGTACAAAGAGAAAACACAGCTTGAATATGTACTATTTGTTCTGTTTCTAATTGCTTTACCATAATCTGTATGCCATGCTGTCTGAGGCATTTAGTCTTAAAGGTCTTGGGTTTTTTGCAATTTCTCTTGACTTTTTTAATGCTGTTTTTCCCCTGCTTGGCATTGCTGGAACACACACTTAAAGTCTAACTCTTGGACTGAAAAAAAATCCTATAAACCGTTGAATAACTTCCAGAACAAGGTAAAATTTTAATATTCATGTATCAAAAGTGTTCAAATTAAGTTTAAATATGAAATATCACGCATTTTTTACACCAATTATGGTATTCCGAATTTGAGTGCTGCCTCCGTTTACGATCGGCCATTTCCGACGTGTGACGTCAGTTCAAGAACACCGAGAATGCGCGAAGCGAACTTGCATAGAAACACACATGCGTTTACGTTGTGAAACCGGTAAGGCGAACAAGGATATATATGTTTTTTTTCGGGTATTTTCTTTTACACACCGAATCTGTTGATCCACCTCTTGCTGAGCAAGCGCTTTTAAAAAAAATCGCCGAACTAAGTCCACAATAAAATGCCTTCTAGGTGCGTAGTTGGTGGCTGTAGTGCAGACCGCGGTGAAGTTGGTTTGACATTGGACATTCAAGCTCCGCGGAGTCAGCGGGATCTAGCTCACGGTTGATCCGGTTGAAGGACTCCGTTTTCGGCCAGCGTCTCTCAGCTGCTCCCTCCTCCCATACGCGGTGGGACCGTCAACAAATCTGATTAGATTTTTGTTTCTCAAGAGTGCTCCGCTGACTCCGCGGAGCTTGAATGTCCATGTCAAACCAACTTCACGGCGGTCTAGTGCAGGCCAGAAAGTAGCACTACATACTTGGCCGAAGGACCAAAAGGTCAGAAAGAAATGGGATAAATTCGTAAAGGACTGGATTGCCGGCAGTGACAAAAGTGTTTTATGCAATTCACACTTCACGAGCGAGGATTGTGAGGGGTACTTACAATGGTGCATGGGCTCTATGTCTTGGGCAGCGTTAGATATAGTCTCCTCAGGTTCACCTTGTTCAAACTCCGTTTCTTCGTATATATATTCGGTATCGGAGTCGCCGATGCTTGAGGGGGAGTTTGTAGATGTATCAGACATTTTTTTTTTATATAATTTTTTTGTACGTAGAGTACGAGTTATTAATAAAATTTAACAAATCGGTAGCGAAAGACGTAGTATTAGCAGGCTGATGCACGGTACTAGTTCTGTTTGTGACGTCACATTTCGGAACTGGCCGAATGCAGAATGTTCGGGCACTTTCGCTTATACAGCAAGTTTTATCGAAATTACTTCTAAACGGCGCACATAATTCACATATAATATACATTTCTTTACTCTGGTGACTATTTGAATGCATCTGCGTAAAAATACATTCAGTCCAAGAGTTAGACTTTAAATGATCCAGAACAACAAGTTTCCATAACTCCTGCTTTTATTGAGGTCGGCACACCTGTTAAGTACTATCCCTCTCAAACCCTAAGAAAGCAATAAGGGTGTGCTTAGTTTTTTTCCCCATGTTCTACATTTCCATTTTTGGTTTTTGCTTGTTTAATAAAAAAACTGTGTATAATTTGTTCTACTTTTTCATACATTTGAAGTTAGATTTGTGTATTTTTAGAACTTCAGAAATACCAGATTTTTTGATTTATGCCCTGATGTATAAAATCCTAAAACTGAAATAGGGTGTACTTTCTTTTTATCAAGACTATCTGAGTTTGAAGATAACATGCTCCCAGTGAAACGTCTGCACGTTTGAACTCTCCATGCTGCAAACACTTTCTGCTCTTTTTCACTTTACTGTATCACAGAAACAAATGTGTTCCATCACAAAAAGGGAATCTGATTGAATTCAAAAACTTCTTAATTTTTTCATATGTATACTAAATAAATACTTCATTTTTTCATATGTATACTAAATAAATACATAAGAACTAAAGTGTTGTGCCTGTACTTTTGCTTAACAGACAATAAATGCTTCATTTTGGAGATGTCATAGTTATACATGAACATACCCTTCAAATATGGTGTTTTCACACTATTTTAGAAATCCTTAGACATACTGCTGATACATTTGCTTTCACTACTTATTTACACATAAAGCAAGTGTTTGGGTTTAAGATCCCCTTAAAGGGGTGCAAGAAGAAAGAAGCCCTTAAACATGGTAAAATATTTCATATGAAACATGACAAGTCCGAATATGATCAGTAGAACTAGCAAGATGTTATCAAAAGTACCATAGGGTGAGAACTAAAGCTATCTAAGGGGTTCAATCTGATAGTATGTTTTTTAAACCCTTTCGTATTTTGGCATACTCTGAAAGCATTACTGTTTGTAATAGATGGAAAGGTCCCTCTTAAGAACTGTAGACGCCCAACATCTTCATTATAAATAACAATAGATTTCTATATATAATAAAAATGGAATGGAAGTGTGGCAATGATTTATTACATCATTACAGAGATACACTTTGGCACAAACCCTGCTCTGACAAGCCAGTAGTTTGAGCCTTTTAGGACATCTAATCTTTTTTCATCCAAGAAATCAGTCCAACAATTAACTCCTGCGGGTAAGATACTGACTGCTTATTAGTTCTCCACACAAGCAACTTCCTTTAAAGGTTATCAGAGCACTGTAAAGGTAAGTTGGGAAGAATACGCATGCCTTTAAAACTTTCTTCTGAAGTTTGATCCAAGCGATCATTCATGAAAGAGATGGTGGGTTTAGGAAGCCTCATCTGAAATGTGTATATGGATCCAATTCTGCCAAAACCTTGCATCTCACACTTTCGTTTCCACTGAGTCTCCTCCACCCTGTACTCTGTTGTCACATGTCTGCTAAGGGTGAACACAGAATCCCCTCTGACCACAGCTGTGAGCAGAGAGCCTTTGGTGTTCCCATAGTGACCAGACATGGCCGTCCACTGAGCTGTCGTCAGGTTGTAGCAGTCCATCACACAGAGTAAGAAGTCATCACATGGTCCATTCCGCATCACGTACAGATTATCCCTATGAGCCACCATATAAAGTCCGTAACTCTGGTGGCGGATGAGTGTTGTAACCAAAAGCCATCGGTCATTTTCAGGGACATACTCATGTATGTCTGTGGCACCGTGTCCTTTCCAGAGACAGATAAAGATCCTGTTCATGGCTACAGCAGACACCACAGAAGCTGCTGGGCAGGGGAGGGCGGAGACGTAACCCCAGCTCCCCTCTGACAGCCTGAGTCTCTCGACCGATGACAGGTCCTTCATGTTGAATTTCCCTCCTAATGCATAAAGGCAGCCCTCGTGACCTATCAGTGTGAAGCTGTAGCGCAGCTGCTGGGGACCACAAATTGTCGACCATGTGTTATCTGCTGGATTATAACAGAATCCAGCCTCCACAACCCTCTTACTAACATCGTGCACTCCTCCAATGATGTATAGTTTATTGTCCAGCACGGCCACCCCGGCCATAGTGGTGCTGGTGCTGAGAGGTAACTGAGTCAGGGCCCTCCATTTTCTTTGTTCCTCGTCCAAATAGCAGACTGCCCTCTGTGCATCCTGCAGCAGTTCTGAGGATGGAGAGTGGCTGCACACTGCCATGTAGCTACTCGGGAGAAGAGACTTGATATATTCTATCATCTTGCTGGGTAAGGTGTGCACATCCTCTTTCAGGTCAGTGTACATGTCTCTGATGAACAAGGCTGAGTGGTGGTGCAGCTCACACACTCCGTAGGTTGCAGCTGTGTGATACATGAGCAAGCAGTTTTCAGAATTGAGAATGTTAATCATGTGCTTCGTGAGAGCTGGTACCTGAAGAAAAGCAGTGCATTCAATAGCTTCCACAATCTGGTCACCGTCAAGCAAGGGACGCTCCCCTTGCAGCACCCGCAGCAGGACTAGAAACCCCTGAACCCCAACACTTTGCAACCGCACCTCCTCCTGCTGGCATTCTCTCATCCCAGACTGGAACAATGCTCTGAAGTACTCACAGTTTTCAGCCAAGATGGTTTTGTCCACACTGAAAATACTGCCATTGACATTGACCCTCACCCTACTTCCTATCTCACACTGTCCAGACCATGGACAAGTGTTTGGCTCCATAATTTTTCTGCATCAGTCCGTCTTTTCCATCCTGGCCATTCCATAAAGAGAAGATCAATCCGTTTTAAAACAGAACTACATGCACCTCTTGTTGGACTACCAAAGGGAGTATTCTCCTCTCTATTTGTTGGCACAGCTCTGAGAACACTCTCTATACATAGCAGCAGCAGATGCAGAGGTGTGACACAGTCCAAGAGGACATGTAACCTGAGCAGCCAGATGAGCTGGATGATGGCATGGTGGCAGTGAATGAACGATAACTCCCTCTTTGTTTTTGGCTGACAAAATGTGGAACAGCTGAAGATCTGACCTTGAGTATCAAAACCAGACTAATGAGACAATGGTTCATTCATCTGGGGGCATATCACAAATGCTACCATTTCAACACCCAATCTGTTCACAGGGCAAGTGTTCAGTCAAGTTTAAAGTCATAACTGACTCATGCTGATAAAGATAAAGTAGAGCTGCTATACCTTGTATTCATACCCTCACTGGTCAACTCTGTCATGTGCATGTTTAACAGCTTGTTACCCCCAATGGTGAACAGTGAAGCAGCAGCTCAAACTATTTAGGCATCAAGATGTGGCTAAGATGATGGGATTTAAGTGACCTTGAACGTGGCGTAGCTGTTGTCAGAGTATTTCAGAAACTGCAGATCTACTTGCATTTCCATACAAAAACCACAACTATAAAGGTCGTCCAAAAAAGAGAAGCATTCAGTGAGGAGCAGCTGTGTGGATAAAAATTACTTGACGTCAGAGTTCAGAGGACAGTTGACAGTGGTTGTGAAGTTATGTGAAGAGAAGAAGTATTTGTCATTGCAATTGTTGATTCCAACAAAATTAGTTTTCTCCGTTTAACCCATCCTTTAGGGAGCAGGAGGGAGCTTACAGCGGCGTTAATTGCAGCCCTCTCAGAATGCAATTGCGCTGCTCATGCAACGGTAGTACGAATAACCCCTCTTATATATATATATATATATATATATATATATATATATATATATATATATATATATATATATATATATATATATATATATATATATATACAGTGTGTATATACATATATACACAGAAAGCTATATACATGGTATACTGTGCGTTAGTGTAACGCAGAAGGTCTGAACAGGGGAGAGAGGCAGTGTCAAGTGCAAGTGTCACGGGGCCTCTGAGCCGTGTTGATAAGGCTGGTAGCGGATGGGAAAAAACTGTTTTTGTGTCATGAGGTTTTGGTCCTGATGGACCGCAGCCTCCTGCCAGAGGGAAGTGTCTGAAATAGTCTGTGACTGGGGTGCGAGGGATCAGCCACAATCTTCCCTGCATGCCTCAGAGTCCTGGAGGCTTACAGGTCCTGGAGAGATGGAAGATTGCAGCCAATCACCTTCTCTGCAGACCGGATGACACGCTGCAGTCTGCTCTTGTCTTTGGCGATGGCACCAGCGTACCAGATGGTGATGGAGGAGGTGATTTAGACACACCTTCTCCTTCAAAGAGTTTTCTTAATTTTCATGACTATGAAAATTGTAGATTCACACTGAAGGCATCAAAACTATGAATTAACACATGTGGAATTATATACTTAACAAAAAAGTGTGAAACAACTGAAAATATGTCTTTTATTCTAGGTTCTTCAAAGTAGCCACCTTTTGCTTTGATTACTGCTTCGCACACTCTTGGCATTCTCTTGATGAGCTTCAAGAGATAGTCACCTGAAATGGTTTTCACTTCACAGGTGTCCCCTGTCAGGTTTAATAAGTGGGATGTCTTGCCTTATAAATGGGGTTGGGACCATCAGTTTTGTTGTGCAGAAGTCAGGTGGATACACAGCTGATAATCCTACTGAATAGACTGTTAGAATTTGTATTATGGCAAGAAAAAAGCAGCTAAGTAAAGAAAAACGAGTGGCCATAATTACTTAAAGAACTGAAGGTCATTCAGTCCAAAAAATTGGGAAAACTTTGAAAGTGTCCCCAAGTACAGTCGCAAAAACCATCAAGCGCTACAAAGAAACTGGCTCACACGAGGACCGCCCCAGGAAAGGAAGACCAAGAGTCACCTCTGCTGTGGAGGATAAGTTAACCCGAGTCACCAGCCTCAGAAATCGCAGGTTAACAGCAGCTCAGATTAGAGACCAGGTCAATGCCACACAGAGTTCTAGCAGCAGACACATCTCTAGAACAACTGTTAGGAGACTGTGTGAATCAGGCCTTCATGTTAAAACAGCTGCTAGGAAACCACTGCTAAGGACAGGCAACAAGCAGAAGAGACTTGCTTGGGCTAAAGAACACAAGGAATGGACATTAGACAAGTAGAAATCTGTTCTTTGGTCAGATGAGTCCAAAGTTGAGATCTTTGGTTCCAACCATCGTGTCTTTGTGCGACGCAGAAAAGGTTTAACAGATGGACTCTACATGCCTGGTAACCACTATGAAGCATGGAGGAGGAGGTGTGATGGTGTGGGGGTGCTTTGCTGGTGACACTGTTGGGGATTTATTCAAAATTGAAGACATACTGAACCAGCATGGTTACCACAGCATCTTGCAGCGGCATGCTATTCCATCCGGTTTGTATTTAGTTGGACCATCATTTATTTTTCAACAGGACAATGGCCCCAAACACACCTCCAGGCTGTGTAAGGGCTATTTGACCAAGAAAGATAGTAATAGGGTGCTGCGCCAGATGACCTGGCCTCCACAATCACCGGACCTGAACCCAATCGAGATGGTGTGGGGTGAGCTGGACCGCAGAGTGAAGGCAAAAGGGCCAACAAGTGCTAAGCATCTCTGGGAACTCCTTCAAGATCGTTGAAAGATCTACCCCCACAAACTATATATCAAAACGTGCGTCTCGACGCCGTGAAGCGGGCTATTTGTACTTCACACCATTTCGAGTTACCATGGTAACGGAATTTGCAAAAAACCACCGAAAAAGGGCCATTTTCAACGCTCTACTGTGTCGTCATGCTTTCACCTACGAACACCGTTTAACTTCCAGTTTGTAGATATATCTTTGAACTATTCAGAAGTGAAAACGGAATGTGGATATCTTTTATCGTTTTCTCATCACGCCATTTTCAGTTACCATGGTGACAAAATTCTCCAAAAAACTCTGAACAACTTTAGCCTACTCGCTCAATTTTCACTCTACGTGCACACATTATACATCAAAACGTAGGTATTTCTGTCTGGATTTAGGAAATATAACCTTCATTGGTGTAGGTCTTTTAGATTTTTGGCAAATCACCTCAGACTGGCAACAACCCTAAAGTCAAAATTATGCAAAAAAGAACGAACAACTTCAGCCTACTCGCTCAATTTTCACTCTACGTAGACAAATAATACATCAAAACGTAGGTCTTCTTGTCTGGATTCAGGAAATGTAACCCTCATTGGTGTAGGTCTTACAGATTGTTCGCAAATCACCTCAGACCGGCAACAACCCCAAAGTCAAAATTATCCAAAAAACAACAAACAACTTCAGCCTACTCGCTCAATTTTCACTCTACGTACACAAATGATACATCAAAACGTAGGTCTTCTTGTCTGGATTCAGGAAATGTAACCCTCATTGGTGTAGGACTTATAGATTTTTCGCAAATTACCTCAGACCGGCAACAACCCCAACCCTCCCCAAATTGAGCGAGTAAGCTGCAGTTGTTTTCCGTCCTGCAGACAGCCAGCCAGGGCTGGTCAAAGCCATAGGCATACTGAGGGGCCGCTTGGGCCCACCTGTGCTATGGGGGGGGGGCCCAAATTTTCCTTTTTTTTTTTTTTTTTACAAGTAACAATTAAATCACTTCAGTTATACGCACCACCAGGCGGGCGCCTTCTTCAACTTCTTCAGAAGTTGAACGTTTCTAGTTAGGCGCCCGCCTATGCATTGAAAATGCATGGCGGAGGCCTTATGCTATGCACCTAATAAGGGTTTCTTTATTATTATTAGGCGCCCGCCTATGCATTGAAAATGCATGGCGGAGGCCTTATGCTATGCAGCTAATAAGGGTTTCTTTAATATTATTATTGCTTTTTAATCTTCCGTCACCGTTAATACAGCCCGAACCGTAGGCTGTACCCCCACAAACTATATATCAAAACGTGCGTCTCGATGCCGCGAAGTGTGCTATTTATACTTGACGCCATTTAAAGTTACCGTGGTGACAAAATTAACCAAAAACCACTTCTCAAAACCACTTCCTAGACACAGTTGACCTCTCAAAAATGCAGAGCTCAGCATGGCACTTTTTTTTGGTACAGGGGTTTAGGTGTTGGGCTGGTGCACCAAAGGTCGCAGGTTCGCAACCCGCTGGGGATACCCAATATATATATATATTTTTTTTACAAGTAACAAATAAATAATTTGAACAAGTGATATAAATGAATGAATGATGAAAAATTGCAACAGCAAGAATTACTGCTCATTAGCAGGCGCAATATGGACTTTTTAGCTCTGCACCGTCTCACATCAAAAACCAACAGTTTTCCTGAAGTTTTTTTTAATCTATTTTTCACCGGACTTTTTCTTCCAAAACTGCACCGCGTTGCTGCGCAATAGCACACATGAATTTCTGGACCTTCGGAGCTATAACAGTGATACATTTATCGCCGATATTCCCGTCATCCTATAGATCTCCAGAACACTGGATCCTGCCGACTTCTCCGGCCGGGCGGAAGTGCAACTCAGCCGGCGACCGGAACATAAACAAAGCCTGTGAACCGTGGAGGGGGGTGCGTGCTAGGCTAAAGCTAACACCACACTGGCTATCTTTTCTTTCAAAACGGCACCGCGTTGCTGCGCTATAGCACACATGAGTTTCTGGACCTTCGGAGCTATAACAGCGATACATTTAACAGGTGTTACGGTAGCTGGTTGCGCTGCTGATAATATAAAGATGAGGAACAGAGCGCACCACTAGACGGGCGGTAATGATCCTTTTGGATGTGGTCAGCACCCATTAAAACACGAAGAAGAAGAAGGACGCACCACTTTTAAAACAGAAGAAGAAGAAGTGGAAGTTCTATGTCATAAACGGTGATGCGGAGCTGTTATGGTAAGTGTGTTAAGCCGGGCATACACTGTACGAGTTTTTCAGTCGTGGTACTTATATACATCTCAAACTGTGCGACGGAACCGCGGGTTTAAAAGTTCACCGCTCACGATCTGTGTACGGCGCAACGCTCGGACGCGACCGGAGTGCTCATACTGTAGAAGAAGAAGAAGAAGAAGATGAAGAAGAAGAAGACGGAAGTGTCGATGGCTACTGTAAACATTACCGAAGAGAAACGCGCTGCTTTGGCAATATGTGCAATATTGTGTGCAGAAAGCCCTAAAAAGAAAAGGCGACGACGTATTTGGAGAAAGACATGGCTGAGGAAACATGACTACTACGGTCTGTCAGTTTTACAAAAAGAACTTGAGGTAAGCTGGCGGGCGTGCACATTTAACACCCCAGCCTTTTGCTCTTTGTTTATCAACAACGAGATATGTCGATTTTAAAAACAGAACAATGTATTAGGAGTTTAAAAAAATCAATTTCATTTTATTAGAATGTGATGTTTAAAAATATTTAGACTTCACAAAGCTGGAGGTTAAAAGTTTTATTGATTTCAAACACTCTCCCGATGCAGGGGATACAAATTCTGGCGTGGATAAGTCGTTTGGCTGTGCTATCCTAGCGCAGCAGGTCTTGGTGATATCACAGTAAAATGAGCAAAAGTCTGGGCTATTTCTGCCCTGTGATGGACTGCCGACCTGTTAGGGTGACCACCCGTCCCGCGTAGCGCGTGCGCGCACAGTGTTTGAAGCCCAATTCATGCGTCCCGCAAATTGAGACCATGTCACGCATAATCAATGCTTTCTCAAAAAAAAGTTGGTCGCTCTATCCACCTTATTTTCGAACGCGGAAGTAACTATGGCCACAGCTTCAAACTATTCATGACTGAGAAGATGACATGAAGAAGTGGCCTCATATAACGTACGAGGACATTTTAACCTGTTTTGTGTCGTCACTTGGTGCGGACGGCTCTGCAGCGCGACTTTACCGAAGCGAACCTCCGCAGTGAAAGAGTTGGATCGGTGTTAATAAATATCAACAAGGATAACCTGGTATTCATGGAGGCTGATGGCCGTTCAAGCCAAAACTAGTGCGACGTCCATGCTGCTGGATCCTGACTGCATCAACCGGCTCTACCGAGACGACCGGAGCGCTCTGGTGCTGCGACTCCAGGGGAAGCCTTCAGTCATGCAGCGGCGACCTTATGGAAGGTAGGCTAATGAATGGTCTGATTCAGAAACATACTGGCTGTTGGCTCGTTGTGATTAGATTGCTGGTCAGTTAATTTCAGAATCAGAATCAGAATCAAGTTTAATCGCCAAGTAGGTTAGCACATACAAGGAATTTGACTTGGTGTTGATGGTGCAGACAGAAATAAGAATACAATAAAATAAAGTAAAATTGAATAAAATCAATATATATACAGAAGTAATATACATTCAGTAGACTGTGCGTTAATGTAACGCAGAAGCTTGTAGTCCTGAACGGGGGAGAGAGACAGTGTCCAGTGTCATAGGCGGCTCTTGGCCTTGTTCATAAGACCGGTAGCAGATGGGAAAAAGCTGTTCTTGTGGCGTGAGGTTCTGGTCCTAATGGACCGCAGCCTCCTGTCAGATGGAAGTATCTGAAATAGTCCATGACTGGGGTGCGAGGGATCAGCCACAATCTTCCCTGCACGCCTCAGAGTCCTGGAGGCGTGCAGGTCCTGGAGAGGTGGAAGATTGCAGCCAATCACCTTCTCTGCAGACCTGATGACACGCTGCAGTCTGCCCTTGTCCTTAGCGGTGGCACCAGCGTACCAGATGGTGATGGAGGAGGTGAGGATGGACTCAATGATGGAGGAGTAGAACTGCACCATCATTGTCCTTGGCAGGTTGAATTTCTTCAGCTGCCGTAGGAAGTACATCCTCTGCTGGGCTTTCATGGTGAGGGAGTTGATGTTCAGCTCCCACTTTAGGTCCTGGGAGATGATAGTTCCCAGGAAGCGGAAAGACTCCACAGTGTCAATGGTGGAGTCACAGAGAGTGATGGGGGTAGTTGGAGCTGAGTTCTTCCTGAAGTCCACAACCATCTCCACTGTTTTTACAGTGTTGAGCTCCAGGTTGTTTTCCCTGCACCAGGTCACCAGATGGTCAGCCTCCCACCTGTAGGCGGACTCGTCACCATCAGAGATAAGTCCGATGAGAGTGGTGTCGTCCGCAAACTTCAGGAGCTTGACAGACTGATAACTGGAGGTGCAGCTGTTGGTGTACAGGGAGAAGAGCAGCGGAGAAAGAACACAGCCCTGGGGGGAACCAGTGCTGATGAGCTGTGAGTCAGAGACATGTTTTCCCAGCTTTACGTGCTGCTTCCTGTCAGATAGGAAGTCTGTGATCCACCTGCAGGTGGAGTCAGGCACATTCAGCTGGGAGAGCTTCTCCTGAAGCAGAGCTGGGATGATGGTGTTGAAGGCAGAGCTGAAATCTACAAACAGGATCCTGGCGTAGGTTCCTGCAGAGTCCAGGTGCTGGAGGATGTTGTGGAGGGCCAGGTTGACAGCGTCGTCTGCAGATCTGTTGGCTCTGTAGGCAAACTGTAGGGGGTCCAGGAGGGGGTCAGTGATTTCTTTCAGGTGTGAAAGCACAAGGCGCTCAAAGGACTTTATAACCACAGAGGTCAGAGCGACGGGTCTAAAGTCATTAAGTCCTGTGGTCCTTGGCTTCTTGGGAACAGGGATGATAGTGGAGGATTTGAAGCAGGCTGGCACGTGACATGTCGCCAGTGAGGTGTTAAAAATGTCTGTGAACACTGGAGACAGCTGATCAGCACAGTGCTTCAAGGTGGATGGAGACACGGAGTCTGGTCCAGCAGCTTTCCTGGGGTTCTGTTTTTTGAATAGTTTGTTAACGTCTCTCTCGTGAATGGAAAGAGTTGTCACTGAGGTGGAGGTGGAGGTGATCTGTTGGGTGGAGTCGTGGGGGGTGGATGCAGGGCTGTCCCTTTGTCTGTCGAAACGACAGTAGAAGTTGTTCAGGTCGTTGGCTAACTGTCGGTCGTTCATGGAGTGGGGGGTTTAGGCTTGTAGTTTGTTATCTGCCTAAGCCCTTTCCAGACAGAAGCAGAGTCGTTGGCTGAAAACTGGTTTTTCAGCTTCTCAGAGTACAGTCGTTTAGCCTCCTTCACCGCCCTGCTAAACTTGTATTTTGCATCTCTGAATCTGCATTTGTCCCCACTTCTGAAGGCATCTTCTTTGTCCAACCTTAGCCTTCTGAGTGTTGCTGTGAACCAGGGTTTATCATTGTTGTAACACACCCTGGTTCGTGATGGAACACAGCAGTCCTCACAGAAGCTGATATATGATGTCACAGCTTCTGTGAACTCATCCAGACTGGTGGAAGCAGTCCTAAAAGCGTCCCAGTCAGTAGAATCCAAACACGCCTGAAGATCCTCCACAGCCTCACTGGTCCACTTCTTAGATGTCCTCACTACAGGTTTGCAGAGCTTTAGTTTCTGCCTGTAAGCAGGAATCAGGTGAACCACGACGTGGTCAGACTGGCCCAGTGCAGCACGGGGGACGGCGTGATAAGCGTCTCTGACTGTGTGATGTAATTTAGTAATGTTTTGGATTAAACTGATGTTATAAGTGGACATCTAAACATTCTGCCCACTTCATGTTTTGGCTTGAAAAGGTTTGAGTCCTAAAGGTGACCCCAAAGTCATAAAGGTGTCCCCAGAATGTTGAACAGGTTTTTTTCCTGCGCCTGCCTTTACCAACATCCAAGTTCACCATCCTTCCTCCCACTTCTCGTTCTGTGAACCTCTGGAGTCATGAGTTAAGACTTTTTTACAGTTCCTGTGGTGTAGAGCAACTACAATTCCTGTTAATCCTTTAATTTTAAATTATAATATATTTAAAGTGAATAAATTGTAATGAAAAATAAATAAAATTAAATAGCTAAAGTAAATCGGAATTGGAAGTGCATCTGTTCATTGAATGTTCAAAGTATTATGAATCTTTATTTAGAAAGAAATACACATTGGTTGGCCTATTCATGAGCATACATCAGCAATTACACATGTTTATGGGAATAGGGCATTATTAATATACCATGTAAGGTGGTATGTGCTAGAAATGTGTAAATCACTATCAGTGAGTCTGCCCGTGAGGTGGGGGCACCGCCACGCCAAGCAGTGTCCCACTTTGTCCCTCAGAAACATACTCCTTGTCCCCCCTTGGGCTTATTAGCAGGTGGTCACCCTAATCAGCACTCCAGTGTATAATATAGCTCAGTGTGTTGCTCTTAAGCTGTGGTTTCACCAAAGTATATTTAAGTTTAGGAAGTATTTTAAGTTCTTTTTACGTTATTTTTATTTGTTCAATGTGGTGTTTGTTGATGTTAAGTGTACCTTTTCCTGGGTTATCAGGGGGAATTTAAAGTAGTTTGTGACTACAGATGAATGCAGTATCTCAGATAGAGTTTACTGATATGAAGGATGATGAAGGAGAGTATTGGATCATGCTCTTTGGTAAGGTGATAATTGTATTTCATGTCATGATATACAAAGGCTTGGAACAGGATTTAAAAGCCTATGCTGTAATTTGTTAAATTACAAATCATAGTTTCATAATTGAAAAGGATTTTATATTTTTGTTTTACATGGTTTAAAGATGATTCCAGTGTTTTGAGTTGGGAAAAAAATGTACAATGCATGTAAAACATCACCATGTTAATGTAAGGAATGAAGAAAAAACAATAGCTATAGCTGTAAAAATTGATAAGAAAGTGAGTTTATTTAGCTGAATGCAATAATAATATTATTGTGTGCAGGGTAGGTTTTTTGTTGTTGCTGATAAAAAAGCTGGATCAGACTACTGGATCAGATTCCATTGATTCTCTCTGAAAGGAGATGGTGAGCCTGTGCCCCGAGCAGAACTGAACCTCCGTTGAAGAACTCCATTCTTCTCACTGACGTGAACTTCCCAGTGGTAACAACACGAACAAAGAAAAGAAAAAAGAACTGAACTCGCAAGATAATTTGACTTGACTGACGACTGAAATATATTATATATAGTCACAGAGGGTAGTGGGGGTAGCTGGGGCTGAGTTCTTCCTGAAGTCCACAACCATCTCCACTATTTTTACAGCGTTGAGCTCCAGGTTGTTCTCCCTGCACCAGGTCACCAGATGGTCAGCCTCCCACCTGTAGCCGGACTCGTCACCATCAGAGATAAGTCCAATGAGAGTGTTGTCGTCAGCAAACTTCAGAAGCTTGACAACCGTTGTTTATGTGCAAAAATAATGCTGCAAAACGCATTTGTGCAAAAATGCATTAATGTTGAGTTGTGTATTTTTAAAAGGATAACACATTGGTAATGCCAGATCTGATGCAAATATGCAAATATGGTGTAGAGTCCAGTTTAGAGTTGAACAGTCTGATGGCAATGGCGAAAAAGCTGTTGCAGAACCTGGTGGACCTGCAGCGGATGCTGAGGAAAATCTTCCGAGAGGACAGCAGGGAGAACAGTCCATGGTGGGGGTGTGAGGGGTCTATAGACCAGTTCACGCGTGACGTCAGCGCTACATCTGGGTCACGGTGGTTGGCAAAAACAGTACTGTTCTCGTCTACTACATGACAAAACGGGTGATTTAGAGCGTACTTTTAGTTTGTTTAATTTTGGAATCTAAACAATGTCTACGACTTGTTGTGCTCAAGGTTGCACACAGAGGCATTCCAAATCGTTGGATGTACATTTCTGTCGTTTACCGAAGGACGAAGAAAGAAGAAATAAATGGATAATTTCAATGAAAAGAGCGCAGGCAGACACTCCGAATGGACTGGGGGATCCATCATACCACGACAGAATATGCAGTCTACACTTCATCTCCGGTAAATACAACTTAATCCTGCTCTAGTCATTGTTCTACTTAAATAGCGGCGGAGGGGAGGTGGCGATCGCTAGACGGAGCCGGGAGAAGCGGAGTCGATGCGCTGCAGCAGCAGCAGCTCCATTACGCCCCCGTTCACGCGCGCTAGTACGTCTGTGTTTACACTGCAATGTCGCCGACACACCCACCTATTTTAACAAGACAAAAACACCAAAATAATCCGTAGTGAACTATGTTTTTTTTAACCTACCGGGCGGGTCTTCCTCTCTGCTGAGGCGCAGTCTGTGTCCGACTCCGCGTTCGTATGTTACACAAACATGTCTGAACATCCATCCATCCATGTTCTGACCCGCTTAATCCCTCATGGCGTCGCGGGCGTTGCTGGAGCCTATGTCCAGATATAATATAATTGTAGCCGTCCAGTGGTTTCAGGGGCTTTCGTGCTCTCTCGTGTGTACTGGCCTGCCGTGTTTATAAGGCAGCTGTATGTCGCGGTACGGAACACTTGGCCAGCATTTCACAGACTCACTCCGTTCCTTCAGGCTTTTGCTGTGTGGATCTGGCAATATGATACCATCAACCATAAACTTACTCTTAAAAAGTTTTTGTGATACGTTATCTAAAGAAGAAAAATACGTGGAGAACTCGTCAGTTTCTCTGTTTGCGTCCGCCATTGTGTTCGTCTTTTGCCAACCAGTCCGGCGCGCATGCGCGAAAAACCCGGATCAAAACAATAACAATGAACTGGTCTATGATGATGTTATGGGCTTGGGACACGCAGCGCTGGGATGAAATATCCTTAATTGAGGGAAGATGAGCCCCGATGATCCCTTTTGCTGTCCTCACCACTCTCCTCACGTTCCTCTGGTCAGAGGCGCTGCAGCCTCCACACCACACAGAGAGACAGCTGTTCAGAATGCTCTCTGTGGTGCTTCTGTAGAAGGTTGTGAGGATGGGCGGGGGCAGGTGGGCTCTCCTCATCCTGCGCAGGAAGTACAAGCACTTCTGTGCCCTCTTCACCAGTGACGTGGTTTTCACAGACCAGGTGAGGTTGTCTGTGATGTGCACCCCCAGGAATTTGGTGCTGCTGACCACCTCCACAGCTGAGCTGTTGATGAGAAGTGGAGCGTGGAGAGGCCGGTTCTTCCTGAAGTCGATGATGATCTCATTCGTCTTCTCCACGTTCAGGATCAGGCTGTTGTCTCTGCACAGGCCCACCAGCTGCTCCTCTGTAGTCCTGGTCGTTGTCGTCTCTGATCAGGCCCACCACCGTCGTGTCGTCTGCAAACTTCACGATGTGATTGGTCGTGAACCTGGGGCCGCAGTCGTGTGTCATCAGGGTGAACAGCAGGGGGCTCAGGACGCAGCCCTGAGGGGAGCCCGTGCTGAGGGTGATGACATCAGAGGTGTTCTGTCCGACCCGGACCGACAGAGGTCAGGAGGTGAGGAAGTCTAGCAGCCAGTTGTGAAGGGGTGTGCTGAAGCCCAGATGTTCCACTTTTTCCACCAGATGTAGGAAGATGGTGTTGAACGCTGAACTGAAGTCCAGGAGCATGCTCAAGGGGGCGGGGCATGGGTGGGCTTGGAACCCGTTAATAACTGCTTGCAGTTCTAGTTTGATTTTGTTTTTGCACACAACTGTTAAATTGTGTATTTTACCAGTAAATGTAATTTACTGTGGGATTTGAACAGTATTAGTTTAACCATTTTCAAAAATATTTTCTGCTTACCAATTTATATTATTATTATTTTATTAAGTATTACCCATTGATGGAACTGCCTAAAATATTTAATCAGAGTAGAGCAGAGTAAAATAAAGAGCTTGCCTCTATGAAGTGAATACTGCTTGTATACAATTCAGTGACTGATTTTCAGCTAATTCATTTGGTTATGATTTGTGAGAGCAATTTGAATATATCTGCGTTTTGATATATTTTTCATAAAGGGTTCATGATGTTGCCCTGACATCTCACACCATGAAGGTTCTAGAGAGACTCCTGTTGACCCACCTGAGCAAGCAAAAAAGCAGCTGTCAGGACCCCCTGCATGTTGCACATCACGACGAAGTCAGAAACTCTAGAACAGTGGTTCTCAATTCTGGTCCTTGAGGTCCTGCAACTTTTGTTTGTTACTCTGCTTCAACACACCTGAGTCAAACAATCAGGTCATCAGCAGCACTCTGGAGAACTTGACTGAAGACTGAGGAGGTAATCAGCCATTTGATTCAGGTGTGTTGGACCAGGGACACATCTTAATGTTCCACAAAACTGGACTGTGAGGACTGGAATAGAGGATAACTGCTCTAGAAGACTCAGGTGGAGGCCTCAACAATCGCCTGGATCAGAGACTACCTGACAAACAGACCACAGTTTGTGAGACTGAAGGGTGGTCAGCAGCACAGGAGCAGCACAGGAGACTACTCTCATTATTCCTTTTCACTCTTTACACCCCGGACTTCTAATACAAGACAGACTCCTGTCATCTGCAGAATTACTCAGATGACCAGGACAACAGACTGGACTGGAGCCACAACTGTGAAGCTGTCTACAAGAAGGTGACAGAGCAGACTGTACTTCCTGAGGAAGCTTAGGTCCTGAGGAATAAGTCTGTTATCGAGAGTGTGATCTCCACTGCCATCATCTGTTGGGGTAGCAACATCAGAGCAACTGATTTAAAGAAGGTCAACAAACTGATAAAGAAGGCCAGATATTGTGGACAACCCTGAGCATCCTCTTAACCAGACTGTCGTACAACAACAGAGTGTCTTCAGTCAGAGGCTTCTCCAGATCAGCTATAAGCCATCAGCATCTGCGAGAACTCTGTGAAGAAACCCCTGTAACATGAGTTACACCAGCATTTAATTTGCCTTTTGGATTAATAAAGTATTTTTGAATTGAATTGAATTGAAAGACCATCGATCTAACAACATCACTCAGGGTGAATGGAGGAGATTATTGAGAAGGGTAAAGCTGGACATGTCTCTACGGAACCACAAAAAACAACTACAAATTTGAAAACAAGGATATGTGAGCGTTCTCATGAATGACATAACACAAACACTGAGCTGTCTTTAGAGCCTAAGCATGGAGCGTTGACTCAACTGGTGTTTCCATGAAGCTTAGTTCAGCTTCTACTGTTTGTGGCCGGAGCCTGTTTCTCTAAAATGACTAGAAGAGGGAATTGAGTCTATTTCTTCAATACTGCAGATTTAGAGTGACCACAGATCTGGAGCACCATCATCACCCCTCCCTTTCTCAATGTCATTTTTGGGCTTCTGCCCAAAGGAGAGCATCTTTTCCTGTCCCAGCTGTTCTGTATGGACATTTGTAAGCTCTGCTATCGCCAGCAGAAAAGCAAGGATAACAGTCAGAAAGAGGAGTCTACAGTCTGAAGCTGACTATGTCAGTGATGTTTGGGAACGCAAAGCCATGTGCTGAGTGTAACCTGGTCCTGCTTGGAGTGATGGGAAGCGGAAAATCAGGTCTGTTACATTCATTTGCACAAAAACACTTTTTTGTTAACAATACTTATATATATATATATATATATATATATATATATATATATATATATATATATATATATATATATATATATATATATATATATATATTAGTTAGTATAGAATAATTGTTTTTCTTTTACAGTTTATGTAGCTGTAATGTTCCCAGGACTCTGACTGACCCTGGTCCCCTAGGGCTCCACATTCACACAAGTTATTTGATGTCTCTTTCCTCATTTTACAGCTCTCACAGTCAAGTTTCTCACAAAACGATTCATCAGTGAATATGACCCTTATCTTGGTGAGTCTTCTCTTCTTTTTTAATGATATAAAAATTATAGTTATTATAACAAGACAGCTGTGCTGTGATTGCGCTACACACATGCATGTCTATGTGAAACTAGAATGTGAAACCAATGAGTAGGTGAGACAGCATGAAGAACTTACATAAATACACACATATCAAGATTAAAACTTCTTCTGAAGCATTTTGAGAGCTGGTTCCAGGAGGTTAAAATAGGGTATTCTCTCTTAACGCATAGGAATATAGAACCCAGTAAATGGTATTTATGGTTTGTGCATTAAACAAAAACATTGTATGGGATATTCATGCTATTTCTTTCTTGACAAACACAACTGTACATTGTTATTTGTAATGTGCTGTTACTGAATTAGTAATGTTGAACAAAATCAGAGTTAGTCACAGGCAGGGATGGGCACAAATACATCAAAATGTATTTCCAAATAAAATACAAAATACCCACCTTAAAAATGTATCAAAATAAACTACAAAATACAGCAGCCAAAAAATGTATCAAAATAAAATACTGTATTTTTGTATTTTCAAAATACTACAAAATACTTCATTCTAAGTGCCTTTTTCTTCTATCCTTCACTTGTACACTATCTGGAAAAACATATGCTGACCCCTCATGTTAGACACCCCAATATAAACCTCTGCCCTGAGAAATGTTCAGTAACTCAAGAAGCCCTTCCTTAAGTATACGTATTTACTCTATTGGAATAGATTGCCCACTATGAATCAGTGACAATAACTCAAAGACAAACAATCCAAATAGGCCGTGGCCCAGAATCTGTACGATGACTTTACGTATGAACTGTCAGGGGGCAACTTTCTTTCACTTGGATAAGTTGCTACACATTAACCTGACAACAGCCAGATGCATATCGCTCCGCCTAGCTCCACTCACATACATCTGGGACACCGCCATAGGAATTGCCTTTACTGAAGGCTGGGCCTTATCAAAACTCCTTGCATATGATTGGATAAGCCACTTGTCTGTCATCTTTATCAACGTGCTATTTCAACCACTTACACCGAAGCTAACCCGTGACGCTGATGAGAGCGACACAGGAAAAAAAAAACATTTTTTTTTAATGTGTTTGCGGCTCTAGTGGCACGCGTTTTATTGACAGTGAGCTAACAGGAAGAGGGGGAAAGACAGGCGAAAAAGCGCCGCGGGTCGGAGTCGATCCCGGGCCGACCGCGTTGAGGACTAAAGGCCTCCTAATATGGTTCGCGCTAACCGCTAACTGCTCCGGGGCGCGTCCGCTGAAAACAAAACTTGCCAAATCCGGTCGGGAGAAGGGCGAAAACATGGTTTCCACCAACAAAAGCCTTCAGAGCCGTTCTCTGATGTTCTTTTAATGAAACAATATTAGGTAGATTGGACAACACGGAAGAAATAGCAGCATCAATGTTAACGCTTGCTTCCTCGACGAGCCGCCATTGCTATGACGTGAGACTAAACAGTCTCACGTCATGGTCGCGTCTCCACTACGTCACATCTATGAAACTCCAGCCCTGCGTCCTGATTGGCCAGACCATAAAATTGGTTGGAGAAATCACTTTCTATCGGCAGTGTCCCAGATGTATGTGAGTGGAGCTAGGCGGAGCGATATACACCTGGCTGTTGTCAGGTTAGCTACACATAGCAGTGATCTCAAAACACCAATGTTCCCATGTTTTCACTTGCACATTAATAAGTTTAAACCGATAAAAAAATTTAAACTGTAGCGCTCCGGTCCAAGAGGTCACGCGATTCGAGTTTTGCTGCTCAGCCAATCAGTTTGCTGTATTGTCAGCTGTGCGAGTTCAACCAGTTCATCATGGATGCGCCCATAAGGTGTTGTATGCATCTGTTTCCAGACGAAAAAAGCCCAATAATAGCATTTTCTGGTGCCAGTTGGCAGAGAACTTGATGGCAAGGAAAGACAAATAGCCCAGTGCATCCATCCATCCATCCATCCATCCATCCATTTTCTAACACGCTTATCCCCGCTGGGTTCGCGATGTGCTGGTGCCGATCTCCAGCTGTCAATGGGCGAGAGACGGGGTACAACCTGGACAGGACAACCTGGACACCTGTGGTATCCTGCTGCGCTACCTGGACACCTGTGGTATCCTGCTGCGCTAGGATACCACAGGTGTCGTGCCAAACGACTTATCACTTATCCCCGTCAGAATTTGGATCCCCTGCGTCGGGAGCACATTCAGCTGGAAGAATGAATCCAGTCAACGCCGCCTCATTTCCAACCTATTAGGAGTGGAAATTAAGATGTTTTACTTTTCTTAATGAAATATAGCAATGGTGTCGTTACATTATCATTGAGTTAGTGTGAAAAAACTGAAAATGTAACACTTGTTAGTGCTATCATAAAGGATTACTATGTCAATTAAAACTCGATTGATCACCCAATATAACACGTTCTGAGAAAGTAAACGGCTCTGTGGTCATTTCCACGTGTCACGAAAACATGAGCTTTATGTTATTAGATTGTCGCATGTCTGTCAGCTGAAACCACAAATCCACCTTCCTGAGTCCATCACAACTACTTGTTCATCTTTTTTCTTTTTCTTTTTTGGATAGCTAGACCTGCATGAATGGATCATATAAAGCGGATTTCACGTGTGATCAAATGAACACTGAATAAAGGTACAGCCAAAATGATCAGATCTAATAAGATTTTAATTCAACCAAAAACCATATAGAGATATTAACCATATTAAGAAAACGACATATGTCGCTTTTAAAAATATAAAAAAAATTAAAAGTTTAAAAAAATCTATTTCATTTTATTATAATGTGATCTTTAAAAATATTTAGACTTCCCAACTCTGGAAGTCAAAAGTTTTATTGATTTCAAGCACTCTTCTGACGCAAATTCTGAGGGGAATAAGTCGTTTGGCACAACACCTGTCGCCTGTGCTATCCTAGCGCAGCAGGTCATGGTGATACCACAGTAAATTGGGCAAAAGTCTGGGCTATTTCTGCCCTGCAATGGACTGGTGACCTGCCCAGGTTGTACCCCGCCTCTCGCCCATTGACAGCTGGAGATAGACACCGGCACCCCTCGCGATTCCAGCGGGGATAAGCATGTTAGAAAATGGATGGATGGATGGACTGAGCTGTTTCTTTTTCCTCGCCATCAAGTTCTCTGCCAACTGGCACCAGAAAATGTTATTATTGGGCTTTCTTCGTCTGGAAACAAATGCATACAAACATCTTACGGGCGCAGCCATGATGAACTGGCTGAACTCGCACAGCTGACAATACAGCAAACTGATTGGCTGAGCAGCAAAACTCGAATCGCGTGGGAACATTGGTGTTTTGAGATCACTGCTATGTGTAGCAACTTATCCAAGTGAAAGAAAGTTGCCCCCTGACAGTTCATACGAAACTTCTTAAGGAGACGTCCTACAGATTCTGGCCCACGGACTAAAATGGATGATTTATTTAGACATTTAAACTGGTAAGCATTTTAACATTTTAAGTGATTTAACACCAAAACTACCACAGTGCACAACCTTGATCAATGTAAATACCAAAAAAAGTAAAAAATAAAAAATCTGGCTGTTAAATTAATACTGTAAAACATTAAAAAAGAAAGGCAAATTGCAAACTCAAGTGTTGCGATCTAAGCTTGTGAACTCAACTTGTAAGCCTTATGCTGTGCAACCTTACCTTGTCTAAACTGTGGATAAAAATAAGTGCTCTAGTTCTCATGTTCTGCCCTCTACTCGCCCAGATTCAACCATAATTTATATTACAATATTACTGTCTTTGAATTTTAAGGCATTAGTTTACAGTACTTTCACCAAAATAACAGGAAATATGGATTTCTTCATGTGTTCAATGCAGCTCATTACACGGCAGGAGGTGATGTGGTATAGCAAAATGACTGAGCTAGGCTTAAGGCTAACAAAAGAACAATATAATGGTTGCAGTTATGGCTCATGGGACAATGTAGGCCCCAACGGCCAAAGGTCACTCACAACTTATTCTAGTAAAATATAGCCATAGTGAAAATGTATGTTGACTTTAAATAGTTATCATCATTGCTGGTTGCCTTTTCTTCCACTTACAGTTGTGTAGACTTAATGCAAATAGTTTGAGAATAATGGCTAAGATCTTTGTCCGTAAAAAGCAACATTTTAGTTATTCTCACTGCTTGAAATGAGAAGTATAGCCTAAGCATGTTAGATCTGTTGCATGAATGGCAGAGATAACTCAAATTCCCTTTCTACAGTCATCTAAACAGGGCAATCAGATTCCAGGACCAGCATAGATGACTTTTTTAATTCTTGGATAATCTTCTCTGGTGCCAATTAAGCATTTCTCAATTTTGGATGTTATGCCAGAAGCTGTTTGAATATGCTTATTATTATAATTAATTATAATTTGGTATTATAATTTAAATAATAAGTCATTCAACTCAAAATTTAGCTATAACAAATATAGTTCAAATGGTGGTGATGTCAAAGCTGGAAGCTTGTAATGATTTGTACCACTAATGCAGTTATTAAGTAGCTGTTATGAACTCAGGTGTGCTGGAATAAATGATCTGGTTGGATTTTAACCGACGAGGTTTATCCGGCAGACTGTGAGAACCGCAATTTAACTGCAATTAGAGTTTAAATCCTTATTCCTTATCACCATCCAATGATATGTCTCTGTATTAATATCAGATGTTAACTCCGAAAGGAGGTAGCTCTGAATTCTGAATAACCATGCAACTGTGAATTAGATTGAACACAAAACAATTTCTATTCCGCAATTGTTGTTTTATTGAACCAAAAGCAATTCCCTGTTACAGTAATTCTCTGATTCAACGACCTTGGAAATCTTACTCGCTACTAAACTAAACATGCACAATTTATATGGAAATAAAAGAACAAACAAACAAAAAAAAAAAAGAAAAACAAATGGATTAAAAATGAGAGGCAGCAAATCTTAGTTCAGCTCACGGTTGTTTAAACCACACTCAGAGACGTCGGCATTTGACGTAGCAGCATTGACAGACAGAACAGCTTTGAGAGTCCCACCGGACGCTTTGATGTCTTACAAAGCTATTCCAGCTAAGCTACCTACAGTTCAGTCATCCGACACCCTCCCAAGATGGCGACTATGATGACGTATGCTCTGCAAATTTGCGTGATGCGTGAGGGGAGGTCCTAATGATGTCACCACGCTTACGCTAATGTGAGGTGGTACCTCGCTCCGAGAGGGAGTGGTTTACGGGTGAGTTTAAAGGAAAACCGCGAACTAAGATTCAAACAAAGCGATCGAATTCACTGATAAGAAGAAGCGAAAAGAGAGGGGGGGGAAAGCATGGAAGAAGATGGAAAAGCACTGAAGCAGTGACCCACGGCTGGGTTATTGATAAACCACAAATCAACACAGCAAATAATCGCTTTCACAAACGCATGCACATACAAAGAAAATATTTAAAAACAAACTCCGCCTTGGAGTAACACGCATTAACCTAAAGTCCCTAATGCCTGCCCAGGCACAGCTTTATCACCATAAGGCGAAAAAAGAAATAAAAGGGGAGAACCCCGTTACTTTGAGGTGATTCAGGAGTGAAATCCCGGCTTCGGGGTCCGCGAGTGTCCTGGAGCTCTTGACGGTCGCAGGTGCGCGGTTGTAGGCAGGAGCGAGCAGCAGCGGGGACAGGATGAAGAAGCTCCTTCGTCTCTTCCTCCGGGCTTACAGTCGCTTTGTTGGCCAGACAAAGCGGGGTCCTCTTTAGATCACTGGGAGATAAGGCGGCTCTCAGTCTTTCGACAGAGGGAATTAAAAGTACTTTTAAAGTCGACCTCCTGTGTCCGTACAGGGAATAGTTTCGCCCCGGTAGTCTTCGAACCAGCAAAGAATTATCGAGCACGTGGCGTGGGGGGGGAAGTTTGGAGTAGCAGCTGCGTGACTTCCCTGACTGGCTGAATGCCAAGAAGAAGGCAGATTTGGGTCTTCGGCCGCAATAAATACCTTTCCCCCTAGTAACGTTATCTCTCTGTCCGTCGTTAGGGGCGGCGGCCGTTTTGGGCCGAGTTGCATGATGGGAGTTGGTGGCCATTTTGACCACTTTGCATCATGGGAAATGCAGTCCGTCATGTCCCGAACTAATGCAAGTTTGTCACGTCCTGACATGGCACAACATACCCCACTTTAGCTTTGAAGAGTGGGATGCTGGTCACAGTCTTTAAAGCTACAACCAAGTCCATTCTGGCGTGACGAAAATCCGCTGTGCATGAATGGAATAATCTAAGAGTCTTTCTAGTAGTCCTTTGGGATTCATGCAGTTCAGATCATCAACCAAGAGGAAGGAAAAAAAAAAGCATTTATTGTGCCTGGGTCAGTGACCTAGCCTGGGCAGGACTAAACTATAGCTAGTAATTTCTATTGGCTAATAAGGCAAACAATAAGAGAAAAAAAAGAAATGCAAACTTCACAATCACCATTGTCGATACATTCATTGGTCATCAGGTTTGAACTTTGAACCAAGGAAAGGAGAGAGGAGAATGGGGAAAGGAAAGAGACAGCGGTTCGTAGTCTAATCAGCTTGTGGCCTTTGATGAGCTGATGTCACGAACCTGGGGGCGACGAAGGTGAGGGTGTCAATCCTGGATTGCAACTGTTTGATCTGCTTGTATGCTGCATACGCCATCACAGTAGTGATGGCCCATCCAAATACAAGGAGAACCACAATAATGGTCATAATGTGAGTGTCGGTCGACTCTGTAGCTCTGGGGAAGCGAAGCAGAGGGACCGAGCTCAGCTCTGATGGAGTGAGACTGAATTTAATCAGCTGGGTGCCTGCAAGTAAAAGCTGTAATGCAATGCCGACATCAATGCTGAAATTGTATCCCTTAAAGACATCTATTATTTCAATCTCTGAGTCATATTTGTCAACGTCAAGGTGATGCAGGACCATGTTTCCAATGTGGACTACAGCACCTTGAGGTGGGGAACAGAAAATGGTTTGGTTGGGCAGTTTTAGTCTAGTAACTGTGTCGTGCTGCTCGTAAGATAACAGGGCTTCTGCCTCTGGGGTGCTAACGAGCCAACGGTTACCTGCCCGCTCAATTTTGGTTTCCACACCTGCATCTTTAAGGGACATTTTTGTTTAGGGGATTCATTCCTCAGACCACACAGGTAATTGCTAACGTCCAATTGGATGTCCTTGGTTTTGGTACACAAATCCAAATTAGGGACTAAATAAAGTTTGGGGTCAGCATCATGATAGACCAACATTGAGGGGGTTTGTAGGTGTACGTGGGTCTCACCTTGCCAAAAACCGACATTCAATACTGATTTAAGCCTATACATGTTAGCTCTTTCAATGATGGGAAGGTTTAGCATAAATCCTATCTTCAAGTTGTCAGGGTTTAGAAATATTGGAATTGCACTACCTAGGCTGTAAGCCAGGTGTGTTTGTGGTGGTTGCAGTGTTTCACTAGAGGCAGATTTGAGAACCTTTTCAACCAAATCTACTGGTACCAGGTACGGAGGAATCCGTCCTTCAGCAAGGCTATTTATGGATGAACTAACCTCTCGAGTGAGGTCCTGCATTAAATCTCTAACAACCTGAGTATACATCATGTCATTCTTTACCACTTCTGTGAGCGTTTCCAAAGCATGCATGGTGTTATTGAGGAGTGCAGAGTTTAGATTTACAGTAACCATTGTACCCTGAAGTGTTTTAGTTTGGATATTTAACAAAGTCTGTTGTAGGAGGAGTCTCTATTGGATTTCTGGCATTTCTTCATCCAGCTCCTGTACGTGTCTTTGGACGGTCTTCAGGCTGACGGAATTCGCTGCTGAAAGACTGAGAAAAGCGATCCGATCGCCGCTACGGAAGCTATCAGTCCTCCTAAAAATCTTTTAGGGCGTTTACTGCCACCAAGGTCTTCTTCGGTTACCATGAATTTCTGCAGTTGTCTGAGAATATGGATGGTAACTTGTTTGGTGTGTTCTACAGCGTTGTGGACCTGAGTTCCGCGCAGTCTTCCTCCACTGAGCTGTGGAGGGAGTTGTACGTTTTTTCTGTACACATCCCATGGATCTAGTCGCACAAAAACTCTTTGAGTGTGAAGTCTACAGTGGGTAATAAGGAGCCCGGGCGTATCCTGGAGGGCAGTACCGGTCGGGGGTCCCATTTCCACCACGTTAGTCGATTGGCTCACTGATGAACCGACAAGGATAATAACCATCCAGATGATCTCTATCCTGCAACAGAGAGATCTGAATTACAGATGTGAAATTGTATAGGGGCGGTTATTTGTTTATTAGTGCATGTTTAAAATGCCCTGGTTGAACATGCACTTGTCCTATTTCATGCTATGCATTGTTCTCTTCGGCGGAGGCGGAGTAAGGCTCCGTTCCCTGTGAGGAGAGTTTGGTGGACGGTTTAATTTGATTCGCATGAACCCATTTGTACTCTGGACTTTGCCGGGGCTTCGGGATTCTTATCCGGTAAGCTACCGGTGAGAGTTTTCCGACGATTTCGAAAGGGCCTGCCCAGATCGGAAGAAACCTCCTGGACCGACTGGATGGCTGGGTAAAACGGAAATAGAAAACCTTGTCTCCTATTTCATATTCCCTATGGGACGTTTTCCGATCATAGTAAGCTTTGGCTCCTTGCACGCTGGCGTCTAGGTTCTGTTGAGCCCACGCAAAAGTCGTTCGAAGATGGTCTTTTAAATCGGTGACGTATTGGTGTGCCGTGTAGGCGGTTGTCACACTGACGTCTTCGGGCTGGTAGATGAGATGCAGGGGAAGGGTCATTTGTCTCCCTGTCATCATCTGGAAAGGTGTCACCCCTGTGGAGCATTGCGGGGTCGAGCGGATGGCCATTAGGACCAGGGGAAGCTTTATGTCCCAGTCCCTGCCGTGGCTGTTGACATATTTCTTTAACATGCCGACCACGGTGCGGTTCATCTGCTCTACCTGTCCCGATGACTGTGGGTGGTAGGGGATGTGGAACTTAACTTCCACGCCCAACATGTCGAAAAGCGCGGTCATAACGTTTGATGTGAAGTGCGTTCCTCTGTCCGAGTCGATGGACAGGGGAAGGCCCCACCGGCTGAAAACGTGATTTAGCAGCAGGACTGCTGTGGTGACAGCGGTGTCATTTGGTGCCGGCAAACATTCGACCCATTTTGTGAAGCCGCATGTTATTGTCAGGAGGTATTTGTTACCTCTTGACGATTTGGTAACTGGGCCGATCCAGTCAATCTGCAAATGTGACCACAGAAATGTAACACCCTTTCGCTGGAGCGGAGCTTGGTTGAGCGGTCGTGTAGTTTGAAATTGGCAACAGGTCAAACAACCCTGTAAGTACTCCTGGGTGTCTTGTGCCATTGAAGGCCAGTACGCCACCTGTTGGAGGGTTTTTAGAGTAGCTTTGTAGCCTCTGTGTTCTCCTACTGGTGAGTCGTGTGCGTGTGCCAATATGATCCCACGATGGTTCACCGGAACGACCCATCGGGGTGGGCCATTTCCGTTTTGGGAGTAAACCAATAGGTTTTTCTCCAGCTTCAGGTGAGGTAAGCTGCGGCGGAACGCCTTCAGTTCTTTAGTTCCTCCGTTTGGTGGCGGAGTTATTCCTGTTGATGGACCGTTAGTCACCAGACCTCGGAGGACGTGGAGGGTTGGGTCCTGGTCCTGCATTGTGCACAGGTCCTTGTCGTCTGGTTTGCGCCCCAGGCAGAGGATTTCCCCGGAGTTTTGGGGGTTCTCCTGCCTTTCCCTGGTCTGTCGCCTAGTGATGGCGCAGACGGTCTGGGGCTCTGGAGGAGAGCTAACATCTTCTCGGAATTCCCATGGGGTTCCGCCTTCGGCTCCCAGTCTGGCCAGACGGTCTGCTTCGTCGTTTCCGTCTTTGTCTGGTCCCAGAGTGCAGGAGTGTCCCTTTACCTTCTTCCAGTAGACGATCATGTCTTTGTTGGTGGTGAGACGGTCACACACCAGGAAGAGCTTCGAGTGCCTCACCTCCTTGTTTCTGGCGTTTTTCATCCTGTTTCCTTTCCACAATGGGAGGTGGGAGACAAAACTGAGCCGAGCATAGTTGGAGTCGGAGCAGATCACCAATTGTTTCACATCCATGGCTGCTGCCTGCTGGATGGTGATGAGCACTGCTGCGACTTCAGCATACTGGCTGGTTTTGGGTCCCAACCGGTAGTGGTTAGGTTTGGTGGAGTCGCGTCCCACCCAGACGATCCCTACTCCGACTCGGAGTTGGTGTTCATGCATGTAAGCACAGCCATCTGTGTAGACTCTTGGGAGCCCATGACACACGTTTTCGTCGAAGTAACGGTGGGTTGATGGAGGGCTCCCAAAGGTGGCTGGGAAGCTGAGGGTCATGGCTTCTGTGTCACTCTCGCAGTGTTTGCACTCTGCCAACCCCTGCCCCAGCACCATTCTGTTGTTCTGGCTGTACTTTACCTCAACGTTGTAGCCTTGGAGTGCCTTCATCCATGTTGCAATGCGACTGTTGGACACCCTGCCTTCTCTTAAACGTTCGCTGTTCAGGAAGGTAACTGGCTGATGACATGTCTCGATGATCCCTTTCTGACCTCCGATATATGTCCGGAAATGTTCCACTGCCCAAACTGTTGATAGAAGTGCTTTCTCACAGTCTGAGAACTTGACCTCCACATTGCTCAGTGGTTTACTCGCGTAAGCCACTACCCGCGTGTCTTGGTCGTATTTCTGTTTTAACGCGGCGCTCAGGCACTGTGAAGAGAAACCGGCTTCCAGATAAAACTCTTTGTCTTTGTCTGGGTATGCCAGGCAGGGGGCAGAAAGGAGTTTCTGCTTTAAGAGCTGGAATGCCAGTTCTTGAGGCTCCCCCCAGTTGAATGGCACGTCTTTACGTAGCAGTTCAGTGAGTGGCCTAGCCATGTCGGCATAATCCTCAATGAACTGGCGCCAGTAGTTACAGACCCCTAAGAAGCTTCGGAGCTCGGAGACATTTCCTGGAGCGGTAATGTCTTGGATGGCTCGGATCCTATTAGCTTGGGGTTCAATGCCATTTGGACCCACTGTTAGACCCACATAGTCAACTTTCGTCCTGCACCACTGGCCTTTGGTCAGAGCTAGCTTAGCTCCTGCAGCAGTCAGTATGTCTTAGGACGTGTCTGAGTTCTGCCAAATGTTCTTCAAACGTTCGGCTCCTCATAAGGATGTCGTCGACATAAATCAGGTTCCCGCGTGTTGCAGCATCTGACATGGCTTTATGGAGAAAGATGTTGAACTCGGCTGGGGAGTTAGAGTACCCAAACGGGCATCTGTTCCAGGTGTACTGGCGGCTCCCGAAAGAGAACGCTAGTTTGTACTGGTCAGCCTGATCCACCTTCATTGTCCAAAAGCCATTAGCCACATCCACTGTGGAAAAGAAACGCGCGTCTTTCACCTTCGCTAGTTCTTGGTCTAAATGGATCATAGGCCAACGAGTGAGAGGTACCTGTTAAGAGCGCGGTAGTCAATTGTCAGACGCCATTTCCCAGTTGGTTTTAACACCGGCCAGATGGGGGAGTTGTAAGTTGAGTTACATTCCCGGATTATCTGTTTTTCCAGCAGTTTATCGAGGATTACCTGTATCGACTCATAAGCTGCCAGGGGAATTTTGTACTGACGCACGAAAGTAGGGGGTGAGTTTGGATTTGTTTGGATCCGAACCGTGTGCAAATCTGTGACCCCACAGTCATTAGAATCTTTGGATAGAATCGACTGAAACTCATAAAACAGCTCCTTAAGTGCTGTTCTCTCCGTTTCAGTGGTCAGCGTATCAGCTTTTTCCAGCTGTTGCATGATTTCTGCTTCGAAACCAGGGTAGGGCTCAGTGGGTGAGTCCCAGTTCTCTGGTTGATTTGGTGCTGGTTCTGTTGGGTTAGTTGCTATCGCATACACCAACAGGTTTCCTTCAGCTTCAAGCATAGCACCACAAATGGATCCAGCAGGCAGAGCTTCATGTCGCGTGATTTGGATCATGTTGGAAGGAAAGGTAAACACGGTGTCTGGAGAGTCTTGTCTGCCGGTCAAGGATAAGGGCAGGTCTCCAATGACGGGAATGCTCAGCTCAAAGTCGTGGAAAGAGCTTTCGATGAGCACCCCAAGAGGTTTCTTCGCCACCACTTGGATCGGCATGTGGGTTGGATTCTCCACTAAGAGGTAAGCTGAGTGGTTGTTCAGCTCAAGCAGGGGTGTGCCCCGGATGACTAGGTTGGATTCCTGGAAGGGAGAGAGTGGTTGGAAGAAAACCTGTGTGCTCTGTATTTGTTGTCCTTTCAGGATGACTAATCTGATAGGTACACCTGCAGTCTGGGGTGGTATTAACACGTTTGTTTCGCTAGCCACCTGGCAAGCCTGTGGGATGGTTTGCCCTGATTGCATGACTTCTGGAGTGCTCAGGAAGGAACTTGGGGTCACATGGGCCTAAGCCCACAGGACCTGGTTACAAGTGTCCAGCTGTGCACCTAGCCGTACCAGAAAATCAGCACCAACAAACACTGGAGGATGTAAATTCTCCATAATGCTGAAAGGATGAGAGAGCTGTCTTGTGCCAATCTGTGCATAAAGTATGCACACCCCCGTTGCTTTCAGAAGCTGGCGAGGCCAGTCTGCTGAGAGCAAGTAGTGGCTGTGTTTTCTTTCAGCCAGATGGGGCTTTCCACGGCACAGAGAGCTCTACAGATCTCTGCTGATCGCAGATTTCTCCGACCAAAGAGCCAGCAGCACGTCTGGCGTGCTTTCCAGGTGCACACCTTCGGTCACTCTGGGGTTATAGGGTTCAACTCCAGTGTTTAAGTGAGCAAAGGAAAGATGTGTGGCTGCAGAGAGAAGTACTCTGATTGCTGAGAAGCGGTGGTGTGTCACAGGATTTGGAAATCGGCTCTGTTGAAGGCAGAAATGGTGCTAAAAGTTCTTTGGGCTCGTCTGAGCAGGTCACCTGGTGGATAGGGACAGACGGTCCACTTCCAGAAGTAAGAGGCTTGGGGGTCCCCACTTGGGCCCAAAGATGACCATGATGGCAGTCAATGAGTGGAGCTAACCTGTTCAACAGATCCTGACCCACAAGAAAAGGTTCTGTGTCCAACGTACAGATGTAGATGGGGTGCACAAGGGTCATGTCACGGAAAGTGATGTCTAACCATGCCCGTTTGGTGATGCATGACTGATCCTGAGTGTACCTGGAACGGTTTCCCAACAGACACCATAGCTCTGGTCACCTCATCAAACAAAGCTGAGCACATCAGACTGATCTCGGGACCTGTGTCTAAAAGAGCATTTGCCGTTACACATCCTCCTATAATTGTCGAGCAGTATAAGCGGTGCGCGTTTTCACGGTGGTTTAGCTCACCTAGAAACCTTAGGAAAGGGGTTTTCGGATCACCTGCTGATGGGATTTTAGAAGGTTGTTGGTGATTTTTCGGTTGGTTTCCCCACTTAATCAGATAAACTCTGTTAGAAGGGGGAGCCTGGTCCATGCCTAGTCATGTTGACGTGGGTTTTGGGCCTGGTTTCCCAGGAGGGTCGGCAGGATTGGATGGTGGCTGGGATGGCTACGGCGCGATCTGACGCACTGCGAAAGGCTAGCAACCTGCGAAAGGTCTCCTCCATCCCCTTTCTCATTGACTCTTCCATGCGCAGGTTCCAGCCTTTGTTGTCATGTGTGCTTTTCGGCTTCTCCGACCTGTCAGTTTGCTTACCGTGTCGGACTGGATCCGGCCTGTGCCATTTTTGAAACCTCTCACCTTCCATGCTGTCATGCTGATCTCCTATCATGAGAATCTTTCTTCTGCTGCGGCTCAAAACCATGTTGCTTCTTGAACCCAAATCTAGTTTTAGGTTTAGAGGGAGGCATCTCCTATCCCTCCAGACCTAAACTCTTTTCTGGTTCAGTCTGAATGTGTAGAACCTTTTTATCATTGTCGGCTCCTTTGTTGGGCCGGACACGTGTTTCCCATGCAACCTGCGCGTATTTCCTGATTTCCTGCATGGTAAGTCTCTTGGTTCTACAATGCATGGTAACCTCATAACGCACGCTTTCATGAAGGTTGTGGAGGAACAGAGATTTGAAAGTGTGGTCTTCCTCCAAGCCGGGAGCATTTCGTCCCTGAAAGTAAGCCGCCCGCAAACGGCGGTAGTACTCCTTTGGCGCTTCAGTTCTCTTTTGCTGAATTGCAAAAGCCCCAAGAGTCGCAGAAGCTGGGTCTGTGAACACAGAATATTCTTCTCTTAAAGCCTGACAAAGAGCTGAATAACGGTCACGTGTAGCTGGAGGGAGGCTTTCTATGAAAACATGGACACTTCTGGACGTGGTTTTCCAGATAAACTTCAACTTTTCTCGAGCAGAGGGGTTATATAAGTCTAGCAGACAGCGCTCTACCTCTCCGAGATAGTCATCAATGGTGGATTCTGTATTGCTAGGATCAAAGCGCTCTATGTCTCGGGCCAGGGACTCAAGTTGACGCACCCACAGTCCCTGTTCAGGGATCGGGGCTGGTCCATCTGAGTCCTCTCCTGACGACTCCTGTCTGCAATAACTACGATAGTTCTGACCACCTAACTGGCATCGGCGGCCGTTCGTGGGACGCCTGGGGACCCTCCCTGTCATGAACTCTTGTCCGTGGACGCGGTTCAGAGGAGTGAGGTTCACCTGTGTCCCAGGAACGGTGCTCCCGTCGCCCTGGTGGGGGAAAAAGATCATAGCAGACAGTGCCAGGGGTCAGGTGGGAAACAGGTGTTGTCCCATGATTTACATCATGTGGATCAGTCCTGATTGCCACCGTAAGTTGTTTAGGCATTTTATTCCGTATCACACTGCTATATCTGTCCTGACCTCCTTCGCTTACCCTTCGTTCAGAAGATGCCTTGGGGCCCCTCTCAGTCTCTCTGTTACGCAGATCAGTTTCTAGCGTTAACCTTCGGTGGTATAACGCAGATAATTCACCTAGGACATCTACGACCAATCTACCCTTTGGCTTGCTTTGGACCTCCTCCACCAATTCCTGAATTTTCCTCTCACAGTCCTCTATGTTAAACTGATTCAGGTGGGTTTGTTCGTCCGGTGTCATTTTAAGCAATGAGCTAATGACATCCTGGGCCTCCATTCCAATGGAGGGGTCTGGGCGTTCAGCTCCTTTGACTGAAGAATCTTTGCTATCCATTCTTTGTCAGCTATGGATGGCAACACAACAGCTGTAGCTCAGCACTACGCAACAACAACAACACTGTAGGTTAGCTTGGCGCTAAACAACGACAACGCTGTATTTTAGCTTAGCACTAAACAACAACGAACACACACACACACACACTGTAGTTTAGCTCAGCGCTAAACAACAAACTGCTAACAACAACTGTTAAGTAGTTTCACTTAACTGTTAACAGCAACACGCACTGTGACTGACACTTTACTGCAGGAAGTGTTCAAATACGTGCGTTTAATTCGGCTGCGCAGGGGAAAATCAACCCTGCGACTTACAACTCCTATGTTTAGGAACTTTTTAACTGTGAGTGACATGGACCACTAACCTTTCGGCCAGCAATTAAGTGATAATGCTGTGGCTTTGTTTGTGATGTAAGTTATTTAAGAACAGGTGCTCTACACATGTGTGGAAAATAGCAAAGTGTTTCGGAACTTCAGAGGTGGCAAAGAATGACAGTAAACCGCTAAATTGCAACCTTAGTTTCAAAATCACAGCTCAATTTTGACCACTTATGATGAGCAGAAGGGGAAGAGGAAGGAAAAGACAAGGGAAAAAAAATTACTAAAATAATTTTTTTTTTTCAAAAGGAATAAAATAAGATATGATAATAAGTTGTAAAGAAAAATAAATAAAATTAAATTAAAAGTATCAAAAGGGCGTAACCATAAGGCAAGTTTTAAGAAAATGACTTCAAAATGAGCGATCTCAGCTGTCTTTTAAACCGTGACTGCAACTACCTATCCTGGCCACCAGATGGAGGCAGGGTGCCCTTCACTTTGGAAGACTGAGTTGTAACTACAAACAATGTCCAGCAGATGGGGAATCTTGTCCCTCATCAAAACAATTATGCTGCAATTATGCTCTTATCTAAAGTGCCTAAATATTTTAGGCTAAAATATTGTTTATTTGTTTTTCTGTTTTTCCTTCAATCCCACCATTATGTTTAGTAATTTCTGCCAAAAGCTGCAGCATTTTGATTTAATCCATCTGAATGCAGTATTTGCAAGCCATACTCTGATTGGCTGAAAAGAAACCAGTCTGTGATTGACTGGTGAGGTGGGCAGTTTTTGAAGTCGTGAGCACAGAGACAGAGTCAAGCGAGCGCACAGCTGGTGTTGAGCGTGGAAGGAAAAGGACGAGCGCGCGAGCAGAGATGGAACTGAGCGCGAGGACGACAGTGGGTTGAGAAGAGTTTTTCAGAGTTGAGCGCGCGCCAGACCGGTTTTGAGCGCGCGCGTGTTGTCTCACTGCGCGCTCGGATTGGTTCCTGCGCGCTCAACCGGAAGGCACAAATATCGCTCCATACAAAACTAGCCTACTACAAGTGGCGGAGAAGGCCACCTGTGGTGCTGCAGCAGCACACATATTGACAATGAGATATAAAAGTCCTATGTAGGCTATAGGCTAATTACATGAAACAAAAGGAAACCGTGTAACATAA
This sequence comes from Fundulus diaphanus, assembly GCA_037039145.1. NCBI lineage: Eukaryota > Metazoa > Chordata > Actinopteri > Cyprinodontiformes > Fundulidae > Fundulus > Fundulus diaphanus. The sequence continues at coordinate 53,486,979 of CM073122.1, forward strand.
CAATAACTTTAAAACCGTGATTCTTTGAATGCTCACTGGTGAACATGCAATAAAAAGAGTTGAGAATAAATGAGTTACTGAAATAAACTAGGTAAATTTGGTTGCTCACCTTGCTTTGAAACAACTTCCTTGACTGGTCCTGACAAAGCACCAAGTAGAAGATACCTGACTCAATCTAATATGCAGCACCGTGCGTTTTGTGTTGATCGAGCAATGTGCCCATAGCAAGTGTGAAACAGTGCCAAGATTCCCTAGTGGCCGAGAGTGGTATCACAGGGACTTGACTGCAAAGGTGCAACAGACACTACAATGAGCCAATCAGAGGAGCCATTTCATGCTTTATAGATAGTTAGATGTCATCACAGACTGTGTCTCACAGAAAGTATTTTACAGTATTTTGAAAATACAAAAATACACAACACTGAAGTATTTTGATACAAAATACAAAGGCTTTTTCATCATCTCAATAAAATACAAATTACAAAATAGTATTTTGTATTTGAAATACGTATTTCAAATACTTGTATTAGAAATACTGCCCATCCCTGACAGTGGGTGGAGGAGGTTAGACCGGACAGGGTGGTGATATGCACAGATTTAAATGCAGTAATAGAAAGTATTCAATCAAAAGGAAACTATAGGAAAGACCTTGTCTTGGAAATTCATCAGAGTTTATTCAGGTTATTTAGGTGTGGAATAGACATTCAGTTCTATTGGGTACCAGCACATGAAGGGGTGAGAGGTAATGAAACAGCAGATATGCTAGCTAAAAAGACTTTGGGAAAGGATATAATGGTTTAGATTCCATTTGGGAAAGAGGAAGGTAAATCAATAATTAAAAAGAACAAAATAGAAATATGTCAAAATATGGGATGAAGATAAGAAATGAAAACGATTATATAGAGTTCAAGAATCTGTAATAATTAGAAATTATGGAGAAAGAAGCAGAAGGGAAATGGTCATTTTGAATAGACTAAGAATTGGTCATACCTACTTGAATGAGCTTTTGTTTATACTAGGGAAAAGGAATAATGATATATGTGAGGGTTGTGGAGGAAAAGAAAATGTGGATTATGTTTTGATAAATTGCTTTGTATATGCACCTGAACTTTATGGCCATTTTGCATCATTATTTTGCACTGTCAACGTTGCTGAACCTTTATAATCCATTTAAATTTAAAAGTACAGAACTGAACGTTTACTGTGTTTTTGCACCATTATTATTTTGCACTGCCAACATTAAACTTTTCAAATTAATGCCTTTTTTACACTATTATATTTGCACTACAAACATGGTTGAACATTCTTCTGCACACTTTTTTTAAAAAAAACTGCTTTTCTCCTGCACTGTACATTCTTATCACTGCTGCACTCTATATTGTAATGTTATTTTATTTAAATTGCAATCTCATTACATTGTCGTAAGCTGTATGCATCGAAATTTCGTTTTGTATGCACTCTGTGCATGCAAAATTACAATAAATTTTGTCTAAGTCTAAGTCTAACTGAAAGAGAGAGGATGTAATTAGAGAAACAGGAATACAATGAAGTATTAAAGGAATATTAGGGACAGATGGGCATAGGGAGGAAATTAGGATCATTAATAAAGCATTGTTTTTATTTTTACATAATACAAAATAAAAAAATATAATATAGTAGTTGGAACCTATAAAGCTACACACTCTTTTACAGAAGGTGGTGGTATTCACCTGTAAGTTGTTTGTAATCCGCCAAATAAAGCAAAAGAAGAAGGAGATATCACGTTGTCAGGTCCTCCGTTATTCTACCCTGTTCTGGTCTCACCTATGCCGGCCGTCTTGCTGGTTCCTGTCATTCCTGACATATTGTAAGTCATCCATCTTCCTTATTCCATCTTCCTTATGCTTGACGCATCCAAATGACGTCATTCTGGTTCCACACCCCTCCGCGCGGCTGAAAGTTTCCGCTACGCACACATGGGAAAAATTCTAACTACGCAGACAGTTCTGCACGGAAAATATGGCGGAAAGAGCAAGGGCTCCTTCTGGCTTCAGGTTTGTAAATATAGACATCTTTATGATTGAGCCCAAAAAAATCACTGTGATCAACGCTGTGTTAACAATTCCTGGACAGAAATCACTGTCACTCTTGAAACAAAGCAAGAGACTCTAAAATGTTGGAAACAACTGTGTTTTCTACTTCTATGTGTAGCGGGGTGTAGTATGCTTAGTGTAGCAGCGCAACGGCATATATCTGCCTCTGACAGTCCTTCCCTACCATATTCTTGCAAACTGTTGTGTGAGTAAACCCTCCAGCATTCTTTGATTGCCTACCTGATTGTGACCTGTTCTCATTTTCCCAGATTGCCCTGTTTTTGCCTAGCCCCTGTCAGATTCTCCATTTGGCTTCTTATATCTGGACTGAAACCCATGGACCTGTTTTTGACTAAGCACCTTGCCTCACCCTCTGGATACCTCTGCCTGGCTAGCCTTCTGTATATGACCCTCGCCTAGATTCTGGATTTCCCATTTACCTCAGCGTGTTTATTACATACCTCTATATCGGATTCTTCTTCAGTCACTGCCACAGAACTCACAGAGATCCCAATGCGGATTAGTGGATCCTATGCCACATCCTGGATTCCGAGAAGGTTAATGGCTCAATTTCAGTATTCACATCTTTCCACCGATCCCTTCCTTTTAAATAAAGCTTTGAATTCATTCTTGTTGTCAGACTGAATTGCTGGATCTCATGTTAACAGCATTACAGGTGGGAGACATTGTCCATCAGTGATGTTACTTTCCTACAGTCCTTCTGTCTCCCACCTGCACTGGATCCAGGGGGCATCCCATGACAGAGCTGGCCTTCTTAGTAAGTTTATCTAGCTACGGATAAGCCACTGCTCCAACAAACCACACCATGGAAGATGGCTGATGCCACTACAGAGTTAAAGAATGTCTACAGAACCACCTCTTGCACTCCAAAAGACCTCTGTCTCCTCAGCAGGAAGAGTCTGCTCTGACCCTTCCTGTAAAGAGCATGCGTGTTGTGACTGCGGTCCAGTTTATTGTTAAGATGAACACCCAGGTACTTAAGAGTCTACTATCTCAGCACCAGTTCCCTGGATATTCACCTGTGTCAGTGAGGTGGGTCTGTGCTTGCGAAAGTCCACCACCAGTTTCTTTGTTTTCCCTGCATTTAACATGAGGTGGTCCTGCTGGCACCAGTCTACAAAACTATATCTACTTATAAGAGTCCACTCTCTCAACATAAATTCCCTGGATGTTAGGTCCACCACCAGCTCCATTGTTTCCCCTGCATTTAAACTGGAATTGGTCTGCTGGCAGTCTAAAAACCTTTGTATCCACTGTCTGTACTCTGAGTCGTCCTCCTCTGTGAGGAGACTATGGCAGAGTCATCAGAGATCTTCTGAAGGAGCCAACCTCGGGAGCTGATGGAGAAATCCACGGGGTAGCAGCTCAATATCCTTAGTGAAAAGTTTCTCTTTAATTGAGTTCCTCCATCTGTTATTAACAAACACAGCAACACCCCTCCTCGCTTCTTACCGCTGTCCCTCATTCTGTCAGCTCGGAGCAGATGGAAACCGTCTAGTATGTTAACACTGGAGTCCGGGATTTGTTCTGTTAGCAAGGTCTCAGTAAGCATGAGTAAACTAGCAACTCACAGATGCACAATTGATTAATTTCCTAAACAATAAACAATCTTTCCTAAGATCCTGAAAAACACTGCTGCCATGTTTGCCTGGTCCTTAAGCGTGTCTTCAAAATATGCCTAAATGTCAGTTTATTGTCTATTTAGTCATGTTGTTCCTTTGCACCTTTGAAGTTTGGCAAATGAAGAGAGGATGAGGGAAAAAAATAGAAGCTGTTCAAATCAAAAAAGTAGCTTTGGCATTATCCTGATTTTGGACATTTCTTCTTAACCTTCATAAGAAACTACAATAAGACTACAGCTCTATTTTTTTCTATCACTTCTTGAAAGAAAAAAACGAATTGAACCCCTGACGCTTACCCTGCATTTAACGAGTTCAAAAATAAGTTTTTGGAACTTCCTGTTCTTTCCCAAGATCCCACCCTCTAATTTCTTACAAGGTTTACATACTGCTCAAAAAATAAAGGAAACACTAAAGTAATACATCCTAGATCTGAATAAATGAAATATTCTTATTAAATACATAGTTGAATGTGCTGACAACATCACACAAAAAATATCAATGGAAATCAAATGTATTAACCCATGGAGGTCTGGATCAATGGGTGCTTCTGTGCTTTTTTTTGTCTCTCTTTTTGTGTGTCTGCTCTGTCTTTTCTAACCCCCAGTCGGTCGAGGCAGATGACCGCTCACACTGAGCCTGGTTCTGCTGGAGGTTTTCCTTCTCGTTAAAGGGGAGTTTTCCTCTCCACTGTCACTTCATGCTTGCTCAGTATGGATTGCTGCAAAGCTATGGACAATGCAGACAACTGTCCCTGTGGCACTACGCTCTTTCATGAGGAGTGAATGCTGCTTGTCAAGACTTGATGCAATCTACTGGGTTCCCTTATATAGGAAACTTTTTGACCATTCTGTATAATCTGATTGAATTTGACTGTGGAAAGTGCCTTGAGATGACATGTATCATGAATTGGCGCTAAAGTTTTCAGGATCCTGTGGATAAACACACTATAGGCAGATCCAACTTTAATGTAATGTCCTTAAAACAAGTCAAAATGAGTTTCAGTAGAATATGTGGCCTCCACGTGCCTGTATGACCTCCCCACAACGCCTGGGCATGCTCCTGATGAGGTGGTGGATGGTCTCCTGAGAGATCTCCTCCCAGACCTGGACTAACGCATCCGCCAACTCCTGGACAGTCTGTGGTGCAATGTGGCGTTGGTGGATGGAGTGAGACATGATGTCCCAGATGTGCTCAATTGGATTCAGGTCTGGGGAACGGGCGGGCCAGTCCATAGTATCAATGCCTTCGTCTTGCAGGAACTGCTGACACACTCAAGCCACATGAGCTCTAGCATAGTCTTGCATTAGGAGGAACCCAGGGCCAACCACACCAGCACCTGGAGGATCTCATCTCTGTACCTAATGGCAGTCAGACTACCTGTGGCGAGCATATGGAGGGCTGTGCGGCGCCCCAAAGAAATGCCACCCCACACCATTATTGACCCACTGCCAAACCGGTCATGCTGGAGGATGTTGCAGGCAGCAGAATGTTCTCCACAGCATCTCCAGACTCTGTCACATGTGCTCAGTGTGAACCTGCTTTCATCTGTGAAGAGCACAGGGCACCAGGGGTCAATCTTGTTGTTCTCTTGGAAATGCCAAATGTCCGGCACGGTGTTGGTGTCATGATTTGGGTTTTTATTATTTGCTTATGTTCAGTTTGGGTTTTAATGTGGTTTGATTTTGTACTTTTCTTCTGGCCTGCTCTGATCACTTCTGTCACCAGCCTTTATTCAGTTCACCTGCCGGCATTCTTTTGTCTTGCTCTCACTCCCCTTCACCAGTTACCATCCAATCAGATTCAGTTTAGTTGCAGCCATTTTGTCTCCCTTGATCAGCTCCACCCATTCTGGTAATTAGTTTCACTCTGTTCACCTGCTCACTCCCCTATTTATATCTGCCTCTGTCTCCTGCACTCTGCCAGATCATTGTCTTTACAAGCCTTTGGTGAGTTTTGTCCAGCATCCATAAGTCTGTTGATATTACCCAATTGCCTTTCTGACGTCTGAGCCATCCTGAACCTGTTTCTCCCTGCCCTGTCTGACTGCTCACTCGTTTTTCTGACCTGATTCTGCCCTTGGATTATCAGAGCTTGCCTTATCCCTGTTTGTATTCCTGCCTGTTCTGGACTGCCATTTTGTGTACCGTTTTTGGACTGTCATTCCGACCACTGAGTTGTGCCTGCTCCTGTATTGTCTAGATCGCCTTAATTAAACCTGTTTTTTCATTTACCTCTCTTGTCTGGCTGAATACTGGGTCCTCTGTCTCTGGTTCCTGACAGAATGATCTGGCCCTAAACCGGACCCATCGCCAGACAAGTACGTTGTTTTTTTTTTTTTTTGTCCTCTCCTCTTTTTCTTTTTTCCCACCATGTCCCGACCACAGGAAATTCAGGCTATATGGGAGAGGGTATTGGCTCAGGTGGAAGTACTTCAAAGGCTGAGCAGAAAGCCTGAGGGGTTGGACACAGAGGCGATCCGGGCGGAGATCCCGTTCATCCTCCTTGAAGGACTTCATCCCCTGCCTATTCCCCACCTGGTCCCTGCCTCACAACTTCGACTAGCAGCACCCAGCCGGGTTTCCCCTGTGCCACCCAGCAGTAGTCCAGCAGCTGCATCACCCGCCACGGCCCAAGTCTGCGTGGGTGTGGTGCACGCTGCGCCGCCGGGCACAGAGGTTCCTGCCGCGCACGCCACGGCCCAAGTCTGCGTGGGTGCGCGCACTGCTGCTGCCTGTGCGGAGACGGGTCATGTCGGAGCATTGGGCACAGAGGTTCCTGTTGCACACGCCACGGCCCGAGTCTGCGTGGGTGTGCATGTTTCAAGACCTCTGGCCTTCACCGATGTCCCGCCTCAGCCTGGGGCTTCTGACTCACCGGAGCTCCATGAGGGGGTCCAGGAGGACCTGCCTCTTCACAAGCCCCAAGAATGGGTCCTGGAGGACCTGCCCTCAATCTCAGCCCCAGTGCCTGCTCCTCGCAGCGTTAGCGCACTGTCTCCAGTGCCAGCTCCTCGTAGCTTTAGCGCACTGTCTCCAGTGCCAGCTCCTCGTAGCTTTAGCGCACTGTCTCCAGTGCCAGCTCCTCGTAGCTTTAGCGCACTGTCTCCAGTGCCAGCTCCTCGTAGCTTTAGCGCACTGTCTCCAGTGCCAGCTCCTCGTAGCTTTAGCGTACTGTCTCCAGTGCCAGCTCCTCGTAGCTTTAGCGCACTGTCTCCAGTGCCAGCTCCTCGTAGCTTTAGCGCACTGTCTCCAGTGCCAGCTCCTCGTAGCTTTAGCGCACTGTCGCCCGTAGCCTGTAGCCAGGCCCAGCCCGAAGCCTGTAGCCAGGCCCAGCCCGAAGCCTGTAGCCAGGCCCTGCCCGAAGCCTGTAGCCAGGCCCTGCCCGAAGCCTGTAGCCAGGCCCTGCCCGAAGCCTGTAGCCAGGCCCTGCCCGAAGCCTGTAGCCAGGCCCTGCCCGAATCCTGTAGCCAGGCTCCAGCACCATTCGCCTGTAGCCAGGCTCCAACACCAGTCGCCTGTAGCCCGGCGCCTCCTTTAGCCTTTAGTCCGGCGTTAGGGTCTGTTTTCTCTCTCTCCAGGCGAAGGCCTCCGAGGGCTCTGCTCCGCCGAAGGCTTCCGAAAGCCCTGCTCCACCGCTGTCCTCCTGGACGCCCGCCGGAGAACCTGACTCGTCGGGGCCGTCCTCCTGGACGCCCGCCGGAGAACCTGACTCGTCGGGGCCGTCTTCCTGGACGCCCGCCGGAGAACTTGACTCGTCGGGGCCGTCCTCCTGGACGCCCGCCGGAGAACCTGACTCGTCGGGGCCGTCCTCCTGGACGCCCGCCGGAGAACCTGACTCGTCGGGGCCGTCTTCCTGGACGCCCGCCGGAGAACCTGACTCGTCGGGGCCGTCTTCCTGGACGCCCGCCGGAGAACCTGACTCGTCGGGGCCGTCTTCCTGGACGCCCGCCGGAGAACCTGACTCGTCGGGGCTGTCCTCCTGGACGCCCGCCAGACTCTATTTCTGTTATTTTAGTTCGCCCTGTCGGGTTGTTTTTGGTTTGGGCAGTGTTACTTTTTCCTGTTTCTGGCCCTCCATCCTGTACCTCCCTCCACCCACCCGGTTTAGTCTGTTTTTGTTTCTGAGGACGTCTGGAATCCGTCCTTGAGGGAGGGGCTCTGTCATGATTTGGGTTTTTATTATTTGCTTATGTTCAGTTTGGGTTTTAATGTGGTTTGATTTTGTACTTTTCTTCTGGCCTGCTCTGATCACTTCTGTCACCAGCCTTTATTCAGTTCACCTGCCGGCATTCTTTTGTCTTGCTCTCACTCCCCTTCACCAGTTACCATCCAATCAGATTCAGTTTAGTTGCAGCCATTTTGTCTCCCTTGATCAGCTCCACCCATTCTGGTAATTAGTTTCACTCTGTTCACCTGCTCACTCCCCTATTTATATCTGCCTCTGTCTCCTGCACTCTGCCAGATCATTGTCTTTACAAGCCTTTGGTGAGTTTTGTCCAGCATCCATAAGTCTGTTGATATTACCCAATTGCCTTTCTGACGTCTGAGCCATCCTGAACCTGTTTCTCCCTGCCCTGTCTGACTGCTCACTCGTTTTTCTGACCTGATTCTGCCCTTGGATTATCAGAGCTTGCCTTATCCCTGTTTGTATTCCTGCCTGTTCTGGACTGCCATTTTGTGTACCGTTTTTGGACTGTCATTCCGACCACTGAGTTGTGCCTGCCCCTGTATTGTCTAGATCGCCTTAATTAAACCTGTTTTTTCATTTACCTCTCTTGTCTGGCTGAATACTGGGTCCTCTGTCTCTGGTTCCTGACAGTTGGGCTGTAAGCATAACCCCAACCTGTGGATGTCGGGCCCTCATACCACCCTCATGGAGTCTATTTCTGATCATTTGAGCAGACATGCACATTTTTGGCCTGCTGGAGGTCATTTTGCAGGGCTCTGGCAGTGCTCCTCCTGTTCCTCCTTGCACAAAGACGGAGGTAGCGATCCTACTGCAGGGTTGTTGCCCTCCTACGGCCTCCGCCATGTTTCATGATGTACTGGCCTGTCTCCTGGTAGCGCCTTCATGCTCTGGACACTACGCTGACAGACACACCAAACCTTCTTGCCGCAACTCGCATTGATGTGTCATCCTGGATGAGCTGCACTACCTGAGCCACTTGTGTGGGCTGTAGACTCCATCTCATGCTACCACTAGAGTGAAAGCACCACCAACATTAAAAAGTGACCAAAACAACAGCCAGAAAGCGGTCTGTGGTCACTGAGGGACTGTTTCAGAACCACAGACTGGAGCATGTTTCAAAACTCTCATGGTGATGACATCAACAGCCTGACTGAATGCATCACTGGCTACATGAACTTCTGTGTGGAGAGCATTGTGCCAACACGACAACTACGATGCTTTCCAAACAACCCCCCCTGGATGACCTCTGAGCTCAAAATCCTCCTGAACCAGAAGAAGAGAGCTTTCTACTCAGGGGACAGGGAGGAGCAGCGTAGAGTTCAGCGGGAGCTCCAGTGGAAGATCAGGGCGGCAAAGAAGGACTATGGGAAGAAGATGGAGGAGCAGCTGGTGCAGAACAATGTCAGAGATGTGTGGAGAGGTCTGAAGAACATCTCCGGCTTTGGGCAGAGGACCAGCAGGGCTGCAGACAGTGACACCAAGTTTGCAGATGAGTTAAATAAATTCTTCACCCGGTTTGACTCCCCCCACACTGGCCCCCTCCCTGCCGTCAACCCTCCACACGTCTCCAACCCCCAGCCCTCCAGAGACCTACCATCCCCCCTGCTGCCACTCCCATCAACCCCCGACCCATCCACACCTTCGGTCCTGCCTTCCTCCCCCCTCACAGTCACACCAATGCAGGTGAGAGGGCAGCTGATGAGGCTTAAACAGAGGAAAGCCTCAGGACCACACGGCATCCCCCCCAGGCTGCTGAGGACCTGTGCAGATGAGCTCTGTAAGGTCCTCAGCTACATCTACAACCTGAGCCTCAGCCTGGGGGTTGTCCCCACCCTGTGGAAGACCTCCTGTGTGGTACCGGTTCCCAAAACACCGCACGCCAGGGAACCGGCCCACTTCAGACCAGTCACCCTGACCTCCCACCTGATGAAGACCATGGAGCGCCTCATCCTTGCTCACCTGCGCACCGTGGTGAGCCCCACTCTGGACCCGCTGCAGTTTGCCTACCGGCCCAACATCGGAGTAGAGGACGCCATCATCTACCTGCTGCAGCGGGTGCTCACCCACCTGGAGACCACCGGGAGCGCTGTGAGAGTCATGTTCTTTGACTTCTCCAGCGCTTTTAACACCATCAAACCGGTGCTGCTGAGGGAGAAGCTGGAGGACGCTGGGGTGGACAAACATCTGGCTGACTGGAGCATCGACTACCTCACTGATCGCCCTCAGCACGTGCAGCTGCACGGCTGTCAGTCAGAGGCGGCACTCTGCAGCACCGGGGCCCCCCAGGGCACCGTTCTGTCTCCGTTTCTCTTCACCCTCTGCACCTCGGACTTCACCTACAACACGGACAGCTGCCACCTTCAGAAGTTCTCCGATGACTCGGCCATTGTGGGCTGTGTGTCTGAGGGGAACGAGCTGGAGTACCGGTCGGTCATCATGAACTTTGTGGACTGGTGTGAGAAAAACCATCTGTGTCTTAACACCAGTAAGACCAAGGAGATGGTGATCGACTACAGGAGAAGACCCCCACCTCACTCACCTGTGAACATCCAGGGGCAGGACATAGAAACTGTGGAGAGTTTCAAATACCTGGGTGTTCACATCAACAATAAACTGGACTGGACTCATAACACAGACGCTCTGTATAAGAAGGGCCAGAGCCGCCTCCACCTCCTCAGGAGGCTGATGTCCTTTGGGGTGAGCAGGCCCCTGCTTAAGACTTTTTATGATCTGTGGTGGCCTCAGCCCTCCTCTACGCTGTCGTCTGCTGGGCCCCTGGCTGCGCAGAGAGGGACAGAAAGAGGCTGAATAAGCTGGTGAGGAAGGCCACTTCTGTCCTGGGCTGCACTCTGGACTCAGTGGAGGAAGTAGCGGGGAGGAGGGTGTTGTCCAAGCTCACATCCATCATGGACAACACCTTCCACCCCCTGCACCAGACTGTAGAGGAGCTGAGCAGCTCCTTTAGTGATAGACTTAGACACCCTGTCTGTAAAAAGGAGCGCTACCGCAGGTCATTCATTCCTGCTGCTACCAGATTATACAATGCTGCACTATAACTGTAACCATAACTGTAACTATAACTATAATAACCAACGTGCAATAACTAATGTGCAATTCTATTTAATACACTGTGCAATAATCCTGAAAGAAGTGACTTCTGCTGCTATTACCACCTCAAAATATGTCAATACATATGTATAAGTCACCGTGAATGTACATAAGACATCCTCTGCCTTATTTCTTTTTTGTATTTTTATTCTTATTTTTCTAATCTACTTCCTTTTTTGATCCACTGTATAAACGAGGACACACTGTATATAACCAATGCACCTTGTCCTACTTTTGGCACCTTCTTATTATGATTACTGAGCCGTTGTGACATGTGAATTTCTCCAATGTGAGATCAATAAAGCCTATCTTATCTTATCTTATCTTATCCCATTCCTCTCTCCAATGATCACCAGGGTGACGTGTTCCACAGGTGTGGGGCGATTACTTTAATTTCTGTAAACAGTCAAAGACACTCGTGCATAATGCTGCATGGTGGATGTATTGGCATTGCTGGAAGACCTTGCAAATAGGAAGATTAGGAGGAAACCTGCTTTTAGAGATCAAAGATTTCCTGGTCAGTGATGATGACTGGCTAATATGCCGCTTTAGATTCCAAGCATTGCAGTCAGAGAGCACAGTGGCTACATTCCTCCCTCCTCAGAATGTCGATCTGAACACACAGCCTCAGAATAATTTCAACAGAGAGTACAGCTCCGTGAGAATGTCATCCAATGTTTAAAACAGCAATCGAGTTTATGTTTTAACAACTTTTTTAATGTGGACAACATCTGTGTTTTTACCTCTGATTTACACATTTCATGAACTTCTTTAAGAGAAATTGTTTCACAGTGTCTTTGTTTTTTCTCGTTGGTCACCATTTCACCATAATTCGCCCCGCCCCCCCCCCCCCCCCCCCCAAACAATCAGCTGACTCATTTAAATCCACATTAAACTTTAATGAGGTGCAGTGCACTGACCATTTATGGTTGAATGTGTGCGTATGGAGGGCAGAACATGAAGCAAAACTTGGTACGCAAATGTTTAGGTGGAGCTATGATTTATTAAGGGAAATTGTACCCTGGTGTGTGTGCACATGGTTTTATAAGTCAGATTTTTTTTTTTTTGGCGGACGTACACCTTTAGTATGGATTCTGTAAATGACTTGTTCATTAAATATTTGCATTATTTGACTCTAAAAAGTAAGAATTAGTTCAACTGATCCTGGTATAAAGTGGGTTTGATTATTGGAACATTTGCACTGTGTGGGTTAGATGCGTGCATTTATTTAGACACTTAAAGATTCATATGCAAAATCCAGATAAACACACAAGTGGCGACACAGTTTTTCTGATGATGTTACGTGAGGAGGCACCCTCCCCTTTTGGGTTGTGCCTAATCTTAGGGGTCATCCAGTGATCTGAGGAGAAGAAGGAGGCAGGAAGATGAGGAAAGAAGTACTTGCCAAGTTCTCTTTTTGCTCCAGAAACACGTGTGGTTGCCAGTAAGGGGAGCCCAGCGCTAGAAACTTGTAACCATTTCTCTGTGGTATTTAGAGTCAAGTGTTAAAGTCTAACTCTGAATTTGAGTCATCCTTAGAGTATGTTTACTTTAGTGAGCCCGCTTTTAGGAAATAATCAAACCGGAGGGGAAGATAATGTGTTCACACATGGTCTGAGTGTGTGCATGAGAAATTCTATGTAATCTTTTATAAATGAGACCCCTGGTCATAACACATACCTTTTTTCCATCCGGAAAGGTTTCCTAATTTGGAGTTTTTGGAAATAAATTTTAGTGCAGGACTATCTTAAATGATTATGTCATTTGAATCACATTTGCAGTTTTTGCACTTGTCTTAATGGTTTTCACATACAATGTTCTAGAATCTACAGTGTTTGTGTAACGATTGTAGGTGTGAACCCGAAATTCAGCTGAACACAGAGTAACGTTAAAAAGAGTTTATTGGAAATGTTCAATGCAGAGACAGACCAGGAGTTGCTGATAGAACCAGACTTGAGCAGATGCGGGTGGAACACACACGAACTGAAAACACCACGGCGGCAGAGCACAAGTGAGGTGATGCGACAATCTGACAAAAACAATGGGTGGACAGCACAGTGCGGTCCCTGCTGAAGGCCTGGGATGCGGTGGTCAGATCAGGAGACAAACTGGCCTACAGCAGGGCTAGAGGTGAACTGAAGAAAGGCATCCAAAAGGCAAAGCACAGGTACAAGCAAAGCATCGAGGACCTCTTTGGCAGAAACAACCCACGCGACATCTGGAGAGGCATCAGAACCATCACAGACTACAAGCACTGCGACCAGCAGTACAGCAATGACCTGACACCTTAAACAGCTTCTTTGGAGGCTTCAACTTTCCAAGCAGCAGGGAGCCTGAACATCTTCCCCAGCCAGAGGAGCACCATCCGCCTATCATCCTGCAGCTCCACCATGTGACCTCTTCCCTGAAAAAGGTAAACACCAACAAGGCTGCAGGTCCAGACAAGGTGTCAGGTCGGACGTTTAAATCATGTGCTGACCAGCTAGCAGGGGTCTTTCTGGACATCTTCAACATCTCCCTGCGGCTCTCCATGGTCACTGCCTGCCTGAACTTATCCCCACAAAAACCATCATCACCAGCCTCAACGATTATTGTCCTGTTGCTCTGACCACCATTATCATGCTGTGCTTCGAGAAGATCCTCCTAAAGCATCCCAACAACTATGCCAAGATGCTATTCATGGATTTCAGTTCAGCGTTCAGCACCCAGACCTGCTGGCCCTGAAGCTGCACAACCTGGAATTATCCACACCTCTCTGCAAGACCAAGGAGGCAATAACAGACTACAGGGGGTCCAGGAACACTGAACACACTTCTCTCTGCATACAGCGGGAGTTAGTGGAGCATGTGGACAGTATTAAGGTTCCTGGGCATTCACATCTCCTCCGACCTCTCCTGGACTGTGAACACCTCCCACCTGGTGAAGAAGGCCCAACAACGGCTCTTCTTCCTCAAAAAACTGAAATGGACTGGACTTTCCACTAAACTGCTAAAAAACGTTTACAGAGCTACCATAGAAAGTGTTCTATGTCTAAGCATAACTGTGTGGTATAGGAGCTGCACAGTTCAGGAGAGGAAGGATTTAGTACAGATGGTGAGGACCAGGAAAGGATCAGTGCAGGGGATTGTGGGACGCTGTCTACAGGATTTGGACTCAGTTTATGCAGAACAAGTCTAGAGAAGGGCCAGAGGCATCTCCACTAACCCCACCCACCCGGACAATGCACTGTTTGCCCCTCTCCCATTAGGTAAATGCTTCAGAAGCATCAAATCCAGAAGTAATGAACTCTGGAACAGCGTTTTTCCAAGAGCTATGAGGATTATCTCCCCCTGCTAAGAAGTTTGTGACCCATCATATGTTACAATCACACTAATGTTATTGCCTATTTGTACACTCTTATTCTGAGGAGTATCAAATTGCAATTTCTGTAAAAGAAGCCTCGAGATCACTGCACAAAAATGATCTTATTACCTCATTACTTTAGATTCCCGAAGGACGGTTTATTCTATGTAACATGGCTCATATCACTTGCTAAGGGACTGATATCAGCGCTCTCAGACTCTGCTATATACTTTTATCTTTTGCATTTTCTTATGTGTGTGGAAAAAATAAACCCAGTAAATAATAAGTTGTATTGTGCTTGCTTGTGATGTTACTTGTTTTATTTTTGTACATAATAAGCTGCCATCTACCTCAAAGGTAATTTCAACATGGTTACACATGGTGACAATAAAGGATTCTTGATTCTTGAAAGTATGTGGGAAGAGTTTGGCAAAATCCCCTCTATTAAAAAATGACACAACATATTTAGAAGTGTCTCTGAAACTATCATCACTTCTTCTGTCTGTGTCTTTTTAGAGGATATCTACTCAACAGATGAGGTTGTGGATCAACAGCCTGTTACAGTTAGAGTGATGGACACCTGGGACCAGGTATGAATCACAATGTTAAGACAAAACTAGAACTAAAGTAACCACTCTTGGACTCGACTCACATCTAACATAACAACAGCATAACACCTGCAATGTTAATAATCAGTTTGATATGCTCAATCATTACTACTGGCACAGTTTAACTCTAAAGGTCCATAAAAGCAGGTAGCAGGTACTGTGGGTAAGGTTCTGACCCCGAGGCCTCACTGAAAAGCATTCCAGATCAACAGTTCTGTCTTCAAACAAGACATAATTAAAACACTGTTGTTCTACTTCCAATTGGAAAACGGATTCAAAGCTTTACAAACAAGAAAAAGTAAATATGCTTTAATTTTTTGTCACTGTTCACTCTACGAGTCTAAAGTTTTCATATCTCATAGAGGGAGGATTTGTTTCAGGGCCTTAATTTACTAGCAATCTGAGGGTCTTACAGACAACACTTTAATTTGCAATTACATTGCCTCTGAGACACACAGTGAGTGGATTTTCTTATTCTCTCATTCTTTTAAGGGTGCAAATCAGATATTGAATCTAGATAAAAGAGATTAGGTTAGACTGGATTGTACTTTGTTCTTATTGCACATGATACAAGTACTAAAGTAATAAAAGGCAGTTAAGTGTATCTCCAGTGGTGCCAAAAGAAATAGTATAAATGTACTTATAAAAAGCTGACTGATTAAAGTACAAGGCACAAGATTATTAGAGCTAGTTGGTCCAACAGCATTTTTGTCATGATTTTGGTTTTTGTTTGTTTTGCTTTGGACTTTTCTGGACTTTTCAGCCTCATCCACCAGCCACTATCCAATCAGCTCAGTCACCAGTCAATTAGCCCACATCAGCTCCTGTTGCCAGTAATTATATTCAACTCTGGTCACCTGCCTCAGCCAACTCATCTTGTGTCCTGCTGAATATCGGGTTCACGAGCGTCATCCATTACACATTTTACTGAGAGACTTATTCTTTGTACACTTTAAAGAGCAAAGATATTAAAAACATCTGCTCAGACCTATAAAAAATGTCTGAACAGGGTCAAATGAAATAAAGGTTTAAATCAGTTTAAATAGTCAATTTTCTAAAATAAACCACATTAATTTATTCCAGAAGTGTGAAAAAAAAAACTAAAGCTCGGGTCCAGTGCTAAGTTGGACACCTTGACCTCCATTCCCTCAGGACTTGAATGCGTTATGTTGGGCTCAAACTAGGACCATTGAACTGGGTCCAACCAATCCCAGTTTTGATGACATCAAGGGAAAACAGTCTATATAATGTAGGGAAAGTTGCCTGTGGACAGTGTTTATCAGCACTTCTGGCAGTTTTTATCAACTTAGTGTCACAGATATTACTGTATCTCCTCTGTTTTTTAACATGTTTCTTTAGTGTTTGAAAACATTGCATGGCTCATTTTGCTAATAGTAGTTACCAAAACCATTAGCAAATCTTATTTTTTTAACTGCTCATTTGGGTTATGATGTTATTCCTACCTCTAGGATCTGAGTTCCAAGACCACTGGAACAATGCACAAGTTTCCATACGCCACAACCTGCACTGTTATAACAAATACATTCAAAAAGGTTACACGCGGGTTGGACACGCAATATTCTAAAATAGCTTTTAATTGTCATCCTCATCTTCATGTTCTTTATTATTATGGTGGTATGTTGCGTCAATTAAATACTGAACATAATTTAGAAAATTAGTTAAACTGTTTTGCACTAAAATGTTCAGACTAATATAGTTACTATGTTCCAGTTCTCTCTTAATGAGAACTACTTCTAGATTCTCCTCAGCAAAGCTAAAAGGAATGAATCTCCAAATTCCTTCACAGTTGGTTATTTAAAATGTATTGAGCTTTTGACTTAAATGGAAAGCATCCTGTTGTGCTATTCAGATTGGTTACTTTGGCATAATACGAAAAAATGACTTTTCTCCTGAATGTGTGTGTGCAGGAGGGTCCAGTGAACTGCGAGCGGTATCTGTCATGGGCCGATGCTTTCCTGGTGGTCTACAGCATCAATGACAAGGAGAGCTATATAGGCTGCCAGCTGTACCTGCAGGCACTTTCCTTGCATAACAACACTTTTAGGTCCCCAACTCCCATCCTCCTGGTGGGCAACAAGTTGGACATGGACCGATACAGGCACGTATTCTTCTGTCTTTCTGTTTGGGATTCTTTTATGCCTCACGCGTTTCTTGATATTTTTTTTTCTAGTTCAGGAGGGAGAAACCTAGGCTTTTAGGCTTTGTGGTTCTGAAGTATGTGGAGACGTTTTACAGTTGTAAAAATAAGATGAACATCTTGATATTGAATGTTATTCAGGTAATATTCCAATAGCTGATGTAAATGTTATTTATTTACCTGTTAGTAACAATGTGTACATGGAGGTCCACCAAACTGATGCCACAAGGTCCCATTTAAGGCAAAAACTACAGGTAGTCACTAACAGGGAAACAGTTTTGAACAGTGGCATCTACCAACCTTTGTAAATAAGTGACCAAATTTTCTTTTACTGCATTATTCTCTCCTTTTTGCCATTGGTGTCTGACTCTTTCGTTTGCGTCTGTAAGAATGAGTGAAATTTTCACCGTGGCATCTAAGCTACCAGGGCTGGGACTTTGATTGACATGTATGATTAATTCATGTGACTGGATGAAGAATGACGCAAAAAGCAATGATTGACCACAGGCACAGAGAACTGCACCCTCTGGAGAGTCTTTAAGTAACACCTTAAAAACCAGCGGGAAGCCAAAAAGTTCCAAAGATCTCATTCGTCCATCGGCCTTCACAAGTAAAACGTTAAAATTAGGAGGCTCACACAAAAATGTAACCCCGAATAAACCCAAAATAGGACTGCTGAAAAATCTAGAGTGGCAGAAAAAAGTGTTAACTTTAGGGTACACTGCAGCAATCGATTTGTTTGATTAAAACACCAGTAGACATGCTGTATTTTAGCCAAAGAAGGTTCAACAGGAGAGTAAACTTGTGAATGAAATGAAGAGGACACATAACTATAGTTTTTAACTACCGTATTCTACTACTGTGATCAAACTGATTTGTTTATGTTGAACATTAGCAGTACATGCAAGTTAAATCTCTGAAATGTTTAGTAAATGTCAGGATCTGGGCTTTGTTTTGGCTGATGTTTGTTAATTTTGATCAGTTAGTTCACTCCCCTGCCTCAGGTTTTATTTCTGTTTTAGGTTCTGTCTTAGTTTTGGTTTATGTCATAGTTTGGGTTTTGATTTTGTTTTTGTTTATGTTATCAATTCACTTGGCCTGCTCAGATCACTTCTCTGTATCCAGCCTTTAATCAGTCAACTCAGTTCACCTGCCAGCTATCTGCCAGCTCACCTCTTAGTCAGCACCCTGTCACTCCCCTTCTCCAGTCACCAACCAATCAGCTTCAGTTTACTTCCAGTCACTTCCCTTCCCCTGATTAGCTCCACCCATTCCGGTAATTAGTTTCACTCCATTCACCTGCTCACTCCCCTACTTATACCTGCCTCTGCCCCCTGCAATCTGCCAGATCAATTTGAGCCTTTGGGTCAATATTCACAGGACTACTGGATAAGAACGCTGGATAAGACTCACCAAAAGCGTTATTTTCTGGTAGTCCTGTGAATATTGACCCAATCTGCCTTTTTGACTTCTGAGCCAGCCTGATCCCTGAACCTGTTTTTCCTGCCCTGTCTGACTGCTTACTCGTTTTTGCCGACCTGATTCTGCCTTTGGATTATCTGAGCTTGCCTGTTCCCTGTCTGTATTCCTGCCTGTTTTGGACTGCCATTTTGGACTGTTATTCTGACCACTGGGTTCTGCCTGCCCCTGTATGGTCAAGATTGCTTTATTAAACCCTCTGGATCATACCTCCTACTTGTCTGGCTTGAATACTGGGTCCATCTGTCCCCGTTTATGACAGTAAATGATAAAAAGAAAATCTGAAATGAAAACGGAAAGCGTGGGTGAGATGTTAAGAGAGAGATAACTGTTTAATCATACAGTTTGATGACCAAAACTGATTTCTCAAACATCCTTGTAATGTTATAAACATGATTTAAGCTGCAAGGCTTTTCTGTTATCTGACTGACTGTTCTGTTCTCATATATTTGATGAATTATGGTACATTCAAAATATGGTGGCCCATGTAAATACATACATCCACAAGGAAAAGTGTGTAATTTAGGTATGTAGTAAAATACATCCTAAAATGTAAAAGATTTTGTACTTTTAGAAAAAAAAAAGGTAAAATAAACTGTTTCATTAACTGTTGAACTGAAGTGGAACAGAAAAGGGTCAAAGTAAATACAAAGACAATAGATACATTTACAATAAAAGCATTACATTTATCTCTAACACAGGAGTGTGAAATTAGCCTGAATCCTTTTACTAAAATAAATAAATAGGCAGACAGCTTAACTCCCCCCAATGGTAGACCCAAAGTTACACCCTTGCATAAAAGTAATACAGTTCTCTCACATTCTTGCAAAATGTAGCAAATGAAAAGAATTTTGGTAATCTTCGCTGTTCTAAAACAGGGACAAATGTGTCTCCCCTAATGTCAGAAAATTAAGAAAAAGGTATTTTCCTATGGTGTAGTGAAAGCTGAATGTTCAAGATGTCCTCATATAGCTGAAGTCGGGTTTTTATTCAAGACTGAACAAAAAATCTCATTGAAAGAAAGTCCTAAATGCTGATGTTTCCTCTCAGGCAGGTGAGCCAGAGTGACGGCGAGGCCTTGGCAGCTCGCTTTGGCTGCTCATTCTTTGAGGTGTCAGCCTGTTGGGACTTCCAGTCTGTACAGCACATCTTCTATGATGCTGTGCGGAGAGCAAAGCGAGGCAGAGAGCACAGCAGTTTGCTCAGTGTCGGCGAGGACAAAGCGCTGCTTGGTGTCCACTCCTTCCCCACTCTGTGCTACAGGGAGACGCCGGTCCCTGCCACTGCCAAGCTGGTCACAGTGAAGACATCCAGAGCTCAGAGCAAACGGAGGGCTGCCACACTCACTCTGCTCAAGGGGTTTAAGATCTTCTGACACTTCTGGTTCCCAGCTCTATGTCCTGTAACATCATGCCTGGGATTTATGACTTTGAGACTGACAGGTTTCTGTAACACAGGGGGAAAAGAGCAGGTAGAGCTATGTGCTACGTGTATTGAAATCAGTAAACAAGAGATTAATTTGTAAAAAGCTTTTCACTAGTTTTGTCTTCTATGTTCTAGTGATTTCATCTGAATCCAGAAACTCTGAGCTGCCGCTGCTGGGTTAAACAACTCCTGTTTACTTTCTTTCTCTGTTTCAATTGTTCATATCTGACTCCGATTTATGCAGAGCCTTCTGTCTCATGATGTTTGAATATGATTAAGTTTGTAGAAGGTAGACAGTTAGTTATGGAGAACCAACCCATAACATTATCATAAACACAAATGTCCATCCATTTTCTAACACGGCTATCCCTTGTGGGTCGCAAGGGGTGCTGGTGCCTATCTTCAGCTGTCAATAGGCGAGAGGCGGGGTACTCCCTGATAAACACAAACGTTTATAACAGAATTTTATTGGTAAGGGAATTGGTCTTTTTTACAATATTACTCTAAGAAGATCATGTCCCACTAATTATTGCGAACATAGAGCTCCACAGCAACATCTGGTGGGGCCAGATCCCACTGGCCCCACCACAGACTGCGTTGATCTACAGTTTCTCCAGAGCCAATGTTATTCAACATAGCGCATTTTTGAAACTCCCTCCTCCTGTTTTCACACACGCTGCTCGGGCCGGTCAGTGCAGACACTCATTCTGACGCATGCGGCTTGTAAGCAATAAAATGACTGTCATGTGGACGTATCACTTGTGGAGGTGGAAATTTAAATCCCCACATCTATGGAACGCCAAAGCGCTCAGAATTAAATAATAAATAATTTCATAAATAACTTTTATTGAATTGCGGTGAGGTGTTCCGGGCACGTCCCACCGGGAGGAGGCCCAGGGGAAGACCCAGGACACGCTGGAGGGACTATGTCTCCCGGCTGACCTGGGAACGCCTTGGGATTCCCCCGGAGGAGCTGGCCCAGGTGGCTGGGGAGAGGGACGTCTGGGCCTCCCTACTGAAGCTGCTACCCGGTTCGATCCCCAGCGCCTGCACTCTGGGTCCCTGAGCAAGACCCTTAACCCCAGATTGCTCCCTGGGCGCCACACATGGCAGCCCACCGCTCCCCAAGGGGATGGGTTAAAAGCAGAGAACAAATTTCGTTGTAATGTATGTTTCAATGACAATAAAGATGATATTACCCCCGCGACCTGAGCCCGGATAAGCAGAAGACGATGGATAGATGGATGGAAGAGATAAATTTACAAAGAGACAATGAAATTGTGAAATAACTGAATGCTTGAACAATTAGCACCTCGTTATGAAATATTTTACATTCTTTTAAAAAAAAATGTATAATATAACATTTATATCACATTAATTTCCCCCTACAATAATAGAAATTATTGCTGAGGCATTTTTATTTAATTCCATCAGTTTTTATTTCAAACTGTAAAAAGTCCCATTTTAATCATTAAGGCTGTTTTTCCCAATGGCCTATTTATTTCATGACACTTTATATCAGAAGCGGTTTTCCTGTCAATCAAGAGAAACAGAGCTGGGCGAGTTGAATGACTGGCTGTTTCTTTACCCAG
This sequence comes from Fundulus diaphanus, assembly GCA_037039145.1. Taxonomy (NCBI): domain Eukaryota; kingdom Metazoa; phylum Chordata; class Actinopteri; order Cyprinodontiformes; family Fundulidae; genus Fundulus; species Fundulus diaphanus. The sequence continues at coordinate 53,508,594 of CM073122.1, forward strand.
ACAAAAGCAATCCAAAGAGTCAAAAAGTCAGGCCTGAAGGTGCAGTGTGTACTCCCATGCAAGCTGTCCATGGAGCATCCAGGAAAAACAAAGTGCCTTTTAAGTGGGTGCAGGTCCAACCCACTGATTCTGATTGGCAGGCGAAGTAGTGCAACTGGCGAAGTGAATCATGGGGAAGTTTTATTTCTGGGTCCTATGCTTTTTACAGTGTTTTTTTTTGTCATTTTAGGGGTGACAGTTAAGAGGGCTTCTTTAAATAACACTGATAATCCTTAAATCTCTCCTTTAATTTATAGTACCCTGTGATGGACTGTTGAGCTGTTCAGGGTATGGTCCAAGTTAGCCACTGTAGAATGCAGTTTCATACCATTTACTGGGCTTGACCACCAGCAAACATATGCGTGTTGAATTCTGCTTCAAACATGGTCCCTTCTTTTTAGTTAGAGGGGCCTTAGTACGAAACCAAAGGTTTTACTCTTTGGCATAATGGGACTTTAATTTAGAGATGTCTTCTCTATGCATGATTTTAGTCTCACAGAAAAGGACAATATGCTCGAGTGTCAGGTACCATGTCTCATACAAAATTATCTTATCAGTGTCAAAGTAAAGCCAAAAGTAAGAATATGTGGCCTTGCTTTGACACGTCAACGTTTAAAAAAATTGCAACAATGAGGAATCTCACCTGAAGAAAACGTTTTGTGGTATTAAAGAGAACCAGCGTATTTGGAACAAGCCCACTTGTGAACAGGAGTTGAGCTTAATGCAGAAAGGCTGTCAGGATTCAAACTAATAACTTTGTCACTGTTGCGGGGTCACATAGCAACCACTGTGGCAAAGTTTGTTTTTGTTTCCTTTTTAAATACTTGATTATTTCCTTAATTGCATAATGCATAGGAAACGAACACTGCAAAAAGACAAATATTCTTACAGCTTTGCCCTCCAGAACTGAGCATTCAATAAGTTCAAGCTGCATAAACAATGTAATACATGCCTTAATATACCAAGTTAAAGTAAGGTTTTCATTAGTGTTCATGAAACATCGTTTGTTTTAAGCTAGCTTTTTAAAAGTAGCAATAACAGCTTGGAAAGTGTAAGCTTCTGTACAGACAGAATGTGCTAAGAGCTGTTCAACCACAAGCAAAACACTTTAGTTTGAGGGCAGGTGGAGTACCATCAATGCTCTGCAGTCGTCACCCATGGTTAAAGCTGCATATGTTTGTGAAATTTTCTGTGTTAAAATAAATCACATCAGCCATTTAGGTACAACCATATTACAACTCGGGGGGGAAGCTTCAACACAACAACATGGTAAATTCATTTATTGATGCATCACAGTTGAGACCTATATCCTCAATTAAGACATTAACCCCTATTTGCTGAATTTGATAACAATTATATAGAAATAATGACATGATTTAACTGTCAAGCAAATTGTAAACTAATTTCAATACAGCACTTACAACAGATGTAAGTTTAGGTAAATGGGATGCAAATTTGCAAAATTAGGGAGAATTTAGTTGACTTCATCCTCTTCATGGCAGCAAAGTTCTTTCAACATGATCCTTGGTATATTTGAAATGTGCATCAAGTGACATTAGTGGTATGATTGCACCATCACTTCTACATTAAGAAGCTACGTTAACACCTGAGGTGGTTGAAGGTAAATTTTGGGGCAATAGTCTTCATGGGATCAGCATTACACATGAAAGAAAGATAAGCTGTAGAAAAGTGATTTGGTTTATAAGGTTTATCTATCTCACACATCAAAGGATAAGAAGATTACAATTGGTCACATGTTTGTTTAAAGGAGTCATCACCTGGAAATCTGACTTTTTCATGTTGAAACGGGTGCGTTGGTCCTCAGTTAAAACCTTCTAGAAAATCAGGAGTGTGAAAGTGACTTGGTTTTTTGTTTTGGCTCTTTGTACAAACCAGAAAAACCCAAGAGACTGCGCTCTCCACAAAGCAAGATTTTGGTGCTCCTCCTAGATTTACATCACTCATGGAAAGACGGTAACATAAGCCATGCCTGCCTCTCGTCAACCACCTGAAATCACTAGTTGCGCTGCTGCCACTAACGAGTTGTGTAAAAAGTAAAGGTGTCCAAACCTTGCGCTCATGTCAACTGCTCCGTTGTTGCTTGCCAAAATAAACATACAAATGTTTTCAGTTTGCCTGCATCTGTGGACCAAACTACCAGGGAGCAGGGAGCATCTTTGATAAGGCTGTTGTTGGTGACTCTCCCTCCAACTCTCTGTAAATTATCTGTAAATAATTTTGCACCCGTGTTTCATTAACTTTGGGCAGTAACAGGTGAAGGTGGCATCAAGCCTGTGTTTGGAGAAAGGGCGATTCCAACAATCAGGGACTCGTCTGCAGTGCAGTTGGTAAGTGTTGTTCCTTGGGTAACTTTTTACGTGTAGGAGACCAGGAAACGATGGTAATCACCTCTGTCAGTCTACCCCAGGGACGCTGTGGCTACTAACATAGTTCACCACCGTCAGGGTGTGAATGTGTATGTGAATGGGTGAATGACTAAACTGTAGTGCGAAGCGCTTTGGAGGTCGTCAGACTGGTTAAAAGCTCTATACAAGTACAAGCCATTTACCATTTACAAACCATGGCTAACTGCTAATATTGCTAACGCGACATCACCATGTAAGATACACATTTCTAGCAGTTGTGGCTTAAAATCTCCTCATTTCATTGCTTTGCTATGTGGATGTTTGTAAACTGCTCCACGTGCCTGTGTGTACCTGAGAAAAGGAACGCTATCACATAAAGTGCTAATATCTCGCTGCTAACCAGTAAGATCTCCATGGGAACACACGAACGTGCATACACGCGAGTCAAATTCTCGCGCGTACCCTCGTGAGAAAGAAATGGGGTATGAAAAAGGGTCCGAATGAGCTCCATTTAAAACATTTTTCTCCTAAAAATCCCTAAACATTCATTTAAAAACATTTTTAGAAGGATTGTATATGTAAAATACCAGGTTATGACTCCTTTAATAAAACTCTCAAGTCATTAGAGCTTTACAGTTCCACAAAACTAAATTAAAAATTATCTTTAAAAGCTGTGCAACAGACCAGAATTATTCACTCTGTCATCCTCCCTTCACATTGAGCCTCTCTTTCCTGCCACACCTCCTGCTGTTTCTCGTTCTGTTCTTTCTCCACTTTCTCCTCCTGCATCTCCTCGACAACATGATCGGAATACAGACAGGAGGTGTTGCCATCTTTCCATGTGACCACAATCTCTCCTGCCTTAAGTTCATTTGTGTCGCCCTCAGATATGGACGATGTGTGATCCTGGGGCAGTGAAGATGTGCCGTTATTCCGAGGATCAGAAATGACATGAAGCTCTTCGCTTTCATCTTTCTTAAAAAGGGATGCAGCTTCCTTGTATTTTGCTATCTTCTTTCTGGTCCTGTTGGGGATAAAGCAGGAAATCCTTAAAATGTCACATAAAGCATTTTCCTTAGTTGGTAATATTTGGTGTGCTTGCTACCTGTTGGCCATGGTTCCCATTCCAAGCAGCAAAAACCCAATGAGCAAACAGACAAAGGCCAGTCCTAATAGAACGAATGTCCAAATAGTTGCTGCAAGGAAGAATAAAAAGCACTCTGCTTAACTTATATTTGTTCATTTACAGGGTCCATATACTGCAAACAATTCTAATTACCACAAAGTTAAGCCATCTTCACAAAGGATTAGGAGCTAGCAAAACTAAAAACCTTTCGAAACATGGTTGGACCACAGTCAGTTTTGGATAACATGGGTTCATAATAATATCTATGTGATTTATGTGAATTTATCCTAAGGATACCCAGAGGAAAATAAAAGTGGGAGTGAGATCTCAGAAGTCTCTCGTTTATTTCTTTTATCAGTAATGATGGATTATTTTGGTGGGCCATGACTTTAATTATTTGAATAGAATTGGCAACAATTGAGAAGTGGCTGTGTATATATGTGGACAAAAACCTGAAATAGAAATTAATAGATACCATGACAAAGGTGATAGAGGGTACAGTTGAATATAACGATTGAAGTCTGTATGGGAAAAGAAAAATGTTCTGGTTATCTATATCTACAGAACAGCAGGTTCTGATATGGACATGTTTAGGGGATGGTTTGAAGAAACATTAACAGCTGTAAATCAAAAGGTGTTTTCCATTTACAGATGTTCATGCTTTACACTCATGAAAATAAATATGTATTTAGATACCAGAGATTCACAGCATCAGCAGTCCTGGAATTAATAGAGGAAATCACCAACTCTATAGATAAAAAGAAGTTTGCAATGGGTCTGTTTGTAGATCTGTCTGCTCGGGTGTGTGCTGGCTCACTCCTGAGCTCCCTGGTTGTGTCATCACTCCAGCCCTCGGGGGCTTCTGCACTGTGGCTGCTTGTGACGATCTGTTACTGATGTCATGAGTAAAGTATGTGGTATAGTAATTGATGTGGGAAGTCACTTATGAAGTTGTAAACTGTTAAGTCTTAATTTCCTCAGAATGGTCCATAACAAGCCTCCTTTCGCTCTCTGGCAAAGCAGACGCTGCGGAGCACTATTCAGGTCCAGGGAGTCAGTCTGGTGTTTGTGGATGTGTAGAGGAGCTGATTAAGACCCCGTTCGGACAATGTTGACTGGAGTGACTTCATCAGTTGACGGAGGTTGGAGAAGCTCTGCTCAGCTTGTGCGTTTGACATGGGTACTGTCACTGATGCACGAACTGGTAGAACAATGATAAACGGGATGTTTTCATTGCCTATAAATCTGATTTAGCAGCTGTAATATTTTCTTATTAAACCCAGAAAATAAAAATAAAATAAATGGTTTTTCTTCTGTTTTGTTGTGATGTTGAACAGTTTTTGCTGAACCTCTGCTGACAAAACACACATTTTTCCTTTATTTTTATAGTAACTAAATTGGCTTTAATATATAAAAAATCAAATAGCAGAAGTTCTCCATTCGTTACAAACAGTTTTGTGTGTCCTGAGTGTCTGGAGAGAGTATGTGACGGCCATTTCTAACTGGGCTTGTATTCGAAAAATTAAACAACGACCTTGCCAGGCTGCCACAGGTCCTGGTTATATTTTTCTTCTATTATTTCAAAGACGTTCACATGAACAGAGAAGGTCATTGCTATTCTTTTCATCTGCCTACATTTTCTCCACATAGTAACCTGCCATTGGTGCCCACTGCACAGTGCCGTTGCAAGTTGCAGCTGCTTTTGGGATGTGCACAATAACAACAGACTAATAATAAGTGCAATTATTTGCAGTTTTATTGAGTAACATTGTATGTGTTATTTAAACATATTGGAATAAATGTTTCCCAGAATTTGATAACTTTGCACTTAAACACCTGGTACTGCATCATTGAAGCAAACGTGTTAAGGGGACAGTGGTCTTACCTCATTGCACATGTAAGTAGGCGTAAATCATAGCTTCTTTGAATTTACTATTTATGGTTGAACCCTGTTGTGTCTAACATGTGGCAGAACCTGGTACGTAACTGTTCAGGTGCAGATGTGATTTATAAAATGAAATTGCTTGGTGGTGTGCGTCTTCATGGTTTTAGAAATCTGTATTAAATCTGAATTTTTTTCTAAAGTAGTTAACCTTAATAATGAAACACAGCTGAACATCATTTGCATTCTATTTCACTCAGAATGGAGCGAAATAGAATGTACCAATATTCTTTGCAATTTAGCTTGTATTCACTGACATTAATAATCTTTATGATGCTCCTGTCCATCTTTATCCATCAACAGTTCTGGTACACATGCTGGTTTACATGCTCTTTTTAAATGTCACTTAACATCACTATATTCTGACTCATGTTAAGAAGTTGGTAAAAGTTGGTTTTCTCTTGATGGTTGTAGATGTTCTACAAGAATGAATGATTAAAATTATCTTCAACAACTCCAACATCTTTGTGGCCCTCTGGTTTAAATCTGAATACAGCTGCTCATCAATGTGTTTAGTACTACACTCAGATGTTCAGTTTGTTCCACTGCATGAAAAGTGTGATTTTCGTCACTATGCGGCACTGTAGATTGTCGTGGAAGTTCAGGTTAACGGCTGTTCACGGTAATTTGCAGGCAACACCGAAAACTGCCGTGAATTGTCAGAAATTGACGTGGGCCTTGCTTGGCGTGGTCCCCCCATGACCCCCCCTCCTCCTAATTCTAGGGGAGGCTTTAACATGTAAATGAAAATGCTGTGAGCTATACAAATGCAAATCAGGGTTGCAGGGGGAGTTTACCCATGTCTCGCATTCAACTCCTCTTCAACTCCTCTTGGACGCGATCTACAACTTTCAGCCAGTCCGCAGACTGACGAGAAGAAACTGCTGATTGCTATCAGTGGACTGTCTCATATGAGTCAGTCGGTACTGAAGAAATGCCAAGAGCGTGGAAATGTTCAAGTCAGAAGTTTTGGTTGGGTCATTCAGGTTAAAGTAAATGAAATGGGGTTTAATGAACTAAAAATAAGTCCCACTTTAATGGAGAGGTATAGTGAGGATTTAACTATATACAGATGCATCTAAACTAACTGATAAAAGAATGGGTGTTGCTTATGTCATTCCAAAATTAAACATTAAAGTTGGAAAAAGAATGAGTGATGATTTAGCAGTTTACACAGCGGAATTGATTGCTGTGTGGCTAGCTTTGCTTTGGGTGGAGGACAATAGCTTCAGATTCCAGCTCAGCTTTAATCAGTATTAAAACATTTCAGTCAAAATCAAGGCAAGACATTGTGTATGATATACTGCAAGCTGCAAATAATCTAATAAAGTCAGGAATTAATATAACTCTGGTATTGTACCAGCTCATATAGGAGTAATAGGAAACGAGTTAGCAGATAAAAGTGCTAAGCAAGCAGCTAGACATTCTAATATAGATGTTGAAGTGCACTACAGCAAAGAAGAAATTAAAAGTATGGTCAAAAACATAGTTAAGGGTAAATGGCAAACATTATGGGACGGTGGGCAGACTGGAAGACAGTTCTATAACATTCAGAATAAAGTGGGAAAGAGCAGAAATACAAACAGAAGCAAGGAGGAGGAGGATGTATTTTCTAGAATGAGGTATGGACACACACGTCTAAATAAAACTTTGTTAATAATGAAGAAGCATGCTGATGGCAACTGAATTCTGTGGTAGTCCAGAGACTATAGAGCATGTTATTGTACACTGTAATAAATATCAGGAAGAAAGACAAAGACTAGTCTTACAATTACAAGGAGAACAGATGAGGCTAAACTTAGAAGAAATTCTGCAAAAAAAACACAGGGGAAATGAGTGTAAACTACGTAATTGGCTTCCTGAGGAATACAGGACTAATAAAAAATAATTTAGTATGATCTTTTTGTTTGTTTTGTTTTGATTGGTTTGTTTCGTTATGTTTGTTTGTGTGTTTGTTTTATTTTTTTGCAACCTATTAGGGAAGGTTAGACTCCAGTACCACACTCCAGTCCAGTTGGTGGCGGTAATGCACCATTAAAGTTAGTTGCCAACCACCATAAAAACCGAAAGAAGAAGAAGAAGAAGAAGTGGACCGTCTCGTCAGCTAATAGTGCCGATATGAAGGAGCGGTTCACTTAACTGCAGAATTCGGTAAACTCCAGGTTGCTGTCCATAGAGGACAAGTTGGCGGCTCTGCAGTCGAACAACTGTGCGGGAGAGACTAATTCCAAGAAGAGAAGACGGGTGCAGAATCCCAAGCTTTGGTAAGAATATGTTCGGACGACGACACGTTGTCCGCGGACCGACTCGCGGAGCGGGGTGGGGGGGGGTTGTTGGACGACACGTTGCCCGCGGACCGAATCGCCGGGGGGTATCCATGTGTTTTTTCCCTGCCATTCACGCACGCGCGAAAGCAACAACAACAAACCGCGTGTTAACGTCACTTTTTTTTTTTTTTTTTGGGAATGTTGGCGAGGCGGTAGCATGAGTTTGGCGAGGCGGCCGCCTCGCCAAGATAGCGCTGCGGGAAACCCTGCATAATGTTTGTGTCCTGCTATCAGCCATCCCATCCTCCTCTTTCAGCAATGTAAAATCATAAATACACAGTAGGTGCTGGAATAGTGTTTTATGGCTTACTTTTATTTGTCAGGTTAAAGTGACAAAAGTTGGAAAAAGACCGTTTATCTTGCCATTTATAACACAATACAGCGTAAGAAGACATAGTTTGTTTATTTGTATTCTACAATTTTGTGAACAACTGCCGATTAAACTGACTGTTACAACCTTGACATGATTATATGAGTTGTTTTACCGAGAAATCAATTAGAAGCGCCGGGAAAACGGCTGCAAAGCGCATTCCCGACACAGGGGAAACAGATTTTCACGGGGGAACAGAATTGCGCACAACACCGGATCTCTCTGAACTCTGTGTGAAGCTGCAGTCCCGGTTAGAGGCGACGCCGAAGTACAGAGCCACGCACAGTAGGCGTCTGCACATCGGACCTGCCTCAGAAAGAACGCCGCCAGCAGTTACCTACAACCCCGAGGAGGCAAACGGACAGTTCACGGGGTTGTAATTTTTGGATCCTCGCGTTGTATATAGTTGTTTGTTTTAATAAAGCTCTTTCTTTGCATAAACATCTTCCTGGCAAATGTTCATTTCCTGTATAAATTCATTCATGTCCTTGATGGTAGCCTAATAATAGTGTAGTAGCTTACATAGGATAACATGAATATACAGCATAATATGAATGAATAAATAAATATATATATAATAAATATTTATAAATATGTAAATAAGTTATTGGGGATCTGCCAACCAATCAGGAGTGATTTTACTTGTTTGAAAGAAGTGGTTCCATCCAATACTCAGTAAGAACATTCAAGCCTGGCTTGGCCACGTGTGGTTTTGCTGCCAATCAGGAGCGATTTTACTTATTTAAAAATAGTGGTTTCAGCCAATACTGAGTAGGTTATTCAAGCCAGACCTGGCCAGCCGCGCGGGTTCGCTGCATTCATATGCTAATTAGGGCCATTAGTACAGCTGATCGCTCTCCACATACGTCAGAGTCCGGTTCCGACAATTTGTGGCACTGAAAACGGCAACAAGCACGGGTTGCAAATTGTCGTTAACTGCCGAAAATGAGGGAGATCTGCGGTAGTTTACGGGGACGAAAATCTCACTTTTCATGCAGTGTTCACATCACATAAAATAAAAATATACAAACATAAATCACTAAAGTACTTTCTCTGACAATGGCATTACTGACATTCCGTACTACAACCCTAACCGAGATACAGACTATTATATGTTAAACTGAGTGAAAGAGAACTCAATAAGCTGATGTCAATTTCTTGTTGTCCTCACCTCTTTGGCTGAGTATAGCTCCCACTCCAGTGTTGGATGCATCGACCTCTACAATGAACTGTTTGTTGGGATCAGGAGAGTTGAGGACAGGAGCCGATGTGAACAGACTCTCAAGTCGCTTAAAAGGACTGATCAGCAGCCTCAGACCAGACAAACTTGGATTTGATGGAGGCAAGTGAATGAAGTAGAGCGGCAATCTGGGTGTGATTGCGAATGAAACGTCCGTAAAAATTGGCGAACCCCAGGAACCTCTGTAACTGCTTGTGATCAGAAGGAGTGTGCCAGTTTAGGACAGCAGACACCTTTGCAGGGTCCATGGAGATTTTGTTGGGAGAAATGACATAACCCAGAAAAATGGTGGAGAACTGATGAAATTCACACTTTTCGGCTTTGATGAATAAGTTACTTTGGAGAAGGCGAAGGAGGATGGAGCAAATATGTTGTTGGTGAGTCTTGAGATCCTTAGAGAAGATCAGAATATCATCCAGATAGACATAAATAAAATGACCTATCATGTCACGTAGTACATCATTAACCAGGGCTTGGAAAACAGCAGGAGCATTAATTAGTTCAAGGGGCATAGCCAAATACTCATAATGTCCTGTTGGGGTGTTAAACGCTGTTTTCTATTTGTCTCCCTCACGAATGCACACCAGATGATAAGCGTTTCTCAGATCCAGTTTGGTGAAGATACAGGAACCTTGGATGGCATCGAATGCTGAATCCATCAGAGGTAGGGAATAACGATTCTTGGTGGTGATGGAGTTTAAATCCCGATAATCAATGCATAAAAAGGAGGGATCCATCGTTTTTGCTGACAAAGAAGAAACCTGCCCCTGCAGGAGATGAGGATGGTTGGATGATGCCTGCTCTTAATGCTTCCTTAACATATTTTTTTCATGGCCTCGTGTTCTGGGGCTGCTAGGGGATAGTGTGGTCCTCTAGGAAGCAGGTCAATAGGGCAGTTGTAAGGACAGTGAGATGGTAGGGCAGTGGCCTTATGTTTATTGAAAACTTCCTTCAGATCTAAATACTCCTCAGGAACCTTGGAAAGATCTGGATAGGTCTCTTCAATATTGTCTTTACAAATGGTGTTAACCTCTGCCTTAGTAAGACATCCAGCCAAACATTCCTCAGACCACCCTTGAATTTCCTTAAGTCTCCAATTAATGTGTGGATTGTGTTTTGATAACCAGGAACCCCCAAGAACAACAGGGAGATGGGGAGGCTTAATGGCAGTAAAAAACAAATTTTCAAAATGGATGCCCCCAATGCAGAACTGGACAGGTGTAGTTCGGGAACATGACTGATTAAGAAAATGTCCATCCAAAGCTACAACTTTTTGTTTGGTTTCTGCAGGGACCAACTGAACGCCCAAACTGAGCGCGAAAGATTCATCAATAAATTCCATGTCAGCACCTGAGTCAATGAATACAGACACGGGAAAAGAACGTTCTCGTACCTGAATGACAGCCGGAAATGTTGAATCCGTGGAGGAGGTTTGAATGTGGCGTTGGCTCAGTAGCAGCCTCTGTTTTAGAACTGAGCCTGGGCTTTTTAACGGACAATCTACGAAGAAATGTCCTTTTTTTCCACAATAAATAGACCAGTTCATTGTTATTGTTTTGATCCGGGGTTTTCGCGCATGCGCACCGGACTGGTAGGCAAAAGACGAACACAAAGGCGGACGCAAACAGAGGAAACGACGAGTTCTCGACGTATTTTTCTTCTTTAGATAACGTATCACAAGATCGTTTTAAGAGTAAGTTGATGGTTGATGGTATAAGATTGCCAGATCCACACAGCAAAAGCCTGAACGGGACGGAGCGAGTCTGTGAAATGCTGGCCAAGTGTTCCGCACCGCGATATATACAGCTGCCTTATAAACACGCAGGCCAGTACAGACGAGAGAGCATGAAAGCCATGAAACCACTGGACGGCTACAATTATTTCATATCGGGACATAGACAGCAACCCCCGCGACCCCATGAGGGATTAAGCGGGTCACAAAATGGATGGATGGATGTTCAGACATGTTTGTGTAACATCAGAAAGCGGAGTCTGACACACAGCGCCTCAGCAGAGAGGAAGACCCACCCGGTAGGTTAAAAAAAAATTGTTCACTACGGATTATTTTTGTGTTTTTGTCTTATTAAAATTGGTGGGGGTGTCGGCGACGTTGCAGCGTAAACAGGGGTGTAATGCAGCCGCTGTCTGGAGCACATTATTGCACACTGATTGCACGAAGAAAACTAAAATGATGCGGCGTGCTGCTGCTGCAGCGCATCGACTCTGCTTCTCCTGGCCCCGTCTAGCGATCGCCACCTCCCCTCCGCCGCTATTTAAGTAGAACAATGACTAGTGCAGAATTAAGTTGTATTTACCGGAGATGAAATGTAGACTGCACATTCTGTCATAGTATGATGGCTCCCACAGTCCATTGAGTGTCTGCCTTCATCCTTTTCATTGAAATTATCCATTTCTTTCTTCTTTCCTCGTCGTTCGGGAAACGACAGAAACGTACATCCGACGATTTGGAATGCCTCTGTGTGCAACCGGGAGCACAACAAGTCGTAGGCATTGTTTAGATTCCAAAAATAAACTAACTAAAAGTACGCTCTAAATCACCCGTTTTGTAATGATAGTAGACGGGAACAGTTCTGCTTTTGCCTACCCGTGGGACCCGGATGTAGCGCGGACGTCACGCGTGAACTGGTCTATACAGAGTCTCAGTCTTTCGCAGCGATCCCTCTCCTCAGAAGACAGACGACTCCACCCAAGCTGCATTGGTTCTTCAGCGGGATTCTCCTCTGCCAATTCCTTTGTGGCGGATAAGGGTGATGCAGGAGATGCGGAACTTCCGTAAGGGGAATATCTTTTGGCGTAGAATTCTCTTTCTCTTCGCCTCTCAGCCAATCTAAGATTGACGCGAGTAGCCAACTCCTCCAGTTCCTCAAAGTAGTCTGGTAGATCCCGAGTAGCAAGCTCGTCTTTTATTCTCTCATCCAGCCCTGCCATGAAGGCATCCATTAAAGCCTCTTCATTCCATTTACTCTCCGCCGCAATTGTGTGAAACTCGACAATGTAACTGGTCATAGGTCTGCCCCTCTGGCGAATCTTGAGTAGAACTCTAGCCGCTTCTCTGTCAGGTAGTACCAGGTAAAACACCCAAATCAGTTCCTCAGAGAAAGCTTGGTAAGAACTGCAGCGATGAGATCTTCGTTGCCACTCAGCAGTCCCCCGAGACTTAGCCTTGCCTGACAGCTGGGAGATGACATAGGCTACTTTGGAGCGTTCTGTGGGAAAGGAAGAAAGCTGTAACTCAAATTGTATCTCACATTAGGTTAGGAAGGAACGACACTGGTCAGCCTCCCCCTTAAACAATTCTGGGGGAGATAACTTAGGCTCACGGGCAGGAGCAGGAGCCGGAGCTGCGGCTGTAGGAGTAACACTAGCCGAGACCGAATTATTGACGGGATTTTTAGGAGTTACGATGGCATTATGTAAGAGGCTGATTATTTCGTTCATACGTTCCTCCAACCCAGTCTACACCTACACGCCACTCAGGTGTTGCGGACAGGTCCATTTTGTGGCCAGAATCTACTGTAATGAATCTTAGGAGTTGGACCCAATATTTCACACAACACCAAGTGAAAGTTTTAATAAGTTTATTAAAAAGTAAGGTGTAGCCAAGGTGGGGAGCTTCAGGGAACGGGACTGGCAGCTCTGCAGGGGAGAGAGACAGGTTAGTGGCTGAAAGCTTGCACAGGAGAAGTGTAAAAGCTTCAGAGTAGCCACTAACCTTAATTGGATCCGTAACCAGCGTTGAATTGAATGAGGAGTTCTTTCTCCTGAAAGGGACAGGTGATGCGGGAGAATACTGAGTCTGTCCAAGGTCATACACAGATGGTCGGGGATAGGCAGAGGCACAAATGGGGAAATCCAGCAGAGTCCAATTTCAAGTCCAAAATCCAGATATCCAACGGGCAGAGGTACAGACGGGCTGGGCTGAGAGGCAGGGTCAGGGAACAGCCAAGGGTCTATGTCCAGAAACTGAGAACCACAGGAGAATCCAACAAGGAAAAGGCAACAGGTAGAAATCCAAAACGATCAGAAGTCACAACGTAGTCAGGCAGGTCTACTCACACTGTGGTTTTCGAGAATCTGGCACCAGCACTCAGGAGAAGGCAGGCTTAAGTAGTGCCATACACAGGTGAAACCAAGCCAGTAATCAGGGCAGTAACAGGTGCATGCAATCAGGGGATTGGGTTGGAACCATCCAGAATGCTGAGAATGACTACGCCAGTCAGCAACAGGAAAATAATCAAAGCTGTAGCTGTGAACATGACAATTTCAACATTGAACAATGATAAAAACATATAAACTTTCTAACATTCTGTGAGAGTTTAGGTTCGCAGATTGTAATTGTTTTTATTAGTCACACAGGGTTTCAAAATTATAGACTTCATGTATGTTTTACCAGTCTCTGTTAACAGCCTAATGTTGAAAGTCATTTGACAACATCACAGACATATTGTTCATCTGAGATTTCAACAAAAGTTAGCAATTAACGTCTTTGCCAACATTCTTATAATTAGACATATGGTGTATAAATAGTAGCGCCATAAAACAGTTCTATGTTATAATTAACTGTAACAATGTTAATCCCTCTTAAGGTTCTCAGAAAGCAGGGATGAGGTTATTATTTGGTCCATTGTGATGGCTAGTAAGGAGACGAGGGCCACAGTTCCTAAAACAAAAACTTATGCTGATATTAGAGTATCAAGTATGATTCATATCTTTAGAACCAACCTTATTAATAATCCCCAGCGGCCCGGAACTGGCCCGAGAAGGGGACGCCCATCTAAAAGTAGTTCAAACATGGTAATATTTTTTTCCAATATCCCTCGAATGAGGAGGCTTTAATGTTTCTAAACCAAGTTGCTAAAATATTTTTTTCCAAATATACTATCAGTTTTACAGCAGTTAAAACACAGAACATGTCATTTAAAGGTTGATAAAACATGGCGCCCTCTTCTGAAAAATGTTTCAGGACACCGATATATTCTTTCTCCACCCCTCATGGCTGGTATCCTTGGAAACTAAGGAGTCAGACTTTTCCAACAACCTATTGCACAGACGTTGTCAGGTGGCAAAATATCTGTGCGTAACAGAGGTTATTAAAAGGGGTACCCTTAAAAAAAAACTGATTTGCATATTGTTCGTTTTACGAACTGCTCCAGACAAAGCGTAAATGTTGTGACCAAAGGCTCTGTCATATGCAGAAGGAGTGCTACAAAGGAAATCAGCACATTTATTTGAGAAAATTTACTTTTTGTGGTGAAAAACGCATCTGGCACAGTTTTGGCACATTTTGCTAAACTGTGCCAAAATCACAGGTCCACCTGGCACACTGCCCACTGAAACCTTTGTGGAACAAATATGCTTCAGCTGATTCAGTCCGGATTTGCTGGAGTTAAAGTCAAGATGTAGATATACAACCTCTGAGGCTTCTCCTATATTTTCAAAAGGGTTTTCATGTAGTTCTGTTTATTTTGAAAACATTTAGGCGAGGCTCAAAGATAAGACTTTTTCTTTGTTTAATCACCTGTAAATGTGACATAGTGACATTTGCAATAACGGTTCCACTGGAAACATATGTGACCTGCCACAGCAAAAGTAAGAACAAGTAGGCAGAGCACAAACTCCTCAGTGTGAAGAAGATGGACTGAGCTATATGCAAAGTAATTCAAATCAACAACTTTTGTTAACACCCCCCTGGCTCGGGGTGATTCTAAAGAAACTTTAAGGCCTGTTTTCTGACTAATCTTCTTTGCAGAGTGCCAACATTCAAATGGTCACATCTTCTTCAATTCTTTGTTGATTTCCACAAGTTTGGCATCATTGGAAAACTTAGATTGCACTCTTTCGGAATCTGTACATAACTCACAATGGCCCCGGGAAGGCTTGGTCCTGGTTTTGCTGTGGCCGTCACATATTCTTTAATGCTGAAGTATAAAAACGGACTGTGTACCACACTCGACTAGCTGATTTGCACATTTGTATCGTATCCTGCAAAATCGCTGCTGCACCTTACCCGGAAACGTACTGCAAAACTGTTTACAATGCAACTGCCTACTTTTAAATCACTGCTGCATCTCGCTGCACAACTGTCTACTGGTAAATCACTGATGCACCTTACTGCATATTGTTTATATTTGTTTTATATTGGTTATATTTCAACTGCCTACTGTTCACTGCTGCACTTTATCTGGAAATCTATTGAAACTTATCCTGTAAGTGACTGCGATTCAACACTGCACTATTTTTTTCCTGTACTGTAATTCACTGCAAGGTATCCTGTAGAGTTACTGCAATCTTTCTGAGCTGTGTGAAAACGAAATTTCGTTCTGTATGCACTCTGTGTATACAAAATGACAATAAAGAAAGTCTAAGTCTAAGTCTAATGCCTTATATTCACACAGATACCAACAATTTGCATTTACACAATATAGCTTTGAAGCCCTTTGATTTATATGAGATCTGTCAGTTCAGGCAGAAATCGCTTCTAAACTTCTCTGGGCTTAACTAAATGTAATAAATAGAGCCCATGCCGAATTTTATGCATTTATGAGTGATCTGGAAAAGTCATTGATTTCCCAAATTTTTTAAAACTCAAACCAAGGATTTTATGACTTTTCCTATAATCAGCAGTACTTACAATCCTCGGTGCGGTACAACCAGCGAAAGTAGTCTCTCTTCTCTTCTGTCATGCCTTTCCCCTCACCTGCTGATTGTTCTGGATCCTCAAGTTGGTCCTGGTCCTCAGATGCTCTCCTGAGTCCTGAAGAGAAATACACAGAAACATTGCATATTACTGATCACTGGATGCAAACTAAAGAATATTTTGTAAAGGCCGGTCAAATTATTTAGTACTTGTGTTCAAATAATTACTTTTGAAATATATTTAATTTTTTTTTAATAACACTAAAAACTGCCAGCAATTTAGACTTCCCAATGTTAGAGTTCATGTTTCTCCTGTGATTCCTCATTGAGCTCTGAAATATTTATTTTATTTACAGTTTTGTTCACACAAGGACAGATAAATAGACGCAAGTTAAAAAATGTCCAACAAAAACATATAAATACTGTAAATATGAGCAAAATATACTATGGATGACCTGTAGAGCAGCTAAATGATTATTCACAGGGAAAAAGGTGAAGTTCCAAAATATGTGTCTTGATTTGATGACACTGATGTAAGCATGGCCCATAAGAAGGTGGTACCTTTAAGATTACTACTAGTGTCTTAACCTGTTAACAATCTGATCAAACTATCACTTTAATTAACACTAATGTTACTTTCAACTTTTCTGAGTAAAACATTTTCCCATCCATCAGAAAGCGAGAGGTAGATTTTAACACCATTGGGGTCCTTCTGTTTTAATTAGTGGATGAATGACTGTGCTTGTGCTAGAAATTTATATTTTATTTTCTATATACAAATGGTTATTATTGACAAGCGTTTTACATGTGAGAAAGTATTTAAGTAATGCCCTGCTATTTTGTTTTTGAAAAGAAAGGATCACTGCTGTCTGTTTGTATATGTCAGAGTTCAGTGTTTTAACTGTTGAACCAAAAAGATCAAATCTATAGAATCTACTTCGGTTTAGTGTAATTCAGAGACTTACTGAGTCTTGTTTGACAGATGTCCCCCTCATCAAGAGATTTCCACTCAAAATGTTTGAGATGATTTGTGAGAATCACTTGTTGGCCATTGGTTGACAACAGTAAGGATGTGTTTCTGCTGATCAGTCTGTTACTGGTACAGTCCCACATCATTTCTGCAGCATCCATATCTGAATCTTGGCAAGGCTGGGTTTGGACTGGATTGTTCTGTTGAGCTGACAGACATCTGGATGATGCAACACACATCAACATGCCGTGATTCATCCAGACCCACTGTTGGGCCTGTGAGTCAAGGTTACACTTTTTCATGAGGACTTGACCTGTGTCAGCTGAATCCTCCAGGCACAGGCCATACTGTGTGTTATGGATCATGAACATCCATCCCCCTGCAGAAGTCGGAAGATTAACAGAATTTAAATAATGGATGCTAATTCAAAAAGACAGTTGCTAATTTGTTTCATAAAGTATTACTTTACCTGGGACAAGGAGAAGTAGGAATATCCAGGTGTCAAGCATGTCTGAAATGGGCAGAGAACGGTTAGAACTTTCAACAAGAAATGAAGAAACGCTTAATACCACCCTTTGCAGTTTTAGACTCGTGTAGTCACACTTGAGTGGTTTCTTGTGTCAGAAAAGGCAGCCAAGGAAACTGTTATTGCTACAACTGTGGTGAAGAAAATTCAGTTATAAATAAGATGGTAATCCATAACTGAATCTCAAGATTTATGGCACTTTGATTTTTACTAGTTGTCAAGATATGACTTTGTCTTTTTCTTTATTTACTAAATGAGGATTAATAAATATGCTTATCTGAACTCTGCACATTCACTCACTATCTGATGACCATGTCCTACTTTGCAACACTAGGTTCACTATTTTATTTACTGTGAAATAAAATACCTGAAAATAATTTCTAGAATGTTAAATATTTCCAATAGACCAAATGTTGAGTGTGATGTTGTTCAAGAATCTAAATATCACTGGGTTTTCATTTATTCTAAATTAACTTTGAAATCACAGGTGAAATGAATGTGGCGAAGTCAGATAGAATAATAGCATTAGCCCTTTTTGCATTGCATTCCTCATGATTTAAAGTCATAGGCTTTGATTTCCTGATTTCCTTATTGTAGAGACGTGAGCTTTATTACATTATTGTGTGTTTTATTGTTGGGGGGGTTAATGTCTGGGCAAGAGTGAAGTTGAGATGAAAACCTGTTGCTGTTAAATGTGACAACAAAAATTATGAAATGTAAAAATCTAAAATAGCATGAGTGTAGGGAAAACTCAACAGAAGGATTATGCGTAATGACATACCCACTGCATGCTTTAAATGCAGAGGCACTTGGGTGAAGCAGCGGCGCCCGTTTCTGAGTGACGTCACGTACAGAAACGAAAATAATTAATCTGACAAGCTGCCACACATAGACATAATATAAGAGTAGACCCCGCATTGACTGTCGCGGCCTAGGAATTACGGCCGCCATCTTGGGGCGGTCGACCTGCTACCCTAACCTGCTGATTCAAGATGAACACACTATTGATGCCTCAGAACTGTGCGGCGTATTTTTGTTTAAATCGACGGACTATTGACGTCAGGGCTCGAGGGATAACTTTTCACAAGATTAAAAGATATTGTTTATATTAGAATATGATTTTTCTAATATTATATAGAGAGATACAGGTCTACATGTCCAAGTTTTTGGGACTTAGGCTCTCCAAAATTACATTTGCTCCGTGAAGGCATCAGAGCTTTAGACATTGGTGAATAATATATATATATATATATATATATATATATATATATATATATATATATATATATATATATATATATATATATTCGCTAATGTCTAACAAAGCTCTGATGCCTTCACAGAGCACCTGCAATACATATCTATCTATCTATCTATCTATCTATCTATCTATCTATCTATCTATCTATCTATCTATCTATCTATCTATCTATCTATCTATCTATCTATCTATCTATCTATCTATCTATCTATCTATCTATCTATCTATCTATCTATCTATCTATCTATCTATCTATCTATCTATCTATCTATCTATCTATCTATCTATCTATCTATCTATCTATCTATCTATCTATCTATCTATGGCCGTTTCTCAATATGCGTTCTTGTGTGCTCGTGTGCTCATGACACGTCATCAGCCTCAGCCCGAGCACTGTTCCAATAGACCCTTTTCACATGACGTCACTCAACTTCCGTTTTGAAGCGGAGCAGGGTATCTTTACTTCCGGCTACATGCTTTTACATAGAAAATTCGGGAGGTGAAGAGGTGTTTCACCGATAATCAGCGCGATTTCATAAGGTAAGACTCAGACCACAGTGTGTCGCATTGACTATCTTTATTTTCCTTAGTATTGGTAGCAATCATTGCTGTTATATAGATGCTTTGATCGGGACAGTAACATGTAGATCAAAGCTAACATGCAGCAGCTTGTTAGCTTACCTTACCAAACTTTTACCTATCAGTAATCAGCGTGATTTCATTAAGTAAGACTGAGAGCACAATATTAAACGTGTCTTATTGACTATCTTTATTTTCCTTAGTATTTATAGCAATCATTGCTGTTATATAGATGCTTTGATTGGGACAGTAACATGAAGATCAAAGCTAACATGCAGCAGCTTGTTAGCTTACTTTACCTGTCATTAATCTGATGTAGATGTTATAAAATGATTACTGTAGCTTTGCTATTATAGAAATAAATCTTGTTCACAGAGTGAAAAAAGAGACATTTATCTGCTACATTGTTCCCCTTACTTGATTATGGTGACGTGTTATATATAATTGCAGTCACTGAATTAAAAAGATCTTATTCCATTTGAATCTTTTTGTTCATTCCTAAAAAAATTACCGTGGGTCTATTGGACAGTACTTCTGTTTCTGAATTTTCTGTGTATTATAATGAATTTTCTTCATAATATTATTTGCACTTATATTAATGCACTTTTTTTTTAGTTTTTGTGCAAAATACTGTATATTTTAAGTAGAAGCCTGAAATTGTTTTATTAAGATATACTTTTATTAGTAATGACATGTGCTGCTGACCTCTTAGTCAGATCAACCTTTAAAAAAGAGATCTTAATCTCAATGGGAGTTTATCTGGTTAAATAAAGGTTTTAAAAAGTATTAATTAATCTATTTTTTCTCCCCTTGTGTCCATCTCTCAGCAGCATCATATCCACCAAGCATGGCACAATCACAGAGAAACTGCTACTGCAGTGTCCCACAGTGTTCGAACAACAAAAAAAACTTTCCATATCTCAGTTTTCACGACTTCCCGGCTGATGCTGAGACTGAAACCTATTGGGTGACAGCAATAAGAAGAGACGAGGGGCCGAATTTTAAAATCCTTCGCAGCAGCACTTACGCCTGCAGTCAGCACTTCTCTTCCGAGGACACCTATGTTTCTGCAAGTGGTCTTTAACAAATTAAACATCTTTCTTTCTTAAAGATAATTGAGTTATAAGTTTATTTAGCTATTCCCAAGATAATTTCAGTGGGTCACCACGTAAATTTTTATTAGAGCTGTCAAAATCAATTTGTTAATGAAAGGAAATTAATTTGAGAAATTAATTAATTTCTGCACATACAAATGGTTTTTAAAAATACTCACCTGTACACTGTGATCGCACACCGTCTCTTTCTCCTGCATTGTTTACATTTCAATTGTTTACTGTTAAATCACTGCTGCACTTTATCCTGTAATTTACTGTAATTCTCAAGCTGTATGCAAACGGAATTTCGTTCTGTACGCACTCTGTGCATACATAATGACAAATAAAGTTGTCTAAGTCTAATTTGTCTATGGATGAACCCAGAACCACACACATGGGACTTAAAATGAAAGTCTTTATTGAAGGTTTGATGGGATGGAGGGTGATGTAACCAGCGAGGTAGAACTGCACGGGAACAGGGTGATGGTGTTGGCAGGAGCTGACGGCCCGGAGAGAGACTTCTTGGAACCAGGAACAGGCAGCAGGGTCCACAGCTCGGCAGAGAATTGACAGTTCAGGGAAGAACCCACCAGAGCTCGGCAGCAGGCTCTTCTGTAAGGCAGAGGGGAACCGGAGCAAGACAGCAGGATAAACAGGACAGGTAAAAGGTAAAATGGACAGAGCTGCTATGAAGTATCTATGTAATAAATAACTAAAATATATGAAGTGTGATGTCTGAAGTTTTTTAAAATCCATGTTTTTTTGGTCAGTTCCTGAAAAATAACAGTATAGGACACAAGGGGTTTGCCCCGACAGCAGCATAATCCATAAATACTATAGTGAACTGATTATTAGTGTGCATGCAGTGTGCATTCAACATTATTGACAGCGTCTTTCTCAGTCTATGATGTCCTAAACTATCACAGTTTTAACAGGAATGGGCAGAATTATTTTATTAATTGAGGCTCCAAATGTACTGACGAGACTGAGAAACACACTGAACCCACAGAGGAATTTTGAGGGATACTGCAAAGTCTGCAACCTCAGTAAAATACTACACAAAAAAAAAAAACGGGAGGGAATGAGGCTCCTCATTTTTATTCATAGAGGTGTGACAGCGTGCTCTAACTGTGACCAAGTGGCCAAAAGCATTGACACTGTTCCAAAACAAAGTATGAAAAGGCTCAACATTATACATCAACTATATCCCTGGTGACACTCATTGGCTAAAAGCTGTGAAACAGATAAGCTGATATAGCAATAAAGCTAGCGTAGCAATATAATGGAGAAATAGAAAACTAATAAATGACAAAAGTCCTGTTGGTAGCATTGCTATCATTATCCTAGCATCTATGCTAACAACAGAACTAAGAAGACAAAGCTCTTACCTTCATAATCGAAAAGGTATTGTTCCACAAAGAATTTGTCATCTTTGTCGAGTTTGGAGGCTGGTGTGGTCGAAAGCTTTTGTGCCAGTCTGTGCACGTCTCCCAAACGAAATTTGGGTAGATTGGTGAGGGACTGTGTGAATTCCCTATGTAAAAACACTGCTCGCGGAGAAAGCGGAAGTAAAGATACTTTTGGACTCTCTTTGTGAGAGTCCAAAAGGACGGCCCCTCACCCCTTCTCGTCTCACCCGGTCGGAGATTTTGGCACAGAGAGGAAAAAGGCAGTGAATTCAGAGGCAAAAACAACAGTTAAACATATATTTATTACAATTTGGAATTCCAAAGTGGGAGACACTTACACGTTTATCACAGCATCGAATACCTTAAGTTCTCTGCCTGTGTCTGAAGCCTGTCTCAACACATACACGTTATCCCCCCCCTTTTAACACAGAAAGTCCAAGCGGGGCTGGACCTACATGAGACATTCAGTCTGCTGCACACATCTGTTTCTTAACCTTTGACTTTTGAATATAATCTATCTCCTAGCTTGGTTCCTGGGAGTTTGACTGCAACAACATACACCCTCATGCAAGCATTTTAACAGTGTTATCACTTACAAGACTGTCATATGGCCTTGGTGCTTCCTGCTCCTGGTATCTATCTGAAGTTTGCATGCACCCTTTGTTTTTCACACACATCCATTTCTTTAGGTTACTGGGTTACAGTTAACATCTGTATTACTTTAAGCTACACTATTATATATATATATATATATATATATATATGATTATATTTCCATAACAATACCCTGCTTCACCGCAGAACGGAAGTTGCATGACGTCACTGTGAAAAGGGTCTATACTGAGAACGCCAAATCGAGAACGCGCCGAATTCCCCGGATGTTGTTCTCGCCCCGCCCTCTTTATCGAGCATGCATCAGAGCAGACTTGTGCGTTCTTCAGACTGACCGCTTTCCCAGAATGCACCGCGGCAAGATAATTTTTAGGCTTTTTAGAAATTAAAAATGTTGTTTTAAAAAAAATTGTCAATAAGATTTATTGTGGTGTAGTATATAAATAGTTTTGAATGTTAAAGAAATGCTAAAGAACTGTGCGTCTCATGACGTCACAAGTACGCTTCCGTTCCAATACACCATACGTGCTGCGTGCTCGCGTTCTTGTCAAGTCCGATCTTCCTGTGTTCTCGCCAAGACCGGACTTGACGAGAACGCGAGTCCGTACTCGCGTTCTCGTGAATTGAGAAACGGCCAAAGAATGAGCTGAGCTCCTCCGAGCTGGTCTGATCTGATCTGCTCCCAGCTGGGGTTGATCATCTGGTGCTTGGGCTGGAGCGGAGCTTGGGCTTGCGCTGTCAGGTGAGGAAGCTTGCTGCCGTCAGTCTGGCCAGCTGCTTCCACTTCCTATCAGCACCAATTAGAAGCTCTACACAGGTATCCAGCATCTTCGGCAGCTTATGCAGCATTCTTTTCTGGACAATCAGCTCAGCGGTTCCGGTAGAAGATCCTCAGCACAGACCAGCTTTCTGGATCGGTTTGTTCAGCAAATGAGCAAAGAATTGCACTTTCTAAAGCAGACTTAGAAAAGACAGGCAATGCAGCTTATCTAGCTATTGGTTAGATTGGATCTCAGTTTCCTTATGAATAAGAATCTCCAGCTATAGGCTATTCAATAAGGGCGATTGCAACAGTTGTTTAGTAAAAATGTAATAAAAAATTTCCATCGAGGAGAGAGGAAGAACTGAGGAACTTCCGTGTAAGCCGCTATAGATGCTACAAACTAGACACTTTTCTAGCCCAGACAGGGAACCGTTTAACTTTTTAATTAGCAATTTTTGTATGACAAATAGGAAATAGATGAGGCACTCTATCCCCGTGGCAGTATTTGTTTTTATTTATGGGTGAAGATAAATTAATTAAATCAATAAAAAAATCTTAATTTCTCTGTTAGCTTCAAAAATATGTACTGTTCACTAAAATCAAGACACATATAGACAGTAATCCTATAGCGAAGGTGGGTTTTGCTTGATGAGAAAAATCTTCATCAAACAAACTTTGGTTTGTGTCAGTGTGGGTTTTGAGGTTTCTTTTGCAGTTATTGTTGTAGGTTTGGTTTCTGATCTGGGGTCCGTTCTTCGTACGTCGCTAACTCAGTTAGCAGGATTTCATTGTTGACGATTTGGCATGATCTTGGATCGTTTGGTTCTTCGAAAGACATCCTGCACTTGTTGTCATAGCAACATGACAACAAGTGCAGGATGTCTTTCAGTCCAACTCTTGGACTGAAAAAAAATCCTGCAAACCGTTGAATAACTTCCAGAACAAGGTAAACTTTGAATATTCATGTGTCAAAAGTGTTCAAATTAAGTTTAAATATGAAATATTGCGCATTTTATACACCGATTTTGGTATTCCGAATTTGGTGCTTTCTTTGTTTACGATCGGCCATTTCCGACGTGTGACGTCAGTTCAAGAACACCGAGAATGCGCGCAGCGAACTTTCATAGAAACACACAGGCGTTTACGTTGTACAACCGGTACGGCGAACAAGGATATATGCATGTTTTCCAGTATCTTCTTTCACACACCAAATCTGCTGATCCACGTCTACTTTGAGCAAGCGCTTTTAAAAAAATTCGCCGAACTAAGTCCACGATAAAATGCCTTTTAGTGTCGCTTATAGACCAGTTCACTGCTATTGTTTTCATCCGGGTTTTCGCGCATGCGCGCCGGACTGGAAGGAAACTGACGAGTTCTCGGCGTGTTTTTCTTCTTTAGATTACGTATCACAAGATCGTTTTAAGAGTAAATTGATGGTTGATGGTATCATATTGCCAGATTTATACAGCAAAAGCCTGAAGGGACGGAGTGAGTCTGTGAAATGCTGGCCAAAGATTCCGTATACAGCCACCTTATAAACACGGCAGGCAGCACACACGAGAGCATGAAAACTATGAAATCACTGGACGGCTGCAATTATTTTATATCGGCTTCAGCAACCCCCGCGACCCCATGAGGGATTAAGCGGGTCAGAAAATGGATGGATGGACGTTCAGGCATGTTTGTTTAACATCAGAAAGCGGAGACACAGCGCTTCAGCAAAGAGGACGACCGCCCGGTAGGTTAACCTACAATTGTTCACTAAGGATTATTTCGGTGTTTTTGTCCTATTAATCCTTTTCACAGACTCATGCCAGAGGGTTTGCATACATTGTACATGTAATATACAATATATATATATATATATATATATATATATATATATATATATATATATATATATATAATATTATTCACATTAATGAACAGCGACATCTGCTGGTCATTTAAAATACCTGTCCTGAGTGTCAAATTTGCCATGTCTGTCCTGTCGCAGTTAAATCTCTCTGACACTCAATAGATGACTTTATTCCGAGTAAACCCTGTAGCTATAAAAATTGTAAATATATATTACATCTAAATATATGTATATATTTATATATGTATTAGACCTGCTTTAATTTAAAACACAGAAGTTTCGATGAGGGCAGAAAATACAACGAAAGTTTCTCCATGCCATGCCTTTATTTTGAAGGGCACCGGACGGGCGGGCTTGAAAGCCACGCCCACTTCTGAAACCGAAAATTGAATGGTATTTCCGTTTTGGGGGCGAAAACAAAAAAAACAAAATCAAGCCGTTTAATGGATTTTGGTTTTATGTGCAGAAACCACAAAACGGGAAAACGAATCGTTTTTCTGTTTTTTCTATGTTGAATTATACCGTTTAATCAAACTGATAAAAAGTACCTTGGTCGTTATTGATCTGGAAAAGCCGAATCTGTGAATATCTTTCTAACTTTACTGAAGTCGCAAACAGCTATTTCCGGGTCACGAAAACTGTACCGATTAAATATTAAAATCAAACTCTGCCTGCTGTCTGTTTTTCCATTTCGTATTTTCGATCTGAGCTTAGAATTGAAATATGAAAAACCAATCCCTTTTTCGTTTTTGGTTTAAGCATAAGAAACAAAATAACCAGCCCATTTTTTATTTTTTGTTTTTTGATTTGCAATTGAAAATAGAAAGAACGAAAGATACACGGATTGCTTTGTTTTCCGTTTTTCCGTTTTTGATTTCAAATGGGAAAACGGGAAAACGGAAGTAGTTTCTGTTTTCCGTTTTGGTTTTCCGGAAAAAAAACGAATTGCCTGAAGGTACACGGACCCAGCAGGTGGTGGTAAGAATACACCATAGGCCAAACAAACAAAGGCAGACTGAGAAGCTGCATCCGTATCCTGCCATCGTCCGCAGAACAAGATAGAGAATGCACAACAAGTTTTAGTAATGGCGTTTCATCTCATTAGAATCCCCTTTTACACTGGACCTACCCTATTCTGCCCACTTGGCTCTGTACTTCTGAACTCCATTTTATTTTACTCATGTTGGTATAAATGTGAGAATGGCAAGTAAAGCTAGAAAAAGTTCATAAATCATAAAAATGTTTAATCTGTTCAAAAGAGGCCACCCCACACAGTTAATTTGCTGTTTTTATAAATGAATTTCTCATTTTATTTCATGCTTCATTATTTCATTTTATTGTATTTTAAAAAGCATAAAAGCTGTGCACCACATTCAGAGTCGCAGTTCCACTGACGTGTATTACAGATTTACACCACCAGAGGAAGATACCTAAAAGCGAGCGTATTCGAACATGGGTAAACGACACAAGTGGCAAGGGGAGACAATGTTGTCTGGTCTGCTCCAAAGTTTGCAGTGTTGTATAAAGTACTGAAATCTCAGCGTCAAGTAAAAGTATAGGTACCTCTCCAAAATATGACTTTGGTAAAAGTCCAAGTCACTGACTGAAATGTTACTTGAGTTAAAGTCTTAAAGTATCTGAAATGTCTTGTGCTTAAGTATGAAAATTACTGTAAAAATAGATGTACTCAAGTAATGTAATGAAAAGTATAAGTAAAAAGTAAAACAAAGCAAATGCACTTTGCATGACATTTTTTAGATTTTGGTTAACTTTGAACGTCAAATTCACTTAAAATAATATAAACAACCAAGTGCAGGAGAAATTTAGACGAAGTTTAGACAGAAAATACAACCATTTTGTAAGCTTCCAGTTTTTCTTCTTCAAGTAAGATCAGTGCTAAGCACTTTAAAATTGTACACAACCAAGTGCAGGCACAGGGGGTGTATACTAAGAACATGGTTAAGTGATAAACCAGGCTTAGTTAACCTACAGGAAGTGGTAAACCTGCTAATAGATACCAGCTGACAGCTTTGCTAGGGCCCGGGACAACACAGTCTTTTTGGGCCCCCCCTCTACACCTGCCGCCACCACACACACACACACACACACACACACACACACACACACACACACACACACACACACACACACACACACACCAAAAAAAATGTCAACTTAACTGTATACTTCATGCCCTGGAAATCTCTGTATTTTATATTGGATATTTTCAACCCATCTATTGAATTTAGTGCACTAGTTGATCTTTTCTTCATAAAAGAACAGCAAGCACGGCATTTTTGTTGGCCATAACGCGGGATCATTGAAATTAACGGTGTGATCCATCTCTGAGCCATTATGCTCAGACTCTCCGATCGGCAGTAAGCCCCTCCACCTGCACTGTCTCTGTTATCGGTAGGGATGGTTCTCTCTGTCTCCTCCTCAAACACACGCTGCCTCCCCCCAGTTCCCCGCCTCAGCTGGCTCTCCTGCTCCGCTCTGTCTTTCAGACTGCACCTGGACCTCTGCCCTCTCTCTGCTTTCTGCTCTTTTAGTGCTAAGCTTAAGTGTTTCTGTAAAAGAAAAGGTGTTTTCCCCCTTATACTAGCTAGCGGATGCTATATTTTAAAATCACATTGATAAACGCATTGCTTCTTACCTGGCTCTGGATGGGCATCATTCCTCTGCAATTCTGTTCCTGGACCTGTTCCTGGCTCATCTTCAGTTTTAAAAAAAATATTTACTCATAAAATCCCTCAAGCCTTTGGCTCTTTTTCTCTTTTCTTTTCTGTGCACCTATGATTCTTAGTTTGCAGCGAAACAAACTTTAAAAGTTGCAGCCAGCCGTTGTCCTAATGGTCAAACCATTTTATGTTGGGGTGGGGGGAGTTCTAATGGTCCCTTATTTAAAGAAAACATATTACATATACCTAATGCAGATATATATGTATATATTTAGTTATTCTAATATTAAATATTTTTCACACAAACATTTTCTGCCTGTATTTTAATGGTCAGAGTGTCAGTTTTGGCCCCCCCTCTGACCTGGGACAATTGACCCGTTTGTCCCCCCCTGTCAGCGGGTGTGCCTGCAGGTATCATTTAGTTAAGAAAATTAGGACTCCCGGCTCTGCTATTAGATGCTTTACCTATACCACAAGGTTAACTTAACCTGCTTTACTACTGAACCAGCTTCTTATCCTGTTGGTGGTGATGAACAAGCCCAGGCAAGTCCCGACTTTGTTGCAGTCAATCAGTAGGTGGGGTCTAAACACTTGCGTGCGTCTCTCTCTCTCTCTCTCTCTCTCTCTCTCTCTCTCTCGCTTTTTTTTTTAACGAGTAACTAAACCAAACACTGAAAATGTATCGGAGTAAAAGTATGCAATTAAGTTCGAAAAGATAGTGAAGTAAAAGTGAAAGTTATCAAAAAATGTTATAATCGAGGAAAGTATAAAGTACTCCTAAATGTACTTAAGTACAGTAGTGAAGTATTTTTACTTCGTTACTATACAACACTGAAAGTTTGCCTCATGGAGTTGGATATTTGCTAAACTGATTTGGCTCTTCCTTCCTCCACTTGCACTCTTTAGAGGCAAAACTTAATTGCTTTAAGTGTATGTCAAATGAGACAAAGCCTCACAAAATCTATGGATCTGATTTCGGTTATTAAATGCAGCGCACGCGTCTGCATATACAAAATTGGAGTGTCTTTTATCTTTTCTTTTTTTCCTTTAGGTGTCCACCAACATTTACATGAATATTTTCATGATTTACATGAAAATCAGCCTTAGGAAAATGTGTTTTCTGTGTACAAGGACAATGAAACGGCTCCGCTTGATCATTAGTATTTCATTAAAATATCAGTCTTACAGAACTGTGGCAAAAAAGTTTAGAATTAATTAATTAAAAATGCCGAAAATATCCAGCAGAGATGGTCACATTTGATCTGGTACTTGCAGATATTCCCTTCAAACAAAATATACTGTGACAAAGACATACAGTCTGCAGGAAATCACAGACTGTCTGGCCAACTAAACGCTGCAGCAACAGGGGTTTCCCATTACAGTTCCCTGGTGAGACCAGGGACCTGTCAGCAGAGCTCTGCCGCTCCCAAGAACTCAGAAAATAGATTTAAAATCGGTACATATGAAGTTTAATTTCTCGCCTAAAACATCTTAAAACTACTTTTTATCATAAATTAAGGATGTAAAATCAATAGATTTGTAAACCCATCTCCTTATTGCTCCTTGCTCCTAAAAGTTTTGCCTTGCTGCACACAACCCCGCCCGTTAAACAAAGCCCCAGGCTTGTTGAAAGGTCCTACCCTCAGACCAGGACCCTTTTCCTGTAAAACTAAAGCCCAGAGAATCTGAAATTCCCTGAGTAAGTTTGCATCAAAACAAGTGTGGGGCTTTTCAAAAGCCTGTGACTTTTCACATGTAATGGAAAAGGGCCCAGATATTTTTTTTTTCTAGTCACATTATTGTAAGCATCCAAACTATACATGAATGCCATGGTCATTTCACATTTCAATTACAGGTAACATCTTAGTCATAAAACTCATCATTAAGCATATAGAAGTTATATATATATACAATTAAAATACTGGACAAGAAACCATCACAACATAACCACTGTGCAGTTTTTCAAAAGCATAATCTACTCAGCAAGGAGAGTATTATGAAATATTCAAACTTGTTTCTGTTAAACTAAAATTGTTCAAGCTACCTTTTCGCCTCCATTTACCTGCCTTGTAAATACTAGAACTAAAACGTATAAAAAAAGGCGGATAATAGGGAACAGTACTGTTTTGTAATGTATCAAACAATCAATTCCTAATTTTTAGCACCACACAGTATTACTTATTTTTCAATGAGGGATTTCCACAAGAGAAGGAATGATAAAGCTCCTCTTCTTGGGCCTGACAAATATTATTGGACTTTCATCTTTATCATGTCATCATTCCAACATTTCCATCTCATATCACAAAAAGCAAAGTCAACCTTCTATTAGTGTAAAAGAGTAAGAAATTATTTTTAAATGACAGTTAATCAGCAGCAGTTTAACAAACTGAAGCTGGAAAAAGTGTGCTTCTCTGTATGAATCTTAAAGTGCTCAGATTAACAAACACACCCCATTTCCCACACATGGCAAATATTAATTTAGCATATTTTTTCATTTCAGTGATGCTGTATCTACATATCTTTTGCTCTACTCACTGTGCATTCACTTCTGCTAGGTCACTGGCTGCAATGAGGAGGGAATGTCTAACGCAGCAGGTGCTTGACGGAATGAAAAACCAGATAAAACTTTCCAAAGTTCACAAGGAGGAGTCTACGCTCCCCTCTTCTTCTGAAGAGAGAATCAATGAAGACTCATAAACAAACAGACTATAATTAGTTACTCAGCTCCAAAAGGTCTTGTCTGCTGAAAAACTGTTCAGTGTCTGAATTTTTATGTTATTGTTTGACAAACTGAAACAGCGCTGCATGTGTGCTTTACTGATTCAGTTCTTATGTGTATGTCATGTGGTGAATATCTACACCCGATATATAAAAAAAAAAAAAAAATCACCCTAACAAATGTGCTCTTGCAGAGCCTGTAAAACAAAGTTCAGTGCGCACCTTCAGGTCTTTGACCTTGTTATGTGGTTACTGTTTACACAGGCTCATAGTAGCCTTGGTTCCTCTGTGTATGAAGGTAAATGACTCATTGGTCAAATCACTGCAAGCAAAGTAAGAAAGCTACAATCTACCACTACAGGATTTTATTTCTATGGCATGGGGGTGGGGATGTGAGTCACAACTGTGCCATCAAAAAGAAGAACAAAATGTAGAACCTTTTTTAACAAACATTGTTTAAAACATGAGATGTGAACAGTGTGCACCTCAACTGAGAGATTAGCTAAACACATTTTACTGTTTGTCTAGATTGTTTCTTCATCAATGGAAATGTTAAGGAATTACACTACGTCATAAATTCGCAGAACACTGATTAGTGTCACAGTGTTCTCTGTCAGCTTGAGTCACACATTTTTCATAGTTTGGCCGATCCTACGACTTATAATCAGCTGCAACTTATTATCAGTTTCATATTGAATAACATGAACCAAGGAGTAAACATTACCAATCTATAGCTGCAAGAGGGCTCTCAAGGCTTGTAAATACTATATGTTGCTCTTGTACCACTTACTAATTAATTGAAACGTAAACTTATAGACAACAAAGACTGAAGACATGTTTGTATATAATTTTGTTGTTTAAGTATGCATTCACACAGTGGAGTGTTGCATGCTGCAGCTTGAAGGGCCCAGACTGCAACAGAATCCTGTTATTGGGCTGTCTGTGAAGCTAATAACAGCTAGTGCTAGCTTACTGATCTGTTGTCTGGGCGGTTTACAACTTCACTGATGCATGTGAGCTTTATGTTGCTTTGAAACATCCATGTTGTATTGCGTTCTATGTTGTTCTTGTATGTTCTTTTTTTGCAATAATAAAAAAAAAAAAATCCATGTTGTACTGCTATTTTAGCACGTAGCACTGTTATGCTCATGGTCTAATTTCAGTATAATCTTGACAACTTTCAGGGTAACAGCCCATTAAGATGAAATGCGCTGTCAAGAACCTTGCCGGTTGGAGTTGCTGGCTTGTTATGTTAATTTACCCCATTCAACCTCCCAGGAATGTTCCATATAATTCACCCGGTTGTGGATGCAGTTGTGTAATTGAATAAATTGGTTAACCAGATTAAATGTCAGTTTTTAGACATGGATTGTGTGAAATAAAATTCAAAAAAAACTCTTTATGACACATTTTTTGACTGATGCGATTTATATTCCGGAGCGATTTATAGTCCGAAAAATAGGGTAATTTGGCCTTTAATTAGTAAAAATCAAGTATTGCTTTTATAACTAAATAGTCTGGCAAAGTCACATCAAAAATGAAAGCGTTCTCGTTTAGAATTAGTAGTTTATAAATTTATAGGGGATTGTGCACCCACTGGGAGATGCCATGTTGCCTCGCTATTTCTGATTACAGTAGCAGAAAGGGGACATCAAACATACAAGTTTTCTCTATCTGTCTTCTATATGTATATGTGCTGTCAGTGGGAGAGGAGTAGAAAACAAGCAAAGACGACCGTAGATCATTCTATTTGCCATTTTCTGTTGAAATAGAGGACCATTCATACTCTTTGCCCAACGAGAGACAAGAGAAAGTAACTAAGAAAAGAAAAAGAAGTAATAACCAGGAAAAGACCTACATTGGCATAGCTATTATTATCAGGTGGAGATAATTCATGAGGGAGCGGGGATTTAAAATGGATGCGTAGGTGGCAGGCTTTCTGTTGGACAGGTAAGTTAATTTTATATAACAGTGAAGTTCATTCTGCCGTTATGTTAGAAACAGGGCAGTGTATTCCAGCAACTACTCTGTCCTCCTGGCAGAGAAGGCTAATTTGTTCGTCTTGTCTCCCTCGCCCTCTAAGGTAGAACGTGATTACTCGGAGTGATATTTGAGCCAGCCGGGTCACTTTCTGTCACGCAGCAACAGAAGAAGGTGTCTTTATAACTCGTCTTTATAGTTGTTTATTTTAGAGCCCAAATAAGCGACTTCACGCTGTGGAATCATATGTTTTAATCCTACGGAAAACAATGTTTCGTTGAATTATATGTGTGATTGCAACCGAGGTAAGGTATGTAGTCTTTGTAGCTGAACTTGTGAACTATAATCATATGCTGTGTTTGACAATGCTCGGGGAAGAGATTAAGTTTCCCTTGAAAATTCCTGCTTTGTTCTCAAATGCAGCTGCACTAATAAATTCTACATGCTCCATGCTCACAAACAACCCCTTGTCAGGAACCCAATAACAGCCTGAGGAGAAGGGAGCGTTAGGTGCATCTGAAAGTTGTTTGCAGCTGACGTACAGTGTTTAGGTATAAAAGCAGAGGTTTGAGGGTAAAGAGATGGTGGGGTGTTTCTGCAGTACTGCTGTAAGTGTTGATCTCCAAAGATATCTTTGTATTCGGTTCCATATATTAAATGTTTGGCTGATTTGCATTCACTGACTTTGTTGCCTTTGTTCTCTCTCATCAACGAATTTGGGGAGGATCACCAGCGTCAAGGGGTGATATTTTAACAATGCTCAGAATCAAATCCAAAAAAACGCAACCCGCGACGCACGGAATTTGCAAGCGACTTTAGAAAGCACCAAACCCAAAGTCACTTATCATAAGCAGACCTGGCAAAAGTGCCAAAAACCATTTCACACGATGACTGTAGCTATTAGCAGTAGCAGTACCAAATACATGGAGGATATACTGGTTTGTATTATCACGTTTATGACACGCCGCTGCTTCTGTAGTAATTATGCCCTTAACAGGGAGTTCATTTGTAATTCATTGCCAGTGTGCCTGTGCGCCGGCTTTAAGCTGGTTTTGTTTTTCTCAGGGTAATTATTGTTGCCCACTAAAGTGCAAACTTCTCACACTACCAAAATACCTCTGGCACAGACTTAAAAGGACATTTATTTTAAATCAAAGAGAAGTTAAAAAATCGTTTTTTTCATTAATGACCTGTGCATCCTCTGTACATGTAGTGTCATCCTTCTCCTATGATTCTTTCCTTAACATGCAGCTATGCATCATCCATGTGGACATGTGCTCTGTTTTTTTTACAGAATTATTGTTAAATGTTTTATTAGACATGCATCAAGCAAGAGTTCCAGCATCATCTTTGTAGCCAGATGGATGGATCACAAAACATTGTCTATGGGGAAATAAATATCAGCCCTTGACGTTGGTGATCCTCCCTGAATTCGTTGATGAGAGAGAAAAAAGGCAGAGTCAGTGAATGCAAATCAACCAAACATTTAATATATGAAACCAAGTACAAAGATATCTTTGGAGATCAACACTTACAGCAATACTGTCAGGGGCAGTCCTGATTAGATGTGTTTCTTGTATTACTTGTTTTACCTATTCTTTTCACTTCCTGTTTTATTTTGTACTCATTTCCTAAACTTGTTTTAGGCAGCTTCTTCCTCCCTGCAATCAGGATCTGCCACAGCCTAATGCCACTCACCTGGTGTTTGTGCTCCTCTTTTGTTTGTTAGACTATTTAATACTCACTTATGCAGCTTCCCTTTGCCAGTTCGTCTTTGTTCTTTGAGCCTAGCGTTCCAGCCTTTTGTCTAACTAAGCTTTCTAGTAGTGATGGCGAGATGAAGCCTCATGAGGCATTGAACCACTCAGCCAAATGGTTCGAGAAAAGGTTCATTTCTTGACGGTTCATGTGCACACAGCACCACCTACTGGCAAGTTGTATAATCACAGCCAGCTGTATCTTAACACGTGTGATGCATTAATTTTTGTCTATTATGGCTCTTGGGAATGACTTCACAGAAGGTGTAGGACGAAATCATTTATCTACATAAATTTTGTAAACACATGTGTACAATAAAATATTGTTTGAATGTATTCTCTGTGTGTAATTATTCCCAAAATAGGAGTGTCATGTGATATGGCATGTTGTGTAATAATGTTTTTCTGTGACTCTACAAAAATGGCATAGCCTTAATCAGGCAGAGGACAGTGAAAGTGCTTATGGAACTAGGGAGGGGTAATGAATAGGCTGATGCTTGTGCAACTTGGATGATTTCATGCATTTTTATTAAGAAACAACAATTTCTCCACAATTTTTGGTTTCAAACGATTTCTCCTTTTTGATACTACTTCTCCAGCCTTTGAAAAGACACGCTCACATGGCACAGATGATGCCGGGGTGCATAAATAAATAAGTGCAAGTTTGTA
Source organism: Fundulus diaphanus (assembly GCA_037039145.1). Taxonomy (NCBI): domain Eukaryota; kingdom Metazoa; phylum Chordata; class Actinopteri; order Cyprinodontiformes; family Fundulidae; genus Fundulus; species Fundulus diaphanus. The sequence goes on from CM073122.1 coordinate 53,543,538, forward strand.
CAGATTGGGGTACAGTGACCGATGATTAGCCCAGTACTCCAGGGGGTTCTCCAGCCTGCTTATGTTCGCCTCTGAGAGGTAGCGCTGGACCTCTACGGTGGCATCTGCTGAGACATTTGGAGTCCTCTTTGCCTCCATGACACTAGTGTCCAATCTTTGCCAAAGTCTGCTACCTAAATGGAAACCACAGGTCAGGTTAGTAAGTGTTTTAATAGGAATAAGTAATCTCAAAATGTAATACAAAAGATTACCTCCACTGAATTCTTGAGAGGTGGAAGCCTGGGGAATCTCGTGAGTGTTCTCTTCTAGGTTCCGTCGGATTACGGTGGCACACTCTGAAGTCAAGCGCTTCACTGCTTCAGCAGCTTTTGTGTTGCTGAAAAATGCTATAACTTTAAATCGTGGATCCAGGAGTGTAGCCAGGGACAAGATGCTCATTGACTGGAGCATATGCAGCTTCTCCCTGAGATGTCTGATGAGCTGCTCTCCTATTTGCACTGCTTCTGCAGGTGCCGACTTGGTGTCCTCCTCCTGAAGGGCATTCTCTATCATCTTCAGGAGGGGGATAACTTTTGATGCCGACACGTGTTGTTCTGCCGAGAGCTCCATGGTGGCGTCATAGAAAGGAGAGAGTAACGAAAGGCACGCTACAACAATATCAAACTCACTGGCAGTGAAAAAGGGAATGTCAGTGTGCAATCCAGCCAATGCCGCTCCTACTGGCTCCCTCAACTCCACCAGACGGTGCAGCATCAAGTAGGTGCTGTTCCATCTTGTTTCCACCTCCTGCATCAGCTTGGTTGCTTGCATGCCCAGCTGAAGCTGCACTTGTGTAAGCTTCTCCTTTAAAGATACAGAAGAGTAGGCCATTAAGTCACTGCAGTAGGAGTACAGACAAACTATTAACATTATATATTGGAATAAAATAAAAGAGGATACCTTAGCAGTGGTGCTGCTTCTAAAGTAGCCAATCAGCTTCCTTGCTTTGGCCCGGAGGCCAGAGAGCGCAGGTTGGTGGTCAAGCGCCCTCTTCACAATAAGATTGAGGGTGTGAGCAACACAAATGTGGTGGCGAAGCTTCAGGTCTCTCACGCATGCCACCATATTAGGAGCACCATCGGTGACCATGCATGTCACCTTGCCTGAGATTCCCCATTCCTCCATCAGGGAGGCTTTCACACAAGCAATATTTTCAGCAGTGTGAGACTGGGGGAATGCCTGCACTCCCAACAACACCGAGCTCAGCTTTTCATTCTCCTCCACAAAGTGGCATGTCACTGCCAGGTAGGCATCCATGTTGATGGATGTCCACATATCTGATGTAAGGCTAACAGCAGCCACCTTCTCTACTTTAGCCTTAGCGTGCTCCTTAGCAGACTCATATTTGGCCTCCACCATGGCCTTCAGAGCCTAAAGGAAGAGATCTTATATATATATATATATACATACATACATACATACATACATACATACATACATACATACATACATACATACATATATATATATTGCTGAATTGTGACACATACAATAATGTAGTCATTCGTTTCATGTATGGACCCACACATACCTGCCTTGTAGGGAGAACATAATTGGGATCCAGCTTAGACACAAATGTCTTGAATCCAACGTCATCCACAATAGTGAAAGGCTGGGTATCCTTCACTATCATGGAGACTAGAGCTTCATCCAGCTCTGCTTTTCTGGTGGCTGGTTAAAAGGGAATAAATACAGTGTCTGTTACCTATCTTTATTTGCACAACAAGCAAACATCAGCATGCAAAAATTGTGAAAGTGTGTTTTTAATATAGTAATGAAATACCTTGGCTGGGTGAAGCTCCAGTTTCATCCCTATTCTCATGCAAGGCACGGTAGTGCCTTAGCATGGATGAGGTGTTATTATTGTACCCCAACTCCTTGGAGCACAATAAACACCTCACCTTTACACAAAATAAGAAACAGTGAAAAATACAGTTCCTCATAAGCAAACCTAATGCATCTGCAAATGTTCAGTTCACCTTACCTTGTTAGGGCTTATCAAATCAAAATGTTCCCACATAGGGGACATCCTTCTCTTTCTCGCCTGCTCCATCCTACTCCTATCCTGTCCTCGCACTCCTAAATCTCCTATGTATCTCTTTCCTAAACTCTCCAAACACCAAACTAACTTTCTCAAACTAAATAACCACTATCCAAACTCTACTATCCAAACTATCCAAACTCTATCCACTCTCTCAACTGACCGCAACTCTCCTACAACAACCCACATTTTGAATGGAGCTTGTGGACTTTTTAAAGCCGTCAAACCCCGCGCAACAATCTGAGCCACTTCCCGAAGCAGTCACGTGGTACAGCCGGCCAGCGAGGCTTCGGACGTCATCGTTTTCGGCTCCTCCCCCAAATGAAGCAAGCCTCGATACGCGCATTGCGGAAACGCCCCCTCCATTACTCGACACACGCCTCGAAGCCTCGGCACATAATGTAACATCACTACTTTCTAGTGTTTTTTTACCTCAGCCTGAATTCGGACCTGTCTTTGCCTTCTGTATTGGATACCTCTGCTTCTGCTGGATTTTTTGGTGTTTGACCCTGGACTGTATTAAAGGAACTTTGAGTTTGAACCCACTGTGTCAGGTCTTGCATTTGAGTCCTCTGTTCCTGAGCCACACGACAGTACGAACTGGCCAGAAATGGACTCAGCAGACTCTGATTCAGTGCTGAACGCCCTGGGTGCCCAAGGGAGACGGATCCACCAACAGGAGGAGCAACTGGCTCACTTACAGCAAGGAATTAAGAAGCTGAGTGAACAACAAGGTCAGTTCATGACCTCAGTCGCTGATCAACTGAGTTTCCTGGTGGATCAGATTCAGAGGGTTCAGTGTTCTCCTGACCAGCCCACCATCAACGAGGATCCAGCACCGTCTCAGGTTAAGAAGGGTGTTGTTGCCTAGCCCTTTTCGCCTTCAGTTCCTTCTGCTCATCTTGCCCGTCCGGAGAGATTTTCTGGGAACTCTGGTGAGTGTCGGGCATTTTTGACACAATGTGGCCTCCATTTTGAGCTGCTGCCCCACTCCTACTCTACGGACAGAGCCAAGATTGCCTTTATTATCAGCCATCTTTCTGGCAGAGCAGAGGCGTGAGCTACCAGTGAGTGGGAAAGAAATTCTGCCATGTGTGGGTCACTAGATCTTTTTACCAAGAGTTTCACCCAAATTTTCCTGCACACCAGACCCGGACGGGAGGCGGCCAGGGCCTTGAACCGGCTGCAGCAGAACAAGAGACGTGTCTCAGACTATGCTATTGAGTTCCGCACTCTGGCAGCTGGCAGTGATTGGAATCCTGCAGCTCTTTTTGATGCCCTTTTAGATGGCCTTTCAGAAGAGCTCAAGGATCGGTTGGCACCATTGGATTTACCCGAGGATTTGGACTCACTTATCGCTTTGGCGATAAAGATTGATAAGAGACTCTATGAACGTCGGAGGGAACGAGTTCCTTCCAGCAATTTTTTACTGAGGGACAATGCGGCCCTCCCTCCAGAGCCTGCTCCCTCTCTGTCTTTTGACCCATCAGTCTCGTCTGAGGTACCCATGGAACCCGGCCGGACCCGTCTTCCCCCTGAGGAGCGTCAACGCCGTTTTCGAGAAGGATTGTGCCTGTATTGTGGTCAGTCAGGCCACCTAGTCTCCTCCTGCCCGACTAATAAAAGAAATCCTAAGAAGAAAACAACCCTGGTGAGTTGTTCGTCCTTTTCTGTCAGCATCAAACGTGTCTGTCCCACTATATTACTCTCCACTTCTGAGAGAAGTGTTGAACAGAAGGTTCTTATTGACTCTGGTGCTGATGCTAACCTGATGGATGCTCGCTTTGCAGAATGGTTAAAACTAAGGGTTGTTCCTCTTGAGGAACATCTGCAGGCCACGGCTCTGGATGGACGTAATTTATGCTCAGTGTCTCACCACACCCAACCTGTCAAGATTACATTCCCCGACCATCATTCTGAGATGATTAAGTTTCTTCTTGCAGACTTCCTGGAGCATCCTGTAATCCTAGGCAATCCCTGGTTAGTTCTGCATAACCCAAACATTGATTGGCCCACAGGTTCTATTCTGTCGTGGAACTGCAATTGTCTCCAGAACCAATCGGGTTCTGAGAATGTTTTTTCCTCTGCATTAACCCAATTTACTTTGTAAGATTTTTCCCCTGATTGTCCTGAGTTATCCAAGGTTCCCGCCTGTTACCACAACCTCAAGGAAGTGTTCAGCAAGTCTCTGGCTACTTCATTGCCCCCTCTTCGGCCATATGACTGCGCTATTGATTTACTGCCTGGAACTGCACCCCCCAAGGGACGTCTATATTCGTTGTCCCTACCAGAACAGCAGGCTATGAAAGATTATGTGGACTCAGCCCTCAGGTCTGGCATCATTCGACCATCCTCATCCCCTGCGGGTGCTGGGTTCTTCTTTGTGGCCAAGAAGGATAAGTCCCTGCGACCGTGTATTGACTATCGGGGACTTAATGACATCACCATAAAGAACAGGTACCCTCTCATCTCTTCTGCTTTTGAGATTTTGCAAGGCGCAAGGATTTTTACAAAGTTGGACTTAAGAAATGCTTATCACCTGGTGAGGATTAGAGAGGGGGATGAGTGGAAGACCGCTTTTAATACCCCTAGTGGACATTATGAGTATCTTGTGATGCCTTTTGGACTCACTAATGCCCCAGCGGTTTTTCAGGCCTTGACAAATGATGTGCTTCGAGACATGCTCAACAAATTTGTTTTCGTCTACTTGGATGATATTCTGATCTTCTCCCCTGATGAGCAGTCCCACACTACACATGTTCGCAAGGTTCTCCAGTGTCTTCTTCTACACAAGCTCTACGTAAAAGCAGAGAAGTGTGACTTCCATGTTCCCAGGGTGTCCTTCCTTGGCTTCATCGTGGGTCAGGGGGAGATGCAGATGGATCCAGCCAAGGTGGAGGCCGTTAGGGACTGGCCTGTCCCAACTTCGAGAAAGGAGGTACAAAGGTTTTTGGGGTTTGCAAATGTCTATAGGAAGTTCATAAAGGATTTCAGCACCATTACAGCACCCTTACATGCCTTGACCTCTCCCACCTCTAAATTTCAGTGGTCTCCTCAGGCAGATAATGCCTTCCAGAAACTAAAGAACAGGTTCACCTCTGCCCCGATTCTCACCATACCAGATCCTCAACTTCAATTTTTGGTTGAAGTGGATGCCTCAGACTCAGGAGTGGGGGCTATTCTCTCACCCATGTGTCTTCCTTTCTCGCAAACTATCTGCCAGTGAGAGAAACTATGATATTGGGGATCGGGAATTTTTGGCCATTAAGGTGGCACTAGAGGAATGGCGTCACTCGCCTGCATGGCCTCACCTCCTCCCCTCCTGAGGCGCCTTCTCATATCATTCCATCTTCATGTGTTGTGGGAGCACTGACTTGGAGCGTGGAGGAGAGGGTCAAGCAAGCATCGGCTAGGGTTCAGCCTCCGGACGGGTGTCCTACAAACCGACTATTTGTTTCTCCAGAGCTTAGGTCCCAGGTCATCCATTGGGCACATGCTTCCAGTTTCTCTTGTCACCCAGGTGTCGAATGTACGCTGTTTGTAATACGGCAGCGGTTCTGGTGGTCGACGATGAAGAGAGATGTTGCTGAGTATGTGGCGGCCTGTCCTGTCTGCGCCCAGCACAGGCCTTCCAACACCCGCTCTTCCGGACTGTTGCAGCCACTACCAATCCCCACTCGACCTTGGTCTCACATCTCTCTGGATTTCGTTACTGGACTGCCCGATTCAGAAGGTAATACCACCGTTCTCACTGTGGTCGACAGATTTTTTAAGATGGCTCACTTCATCCCTCTTCCTAAGTTGCCTACAGCAAAGGAGACTGCTGAGGTTTTGATGTCTCAAGTGTTCAGGATTCATGGTTTCCCGGCTGACATAGTGTCTGATAGGGGTCCGGAGTTTATTTCCCAATTTTGGAAGGCGTTTTGTTCCCTGTTGGGAGCTTCTGTCAGTCTCTCATCAGGTTACCATCCTCAAACCAACGGCCAGTCAGAACGGCTAAATCAAGAATTGGAGACTGGTCTGCGCATCCTGGCCTCACGGTGTCCTTCCTGGAGTAAGCAGCTTATGTGGGTAGAGTTTGCCCACAACACCCTACCCTGTTCCTCTACCGGCCTGTCTCCATTTCACTGCGTTCATGGCTATGAACCTCCTCTGTTTCCAGTCCTAGAGAAAGAGGTCAGTGAACCTTCTGCCATTAGTTTTATCCGCCGCTGTCGTAGGACCTGGGCCTTGGTGCGTCGTACTCTCCTGAAACAGACCTCAACCTACAAAAGGGCTGCAGATCGTTGCAGAGCTCCAGCACCTGTCTACAGGGTGGGCCAAAGAGTCTGGTTGTCCACTCGGAAATTAGCCCTTTGCACTGACTCACGTAAGCTGTCTCCAAGATTTGTCGGACCATTTCCGGGTTCTAAAGTTATTAACCCTGTGGCTGTAAGACTTAAACTCCCCAGAACCATGAGATGTCATCCCACGTTTCATGTCAGCCACATCAAACCAGTCAGAGAGAGCAAATTGGTCCCTGCCACCAAGGCTCCCCCTGCCCCCCGGATTATTGATGGTGAACCAGTCTACACAGTTAAGAAGCTGCTGGCTGTGAGGCATCGGGGTCGAGGACATCAGTTTCTGGTCGATTGGGAGGGATTTGGTCCTGAGGAGAGATCATGGGAGTGAGCCAGCGACATTCTAGACCCATCCCTCATTCAAGACTTTTATGATCAGCACCCAGACACTCCTGGTCCGTCTGGAGCTGGACTTTGTGGGAGGGGTAATGTCAGGGGCAGTCCTGATTAGATGTGTTTCTTGTATTACTTGTTTTACCTATTCTTTTCACTTCCTGTTTTATTTTGTACTCATTTCCTAAACTTGTTTTAGGCAGCTTCACTTCCTCCCTGCAATCAGGATCTGCCACAGCCTAATGCCACTCACCTGGTGTTTGTGCTCCTCTTTTGTTTGTTAGACTATTTAATACTCACTTATGCAGCTTCCCTTTGCCAGTTCGTCTTTGTTCTTTGAGCCTAGCGTTCCAGCCTCTTGTCTAACTAAGCTTTCCAGTGTTTTTTTACCTCAGCCTGAATTCGGACCTGTCTTTGCCTTCTGTATTGGATACCTCTGCTTCTGCTGGATTTTTTGGTGTTTGACCCTGGACTGTATTAAAGGAACTTTGAGTTTGAACCCACTGTGTCAGGTCTTGCATTTGAGTCCTCTGTTCCTGAGCCACACGACAAATACTGCGACAACTCCCAGTCAGTGCGATCTGATTTATTTACCATCAAACTACTCCTTTTAAGCTTAAATACCATACTGTGTCAGCTGCATGCAAATCCCAGAGACCTTCCTAAGTGTAAAAAGGTGTTTTTGGGAAAATTCGAACTCTTTTGAACATTTGGCTCTCCAGGTAAAGAACTATGTTTCTGAATGTTTACAGGCCTCCTAAGTCCACATAAAGCTTTTTTTAATGACCTTAGTTACCTCCTATCTGTGATATGCGTTGATTATGACTGTTTAATTATTGTGGGAGACTTCAACTTTCACGTTGACAAACCTGAAGACAGAAGTGCAAAAGAACTGTATCTGATCACTTTTCTGTTACCTTTGAAAGCATAATTTCTAGTGACTCATTTAGCCAAACTGACATCATAAGAAAACGCACCTTTAAGGACAATGCCACGGAAACTTTTATTCAAGCTTACTCTGCTACTTGCTGGTGAAGATTCTCAGTCATCCAGGTCATGGTCATTCCAAAAAAAAGTAAAAAACAAAGCAACTGGACTTGTTTTCCGTAGTTGAAGACGTTTCGCTTCCTCTCCAGGAAGCTTTCTCAATTCAAAAAGTCTGGAGTAATGTAGAGTACCAAGCTTTATACTACTGCCAAACAAAGGCCTTGTAATGGCTTAGATAACATGCAAATTCAACTGAAACAGGTCCACCCCCTTAGTAGTGGGCAGTCGTTAAAGTCATTAAGCCAGCAGTTTAAACCGAAACTGGTCCACTCCTCTGTAACGAGGAGTCATTAGGGTTGTTATTGGCCTGCCTTAAAGGAACGATGTTTTGATCCCCCGTATGAGGGTGAGAATTGAGGTGATTGGCCAGAATTAATCCTATAGCTGGATTGTAAGTTTTTGAGAGTTGGAGCCTAAGGCCTCCTCTGTTTAAGGTTGGTTTTTCTCTCTTAACGTAGATGGCTTCCTTCACACCCCTTTCAAACCATCTGTCTTCTTTGTCCAAAATATGGACATTTTGGTCCTCAAAAGAGTGTCCTTTGTCCTTTTTTTAATACTCTGCTACCTTGGGCTGCAACTCAGTAGATGTGCTAGTAGATAACTTTCATTCTAACGTCTCAGACATCATTGACTGCATTGCTCCAGTTAAAGTGAAAGTTTTTTCTGGGAAGAAAAAATCTCCGTGGAGAAGTGCTCCAGCAGTTAGAGGTGAAAAAAGGGAGTGTTGAAAAGCTGAACGCAGGTGGAGAAAGAACAGACTTCAGGTTCACTATGACATCTATAAAGAGAGACTTTACAGATATAACTTACAACTGAAAAATGCAAGGGAATCTTTCTTCTCTGAGATCATCAAGAAAAACATTAATAATGCGCTTGCCTTATTTGTCACAGTCAACAGTTTAGAAAGCCGTCTTGCTTCCCCGGGTTCGTTGATTCGTTGTGCAGGACTTCAGTGTAAGAGTGCATAAAACTCAGCTAGAAACACAGACTTTGATTTCACCTTTGCAAAGGGAGAGATGCACCTGCCAGCCCCTGCGGACAGAAACTCTGCACAACTCCCAGCTCCGGCTCGTTTTATTGACTTTAACAAGGTTTCACATGAACAAAATGACGTATACAGTTCCGTTATACTCCCTAACATCTGGTATACCATAATTGGAGTTGTTGTTCTTCTGGTTCGCTCGGTGGTGGCCTTGAAAACATTTTCCTCTGCTAATTGCTGACCTGGCCTTGGGACTCTCCTCTGGTACCTTGTACGACCAGCGCATTTTATCCTAATCTACTCTCATTCTATTTTGAAGCATATATAAGCATATGAAAGCATATAAAAGCATATAAAAACATGTTAAACCTTCATAAAAATGTATAAAAATGGATCAAAGTTAATACATTCCACAATTCGCCCTTTTGAACTCTTTTAAGAGTTCACCCATAAACAATTGCAGTAGAAAACCCTAAATCTACTGGTTTGTCATGACACCTTTGGTAAATACTTGATTATATTGTAATGGTAATAAGTAATAAAAGAAAAACACAAATTTTCCCAAAAAATACAACCACTCCAAAACATATCTATTTATATATATAAATGAGTTAAGTGAAAAGTAAAAGAAAATCCCTCATATCCAAAGCCATGCGATTTTGTACCGCCATCAGGGATGTCGGTCCCAACTGCTCAGCAAGGCCTTCTACGGCATCCCTGGTGAGGTTTGCCAATCTGAGCACGTTGTAATGAATGTAATTGATACGATCTACGTTTTTGTTGGGAGTTATTGGAAAAATGGCCGCTATCAAGGGTATGTTTTCAAACCCTGCTGCTACTTGGTCAACGAGTTTATATTCATTTGGAACCCCACGGGGGACACCTATGGCATCCATGTAGGTGGGGGATCCTTCCCCCAGATTGAAATTAGGGGTACTTCTTTTCATGATGTGTCTCCTCCTTTTACGAGTTAACTGAATAGATTTGTCATGGGGTATGCGTGCTGCAGTGATGTTGGGTCCCAGTAACATTAAAGGGGCCTTTAGTCTTACCATTGCACAAACTCCTATCGTTCTTTCGGGTATGTTTGTTAGGAGCCTATGGCCACCACAATAATAGTACAATCCAGATCTAGCCCAAGCTCCTATTACTTTTCCTGGCAGGGTGTCATTACACCAATCTGCCGGGATTTCCCCTACATTAACTTTAGGCTTTGAATTTGTGAAATTGAAACAAGTGTAAGTACCATTAGCGTTTCTGGGGGTGAAAGGTCCAGCTCGTGTATTATTAGGGATAGGTGCAAATATGCTGGCTAGCGTGGTACAGTTGGGCGGATTGGCCTGTTGGGTCAGACGCAGCATACAGTTATAACACCAAGTATCTTCTGGGTGCAGGGGAGCAGGTTCAGTGGTTAAATGAGGCCGTGCTGTAGCACATGCCACACAGTCACCTTGACTTTGCTCTCTAGCCGTTTCTGCCATCCCATTTAGCCAGAGATTGTCATCTGCATATCCCGTCACCATTTGAATAATTTCTAACGGTTCTAATGTAGAATAATCCATCTTAATCACCGTTTTCCCCTGTGCTGTTTTGGAATGGTCCTTAGTGTTATTATAGCTAGTAGTTTGTAGGTTAATTTTAATCAGTCCCATAGGATCTTTTCCAGAGATCTCTACCCCTAAGATTAAGAACATTACCTTGTCCGCGTTATGAGTATTGCCAGGGAACAGACCTTTATGTAATTCTTTAATTGATAGGAGCAGGGGGTTCACTCCCACTTGTCCGTAACTTCTAAACTCACCCCGTATCAGACTAATTTTGCGTGCTTCTCCGGTGTTATCATACTTCCAGCTGGGGTTCCAGAGGCCTGAGTATACAAGTGCCTGGTCCCAACCGCTACAGAAGCTTCGACATTCCATAGGACCACATGGTTCTTCTCCTAAGCATGTTTTTTGAACCAGAGGAGTTCCACACAGATATACATTGTAGCCGCTCCAACGCACGTAATTATTTTTACTGCCACATTTTATAATGTCACATAGATCGACCTGAAAGGTGGTGGTGGCCCCCGGAGTGTAATTTAATTCCACTCCGCCATATCGTTTTAAGCACCAGTCATTTGATGCTGCTGTAATAGCGCGTTTTGTTGGTTTTTTAGGAGGGTCGACTGGACATGTTCGGAATGGAAGATCACAAAAATACCACAATATACTTGTAACAATGACAACAGATAATAATAAACCTCCTGCAACCCAACCCTTAGGGGGTTTGGTTACAAGTTTTCCTGCCCACATTTTACTTTATTGTAAATGTTTAAATGATTAATGAGTAAAGTTAAAATTAACAAAATAAGATGTACATTAACTTTATTTTTTTTTTTCCAGTTCAGTCTTTGTTTCTCTTCTTTCCTGGAGCAGGAGAGCAACTCACTGCTTTAAGGTCAGGAAAATGACCTTTCTTCTGCCTCTTCAGGCTGTAGGGTAGATTACCCTTCAGCCTATTAACCACTTTATTGGGTTTATGCTTCCCCTTGTTGGGTAGTGGGTTCAGAAACTGACCTTTCCTCTGCTGTTGTCGTGTTGTCTTCCAAATCCTGCTGCTACTGCCTTTGAGACCGCCGAGGCTCCTCTGCTGCTGCACACTGGCTCCAGTGGTACCAGGTGTCGCCTTTTCCCTTCAGCCTGACCGCGTGTGAGGTGTGTTCCAACACTTGTTATGGACCGGTCCACCTTGGTTCTGACCACTTTCTTTTGATGACTTTCAGTAGGACCCACTCTGGTTCAACGCTTTTCAGCTCTGCGTTGCCTGGAACCAGCTCCGTCTGTGGTGCGCTGAGAAAGCAGAACAAAGCTGGCATAGATGGATTCCTTCATTTCGGCATCTGTTTTAAGCAGAAGTGAGACTTATCTTTGAATCGGCTGGCAGTTTCTCCCTATGCCGGGGAGGAACTGAGTTTCAGAAGGGTTCATTCCCACTCAGCTCGGGGCCTGCTCCAGGCCCCATGCATGGCTCCTGAGGGAGGAGGACCCCCCCCAGAGGAGTGCTGGTCGTCCAAGGGGGGAGGAGTGTGTCCCAGCAGCTTGGAGTCAGGAGAAGAGTTGAAGAGAAGAGAGAGTCTTTGTCTGTGGGAGAAAGGTTTTATCTCAACAGGAGTGGTCACAGCTGACCTCCTGCTGGGAAAAAGGGCCGTCCAAACATGAGGGTCTCCTGTTACGGGCAAAGTGGAATTCCTTTGTGACCCTCTTCCACTGTTCAGAATCCAATCCGAGATCAATCATTTATCATGGCATGTTATGGCACAACATTCCCCCTTTTAAATCAGAAAACGGCAGATCCGATTCTCCATTTTCAGATTTACCACAAGTCCATACGCCATGATCTGGAATGACAAAAGTCACTTTGGTTCCTGTGGATGAGAGGATAGTCATTGAAAGTTCAGTTCCATGGGAAAGCGTGTCTCTTGGAAGGATTGAGGCATGTTGGGCAGGGAGCTGTCCCTAACTATAAAATATTCAGACATCCATCCCTTGGATGTGCCACAAATATTTTAGGCATACCCCAAAATTCCAAACCAAAGAAAAGAAAAAAAACAAAAACAAAACAAATTCTAAACACCGTGGTAAACTGATGGTTAACCTCCACTTCTTAAGTCTTTGAACAATAAGAAAGGGTTAAAACAGAATAAACCATGCTAGAATTTATTTTTGACCTTATCAAGCTGAGGCATGATAAGTTGCGTGGTTGCTTTGGACTCAATCAGCTCGCCGTTTAATCTTGTTAAACATGCGACAAACTCGGTCAGGAAATCTCGGCAGATACTTTCAAAATGTTTCTTTGTGATCATTTCTTTGGAATGGTTCCATCTTTTACCAATATGACCTTGGGATCTTGCATTGTAAAAGAGTTGACCTTCATCTGGCTGCCTAGGTTTTTGTGGCAGCCTGTCTTTAAACCTTTCGGTCTGCTGGATCACTGGAGAACTGACTTTGTGTCTTTTCCTAGGCCTGTTTCCTGTCTGAAGGTTTAAAACTCTACGCTTGCTTTGTTTCCTGTCACATTGCAAACGAGTGTTCCAAACAAGCTGGGCATATCTGCGGATTTCGTGCATGGAAAAGTTACTTTCCCTGCAATGCATGGTCACTTCATAACGTACACTGTCATGTAAATTATGAAGGAACAAAGACTTGAAAAGTGGGTCCTCTTCGGTACCTGCTGAATTACATCCCTGAGAATAAACGTTCCTTAAACGATAGTAATAATCTCTGGGTGTTTCATTTTCCTGTTGAATAACGCTGAAAGCATCAAGAGTTATTGAAGCCTGATCCCTGTATACAGAATATTCTTCTCTTAAAGCTTTGCAAGAGCCGAATAACTGTCACGAATCTCTGGAGGAAGAGCTTTAATGAAAACATGAACGCTTCTAGCTGTTGTTTTCCAAATAAGCTTTAGTTTCTCACAAGATGAGGGAAATGGCAGGTCAAAGAGACAGCGTTCGACTTCCTGCAGATAATTATGAATGTTGGAATCATGATTATCTGGGTCGAACTGTTCTTTTTCACGAGCAAGAGACACAAGTTGGCGAAAATGGAAACCGTAATTATAAGGTGGCCCTGGACCACCTGGGAAGTCAAATCTGTTATGTTCATGACCTGATGGAGGTCTGTGAACTAACTTTTGATGTAAGGAAGAATGTTCCTGATGTAATTGAGAGTTTTCCAAGGTGTGAACTCTGACATGTGGTGGGGGCTTAGGTTGGTGTGGACCACCTGTGTGACTCTTCTGGCCCTTAGGGGGCGGCATGGAGTCAGGACAGGTGGTGGTATGAGTCAGGTGTGATGTCTGCTCATCCCTCCAATCTGAACCACCTGTGTCTGCAGAGTTGTTTACCTGGTACTCTTTGGGGCTGTCCACTGCAGCAGGATGAAGCAAGGCTTCATCATGGACAGTCTGACTTCCAGCATCTCCCATGGAGTCTGTGGAAGTACTTCCTGTAAACTCAAAATTTAGAGATTCTGTTCTAAATGTTGGCAAGACTGGTTCTGTTCTAGTTTCTGCATTAGAAACTGCAGAGTTGTTCTGTGATTCCAGCTCCTGCAATGATTCAACCTGCTGAGGTTGATCGTGTGAAGATTTCACCTGAAGGGTGGAGGACTCACTTCTCTGGTGAGATGCAGCCTCGCTGACATCAGGAGCTTTGAGGTCCTTGGTCTCAGCATCAGCTTCCTCCATCCTCACCTCGGCCTTTGAAAGCTCCAGTTTGGCAGCACTCACTCTGTCCAAAACAATCTGATGCTCAACCTGTAACTGAAGAAACTGTTTAGCTTTCAGTTGGGATCTTTGCTGATGCAGCAGGGTGATCTGGCAAAGAACATCTGTAATCAGAGCATCTTTAGTTGGGTTTGCAATAAAATCCATTAGTTCCTTAATCATTTTATCGCATTCAGCAAGGTTAAGATTGTTTAAATTATTTAACTCATCTGCAGATAACTTGATGAGGTCGCCAATGACAACCTTCTGCCTCTCTATGTCTGCTTGGTCCACCAAAGGTGCAGCTTCAGATGTGAGACGTTTTGGCTCCATCTTGCTAACACAAAACAAACACAAGTTATGACAAAACTTTCAAAATAACATAAGATCCAGTCGGTGCACGCTTAGCTATGCTTTTATGTCTAAACATACATTTTGCAAATACTTATTTGTGTGTGTGGAAACAATTGCGCAGGTTGACTGTTCAACGTGCGACTTATGACGACACTATTTTTCAGTGTTAAGAACGCTAAACCTTTAGGACTTACGAGCTCTGTAGCGACTGCTTACCTTTCTTTAGGGTTTACTAGCTTTTGCGCAAGGCTTCACCTTTTAAGGAATTACTAGCTTTTTAGTTTATGCTTCTCACCTTTCTTTTAAGGCAAATTAGCACTTTTAGCTGTAAGAGCATCACCCCCCTTTTCACAAATAGGGTGACACCTCAGATTAACTAGGAGTTAAATCTGGAGACGAATACGTTCTACACAACACAAGTAAGCTCTCAAAATGTCTTGTTAAACAAATATGCAAAGCATCTAAGGTTAGATATTTGAGCATCTAACTTTCCTGGACTGGCAGTTAATTTTGAAAGCGCATAAATGTGGACTTTCATTTAATGCTTGTGGTTTAAGCAAACATGAGGATAAGTCACATCATCTGGAGACAAATGTGCAACAAAATTTTGTTCAGTCAGTAAGCTTAACTTTTCAGTTAAATCTACTCTATGACTGTTGGTTATGACAGATACCTTGATTGACTCAAGCATCTGAGTTCAAGCTCTTTGTAGTAAAGTTTATTATCACTAGCTAAGAAGTTTTTTTAGTTAACTTTTATTTTCCTAAAAGTCTAGAAACGTCACAGGTTATATTCTGATATGTGTGCTGTTCAAGCTGTGTTACGAAGGCTCACGGAAGGGACGCCATAAATGTTGTTTATGAATGCCCAACCAGGCGACGCCATTTATGTTGTGCAATTATACACTGTTTAAAGTTATTTAATGTTTCATAAATAACTCTCTGTCTGTTAAGTATTGTCTGGTGATGATCAGCTCTTAAGCTGATATCAAGACAATGGTTGAAAGGGATGAATTCGAGCACTAGCGATCTTTTAACAGCAAAACCTGCACACACATAGAATAAAGGAGTGACAACTTCTTTTCAAGTCCAAGAATTTAATAACAGAAATAAGATGAACATCCAGAGAACATAACTATGTAATGCTGTTTACCTGAATTAACACAATATTTCGATTAATAAATCCTCTCTACTAGGCTAGTGAAACTTAACTAAACTACTAAGCAAAATGAAGATAAAAAGAAGCTAAGCTAAGGAACTATTTACATGCAAAAACAAACAAAAGACAAACAAAAGTGGTTGATCATAATCAGATTAATTCAGTGAATCCCTGTTCACTACAGATCTGATTTCAAAAGCATGGAGTGGAGTTAAAACATCTGCCATGTAATTCAATCCATTCACAATGCAAAGCCCAAGTTAAACAAAATATTATTTGTTGAAATAATATTCTGAGGACTGTTTGTCCTGTAAGATTATTTAAACCCTTACGACCGAGTTTGTTAATGCGATTCTCACTCCAGGCGCATGGGGTCGCTGCGGCAACTCGGTGGCTAAGAGGTTACAACATAAAGTTACCAAAATTGCCTTGGAAAACGGCATTAATATACCATATTGATGCGGGAATAAGGCAGATAACACCATCGGAGGATGGCGGAGCAGAACAGTTACGCTTTATGCTTTAAAACGAACTCATTTTCAAATGTCCGAAACCAGATGTTAGCAAGGCTAATAGCATGTTTGGCTAGCGCGACCTACTGGTTAGCCCTTTGTTCTAAACACCACGGTTTACAAACATTTCCCAATAAACCTTTTCTTCACCATCAGACCGCTGCCCAACCTGTTGATGCCTCATGTGTGAGTTCTGTCCACTTTGGCCGTTCCAGGAAGAAGCGTTGAAGGAGGAAATGGTTGGCTAGCGCTAGCGGGCTAGCGCTCGGTTCTTGGCAGGCTAGCGTTAGCCTTGCAGCAGCACGTGGCTAACAGCGTGGTCTGGATAGCTTGGAGGCCTGGTCCTCCAGGCAGACTCTGACCCCGGTTGCAGTTACAATTTAACCAGATCTCTCCTCGGCATGGGGACGTTGCTTCTGTGCCGGCTTTTCAGCTCTGCGTTGCCTGGAACCAGCTCCGTCTGTGGTGCGCTGAGAAAGCAGAACAAAGCTGGCATAGACGGATTCCTTCATTTCGGCATCTGTTTTAAGCAGAAGTGAGACTTATCTTTGAATCGGCTGGCAGTTTCTCCCTATGCCGGGGAGGAACTGAGTTTCAGAAGGGTTCATTCCCACTCAGCTCGGGGCCTGCTCCAAGACAGAGAGAGTCTTTGTCTGTGGGAGAAAGGTTTTATCTCAACAGGAGTGGTCACAGCTGACCTCCTGCTGGGAAAAAGGGCCGTCCAAACATGGGGGTCTCCTGTTACGGGCAGAGTGGAATTCCTTTGTGACCCTCTTCCACTGTTCAGAATCCAATCCGAGATCAATCATTTATCATGGCATGTTATGGCACAACACTACTCCTGCAGCATGTCTAGTGCACTCATGATGTCTTTTTTCCATGTTATCTAGCATTACGCTGACATACATTAGTATAGTCCGTACTCCCTCTTTATTGTTTTGGAACAGCACACCATTTGCTGTGTGTGCTGTTGCAGAAACATCCAGGTAAAATGGCGCTTGATAGTCTGGGTTTGCAAGGTGAGCTGCTGTTGCCAGTCTGTTTTTCAATTCTGTAAAAGCCAATTCTGCTTCTAGAGTCCATGTCAAGTGAGCTTTGAGGTTTCTCATCCCCTGCTGTTTAACCATAGCCCTTAACGGTTCTGTGAGCTCTGTGTACCCTGGGACATATGTTCTGCTGTAGCCTGTTAGACCAAGAAATTAAAGCATTTCCTTCACGGTCACTGGCTGTGGATGAGACAAAACCGCAGACTTGTGCGCAGGAGACATGCCAGTCCCCTGTTGAGACACCACTCTGCCCAGAAACTCAACCTGTCTTCTGCATAATTGCAGTTTATTTTTGCTGACTTTAAAGCCTTTCTTTGCTAAATGTAGCAGAACTGCCCCGGTTGCCTCCAAACACTCATCCACTGAGGAGGCTGCAATGAGAAGATCATCCACATACTGTATCAGAGTGGATGCTGGTGGTAATGGCCAGTCTGCCAAAACTTCTTTCAGTACCTGGTTAAAAATACCAGGAGAAAGTGCAAATCCCTGAGGCAAAAGGGTGTAGTGATAACAAACACCTTTAAAGGTGAAAGAGAAAATGTCCCTACACTCTGCTGCTAATGGTAGACAGAAAAATGCATTTGCCAAATCAATGCAGGTAAACCAGCAATGATCAGGATTCAGATTAGTAAGTGCAACATAGGGGTTAGGTACTGGTACAGTAGGGGTTACCAAAATGTCATTAATAGCCCTTAAATCATGTGCCATGCGCCATTTACCTGTACCGCGTTTCTCAACAGGTAGAATAGGTGTGTTCCAATCCTGTGAATGCGAACACTCCAGCATTCCAGAGTCCCAGAGACCCTGTATTGTGTCTGTGATGCCCTCCTCTGCCTGTGGTTTATGTGGATACTGATGTACCCACACAGGAGGGGTCTGGATAAGATCAAATGTTATTGGTGGACATGCAATTAGTCCCACATCCGTGGGTCCAGAAGCCCACAAAGTGGGGGGCATGTCCTCGATTAGTGCTGCCGCTAAAAGGTGATCTGTTTTTTCACGCCCATGATGTCTTTCCAACTGCACATGTTCCAACAGACCTGTGTCGGTTGTCTGGCATGAAATGCGTTATGTTTTGGTCGATGGTGAATAAGACATCTGGGGAATGTGGGTCTGTTGATAATCAGTTTGAGCCAGGGAGCGTTTTAGCACCCCTCCAAGTTCTTTGGCCTGATAGCCTGGATGCAATGCTAGTGAAACATGCGGTGCCCCGTCTGCACTCATTTGGAACTATGGTAGCTGTTCCTCTGTAAGCAGCACCTGCGCTACAACGCCTTCCGGTGCTACATAAATGTTTTGGGAGGTGATAGTCCAATTTTCACCTTCTAATTCAGATGCAAAACAGTCCTGATACCATTCACAATTGTTGCGATCATAAAATAAAGTAACATGCGGCGGGTCAGGGGGAGGAACATAGGGAGCTAGGGAAGCGATCCAGGGTTTCCACTGTTGGAAAACCGACAGGATGCCCAGATGTGCAGTTGTTTCAGGATGGAGGAGAACACAGTAAATGTCCGCTAATTGCTCCTGCAAAAGACCAATCGGGTATTGTCCATGAGAAAATGTGCAGCCCAGTCCACATTGTAAATAAGTTCCATCAGGCAGCAGGACCTGTAGGCCTTGAGGTCCGCACAAAATAGTTGCTCCCACCTTAATGAGAAGATCCCTTCCCAATAGGTTAACAGGTGTGTTGGGGGACACCAGTAGACTGTGGTTAACCAGTTGATTGCCCAGCTGTATTTTTAGTGGCTTGGTAAACGGCAGAACTTGTTTCGCCCCCGAGAACCCGACAACCGTTGTGGTCTTTTTAGACAGATGAGTTTGTGGAGCCTGTCTGATGGTTGAACATGTTGCTCCTGTGTCGACCAAAAATGGGACTTCAGTCCCTGATACAGTCACAGACAGCAGTGGTTCTGCCGTGGTGTCACTGTCTGCCAGGCTCGGAGGGGCGTGTCAATGTTGTTCATTCCAGCCGTTAGGATCCTCCCAAGCAGGCATCTGGAATGCAGGTCTGTAACCCTCTCGCTGCGGACCACCCCTGGTTCTGTTGGGGCGTTCCCTTAGTCCACCTCTGAGTTGGGGGTCGTGGTGCCCATATTGGCCCGGGGCCCCGTTGTTATAGGGACAGTGTCTGGCCCAATGGCCTGGTTTCCCACAACAGTAGCAGATGTCGCCCCCTGACGGTCCCCTTGGTGGTCCCCACCCTATCTGGGTTTGCCACATGGTTTTGCAGCCCTCCAAATACTCTTTGGGATTTTTGCCTGAATCCCAATCAAATTGAGGAATGGTATTATCCCTGGTTACTGGGTATACTTCTCTAAGGGCAAAACCAATTTCAGTAGAATGTGGGGTAAACAGGTCATCATCAGGAAGGCCCATAATGCCTGCTGCCTGTTCCACCTCTCTGTTCACATGAGGCCTCATGCATCTTCCTGCTACGGCCCTGTAATCACCCAAAGCCAGTGTGTTACCTGCTGTTAGCGTCTCTAGAGCCTGCAGCCATGGTGCTGCCCCGTCTACAATTGGTTGTAATTTATCACATAGTGCAGACAAATCTCCCAGGCTATAGGGTTTGTATTTATACCCTCTTCCTTCTGGCTGCTGTAAAAGGGGCATTTGACAATTTATTTCTTTTCTGGGTCTTAAGTTATATCTGCGTGGTATTTCTGGTGCGGCCAGTCTGCGACCCATGTGCACCTCCTCATTCTCCTCAGGGAGGGAGGGAGGTGGGGGAGGCAGTATTGGGCTGTACTCTGTTGGAGTGCTGCCAGCCGCACTGCTGTTTTTACTCAAATCGGTCAGACAAATACTCATGGATTTCTGATTTATATCTGTTTTATTCTGATCTTCTAATTTTAAATTATCTGGGACCCAAATCCCAGTTCCTGACATTTTGACCGTCCCTGGAGTTCCTGCAAGTGTACTCTGTGACTGCCTGTTTTGCTGTTCACCAGCCGAGGGAGGTGTGGGTGTAAAAAAAGAACGAGTGGACTGCCATTGCGGCCACTCCCTGCTTTTTGTGCCCTGAAATCTACTCTGTTCCAGTCTGCTGACTCATCGGAGGGAAAAGACACCGATTTTGATGAAACTGGACATTGTGAGGGTGGGTCATAAAAAGATGGACCTTGCGAGGACTGTAAAGATAACGTGTCCGAGGCAGGCAACTGCGTAGGGTCAGACACCGCCACCTGTCCTCCCGTAACATTTAACATTGGATACAAACTGCTGCCTGTTTGTGTGGGCGCTGCTGACTGAGACGAGGGGGGGGGGGGGGGCGCATAAGGTGGAGGATGTTCTGCACAAACTCCTGTCTTTTCTTTCTTATTTTCTGGCATTAAGTGACTTACACTTTGCCACCAAATCCCCATCTGGCACCACCCCGTCTGCTCTTTACCTGCCCCTTCTTTTACATTTCTCCATATTCCTTTTGCCATCCATCCACTGTCCCCGCTCTGTTTCTCAGCGATCTCTTTTTTCTGTTTGCATTCTTTAGCTTTGTCCCAAAAATATTTTCCTAAACTTCCGCGCCACTGATCATTCTTTCCATCTCTCTCTAATTCTTTTAACACCTGTGTTTGTACTTTTTTTCCAGTCTTTTTTCCTTCCTTTTTACCCAGAGCTGTTTCAATCACCTGCCGCAGTAACACCAACTAATCTGCTGCTGATTTCCACAAAACATTGGGTCCCCACCCGTCACCGTGTGTCTCCCTATCAAATTCACCCTCCATTATGAACACTTTTCACCACACTCCGCACAGTGCTTTTCACTGTAAATCACACTTCAGCTCTATTCTAAGCCACACATAAGCACCTACATACGTACACACATATGCGCAGATTTATACACACACACACACACTCCGTTCAGAGCCGCGGATTCAGTCTCCCCTTTACTCATTCAAAGACAATAATCACATTCCAACCGACACAATACGTTGTATAAGATATGACAAGGACACCATATCAGACAGTCTCATGACAATCCCCCAGCCATGGGAATCGCTTGCGCTTGGCGTCTTCCCCAGTCACGCTTCTCAGCATTCACACTGTTTCCTGATAAATTAGTCTGTCATTCAATTCAATTTTATTTATATAGCGCCAATTCATGAAACATGTCATCTCAAGGCACAAGGGTTCAAACACTGTGCAGGTTCTAAAGATTCCTCCAATGCTGCCTTACTTACTGGGGATGAGGTAATGTTTGGGAGGATGCCAATTATTTTATTTTTAATGGCATCAATTTTATTTATGAAGAATCCCATAAAATCATTACTACTAAGAGCTAAGGGAATGGATGGATCACCAGAGCTGCAGCTCTGAGTAAGTTTGGCAACTGTACTAAAGAGAAATCTAGGATTATTTTTATTCTCTTCAATTAATGATGAAAAATATGCTGCTCTAACTCTGCGAAGGGTCTTGTTATACAACAATAGACTGTCCCTCCAGATTAAGTAGGATTCCTCTTGGTGTGTAGAGCGCCATTTTCTCTCCAATTTCCTAATATTGTGCTTCAAGGAACGCAGCTCTGAATTAAACCAGGGAGCCAGCTTCCTGTGAATTATCACCTTCTTTTTCAAGGGAGCTACATTGTCTAATGCAGAACGCAATGAGGAAGTCACACTGTTAGCAAAGGTATCGATTTGTGAATGGAAAGAAACAGCATTGCTGCCATCTACAGGGCATTTCTGCAATACTGAGGATATTAAAAGGGGGACAGACTCTTTAAGTTTTGATACAGCATTATTCGATAAAGATCTACTATAATGGAACCCTCTTTTGGGGGTGGAGAACTCAGTTAGATTAAACTCAAATGTTATCAAAAAATGATCAGATAGGACAGGGTTGTGAGAGAAAACTGTTAATTCTTCACAATCAATGCCATATGTCAGCACAAGGTCCAAAGTATGGAGCCGAGAGTGCGTTGGTTTATGCACATTTTGAGCAAAACCAATTGAATCTAGGATAGTTTTAAAGGCTACACTAAGGTTATCACATTCAGTGTCAACATGAATGTTAAAATCACTCACTACAATAACCTTGTCAGTATATAACACCTGTCATGGTTGAGTTTTGGTTTGGCTTTGTTTTTCTGTTATTTTCATTATTTCATCTCTTTTGGGTTAGGTTTGACTTTATTTGTTAGTTTTCAGTCATCAGTTATTTTCTGTCATTTTTCACTTCACCTCCTCAGCAGTCAGTCACACCTGTTATCATTTACCAGTCAATTAGCCAGACCCTGTTTCCACCTGTGTAGTGTTCTATTTAAACCTCCCTCTGCCTTCAGTTCAGCACTGGGCCGTCATCATTCCACACCTCTCCATGCCAGTCCCCGTTTTGCCTTGGAAGCTTTGTTTTGCTCCTGTTGTCAAGGTTAGTCCTGCCAGTCACTCTAAAGACTGTTCCTTCACTGTTTGTTCCTGGAAAGGCTCTGCTCTGTGCCCTGGTGTCTCTCAAGTTCTGTAACCTGACTAGCCGCCCTGGAGAAGCTCAGCTCTGTGCCCTGGTGTCTCTCAAGTTCCGCTAACCTGACTAGCCGCCCTGGTGAAGCTCAGCTCTGTGCCCTGGTGTCTCCAATGGACTGCTAACCTGAGTGCTATGAGGCCTTCTAGCCGAGCTGCACCTAGCAAGTGTGGACTCTCTGTCTCCGGGCCGTCAGCTCCTGCCATCTTCTACATCCCTGACTTTCTGCAGTCCTGAACCTCCGGTCTTCATCTCTCATCACCCAGCACACTTCTTTCAATAAAGACTCAAACTTTTAGTTCCGTGTGTGCGTCCTGAGTTCATCGGTAAACAAAACCCTGACAGTACGGCCCAGTCAAAAGGTGAACTCAGGCGCCATGCGGGACTTACCTGCAGGAGTTGACGACCCGGACATCCTCGCATATGTGGAGATGTGCGAACGCCAGATGAGGGAGAGGTATGCCAAGATGGCTTCCGTCCGGGACCCTGCACCACCCGTCCGGACCGACTCCACTCCCCAGGTGGTTTACGTGGGCGTTGTTGCGGCTACCCCGGAACCCAGGAAGAGAAGCCACTCAGCCTCTCGTCGTCTCGGTCATCACCTCCATGACTCGCAGCTGGCCCCTCGAGTGAGGCTCATCGTTCCACCTAGCAGAGCCCCACGCATCAAGGAGAGCCAGCTGTGGGAGTTCTACTACGGTGACCGAGACGACCTTCTGCCCTGCTGGCCAGCTGCCACCCCCGAGATTGCCCCGGATTCCTCATCTGTCCCCTCCCGGCGAAGACAGCAGAACCACCGGCGCGGAGGGTCCGTCAAGGCTCAAGAGGAGGATCCGCTTCCAGCCTCGGCGCTCTCTGAAGCCTGTAGCCCGGCGCCGCTCTCTGAAGCCTGTAGCCCGGCGCCGCTCTCTGAAGCCTGTAGCCCGGCGCCGCTCTCTGAAGCCTGTAGCCCGTCGCCGCTCTCTGAAGCCTGTAGCCCGGCGCCGCTCTCTGAAGCCTGTAGCCCGGCGCCGCTCTCTGAAGCCTGTAGCCCGGCGCCGCTCTCTGAAGCCTGTAGCCCGGCGCCGCTCTCTGAAGCCTGTAGCCCGGCGCCGCTCTCTGAAGCCTGTTGCCCGTCACTGCCTGAAGTAGCCGAGGAGATGGTTCCGCCTCCACCAATAAGCTCCGCTCTGCCGGCCACCGTAAGCTCCGCTCTGCCGACCACCGAAGGCTCCGCTCTGCCGGCCGCCAAGAAAATAGATCCGCCGGCCGACGAGGATGAGCCCGAGGCCTCCAAGGGAGCCGTTTTGCCTCAGCCCGAGGCCTCCGAGGGAGCCGTTTTGCCTCAGCCCGAGGCCTCCGAGGGAGCCGTTTTGCCTCAGCCCGAGGCCTCCGAGGGAGCCGTTTTGCCTCAGCCCGAGGCCTCCGAGGGAGCCGTTTTGCCTCAGCCCGAGGCCTCCGAGGGAGCCGTTTTGCCTCAGCCCGAGGCCTCCGAGGGAGCCGTTTTGCCTCAGCCCGAGGCCTCCGAGGGAGCCGTTTTGCCTCAGCCCGAGGCCCGTGAGGAGGTCCAGGAGGACCTGCCTCCGCCCAAGCCTCGTGAGGAGGTCCAGGAGGACCTGCCTCCGCCCAAGCCTCGTGAGGAGGTCCAGGAGGACCTGCCTCCGCCCAAGCCTCGTGAGGAGGTCCAGGAGGACCTGCCTCCGCCCAAGTCCCGTGAGGAGGTCCAGGAGGACCTTCCTCTGGCCTCGGTTTCCACCGAGACCTGTAGCTTGGCACCGCCTCCAACTGATCTGTTCGGCCAGAGCCGCAGATTGCGGACTCCGAGCCGCTCGACTCTGCCTCGTCGGGGCCGTCCACCACGGCGCCCGCCTCTGACTTTTCTGTTCGGCCGGAGCCGCAGACTGCGGACTCCGAGCCGCTCGACTCTGCCTCGTCGGGGCCGTCCACCACGGCGCCCGCCTCTGACTTCTCTGTTTGGCCGGAGCCGCAGACTGCGGACTTCGAGCCGCTCGACTCTGCCTCGTCGGGGCCGTCCACCACGGCGCCCGTCTCTGACTTTCCTGTTTGGCCGGAGCCGCCGACCGCGGTCTCCGGGCCGCTTGACTTTGCCTCGTCGGGGCCGCCCTCCTCGAGGGTTTAGTCGGGCGATGCTGCTCCGCCGCCTGCCTCGTCCAGGACGACCTCCACGAAGACTTTTTCTTTTTTGCTTAGCAGCCGTTTTTGCCTGAGCCCTTAAGGCCAGTGCCTTCTGTTATTTTTTGGGCTCGATTTCAGTTTTTGATTTACTTAGGATTTTTGGGGTTTTAGAGTTATTTAGGGGTTCTTGTTTTCTTAGAGTTCTTAGTCTCTGTTTTGCTTTTGTTTTTCGTGCTCCGTTTTAGGATTCTAGATTTTGCCTTAGTTTCCAAGCTTTGCTTTGCTTCCTCATTTATAGCCTTAGTTCTCTGGTTTTCTCGTTAGTTTACTTATTCATGTTCTAGTTTTCTTGTTTTGCCTTAATTTCTAGTTTAGCTTTAGTCTCATAATTTTGCTTAAGTATTGTTTGTTACCTTAGTCTTTCAGCTTCAGTTTTGTGTTACTTTAGCTATCTAGTGTTACATTAGTTTACCCGTTCCTGCCCTAGTTTCTTTGTTTTGGTTTTGCATTAGTTTTATAGTTTTTCTTGAACGTCTCGATCTTTTTCCTAGTTTTTTTGTTTTATTTTGATTTTCTAGTTTTTTGCTTCGGTTTTTCTTTTGTTATCCCTACCCTAGTTCTTCTGGTTTGTTCTATAGGTTAGTTCATGCCTGGTTTTCTAGTTTTTGGTTTAGATCTGTAGTTTCCCAGCGCTCTTTAGGTCCCAGCGCTTCTTAGTTTTGTTTTGGCCCCCTAGCTCTTAGTCCCCTGGCGTGTTTGAAGCTCTCCATTCTCTGGAATTTAGACGCCCTTAGTTCCTGGTATTTTTGGTTCCTGGCGTGTTAGGACGCCCTTTGTTCTCGGTTCCCCGGCGTGTTTGGACGCCCTTTGTTCTCGGTTCCCCGGCGTGTTAGGACGCCCTTTGTTCTCGGTTCCCCTGCGTGTTAGGACGCCCTCTGTTTTCGGTTCCCCGGCGTGTTAGGACGCCCTCTGCTCTCGGTTTCCCGGCGTGTAAGTACGCCCTCCGTTCTTGTCCCTAGGCGTTTTAGATGTTCCTGTTTCCCTCACATTCCGACGTTCTCTTCCCCAAGCCCCGGCGTTTTCCTCTAGCCCCGGCGGGTTTCCCTCTGGCGTTGTCGTACGCCTGTTCTTCCCTCTGGCGTTGTCGTACGCCTGTTCTTCCCTCTGGCGTTGTCGTACGCCTGTTCTTCCCTCTGGCGTTGTCGTACGCCTGTTCTTCCCTCTGGCGTTGTCGTACGCCTGTTCTTCCCTCTGGCGTTGTCGTACGCCTGTTCTTCCCTCTGGCGTTGTCGTACGCCTGTTCTTCCCTCTGGCGTTGTCGTACGCCTGTTCTTCCCTCTGGCGATGTTCGCCTGTCATGCCCGTTTTTGCCTGGTGGCGATGTTCGCCTGTCAACGTCGGTTAGACGCCTTTTGTCTTGCCTACCAGCATCTGTTAGACATCCTTTTTAGTTCGCCCTAGTGGGTAGTTTTGGTTTGATTTTAGCCCACCATCCTACTTTCCCTCCACCCACCCAGGATAGATCAGCTTGGTTATGACTCTTGCCCGCCATCCTGCCTTCCCTCCACCCACCCTGGTTCGGTCACTTTGTAGTTTGTTTTGTTTTTTAGGCCGTCCGGAGTCCGGCCTTGAGGGGGGGGTAATGTCATGGTTGAGTTTTGGTTTGGCTTTGTTTTTCTGTTATTTTCATTATTTCATCTCTTTTGGGTTAGGTTTGACTTTATTTGTTAGTTTTCAGTCATCAGTTATTTTCTGTCATTTTTCACTTCACCTCCTCAGCAGTCAGTCACACCTGTTATCATTTACCAGTCAATTAGCCAGACCCTGTTTCCACCTGTGTAGTGTTCTATTTAAACCTCCCTCTGCCTTCAGTTCAGCACTGGGCCGTCATCATTCCACACCTCTCCATGCCAGTCCCCGTTTTGCCTTGGAAGCTTTGTTTTGCTCCTGTTGTCAAGGTTAGTCCTGCCAGTCACTCTAAAGACTGTTCCTTCACTGTTTGTTCCTGGAAAGGCTCTGCTCTGTGCCCTGGTGTCTCTCAAGTTCTGTAACCTGACTAGCCGCCCTGGAGAAGCTCAGCTCTGTGCCCTGGTGTCTCTCAAGTTCCGCTAACCTGACTAGCCGCCCTGGTGAAGCTCAGCTCTGTGCCCTGGTGTCTCCAATGGACTGCTAACCTGAGTGCTATGAGGCCTGCTAGCCGAGCTGCACCTAGCAAGTGTGGACTCTCTGTCTCCGGGCCGTCAGCTCCTGCCATCTTCTACATCCCTGACTTTCTGCAGTCCTGAACCTCCGGTCTTCATCTCTCATCACCCAGCACACTTCTTTCAATAAAGACTCAAACTTTTAGTTCCGTGTGTGCGTCCTGAGTTCATCGGTAAACAAAACCCTGACAACACCAAATCAGATAAGTCTGACAACTGATCCAAAAACTGAGTGTAAGGGCCTGGTGGACGATACAAAACAATAAACAGAAGAGCTTTTATTGCTTTGCAGTTTGGATGAGGGAAACTGAGGGTTAAATGTTCAAAAGAACTGTAATTATTAATTGGCCTGGGACTAATTAATAAATCAGACTGAAAGATAGTTGCCACTCCTCCTCCTCTTCCCACGGATCTGGGAATGTGGAAATTTGAATAACTGGAGGGAGTTGACTCATTTATACTAACGTAGTCCTCTTGTAGCCAGGTTTCTGTGAGACAAAACCAATCAATCTGATTATCAGAAATCAATTCATTAACTAACAAAGTCTTTGGAGGGAGAGACCTTATATTTAATAGACCACATTTAATTATTTTATTTTTTGGTTCAAAGTGATCCGTATGGATTTTTATTAGATTTTTAGGATTTGTTCCCTTTAGATCAGTTTTTGATCTGTTAAGTTTTGGCCGTGGGAAAGACACCGACTCAATAGGATAATGGGTGGGTAACAGTACAGAAGCTGCAGAGAGGTGTGTTAAACTACGGCTCTGCTTCCTGGTCTGGACCCTGGGTTGTCAGCATTTAGGAGAACTATTAAATCCGGCCAGATTCCTAGAAAGAAGAGCTGCACCATCCAAAGTGGGATGAATACCGTCTCTCCTGATCAGACCAGGTTTTCCCCAGAAAGTTTGCCAGTTATCAATGTAGCCCACGTCGTTTTCTGGACACCACCTAGACAACCAGCGGTTGAATGACGACATGCGGCTAAACATGTCATCACTGGTCAGATCAGGCAGGGGACCAGAGAAAATTACAGAGTCCGATATTGTATTAGCAAACTCACACACCGAAGCAACACCAACTTTGGTGACCTCTGATCGGCGTGACCGAGTGTCATTACCGCCAGCGTGAATAACAATTTTGCGGTATTTACGCTTATCCTTAGCCAGCAGTTGTAGGTAGGATTTTATGTCGCCCGTTCTGGCCCCTGGTAGGCATTTAACTATGGTCCCTGGTTTCTTTAGTGCCACGTTTCTTATTATGGAGCTGCCAATAATTAAGGTCGGCTCCTCAGCGAGACTGTCGCTCAGAGGGGAAAATTTGTTAGAAACGCAGACGGGTTGGTGGTGATCTGGGGGCTGAAATCTAGAGCTATGCTTACTACGAACCGTCACCCAGCCGGCCTGCTTAACCGGCTGTTCGAGTGCGGCTGTTGGTTCGCTACGTGAAGTTACTCTTTGTGGCTCCGCGCTAGCAAAGGAGCGGCTATCAGCTGGTTTTTCAACAGCACGGAGCCGGGTCTCCAGTTCTGACACCCTCGCCTCCAAAGCTACAAAAATACTACATTTATTACATGTACCATTATCACTAAAGGAGGCAGAGGAATAACTGAACATCTGACACAGAGAGCAGCAGATAGGAGACTTAGTCAGAGACGGAGAAGCCATTATGAGGCTAAGGCTTGGCTAACACTAGGCTAACGCTAGGCTAAAGCTAAGCTAGCGCCCTGTTATCACGCCAAAGAACAAACCGTGTGAAACACGAGGAGTTCCCAAACGTGATGAGCAGCCACAGAAAATGTTTTAAAAGTGCTTATGTTTGGAAACAGATGTTACAGCAAAGAAGTTTAAAGACAAAAAGCGAGAGAGCCTGGAGCAAAAATCCGTCGTTCACACAGCAACAACAGGAAGTGACACAATACGCCTTACCGCAAACAGGAAGTCAGGTGATCTTTATAGCTGACTTCCTTAACAGCTCATTTATTTTATCTTTATCATTCCCTGTCCGTTTTGCTGGTTGTGTGTTCCAGCTCACGGCTCATACCGGTCTTCCTGGTTTTACGGCAGGTCACTGTTTGTTATAAAAAGATCTCTTGAACTCACAGGACTTAATTCTTGTTGTGTTATCCGCACAACTTATAAATTTTCTACTCTGTTCTGAGTTCTGTTATTTTATGTCAGATCTGTAATCGGAGTTTTCACAGAGTCAACCTCCGTCAAACCTCCGCATTCACATCATTGTGTATTTGCCTGATCTTGCTCTGAATCTATTAATCAAAATTTGAGGTGTCTCGGTCCTCGGGCCTCTAACCCAGCAAAATACGATTCCCCGTCGAGAACCGCAGTGAGCCGCCACGCTCAAGACTCAAAATTCTCAATACATCTCTGAACCACAAGTTATTCCAATGCACTCCAAAAAATGTATTAAACAGACTTGTTTCTACTAGGAGTTGGGACACGTTAATTTAGCCTAATTTCTTCTAAGCCGAAAGTGCAGATTCGATAAAACAGGTTCTGCTTACCTTTTTGTTGTGGCCACTGTGTCCCGTCTCCGTTCGTCCCAGTCTGGTGTCCAATTCAGCCTGTCACCTCGAATCCCGGACGAGCCCCCAATTTTAGAAAGCCGTCTTGCTTCCCCGGGTTCGTTGATTCGTTGTGCAGGACTTCAGTGTAAGAGTGCATAAAACTCAGCCAGAAACACAGACTTTGATTTCGCCTTTGCAAAGGGAGAGATGCACCTGCCAGCCCCTGCGGACAGCAACTCTGCACAACTCCCAGCTCCGGCTCGTTTTATTGACTTTAACAAGGTTTCACATGAACAAAATGACGAATACAGTTCCGTTATACTCCCTAACATCTGGTATACCATAATTGGAGTTGTTGTTCTCTTGGTGGCCTTGAAAACATTTTCCTCTGCTAATTGCTGACCTGGCCTTGGGACTCTCCTCTGGTACCTTGTACGACCAGCGCATTTTATCCTAATCTACTCTCATTCTATTTTGAAGCATATATAAGCATATGAAAGCAAATAAAAGCATATAAAAACATGTTAAACCTTCATACAAATGTAGAAAAACGGTTCAAAGTTAATACATTCCACAACAGGTTAACAAATCCTCCTGTGTCTGTGGCTTCTGAACTCCACTCAACCAGGGCCTGCAATGAATTTGCTAACTTCTTTACTGAGAAAATCCTAAGGATTAGAGCAGGGGTTCCCAAACTTTTTCAGCCGCGCACCCCCTTCAGTGTCTCAACCGGCTTGGCGCACCCCCCCCCCCCCCCCCCCACAAAAAAAGAAAAAATTCTGTTGCAGTTACATCAATTCAACCATCTTAACAAAATTGTGGGAATAAAATTAGAACAGAATTTGAATTAAACTGCAATAAAGTTGCAACATCCACAACAGAATCCTGAGGCTTTTGCAGGTGCATCAGTGGCTCAGCCTGGAGCGAGAGAAAGAAAGAGACGCCCAGATCGGCCACACCTCCACAACCTGAAACGTCTCTGAAGCAAAGGATTAAACTGATGATCTACCTGTGTTGTTCTCACTTTTTTTGTGCACCAGCTTCTTAATCTGAGTCACAATTTACAAACACGAAGAACTTTGATTTGTGTCCGATGACGCGCGCGCTCGAGAGAGAGAGAACTGCAGACCAGAGTAACAATAACAGAGCGCTCCATAAATGTGTTATTAATCAGAGAAAAAAAACCTTTACAGCGGCTACATTCAGCAGGTAAACACGCCCAGGGCAACACACCTCAGCTCCCCTCAGCCCCATCCTCGGTTTGTCCTTGTCTGAATATGCGCTAAAACCGCATCTGTAAAATGAACTGCGCCTGTCTGACTCTCAATGAAACGTATTGCAGCTCTGTGCGTGAAGAGTCAATAAATCGCGGAGGCTGCAGCGGGGGGTGGGCGAGTCATGCGCGTCAGTGCTGGTAGAGGTTCAGAGTCACCCCAACAGGAGCAGCGCTGGTTGGAGGCGCTGCGCGATCGAAAGAGAGACTGGTCGCTCAATTTAAGCTTTTAAAAACTTTTGGCCCGAATTTAATTGTCCCTCTACTGACGTACACGACGTGAAGCGAGGAAAGAGTTGGAGAGACATTTGTCAATGGTTTGCAATTCACTCACATGTTGCCTCCGATTCCCTGGTTTCAGCCAACTAAGCATATTTGCGAGAATGAATGAAGTAGAGGGCACAAGCTGCTTCTTCTACGCATTCAGGCACAATGCGTAGAAGAAGATAAATTCATATTACGATGAAGTGTAGAACAACACTTTTTAAAATAAACAGATTTTCATGTCAATAAATTTTATTTATTTATTAAATTTGCTGTTTTGATTTTTGTTTCCACAAAGGAAATGATTATTTACACGTCTTTATGGTGTGGGGGAAAAAACACTGTCAAACCGCCATTACAGATTTCAGCTCGCGCACCCCGTAGTGGCAGCTCGCGCACCCCCAGGGGTGCGCGCACCACACTTTGGGAATCCCTGGATTAGAGGATCAGTTTGTACATTCATATCAACTCCAGAACCAAAGCTGTATCCAACTGGAACCTATCTTGACAAAATGTCCCAATTCAGCCAAATAAATTACAAAAGCTTAGAGGAGATCATTCAGCAGCCAAGTTCCTCCTCCTGCTGCCTTGATGTTCTACCCACAGTTTTCTTTAAGAAAGTTTTGCCTGTCATAGCGTCTGATTTGACTAAGATAATAAACACGTCCCTTCTGTCAGGTGTTTTCCCCCAGTCCCTAAAAACAGCAATTATCAAACCACTGCTGAAAAATAACAATTTAGACAAACTACTACTCCAGAACTACAGGCCCATCTCAAACCCCCCCCCCCCTTTATCAGTAAGATTATTGAAAAAGCTGTATTTAAACAATTAAACACCTTCTTAACAATGACAAGCCGCTTTGATGTTTTCCAGTCAGGTTTCCGTGCTCACCACAGGACAGAGACCGGCTTTATCATGGTGTTTAATGACATCCATATAAATACAGACTGTGGAAGAACCACAGTGCTGGTACTGGTACTGGTATTGGACCTCAGTGCAGCATTCGATACTGTCGATCACTCCATCCTGTTAGAACGCCTGGAAAACTGGGTCGGCCTTTCTGTTACAGCTCTCCACTGGTTTAAATCCTACTTAAAGGACAGGGACTTTTTCGTGTCAGTAGGTAACTTTACATCCCAGATGACAAAAATTACATGTCGGGTTCCCCAAGGGTCCATCGTGGGTCCCCTCTTGTTCAATATCTACATGCTCCTGTTAGAACGCCTCTAGCACAGACCATAAAAAAAACATCAGCTACCATAACTATGCAGATGACACACAGCTCTACATCACCAGGTCACCAGGTGACTATGAACCAGTTCAGGCACTGAGTAAATGCCTAGAAGAAATCAATGCCTGGATGTGCCAAAATTTTCTTCAATTGAATAAAAACAAAACTGAAGTAATAATATTTGGACCAATAGAGGAGAGATCAAAAGTTAGCTCACAGCTTCAGTTAGGAACCACTGATCAGGCCCGAAATCTGGGAGTAGTGATGGACTCAGACCTGAACCTCCAAAAGCATCTAAAGACAATTACAAGGTCGGCCTTCTATCACCTGAAGAACATTTCCAGGATTAAAGAACTAATGTCTGAGCAGGATCTGGAAAAAGTAATCCATGTGTTTATTTTTAGTCGAGTTGATTTGTGTTTTCACAGGTCTGCCTAAAAAGTGGGTCAGACAGCTGCAGGTGATCCAGAACGCTGCTGCCCGTGTCCTCACTAAGACTAAGAAAGTAGAGCACATCACCCCAGTTCTAAAGTCCTTACACTGGCTCCCTGTATCTCAGAGAATAGACTTTAAAATACTTCTGTTAGTCTATAAATCCCTGAATAGCTTAGCACCTAAATACATCACAGACTTGTTATCAGTGTATCAACCCTCCAGACCACTAAGGTCGTCTGGCTCCAGCCTACTCTGCATACCTAGAACCAGAACCAAACACGGAGAAGCAGCATTTAGTCCCTATGCTCCACTTAACTGGAACAAACTTCCAGAAAACTGTAAAAGTGTGGAAAGCCTGAGTTCCTTTAAATCAAGATTAAAAACACATTTGTTTAGGATTGTCTTCAACTGTTCTAGTTAAACTGTTTTACTGAAACATCATTAGTTCAACTTTGTAGTCCAACTGTTTTTAATGTTTGCTTTTAGTTTCTATTTTTCCATGTTCTATTTTGTTTCTACATTTTATTCCTACTTGCTTTTATTCTGTTTTTTTTCCTGTATTTTAATCATGTAAAGCACTTTGCATTGTCTCTGTACTGAAATGTGCTATACAAATAAATTTGCCTTGCCTTGCCTTACAACCCCCTTCTCCTCAGGCTCGTAATCTGGTTCCTGAAAAGTTTTTTTTTTAAGCTACGGAGCATGTAGAATTTATTACTGCAGCTATATTTGAGAACAAAGCAGGAAGTTTTAAGAACCTTACTTAGTGCTGACACTGCAGATTGCAACCGTCATGTAAAGTGAGTTCAATAAAGTTATTTTGTATTGAGTGATCTTTGCATGCGCACTGCAGTTGTTTTGGCTTGGAAAGAGAGAGAAAGAAAGAACCCTACTATGGTATTGAATACCACGCTGGCGTCTGTGTAGCCTCACTTAATTACGCGTTGACATGAAAGTAGAGGTTTTCCTGGTACAGAGTTTCAAACAAGCAAACCAAGGAGGATGAAATGGCACAGGTCAATAAATTGATATAGTCTGGGAGCAGAGGCTGAGCATAAATCTAAGTAGTTCGCCTTCACCACTGCAGGAGAGGAGAACAAACATGACGTCCTGCTCGAGATGCTTGATGAACATTTTATTCCTAAATGTAACGTCAGATTTAAGAGGGCCAGATTTCACTCCAGAATGAGGCAAGTGTGAAAGTGTGAAGGCTTTTACCAGACAGCTTTACA
Organism: Fundulus diaphanus; assembly: GCA_037039145.1. Classification (NCBI taxonomy): domain Eukaryota; kingdom Metazoa; phylum Chordata; class Actinopteri; order Cyprinodontiformes; family Fundulidae; genus Fundulus; species Fundulus diaphanus. The sequence continues at coordinate 53,577,371 of CM073122.1, forward strand.
AGCTAGTGGAGAACTGAGACTTTGGAGCTCAAAAATAGGAGCAACTGAGAGACAGGATACTTGATACAGGCCCGTCTCAAAGATTACAAATGAAAGACGACTTAACATTGCAACATGCAACTGAAATGGAAAGACACTGTAAATTAAGGCCAGAACCAAGTACAATCCAGTAACATGGATTCATTTAAATCCTTTAACTGGAAGGAGAGGTTATGACATCAGAAAATAGGACATTTTGCAGCGGTATGTTGCTCATAGAGTGTGCGAGAGCTAACAATAAAAATGTGCAAAAATGAAAATCTTGAAGAGCTAGTCTTTCTGGGCTCACTCGTTGAAGAGAAAACATTAAAGGAGGTCATCACAGAAGATGAGCCACCATGACACAACACATTCAACATTGGAAATACTCCAGTGACATTTAAAATAGATTCAGGGGCAGATACTTCAGTGATCACAGAAGCTATTTAGTATGTCTTCAAGAAAAACCCAGACTCAGACCTGTCGAATGACTAAAACTAGACAGCCCTGGAGGCAAAGTGATCACTAGTGGGCAGTTTCTGGCCAAAATTAGAGCTGGGGTCAGCAACAACCTGTGTGAATACTATTTCAGGATAATTTTAGTAAAATCATGTGGGGACAATCTTTTGGTTTGAGCCCTAGCTACAAAGCTAGGTCTGATTAAACATTTGAGATTAAATAAAGTGAATGCTTTCGAATCCTGTGACAATAGTACTTAAAGAAGGAGCCAAACCATATAGCATAGCCACACCATGACACGTTCCTGTCCCTTTATTGACCAAAGTAAATGAAGAATTGTAATGAAGTCAATAGGCATCATTGAAAAAGTCATACAGCTAACAAAATGATGCGCACCAATGGTTGTGGTTGTAAAGAAAAATGGCAAAATAAGAAGATGTGTGGACTTAAAGAAGCTAAATGAAAGCATGGAGCAAGTTTATCCTGTCAACTATTGATTATCTTCTTCCCAAGCTTGCAAGGAGCAGAGTTTTCTCAAGCCCGGACTCCACCAGCGGATTCTTGCAGACCCCCTTGGATGAAGAAGGTGGCCTGCTAACTACATTTATCACCCCGTGAGGAAGGTACTGTTTTAAGAGCCTGCCTCACATCTGGACCCAAAATATTTCAAAGGAAAATGTCAGAATTATTACAAGGGCACAAGGTTGTAATAGTTTATATGGATAATGTACTTCTTTTTGAGAAATAAAAGAGCAGCATGACATGAGACTCATAAACTGTTCAAAGACCATAAACTTTTGGTGTCACTGAGCAAATCAAAAGACCTGGATACGACACCTCTTCACTGTCAGCATCTCCTCATCCAACTGATGTATTGTATGATTGTATGTTCCTGGAAAAGCCTCATGGTTGGAGATGCATTGTCTCGGCAACCAACGCAGAGCGTGACTGCAAACGACCTGCAAAAGGAGGTCAAAGCATACCTGGACACCATAGAGGAACATGTTGCAGTGAGAAGGACGGCCTTGGAGTAAATAAAGGATCAGGCAGAAAAGGATAGTGAGCTGCAGCATGTCTGTATCAACATAACGAATGGCTGCCATGATCACATTAAATGCACAGCTTTACCAGCAAAACCATACTTTCATGAGTGTGGTACACTAAGTGGGCTGAATGGAGTTGTGAGATGTGGAAACCAGATCGGTATCCATGCAGCATGCATGATTACATGATTCAAAAGATCCACCAAGGGCTCCAGGGAATGACAAAATGGAGAAAGCACTACAAAAATGCTGTCAGGTGGCCAGGGATTGGCAAAGACATCAGAGAACTCATAGTCATGTCTATGGCCTACTCAGCACAGGGAACCTTTACTCACTACACCACTGCCAGAGCTGCCCTGGCAGAAAATTGCAGCCAATCTCTTTGAGTTCAGTGGGAAAAATTATCTGGTCATATTTGATTATTTTTCAAGATGGCTGGAAATTCTGAACCTGCCAAACACAAACAGTGAAACCTTGATCACAAAACTAAAAAGCTACCGTTACTACATTACTGTCATGGTTGGCCAGTGATCTAACTCACATGCAGAACACACTGAGGAGATTAACACATTTTTAAAAAGGTTTATTGAGGCAAATGATGCAAGTTGTCAGGAACCTGGAAATGGCAGCTTGGACCGGGGGCAGCAGACGTTCTAGAGAGGACAGTTAGGACTCTCTAGTCAGTTAGGGACTGGATGAAGAAGGATATTGCAGAGAAGAAGGCTTACTGGGGTGGAGATACGCCAGGGAGGAATGAGTGGGGTCTGTTCCAGGATGGATCTGGATCTTGAGAAGGGGAGCATGGTGGAGGGTGAGCAGGGCGCGATCGCAGGAGGACTGAGGCCACAAACCCGGAGGCTGCCAGCTGAGACTTGAGGACTGGGGAGTCTTCTGGAAGATTTGCAGGTGGGTTCGGGCGCTGGGAAACTGAGCCAGAACAGGTTCAGAAGTGTGTAGGCTAGAATCTGGGGAGCAGAGCACAAGGCTATCAGAGTCAAAACTCAGGTACAGGTAACAGGAGTTTCAGAGGCTAGAGTTACCACTATGAGGAAACACTCTGGTGAGGAAGTGCTGGCAGCATGCTCCTCTTATCCTCCTGCTGATGAGGTCAGTGTTACCAGATTTTGTAAGACAAACAAGCAACCAGCACTATAAAAGCAAGCCCAAAACAAGCGGCAACCCACCACATGTTGGACGGTGGGGGGGAGGGATCTCGCTTCACTCTGCGATGTTTACAAAATGTATAAATCAATATGTGTTCTCATGCCGAAATACTTTTTTCATACATGGTATTCCGTATTAATGTTTGTTATTTATTGTTCTTTTTCACTCTCTCTCACACACATCTAATCCTAATCTAATCATCTAATCCGGAGCTTTCTGTGTGCACCAACAACAATAATTTCTTCATATTGTTTTCCGTGCTGTTTATATCTGCGTGCATACACAGTTTTTTTTAAAGCCTGGAAAAGTGTTTAAAACTTGCAGGTGATTCATGTCTTACACTTTGTTTGCAACTTGGTTGAAAGAGAACCGTTTTGCACAGCTTCTTGCATGTGCTGACACTAACTTCAGGGTACTTTATTTGGCAATGTCATTCAGCCTTATTTTATCAAATACAGAGAACAAATTAATAAGCATTAAAGTATGGTTTATGGGTTAGAGTTCTGCAATATTATCAGCGCGTAAAAACCCATCTTCAGAATCTCAGTTCAAAATTGTGGTCTGCATCGCATAATCTACGGTTATTGCCGGTTACTGCAGCCGTAAACTGCATAAAATACGGGCAAAATTGCTCCCTCTGCCTATCCCGCCGGCTCCTATGTCACCCTAGAGTGGAAAAGACCCATCCAATATGGAGGCGACACAGGACGCACTCCAGCACGTAATAAGACGTCTGGTATATTTTGTCTATGGGTAGGAGTGTGTGAATGCGGAGAGGCGGAGGGATATTTCAGCCAGTACTGTCTGTAGCGCGGCAGTGCAAGCAGGTCTCTAACGTGTTTAAATGTTTTCGTGACTTATTTTAGAGCCCAAATAAGCGACTTCACTTTCAGAAACAAGCCCAAAAAACCGCAACCCGTGAATCATGAAATCTACAAGCGACTTTAGAAAAAAAGAAGCCTAAAGTCGCTTATAATAAGCGGTCTTGGCATCACTGAATGAGGTCTTGATGGAGAACACCTGCGTCTCACCAAGACACCATGCTCACTGGACGCCATCTAGTGGAGGAAGAAGAAGACTACCACACAGAAGGACAAAGTCTCCCAGACCCCCACAGTTACTACCATTGTAATTACCAGACCTCTCAACTTTTATCAAAAGTTAAGAGTGAGATTATGCTAATTTTGGGGCGGGGCTTGTTTGGGGTGGGGCTAACTGGGCCCTGGAAGAGCCGGTGGAGTCAACTCCATCTCATTTTTATCCCACCAGACATTGAAGTAGACGTGTTACTTTTGTTAAAAAGAGAGAAAGACGTGTTAATACTTTATTGTTCAGTTAGTGGATTAAAACATAAAAAAATTGTTCAAATAATACCGAATAAAATAAAGTAGTTTTAAGTTATTGACCGAATTATTACACAGATTAATTTATAGGTTTGTTTCATTGTAGATCTATAACCTGATTGGTGAATCAGGCTGAGTTTCATCAAGCCTATACGGCATATGGCTTATCCGACAGTTTCCCATCAGCAGCAACACTGAAGCACACAGAGGTTCCCGCTGCGTCTTTACGCACGATCCAGCTGCTGATGTCTCCCTCTTTTCAGCTCAATGCACTTCTATCCTGTTACAGTTTATAACCATTATCATCACCTTTCACAGCGACAGGTTTCTCATCTCGTCGCCGCGCTGACCAGACAAATCTGTATTTGTCTCGTCAGTGCGCTCTGGGCGGTGAGGTGGGCGGATTTTACCCCCGTTGGTGCGCTGCGTGCGACGGATAAGCAGTGGGGAAAATGCATAAATAAAGACTGTAAAGGACTCCTTTAGAGGAAACAGGGGGACTGACGGGTCTGAGATCAAGCCCCTGATGTTACAAGTTCTTTAAAATGACCCTTTAAAGTGCGCACCAAAGTTACATGTAACATAATTTTGCGTACCTGAATTAAAGCGCAAGGCAGCAGCCCACCGAAGCGCCACTGATTCTATGTTGTTAAAAACAAAAGAGGATGAAACACAGCTACTAACTCTCCTATTGAGTTTAACTGGCAGACTTTGCTACGGATGTGAGGACATTAAACGTAGTGATTCACGTTTTGAATGGTGAGAAAAGCAACTGGGTCCGAGGAAAAGGGGGGGGGGGGGCGGAGGAGCAAGCGCTGAGGCACAGAAATACAGTGCATGTAGTTAAAAAATGCAGAATTAATAAAAACGAAACTTATAACCAGACTAAGTGGCGTTTTAAACTGCATCTGGTTAGTAGAACTGTTTTATGATCCAGAGTGCAGCCATGCCTGGTTCTGAACGAAGGCAATATTTGGCAGCAGCTCTTCCCCCACCCCCTTTCCTCCTGCGTACGCAGTACAGGACCTTACCGGCTTACTTTCACCACTGGTTAAGACTAAAATTATTCATAACTCTGATCGCTCTGTTAACACGAACTGCTGGTGTTGTAAAATTATTGGTACAAACAGGCATGGACTGGTAATCGGGCGTACCGGGCATTTGCCCGGTGGGCCGACGTGCTGTTTGGGCCGGCAGACCCGACATGTATATTATTAATATGTATTATTATTATTATTATTATTATTATTATTATTATTATTATTATTATTATTATTATTATTATTATTATTATTATTATTATTATTTATTTATTTATTTATTTATTTATATATCTGCCTCGTTATTTTTGCATAATGCATGAAGAAAAATAAAATCAGCAACGCAAGCGTCTGTTCCGATCATCCGGCCCTTACCACAGACTACTGCAGCCCATTGGTTATCATTCCTGACAGTCTAAAGGGCTAGGCCAATCATAAAGTAGAAAAACACCTTCATGCTCCAGTGGAACTTTGTGCAGCGGTGTTCACAGTAGTAATGGATAAGAAACGCAAGGGAGGCGCAGAGAAACTGCACGAAAAAAAGAAACCGAGTTCTTCAAACGGACGCTGCGAAATGTGTCAAACTGACATGTTCCCAACAGCAGGCCCTTCATCTGCTCCGGTGTCTGATGTAAAATATGGTGGTGGACGGTTGTAGTCAGTGACGTGCGGTAGGGTTCATAGCTGGTGAGGGACTGACGTCATCAGAGTCAGATTTATTAATATATACACTCTACAGAATAGACTCATTGCAAAGTGCTGAAGGCGACTGATTGAGCCAAATTAATTCACCAAGAGACATGGAAAAATATTGATTATTTGATGAAAAAATAAATATAATTATTTGTCATTTGCCTGTAACAGTTTATGAGTTATGATGGATTTCTGCATTTGTAACACATTTTAAAACTATAACCCACATTAAGCACATTTCATTACAGAAACAAAACATGAATAATTATCGCTGTCTTACCTCTACTTATAAATTAAGTCCATGCACAGCTCTTTCTGCACAAAATATCTTCATTTTCCAGTAAAAGTTCTCTTTATCTTCTTCAGTTTTAAAACTCTCTCAGTCTCAGTGGAGCTCACTGCCAGGGAGGAAAGCCTTCCTTCATCAGTCCTGTTCCAGCTGTATGTTTAGAGTCTTTTTAGTGCTTTACTTGTTTAGCAAAACTCGCTAATAAAACATCCATAACTTGCTGTCACTCTACAGTTTTGGATCAGGAGCGGTGCTCCTTGAGGGCCCCCTGCCTAGAGGCCAAGAAACTGCCGGCCTCACCTACAACCAGCTCTTTGCCTTTTATGTTTGCGCAGCAGCACAAAAACATGTTACCTGCACACAGTTTGAAGACCAAAACACAATTCGTAATCCAAATATATTAAATTGTGGAAAATCAGCTCATAACTGTTTGAACAATTGAATTTATGATCTAGAGACAGGATTATGCATTCACAGAATGGAAGCCAGCGCAGTTAACATGGGATTGCGCAATCCCAGGGGAGGCCAAGCGCGCCTGTTTAGGAACCATGACAATGTGGTGGGCCAGTCTAATCCAAAATGCCAGGGCCGATTTTTTGTCCCAGTCCACCCCTGGGTACAAAGAAGACCACAGCTGTGGTTTAAACGTCTCTGCTTTAAAAAACTTAAATGTTATGCTTTTGTTAAAAATATAACATTTTGAATTACAATTAATAATGCTGAATATTGCATATTTATCTGAATATGCCATATTATTAATGATTGCACATTATTATTATTTTTTGCCTGATGCCTTCATTCCTTTTTTCTTTAGAACTAAACTTTAAGTTAGCTTGTTATTCATACTGATCTAGTGTGTCACTCTATGTGTTCTTTGCCACTGTCATGATCAAATTTCCCCATTGTGAGAAAATGTGTATTTCTTCTATTCTTATCTCAATTATATTTGTGGCAGTAAATCCTTTTAAAAGCTGATCCACATAGATATTTGTGGAAGAAATAGAATGTTAAAAATGTGTCCAGAAGGATTTACAAGTTTAAATAAATATGAGAGCAGGAAGCAAAGAAAATTTATGGGCAAGAAGTTACATAAGAGTGGTGCACTGCATGGCAACAGAACAGTGCATTATTTAGAGCACCACAGCCTTTGAGATCCTCCTGGCATAACCCCACTCACCTTAAAATATGGTGCTGCATCCTGAGAGCTGTGGCAGGTGAATAGATCTTTGGTGTGGGAAAGATGTCAAGAGATGTCAGACAAGCAGAAAAATCCTAGAGAAAAAAAGAGGCTGATCGGACTGCACAGCCCTATGCCCTGGAGCAACGCTGTCACAGTGGATTCAGGTATGAAGCATCTTCTCTGCTCTCGCTAAAATAATCAGAGCATTTTAACCCTGCACACATCAGCTACCCCCCAATCCACACCCGACTGAAGCCCAAGGGAAGCCACGAGGAAAGGTAACCCATATGGCATTGTTGCTACAGCAATGAATGCACAGGTACTAAATTGAAGGTCAATTTACAGTAACACGAACCCCTTTTCTCTTAAGGGGTACAAATGAACGCTTAAAGTTGTATAGAGCCCTTAAACTATAGTTTCCTTCCTTGACAGAAAACATCTGAATATTTGAAGGTAACTGATTATTTGTTGCTGTGTACACAATTTCAGCTGTTTTCAATTACGCTAAATGTGGACATTTCAATATTTCAAAACAAAACAGTGCATTAGTAAGATTTTGTATGTTCCTTATAACCCACATTTCAAATAAAAAAAATGATTTTTGTGAAGAATAAAAATGAGTACACTGTACTTTTGGAGTTTTTCCCCTAGACTTCTGAAAAATAATTCAAATAATGTGAAACCAGTGAACAGCAGATATGGAGTGATGTACAACGTAATGTTTCCTTGACTTTATTTAGTATTGCAATGCCTTTAGGTACATTAGAATGATTGTTTCATGTGTGCCTTTCTGATATGTTTGCCATCAATGACTGTCTTCATTTACCCTTTCAATACAAACCCCATTTCCTTGAATATTCCCATGTGTTTTTAATTTTCTATTCCTAAATAAAAGTATTTTAGTCTTTTTTTGGTGGACTCATTTTTGAAAGGAGTGAATTTAAGAATCTGCAGTCGGGGAACATCTATGTTAGCTTCTGTTTTCAGCCTTGAAGGTTGCTGCCATTTTCTTGCTTCTTTGATTTAGAATTATTTACTCGTTTTCCCAACTGTTTAGGATGGCTGGGATAGCAGCTGAAAAGTTGAAAAAACTCTAGAGCTATTAAGAATACAGAATCTTGTAATATCGTTTATTACAGACACGTCAAATGCTTCATCAAGGTATAAGTAGCCAGACATCCTGTTGATAGCAGTGTCTTGCCAAACACAAGAAAATAAAAACAAGTCAAAGGAGACTAAAGAGTAAATAATAGAAAAGAAGTCATATATTCTGAAAAAAATCAATCCCAGCGCTTTTATTATGCCTAAATGTTTATATATTAATCTAAAGTATTTATTAGATCATTCCTCTGTCTTTTCATTCATTCATTCATTCATTCATTCATTCATCCACCCATCCATCTTCAGGACAACCAACCATGCACAAACCCTCAAACCTAAAGGCAATTAAGACCAATCAACCTAACGGTCATATTTTTGATTGTTTAAGGAAACATTCGGTCTGTGTTTAATAAAAGGCACCTAAAACATAACAGAACTATCAACTAAAGGAGAAAATATTCAAATCATCAACAACCACCCAAATTACATTGCTATATAATTCTTGTCAATTTCTTCAATGTTATGTAGCTGTTTGCCAGATGCAATTAAAAAGAAGTATCGTGAAGCGCTTGTAAGTTTCTGTCAGTATGTTAATTGTAAATGTGAGTTATTATGAGTCCCAGATGAAAGATGAGTGGTTTTAGCTTGAAACTGTTGTATGTTTGAGACTCTTTTTTGTCTCAAACGTTCTGTAGATACTTTCTTGTAATTGAGAACTTGTGTCTCACTGAAACTACCTGTAAAAATTATTGTAATATTAATATTGCAATTGTAATATTAAAAATAAAATGATTAATATTCATAACAAAAATTTAAGCTAGAAAGGGAAAACTGCGTTTTATAGTGTGGTTGCAATAATATGACAGCTAACTACCTATTTTGTTTCTTTACAGTTAAAACAGGAAAAACTACGGAAGCGTATTGCTGCCACTGGACAAAATATTTTTTTTGTTGCTTATCTTGTATAAACATGATAATTATCTTGTATAAACGTGATCTTATCTTGTATAAACATGATAATTATCTTGTAAAAACGTGATAATTATCTTGTATAAACGTGATAATTATCTTGTAAAAATGTGATAAATATCTTGTATAAACGTGATAAATATATTGTATAAACGTGATAAATATCTTGTATAAACATGATAATTATCTTGTATAAACGTGAAAATTATCTTGTATAAACGTGATAATTATCTTGTATAAACGTGATAAATATCTTGTATAAACATGATAATTATCTTGTATAAACGTGAAAATTATCTTGTAAAAACGTGATAACTTATCCAGATGGTGGCGCTAGTATGCTTTTAGTCTGACTCATTTAAGACGAAGAAGAAGCATGTGCGTCATCTACTCGAGAACTAAAATGGCAAATTTATGGGAATGGATCAAGTTTTACTTTATGCTCGCTAGTATCACCTTATTTTCAACGGAAATACGGAGACAGTGAGTGGCGGTTTTCCGTGCGAGACGTCCGATACGTCACTTCCTGTTACTGGCAAGTCAGCTGGACAGCGACTCGCCGACTAATTCGTACCAAATTACTCGTCTTTATGATTTCATGGAAGGCCGGGATCGTTTGTCCGGTTAGAGGCTGTCATGATAACGGGTGTAAACGAAAGGTTTATGTGGAGCAGGAGTGTTTTAATCATTGACCGCGTACAAGAGCTGTAGATACCAGGCGCCCTACTTTCTTAACCCCCAGCCGAAGACTGAGATATCCCTCCGCCTGTGGCTAAAAGTTGTAAATTTGAAGAAACCACCAACAATGGTATGTTTGTTCTTTTAATTTCGTGGGGGAAAAAAAGCCCGATAGAAGACAACACGATGCCAGAAAAGTGGCCGGGCTACGAAGTTCCATTAAAATCTCCGTGGAGACGTCAAGAGGGCAGCAGACAGGTAAGCTTGGGAAGTGTACAGTGTTTACGTTTGTGTCACTCTTGGTAAAACATATGCTTTCACATTAAGACAGCCACCTTTTAGCTTTGTTCTGTCTGTCAATTATTATCTGAATATTTTTCATCTCTGCTGGTAGGTTTTTGGGGTTCCGTTTGTAAAGTTATACAATGAGAGATTTCCAGCAAAATATTTAGCCTGTCATATGACATAAAAGGCAGGGTTCATTATTCATATTTTTGTTATTCATAAATCTATAAATAAGTCACAGTTCCCAGTTTAATATTTAAATAACAAGCTTAATATTTAGCTCCAAAATAAACGTCTAGTTTGTAAGCTAAACATTTAATTTGGAGTTCAATATTTCATTTGAAAACTAAATGCTTGGTTTGCATCTTAATATATAGTTTACAATCTAAACATTTAGCTGTGTAATTAAATATTTAGTTTGGAACGGTGACATTTATAAAATGTATAAAACCCATTTTTTCCTCTTATAGAACCCAAACTATTGCTGTTATATCTTGACTGTGTAACCTTACCAATGGTATCCCAGGTACTAGCATAGACTGTTTGTAAAAACTAGAAGGAATGTGTGATATGAATATTTGAATGAGTATGAGTAATGATGCAGGTGGTGCTCTATTAGCTTGGTGTTAACATAGTTTTAAGTAGTCTTGATATGTTTTATGCTGTTTGCTAAACTGATTGTGGTCTTGTTTCTGACAGATGACTGCCGCTGTGATGCAGAGGCTGACTGGACCGCTCCGTAATCAGTCACCTATGCAGAAAGATGCTGATACTACAGGCACCGAAGGATCACACCTAGGAGAGGAGAAGAACAGTGCATGTGGCAGGGAAAACACTGACTTCTCGAGTGCCTTTGTCCTGGCGATGAAGTGACGGCAGACAGAGGCTTTACCATCTGAGATCTGCTGTTTGAGAGGAGATTTAACCTTGTTCTACCAGCATTCACCCATAAAAGGAGGGCAGTTGTCTGATGAGGATGTAACTGCAGCAAGGAGGATTGCAAATGTCCACATACATGTGGAAAGCGTTATCAGGAGGCTCAGAGTTTTGACAATAATCCCACAGACTGTAACTCTCAACTTGGTAAATAAAATGGACAAAATCTTTCGTCTGTGCAGCCCCTTAGAACATGCAGGAGATCATCCACGAGGATGCTGATTGAGCGGAGAAGTTTACATGTCAAAATGATCCTGATTATTTATATTCTACTGTAAATCAGTGCAATTATAATACACTAGAATGTGTTTTGGATTTCTGCTTTTAAATATTTCTTTGTGTAGCACCTTGAGGTTTTACATTTTGGAACTACTTTTAATTTTTTTAAACTTTTCAAGTATTGTATATCCTTAGTTTTAGACCATTTAAATGTTTACATATACATAAATTGTGTCCAACTAAATGTGTATTATTAAAGTTTCCAATCTATTTCACTTGCTAATGTAATTTGCATTCATTTATATTTAGATCAAGTGGATGTTGTCCTAAGCACATGTAAAGAGCTAAAGTGTATCTTATGTACATAAACTGACAAAAAGATAAGAGTATTTCATTTATTGAATTAATGCAATTTGTTTACATTAAATGTAGTACATTTCACTTATGGCATATTTGTAGGCCGTGTAATTCTTGTGGTGCAGGAAACATCCATCATTCAGCCTTTTGGGGACGGCACAGCTCATCTGTTCAGGACAATCCAGTCAGACCTTTGGCCACAGCAAACTGCACCTTTTAACAAAGTTAAAGGAACAGTTATTTTTATATTTATATTACAGTATTTGGTGTCATCATATTTATATAAAATATGGATAGTTTATAGTGACAACTATAAACTATCCATATTTTTCTACTTATCTTCCTGATGTACTTATCCAACTTGCCATTCAAGATTAGACTGTTATAGAATGGTGTGCTCACATCCACAGACAGGAAGAGGTGGTGTTTTGACAGAACATTACCCAAACTTGAATGACCTTAAACACCATCAATGAACAAAAGATCAGACTTTTATCTTAAAAAGCTGCACAATCTGTTGATTAGAAAAATAAAAACATTATTCATACTTTTTGTACTAATTTATTATCATCCATTTTCCTACACCCTTATCCTTGTTGGGATGGTGAGGGGTGCTGGTGCCTATCTCCAGCAGTCAATGGCGAGAGGCAGGGTACACCTGGACAGGTAATATATCTGAAATATGAGTGGCTGGCAAATACATTATGTGTTCTTCCATGTGTCAGAGACACTCCTCTGGTATGCCAGAGGAGTACACATGCACTGTTCTTCTCTTCTCCTAGGTGTGATCCTTCGGTGCCTGTAGTATCAGCATCTTTCTGCATAGGTGACTGATTACGGAGCGGTCCAGTCAGCCTCTGCATCACAGCGGCAGTCATCTGTCAGAAACAAGACCACAATCAGTTTAGCAAACAGCATAAAACATATCAAGACTACTTAAAACTATGTTAACACCAAGCTAATAGAGCACCACCTGCATCATTACTCATACTCATTCAAATATTCATATCACACATTCCTTCTAGTTTTTACAAACAGCCTATGCTGGGATACCATTGGTAAGGTTACACAGTCAAGATATAACAGCAATAGTTTAGGTTCTATAAGAGGAAAAAATGGGTTTTATACATTTTATAAATGTCACTGTTCCAAACTAAATATTTAATTACACAGCTAAATGTTTAGATTGTAAACTATATATTAAGATGCAAACCAAGCATTTAGTTTTCAAATGAAATATTGAACTCCAAATTAAATGTTTAGCTTACAAACTAGACGTTTATTTTGGAGCTAAATATTAAGCTTGTTATTTAAATATTAAACTGGGAACTGTGACTTATTTATAGATTTATGAATAACAAAAATATGAATAATGAACCCTGCCTTTAATGTCATATGACAGGCTAAATATTTTGCTGTAAATCTCTTATTGTATAACTTTACAAACGGAACCCCAAAAACCTACCAGCAGAGATGAAAAATATTCAGATAATAATTGACAGACAGAACAAAGCTAAAACACGACTGTCTGAATATGAAAGCATATGTTTTATCAAGAGTGACACAAACGTAAACACTGTACACTTCCCAAGCTTACCTGTCTGCTGCCCTCTTGACGTCTCCACGGAGATTTTAATGGAACTTCGTAGCCCGGCCACTTTTCTGGCATCGTGTTGTCTTCTATCGGGCTTTTTTTCCCCCACGAAATTAAAAGAACAAACATACCATTGTTGGTGGTTTCTTCAAATTTACAACTTTTAGCCACAGGCGGAGGGATATCTCAGTCTTCGGCTGGGGGTGAAGAAAGTAGGGCGCCTGGTATCTACAGCTCTTGTACGCGGTCAATGATTAAAACACTCCTGCTCCACATAAACCTTTCGTTTACACCCGTTATCATGACAGCCTCTAACCGGACAAACGATCCCGGCCTTCCATGAAATCATAAAGACGAGTAATTTGGTACGAATTAGTCGGCGAGTCGCTGTCCAGCTGACTCGCCAGTAAGTGACGTATCGGACGTCTCGCACGGAAAACCGCCACTCACTGTCTCCGTATTTCCGTTGAAAATAAGGTGATACTAGCGAGCATAAAGTAAAACTTGATCCATTCCCATAAATTTGCCATTTTAGTTCTCGAGTAGATGACGCACATGCTTCTTCTTCGTCTTAAATGAGTCAGACTAAAAGCATACTAGCGCCACCATCTGGATAAGTTATCACGTTTTTACAAGATAATTTTCACGTTTATACAAGATAATTATCATGTTTATACAAGATATTTATCACGTTTATACAAGATAATTATCACGTTTATACAAGATAATTATCATGTTTATACAAGATATTTATCACGTTTATACAAGAAAATTATCACGTTTATACAAGACAATTTTCACGTTTATACAAGATAATTATCACGTTTATACAAGATAATTATCACGTTTTTACAAGATAATTATCATGTTTTACAAGATAAGATCACGTTTATACAAGATAATTATCATGTTTATACAAGATAAGCAACAAAAAAAATATTTTGTCCAGTGGCAGCAATACGCTTCCGTAAAAAACAGAGACATTTCAGGCTCTCTCCTTACCTTATTTTGAAGTTCTAGCAACCGGAAGTCAGTCAGCTCCAGGGCTTTGAACCGGTTCAAGGAACGAAAACGAAAACCGGGAACTTTTTGTATTTTACAGGGAACAGAAACGAAACCGGAAACGTTATTATTTTTTATGTTCTGGAACTGGAACACTTATTTAAAAATAATGGTAACCGGTTAATACCGGTTTTATTTCGTTCCTCAAAGTTTCCGTTGCCTAATTAACTAAAAAAAAAAAAAGTAATTATTTTTCCTGCGCACGTTACCATGACAGCTGAGGTTCACTTCCTGTGTGACATCACACATTCGCTGACTGAATGGAGAGAGAGCGGTGTCTCCACGAGCTACACATCTTAAATAAGAGGTAAATTACGATCCATTGTTAAGTAAAACGCTCATTCCAAACACAATATCAATAGCTATATTTGTCAAATCCACATTAATGATGGACTAGCGAACATTTGGCTAAATGCAGTGTTTCCCGCAGTGCTATCTTTGCGAGGCGGCAGCCTCGCCAAACTCACGCTACAGCCTCGCTAAAATTCCAAAAAAAAAAAAAAAATTTCTATATGTTTGCATGTTTATTTGACGTTAACGCGCGGTTGTTTGTTGTTGCTTGATTGGCAGGGAAGAAACAGCTTTGCGAGTCGTCCGCGCAAAACTTGTCTTCTTCAAACTCCCCCCCTCCCCCCCCTCCTCCTCCTCCTGTCAGCTGTTTAGCATTAAACAGCTGACAGGAACGAAATTAACCGTTCCGGGAACAGTATTTTGTTGTTCTAACCGGTTCAGGAACGTCAATTTATTGGTGGAACTCATAACCGGAAACGTTATAATTCCGTTTCTGTTCGGAACGAACCGATTGGGAAAAAAAATCGGTTCAAAGCCCTGGTCAGCTCAGATGGAAAAAGGAAAAGGTACGTCTCTAAATATGACTTTTGGATCAAAAATGTATCACTTCCTGCTTCGTTCGTTTGCACTGTGAACAAAGTAGCACAGTACTTCCCACAAGAGAGGGGACCCATCTGTGCAGCCAATCACAGGGTGCTCCCATATTTCAAATTAATGCCGGTCCTACCAGGAAAGAAATCCATTAAATAAATCACTGTATTATCTATCCCAAATTACATCTGTCCTGCCTATCAGTCCTTTGGTGTAGTATGCAAGTAAGTGACACAGCACCACTTTCAGTACGATTGCCGTTCACGCCATAACACGTTCACGCTGAATCAGTCAGCAACAAAGTTATAGACAGCAATACCAGGGATGTGTCTGAAATGTTGTAATTATAGCTCCTAGCTCCTTGACGTTTTATGAGGTCAACAGTAAGAAAAAAGCTTCTGACTGCTGTGCCGATTTTGGGCAGCCTTTAACTCATACGTCATTACGCAAAGGAAATACACATGGACGGCCTACAGTCTTCCAAAAAAGAACATAGTGTCTCTTCTCTCCAGACATTTTCGTTAATTTCCATGTGGTGGGTAGTGCTTATACGTCATATCATGCAGAAGATTCTTGGATTCCTTAGTAGCTCCTTAGTGCCAGTGAAGGACATAGTGATCTCCCTTTGCTAAAGGAACTATGATAGGAAACAGACAGGGTCCTTATCAATCCTCCTTCCTTGCGGACTGCACTATTCAGATTGCATCTATCAAGACTATTAAAAAAGATTGCCCTATATTTGATGATCTCCAGTTCCAAAGCTAAAATACTTGGAGTGATTAAAACTAAACTGATGATCAATCAAGCCATCATTTAATTTTGATTTTTGAGCATTTTGAAGTTTAAACCACTGGACCAGGCATGTCCAAAGTGCAGCCCGGCGGCCATTTGCGGCCCCCGTAGTGATTTTCATGCAGCCCACCCCCCAACAACATTTCAAGAAAGATTTGGCCCACTAGACACCAAGTCTGCAGATGAGTTGAACACATTCTTCACCCGGTTCGACTCCCCCCACACTGGCCCCCTCCTTGCCCTCAACTCTCCACACGACTCCAACCACCAGTCCTCCAGAGACATACCATCCCCCCCACCGCCACTCCGATCAACGACTGACCCATCCACACCTTCAGCCCTACCTTCCTCCCCCCTCACAGTCACACCAATGCAGGTGAGAGGACAGCTGATGAGGCTGAAACAAAGGAAAGCCTCAGGACCGGACGGCATCCCCCCCAGGCTGCTGAGGACCTGTGCAGATGAGCTCTGTGAGGTCCTCAGCTACATCTACAACCTGAGCCTCAGCCTGGGGGTGGTGCCCACCCTGTGGAAGACTTCCTGTGTGGTACCGGTTCCCAAAACGCCGCACGCCAGGGAACCGGCCCACTTCAGACCAGTCGCCCTGACCTCCCACCTGATGAAGACCATGGAGCGCCTCATCCTAGCACACCTGCGCACCGTGGTGAGCCCCACCCTGGACCCGCTGCAGTTTGCCTACCAGCCCAACATCGGAGTAGAGGACGCCATCATCTACCTGCTGCAGCGGGCGCTAACCCACCTGGAGACCACCGGGAGCGCTGTGAGAGTCATGTTCTTTGACTTCTCCAGCGCTTTCAACACCATCAGACCGGTGCTGCTGAGGGGGAAGCTGGAGGACGCTGGGGTGGACAAACATCTAGCTGACTGGACCATGGACTACCTCACTGACCGCCCTCAGTACGTGCGGCTGCACGGCTGTCAGTCAGAGGTGGCACTTTGCAGCACCGGGGCCCCCCAGGGCACCGTTCTGTCTCCGTTTCTCTTCACCCTCTACACCTTGGACTTCACCTACAACACGGACAGCTGCCACCTTCAGAAGTTCTCTGACGACTCGGCCATTGTGGGCTGTGTGTCTGAGGGGAACGAGCTGGAGTACCGGTCGGTCATCATGGACTTTGTGGACTGGTGTGAGAAGAACGATCTGTGCTTAAACACCAGTAAGACCAAGGAGATGGTGATCGACTTCAGGAGAAGACCCCCACCTCACTCACCTGTGAACATCCAGGGGCAGGACATAGAAACTGTGGAGAGTTTCAGATACCTGGGTGTTCACGTCAACAATAAGCTGGACTGGACACATAACACCGACGCCCTGTATAAGAAGGGCCAGAGCCAGCTCCACCTCCTGAGGAGGCTGAGGTCCTTTGGAGTGAGCCGGCTTCTGCTAAAAACTTTCTATGACTCTGTGGTGGCCTCAGCCCTCCTCTACGCTGTTGTCTGCTGGGCTCCTGGCAGTGCAGAGCGGGACAGAAAGAGGCTGAATAAGCTGGTGAGGAAGGCCACTTCTGTCCTAGGCTGCACTCTGGACTCAGTGGAGGAAGTGGCTGAGAGGAGGGTGTTGTCCAAGTTCACATCCATCATGGACAACACCTTCCACCCCCTGCACCAGACTGTAGAGGAGCTGAGCAGCTCCTTCAGTGCAAGACTGAGACATCCTGTCTGTAAAAAGGAGCGCTACCGCAGGTCATTTATTCCTGCTGCTATCAGATTTTACAATGCTGCACTGTAACTGCAACTGTGACCATAACTGTAATATTTAATGTGCAATAACCAAGGTGCAATAATCTATTTAATACACTGTCCTACAACCCGTGCAATAATCCTGATGTAGTGACTTCTGCTGCTATCAACACTTGAACATAAGTCAGTACACATGTATGTATGTATGTATGTATGTACAAATGTATACAATGTATATGCACTTACATACGCGTAGGTGCGTATGTAAGTAGGCGCATAGATATATGTATATATTTAAGTATATAGATATGTTTATATATATATATATATATATATATATATAGACCACTATTTTTTGTTTTTGGTATTCTTTTGATCCATTGTAGATATGAAGATTCACTGTATATAACTGAATGCACCTTCCCTACTCTGCACCTTCTTGTATGAGCCGATGTGACGAGTGAATTTCTCCATTGTGAGATCAATAAAGACTATCTTATCTTATCTTAGCAGGGGTGTATTAGTACAATGATTACGTGAATAATTTCCTTTTACACTGTCACTCAGGCTGCTAGACTCGCTAGAGCGGATCTAGTAAACATTTTTAACCGACTAGACATGAAAATAGAGATGTTTTACTTTTGTTAAATGGTTTACTTAGCTTATTCCTTTGTTTTTCTTGTCTGTAATGTTTTTCTGTCCATGTACAGCACTTTGAACTGTCTTGCTACTAAAAAGTGCTAAATAAATAAACTTGCCTTGCCTTGTCTAAAAAGTGAAATAGGAGTGTCGACACTTTATTGTTCAGTTAGTGGGTTAAAACAGAAAAAAAACACAACTGTTCTCCAGTTATTGTTTCAACATACAGAGACTGCCTTATTTGAGGAGAATCACGTCTGTTTAAACTCCATTCACAACATTTACGCTCAACATTGTAAAGTCTAAATAAGCAAACGGCTCTGTGATCGTTTTACAGATTTCTGTCGAAAATACAACTTGCTCTGATTGTCACTCATCTACAGAAATTCTGTTTGCTACAACAAAAACACCACCTTCCTGAGTCCATTCCTGCTGTCTGCTCTGTTCTTGTAAAACATTTTGTTTCTAGATAGACCTGAATGAATGGATCAAATGAAACAGACCCCAAATAATCAAATAATGCAAATAATTAGTGAATAAAGTTAAGACCAAGATTATTCATAACTCTGATCCCTCTTCTGCAGCTCTGTTAGCACGAACTGCAGCAAGAATTACTGATGGCCACAAGCAGGGCCTACTTAAGCTACTGGTAGGCCCTCCCATAAAAACCCTCCCCATTTACTGAAACGGGGATGATGGCAGCAAACTATCAGCATCATAATTTAAATGATTTAATAAACCAACAAATAAAAAAGAAACTGCAAAGAATACATAAACAACATACCCTGATGTCTATTTACAAGATTACATGCATGTGCAAAGACATACGTACACACCATTTGAACACCACAGCCACAGTGACATGGCCTGAATGCCAGATATCACAGATTTTTTTTTATAGCACTAGCGGTCCTTTTATCAAAAGTAGGTTGACAGGAAAGGGGGGCTGAGAGAGGGGGAAGATATGTGGCAAAGAACCGAAGACTGGAGTCAAACCTGGGTCACCTCGAGGATTAAGGCCTCTGTACATGAGCTGTGTGTGCTACCCCTGTGCCACCTGCACATCAATTGGTTTATTTTTTTACAACAATTTGCAGTATAATATGGGTAAAGGAACAAACAAATGCATATTCCTTTTAAATTGTTGCCGAACTAAAACCTTTAAAAAAACAGGTGCTGGAAATCAATAAATATAGCACTATCTTACCTTTTTAGAAGTGCTTTTTCTCTAGTCTTCTTTGCAGAAAAAGTCAGGACTGTATACTTTAAAGCCAAACCATGAAGGATGCATGTTCAGTTGACATCAGTTGGAGGGTCCTGACTCTTTCCTGCTGCACGCCTGATCACAGTCAATTTGTGCCTTTAGTTTGACACAATATAATTAACATAATGTCTTCCACTCAGGACAGGTGTCGAACCGTTTTCAGAAACGATTGGGCAAAAGTCCGGTTGCCTCCGATTTAAGCTGTTGTGATAACTGAGAATTTGCACAAGCATATAGGGATGTCATGGCCAAAAGTATTGAGAATGACACAAATATTATATTTTCACATGATCTGCTGCCCTCTGGTTTTCATGTGTGTATGTCAGATGTTGTCATCACATACGTACAGAAATACAATTGCAATCATATTATGAGTAACAAAAGCTTTTAATGACAGAATGAGTTAATGCAGCAAGTCAATATTTGCAGTGTTGACCCCTCTTCTTCAGGACCTCTGCAATTCTCCCTGGCATGCTCTCAATCAACTTCTGGACCAAATCCTGACTGATAGCAGTCCATTCTTGCACAATCAATGCTTGCATTTTGTCAGAATTCCTAGGTTTTCGTTTTTCCACCCGTCTCTTGATGATTGACCGCAAGTTTTCAATGGGATTAAGATCAAGGGAGTTTCCAGGCCATGGACCCAAAATCTCTGTTTTGTTCCCTGAGCCAGTTAGATATCACCTTTGCTTTATAGCAAGGTGCTCCATCATGCTGGAAAAGGCATTGTTCATCACCAAACTGCTCTTGGACGGTTGGGAGAAGTTGCTCTCGGAGGACATTCTGGTACCATTCTTTATTCATGGCTGTGTTTTTAGGTAAGACTGTGAGAGAGCCGACTCCCTTGGCTGAGAAGCAACCCCACACATGAATGGTTTCAGGATGCTTTACAGTCGGCATGAGACAAGACCGGTGGTAGCGCTCACCTCGTCTTCTCCGAACAAGCTGTTTTCCAGATGTCCCAAACAATCGGAAAGGGGATTCATCAGAGAAAATGACTTTACCCCAGTCCTCAGCAGTCCACTCCCTGTACCTTTTGCAGAATATCAGTCTGTCCCTGATGTTTTTCCTGGAGAGAAGTGGCTTCTTTGCTGCCCTCCTTGAGACCAGGCCTTGCTCCAAGAGTCTCCGCCTCACAGTGCGTGCAGATGCACTCACACCTGCCTGCTGCCATTCCTGAGCAAGCTCTGCACTGCTGGTAGCCCGATCCCGCAGCTGAAACACTTTTAAGAGACGGTCCTGGTGCTTGCTGGTCTTTCTTGGGCGCCCTGGAGCCTTTTTGGCAACAGTGGGACCTCTCTCCTTAAAGTTCTTGATGATGCCATAGATTGTTGACTGAGGTGCAATCTTTCTAGCTGCGATTCTCTTTCCTGTTAGGCCATTTTTGTGCAGTACAATGATGACTGCACGTGTTTTTTTAGAGATAACCATGGTTCACAGAAGAGAAACAATGATGCCAAGCACCGGCCTCTTTTTAAAGTGTCCAGTGGTGTCATTCTTACTTAATGATGACAGATTGATCTCCAGCCCTGTCCTCATCACCACCCACACCTGTGTTAATGGAGCAATCACTGAAACCATGTTAGCTGGTCCTTTTTAAGGCAGGGCTGCAATGACGTTGAAATGTGTTTTGGGGGATAAAGTTCATTTTCTAGGCAAATATTGACTTTGCAATTAATTGCTGTTACGCTGATCACTCTTTATAACATTCTGGAGTATATGCAAATTGCCGTTATAAAAACTGAAGCAGTAGACTTTGTAAATATTAACATTTGAATCATTCTCAATACTTTTGGCCATGACTGTATTTTCTGCTCAAATTCAGCCAAGTGCAGCAAAGTTGATTGGATGGTGCGTCACAGTACAGATAGACAATGATCCAAAACATACTGCAAAAGCAACCCCAGACTTTTTTAAATCAAATAAGTGGAATATTCTGCAATGGCCAAGTCAGTCCCCAGATCTCAACCCAATTGTTCTTGCATTTAACTTGCTCAAGACAAAACTTAAGCCAGAACCACCCACAAACAAGCACCAACTGAAGACAGCTGCAGTAAAGGCCTGGCACAGCATCACAAAGGGGGAAACCCAGCGTTTGGTGATGTCCATGGGTTCCAGACTTCAGGCAGGCTGCAAAGGATTCTCCATAAAATATTGAAAAGTAACATTTTAGTTTAGGTTGTTTCTTTGTCCAATTAACTTTGAGCCCCTGAAATGAGGAGCATTTGTATCAAAGTAGCTACAATTTCTGTTTAATCATATATATTTTTCAACCCTTTGAATTAAACCCAAAAGTCTGCACTTCTGTGTAGTCGTTTGATTTAAAATCCAAAGTGGTGGCATGCAAAGCCCAAATCATGAAGATTGTGTCACTGTCCAGATATTTCTGGGCCTAACTTTATATTTGAAAACAAAATAAAAATTGTATTGTTCAAAATTGTACATTGATACTTCCCTTCAAAAGCAAATATCTGTTCTTTTCTTCCTACTGTAAGCACATTTTGTGGCTGTGAGGGAGAAACCAAGGAGCATGTTTTTGTTCACTGCATCCATGTTACTGCTTTCTGGTTCCACTTCCAAAAGATAAAAAGATGTTTCTGACCAAATTTGAACAGCATTGAAAAACTAGAAAAAAAGAATAAATTTACCAAAATAATCAAATTACTTAATAATTTACCCTAAATGTAGCAGACCTCTAGGTGTTATTTAATTGATTTTCCTTTTGTATTTCATTTTCTAGCCGTTATTCTTTCAGTTGGGTAATTGGCCTTGTTTATTTCATGTTTGTCTTTTGACTGACAGTTAATAGAGAAAAACATGGATTCTCGTGTGTTTGTGAATGCATAAATACCGCGAGAATTCGGCTTACAGACAAGGTAAAGTGTCATCCTCTTCAGATCCTCATTTGCAGAAGTAAGAATAGTTAAAAAAGTGATTTGCATCTGAGATGTAGTAGCTGTCACTAAATTCATGGCAATCATTTTATTAGAATTAATTCTTAAGGAGCAATGGCTGCTTGAATCAAGTTTCTATTTAGTTTGCTGTTGTAATGTAAAACATGGATTTTGACCCAAATGTCACTTCAACACCACCTCTGAGGACCTCTGCAAAGGCTAATCTCAACCAACTGCTTACCCTCATGCAGCAGTTCGGACGGAACACGATATACATTTTCGTTGTGAATGCTACTTGGTCAGAGGCAGGAAGAGGGAAAAATAATAAAGACTAGCTCACTGAGAAGAGGCACGCAGGAGGAACACCTAACAGAAGTCACATTCACATAAGCATTTTGCCATTTTAAAACCAACAGATTCAGCCATGCAAATTGATACATGTGGAGTTTGATAAAGACAACTATTAAAAGCTGCAGAGAGTCAGCCAAACTAGCTGCTTTAAGGTTTATACTGCAAAAAGGGAGCTAAAAGTAAGTAACATCTTCTTGAAATGAGTGCATTTGTCCATGATTTGAGCAGCTAAATAAGATTATCTGCCAAAGGAATAAGATTTTGGGACTTAAAATAGGAACAATTCATATCCATCTTATTTCAAGTGCAGTATATCTAAATATCCTATTTTAGGGGTCGAAATACTCATTCCATTGGCAAATAATCTTATTTACCTGCTGAAATCATGGACAAATACAGTGATTTCAATAAAAAATTACTTACATTTAGTTCCCTTTTTGCAGTGAATTATCCCTCAGGACATCTTAACTATAAGTTTCCAGTGTGTGTGGGTCATACACACACAGACTTCATGTTTTATTCCTTGTACACAATACACTGCAGATATTTTTGTCATAATTCCTGATGTTCTCTGAACATGTGCTTGTCTGTCGAAGCATGTCTGAAGCACGTATTCTCTGTAAAATCTCAGCACAGACTCCCAGCAGTCAAATAAAATAGAAATCTTTATTGGCCACACTTGAGCACAACAGAGGATGGACTATAACACGTGAGGAGCCATGGTTTTAATTTACATTATATTCAACAGATGAGAATAAGCAGAGAGAATGTGATCTTTCAAGTGTCCAACTATACTATAGAGAGAAATAGGGGCAATAAACTTGAATTTAAACGATAACCAACACTGGCAGATGTTTCTATTGAGGACTGAAGTCTTCTTGTTCCCAGTTGTGATTATTGTGGCTTTTTGATTTGGGACAGACCGAAAAGTGTAGGATTAAGCCACCTGTCTGTGACGGTTGTTTATCCCACAATCACTGTTTCATCATCTGGAAACTCATAGTATGGGACCTCCAGGTTGAGAGGGGCAGGGCCTTTTCTGATGCGGCCAGAGGCATCATAGTGTGAGCCGTGACATGGGCAGTAATAACCTCCGTATTCTCCAGCATTGGCAATGGGCACGCAGCCCAGATGTGTGCACACACCAAGGACAATCACCCATTTGGGGTTGAGAACCCGGTCCTTGTCGTGCTGGGGGTCTCGGAGCTCTGAAAGGCTCACGGCAGCTTCTGCTTCAATCTCCTTCTCGGTGCGGTGACGTACAAACAGTGGTTTTCCTCGCCACTTGAAGGTCATGTTCTTCCCTTCAGGGATGTCACCCAGCTTGATCTCGATCTTTGACATAGCCAAGACGTCGGCCGAGGCACTCATGGAGGAAACAAACTGGGTCACCACCGTCTTGGCAGCATAGACGCCAACTACCGCAGTAACTCCAGTAAACAGGTAAGAGAAGGCTCTCCTGGATTCACTGCTTGCTTGGGATGACTTGTGGGGGTCAAGCACCTCTGGACGCCTGTAGTCAGAGAAGTCTGGTACTCTGATGTCAGTGTGGGCGAACCTGACCCCTGCACACCCTGCAAAAACAATCAGTCATCAGTTAAACTGAACATTGCTCATTAAGCCAACACACAAGAATCACACTTTTTTTTTTTTTTTTTTTTTAACACAATCTTCAGCTGCAAAAGGCTGAGACTAATTTTCCTCAATTTAGGAATCTGTCAATAAAATCAAGTCTGACAACTTTCCACAGCAAACAGATGGATTATTTTCTATAAATCTATCCGAATCTGGGAGATGTCCTGGCTCCTTACAGTTGTTCAATGTGAAACTTTAGGATTTAACGGAGCACAATAGCCAGAAGAATGACTATGCACTGTCAAGTATGACCAAAATATTTGAAACATGCCAAAACATTAATGAATAGGTTAAATTATTACTTTTTCAAATTACCAGGGTCATCTGATTAAATGTATTACAATTAGGACAGATTTAGGTGAAGTCACTTTGCTGTGCGTCTTGAAGGATGTCTCAAATTTTGAATATTGTTAAAAAAAAAGTTGAATTTTGTTTGTTCCTCATTTCAGAAAATGAAACTCTCATAGATTCAATGAACAGAGTTAAAAAGTTCAAGCCTTTACTTGATTATGATTGATTTAGGCTTACAGCAAATGAAAACCCAAAATTTAGTGTAGAGAATATTCCATAGATCAATACAAGGCATATTATAAAAAGAAATTGTAGGCTTCTGAAAAGCCTGTTCATTTCTATGCCCACACTACTTTTATTATTTCATTATAAAAGAACACCTAATTAGCAACTTGTTTTTTTGTGCGCTCATTTGCTCCATCAGTCCAAATGTTCTATTTTGGAAAAAACAAATGGAAATAAAACAGCTTTTTTTGTCCGATTCATTGATTAATCGTAAGAATGAATGACAAATTAATCAATTATTAAAATAATCATCAGTTGCATCTCTTTTTTGATAGCTGCCTTGTTGGGTCTGGTGCCTCTCCAGGATTATCGCCAGCCCAGTCAGTTGTCAAAATTATGTTGTGATTAGGCCGTTACGCAGACGATTAATCAGCCTAACGGCTCTTCGACCGACACCTGGGCTCCTATTCGGCAGGGTTTCCCTCAATGACCCAGTCACATATGTCCAAATCTCCTCTCTGCAGCCACACACCTGACCAAAATAATGAGCTGCTGCTAGAAGTCATACAGTCTGCTAAAATGTGGAGAACAGCCAGAAGAAAACATGAGACCCTATTGTGTAGACAAGATAAACACAAAAGCGTTCATAGTTCAGAGAAACTTTCCCTTGTAGACAGACAACAAAAACAAAAAGCATGAGAGCGACACAAAAAAGGCCAGTAAAGGTCTTGAATCTGCATCAGTGAAGTTGTAAACGTCCTGGACAACAAAAGCTAATGCTAGCCGTTATTAGCTTGATGGATAGCCCCCTGAGCTCCGCTACATCGTTGAATAATTTTTACACACCAATATCAGCGATACTAAGAATTCAATTCAATTTTATTTATATAGCGCCAATTCATGAAACATGTCATCTCGAGGCACTTTACAAAGTCAAGTTCAATCATATTATACAGATTGGTCAAAAATGTTCCTATATAAGAAAACCAGTTCTAATTCTATTGCCAACTATGCCAATTCTATTCTTGGCAGACGCCAAGAATAGAATTGGCAGAGTACCTTTGGTGATACAGTTAAAAGCTCACCTTATGGTCAATACGGGGATTATTAGTGTTTCATACATAGGGAGTGATGGGTCAGGTGTCTTATATTAATCACCAAAACCCTCAAAACCACTTTCTGCCCATCTCTTATTTGTCTATGCTTACAACTTATTTAAATAACATCACGTCACAGAGGAATAGTCAAAAGACAGACACTTTTTTTCTAAGTCGGAGGAGCAGTAGGTGAGCCCGCTTGTTTACCTACTGCCAATAAGCCAAATTCATCGACATTAGCTGTGACACTTTTAAATCAGGCAGAGCCAGCTAGCATGGATGCTAGCACGTCGTCAGCAGAACGATGGAAGCACACGGAGCATTGCGTCTTGCTCGAAGGAGGGGCGCAGAGGCCACCCTAGCGGGACCTACCACCGGACTTAGCCTGTTTTCTGGGAAAAATCCTGCACTGTGACTGTGGCCGCCGATTGTGGCTGTTTTAGATTAGGGATGCAAACAAATAATTGACTTACGATTGTCGATTAATGGTAAGAAAATTAGACTAAAGTTTGTTCCATCCAATTAACTGACATCGTCCGCTGCCTTAGACGGACCTTCTTTCAGTGTTGTAAGTATGGCGCCATCCACAAGAGGGTGCTGCCGGTCATTCTAAAGTGGAGTCAGATCATCATGGCAGACGGAACATCAAATGGTCTAAGAGGGGCCTTTTTCACTGTTTAATGAGGATGCAAAATGCTCTCTTTGTGGCCCATTTAATAAATATATAAACACTCAACAGGTTCCTTAAGATATCAGCTAAATAACTCCAGGCTGCACTCCGCAGCAGAATCAGCTTCTCAACCAAAACTCACTGATGTGTTCAGGAGGAAAGGATGTGATGGCAGAAAGGCTGAGGGTATTACGCAAAAAATGGTAACATGATAGAAAAAGTATTTCTGAAAACGTTTCAACTCCTATCCAGGAGTCTTTGTCAGTTCTGGCAGCTTGCACTAAGCAACCTGCAGTTGGAGCGCTGCTGTTTTAAAGGACATGGAGGCCCATTCTCCTAGCAGCATTCTAAGACAGTCAAGCTTGTTTGCTGTTGCGATGACCCGGATGACTGAGAATTTGCACAGGCATGATAGAAAAAGACATGCCAAAATCACAGTTGATAGTGAGGGCTTTCATGGGGATTATTAGTGTTTCATACATTTTATTCTATTGAACTTGAATGTTCAATAACCTAATAGAATAAATAAATAAAGTGTGAGAAAGTCACAATTTTATGTTTATTCAGTCAGTATTTAATACAGGTGGCTCAATGAACTATTAAAATACAATAATGTGCATATTGTAAAAAAAATAAAAAATAACCATGTTATGGACAAACCCTATTGATACAAGAGAAAACTGGGGTTTTTAAGAAAATCGACGCTTTATCAATTAATCATTAGTTGAACAATCAACTTTAAAGTTAACTTATTAATCAATAACTTGTATCCCTATTTTAGATGCAGGGATTTTTTCCCCTGCATCTAAAATCCACCCATCTGATTTAGGTTACTAAATACTTCGCGTCTATCTGTGTATAGAAGGCTCAAGTGTCCTTTTTCTTTTGTTTCTTTCAGGCGTGGTTTATGGTTTGTTAATAGTACAATTATATTTTGCTGGATTTTATTGATGTCGCTCTTTAGTTTAACTGTTCTCTGGATGATGTCAGAGAGCACAGATGAAAAAAAGCCACAGCGGTGCTGAAAACTGTATTGAACAGATCTAGTGTAAAAGGGGCTTATGTTTCACCATAACATAACATACTTAAGTCTTCCATTTACTGTAAGTTAACTCAGGTCTGACTCAATGTGCTCCATTTGGATCTTTGAATTTCCATGTGGTAGGCTAGAAGAATAGAGCTAAAAGTCTAAATTTGAGCTTCAAGTGTCTAACCAGCATTGATTTTGGAAAATGCACAAGAAGTTTTAATATAGGGAATAATAAAACATTCACTAGCACTTTGTGAGTTTGTATCTCATTGAATTAGTCACAAATGCTAACGAGGACTAGTAAAACCTTGTAACAATGAATACATGCAGAAATACAGAGAAACCTTACAGGACTGTCTCAGAAAATTAGAATATTGTGATAAAGTTCTTTATTTTCTGTAATGCAATTAAAAATCATGAAATGTCAAACATTCTGGATTCATTACAAATCAACTGAAATATCGCAAGCCTTTTATTGTTTTAATATTGCTGATTATGGCTTACAGCTTAAGAAACCCAAATATCCTATCTCAAAATATTAGAATATCGTGAAAAAGTATACTAGTAGGCTATTCAACTAATCACTTGAATCGTCTAATTAACTCGAAACACCTGCAAGGGTTTCCTGAGCCTTGAAAAACACTCAGCTTGGTTCAGTAAACTAAATCACAAGTATGGGGAAGACTGCTGATCTGACTGCTGTCCAGAAGACCATCATTGACACCCTCCATCAGGAGGGTAAGACAAAAAGAAATTTCTCAAAGAGCAGGCTGTTCACAGAGTGCAGTTTCAAAGCACATTCACAAAAAGTGTGTTGGAAGGGGGAAATGTGGCAGGAAACGCTGCACAACCAAGATCTGGCACCTGCCCACAGTGCCAAAACCACCAGTAACTGGTGTACCGACCATGGCATTACTGTCCTTGATTGGCCTGCCAATTCCCCTGACCTGAACCCCATGGAGAATTTGTGGGGTATTGTGAAGAAGAAGCTGAAAGACACCAGACCCAACAATGCAAATGAGCTAAAGGCCGCTATTGGAGCATCCTGGGCATCCATAACACCTCAGCAACGCCACAGGCTGATTGCCTCCATGCCACGCCGCATTGATGCAGTAATCTGTGCAAAAGGATTCCCAACCAAGTACTGAGTGCATTAATGGACATTTTCCAATGTTTGATTTTGTTTTGCTGTTATAATTTTTTTTTTACTTGGTCTGAGGAAATATTCTAATATTTTGAGATAGGATTTTTGAGTTTTCTTCAGCTGTACGCCATAATCAGCGATATTAAAACAATAAAAGGCTTGCGATATTTCAGTTGATTTGTAATGAATCCAGAATGTATGACATTTCATGTTTTTTAATTGCATTACAGAAAATAAAGAACTTTATCACAATATTCTAATTTTCTGAGACAGTCCTGTATGTTAAACTGACAATAACGATGATGCTACCAGTCAGTCTGCAGCGACAGTTTAATAATAATAATAATAATAATCTTTATTGTCATTGCAACGCACAGTCCAATGAAATCTGTTCTCTGCATTTATCCCATCCCCTTGGGGAGCAGTGGGCTGCCACTGTGCAGCGCCCAGGGAACAATCTGGGGTTAAGAGTCTTGCTCAGGGACCCAGAGCGGCAGTGTTTGGGAGTGGAACCCAGAACCTCTGTGAGACAAAAGCAATGCTTTAATCACTTTAGAATTTATGGGGCTATGTCAAGTAAACATACCTACAATATTGGTCGCCTATTTTCTTTCCTCATGGCGTAGTGAGGGCCTCTTACTGAAGTTTTCACCTGGGAAAATGGTAGTGCTGGGCGATAATTCAGTAACAATATATATCGATCGATAGACGTGTGGCGCGATAGGAAAAAATAGGGTCGATAAAAACTTCGATAGACAGTTTTACTTCCTTGCTACAGTCAGCACGCCGTCACTAAGCGCCGCCCTCTCAAACCACAACACAGAGCAAGGAGCGGCGGAGGAAACGGTCCCAAAACGGTGTTTTACTAGTTCACCAGTCTGACAGAAATAAACTTCCAAACCAAAGCAGGTATAGCAGCTAAACTGGGCTCCCTTCTTTGTGATAAAATCAAAAAGCGTCCAAGCGGCATAAGGACATAACACATGCAGTAAAATGCTTCATAGTGATGGATATGCTGCTGTTGTCTGCAGCTGAAAAACCTGGCTTCAAACAATTACTCACCACTCCTGATCCGCGATATAAAGTTCTGGGCTGCAAGTTTTTCCTCTAACAGCGCTCCCTAAATTGTGCAACACGTCACAATTTAGGGCGTGTTGCTCGGACCTCAGCCCTGCATCAGCCTCTCAATTATGAAACCTGAGAAGTAACTAGTGTACTATTCCCACCTAAATAGGCTATTCTATTAATTTATTTGGTATATTTATTTTGGTCACTTTTCTGGTCACTTTAGTTTATTCTTTGTCATTATTTAATAACAACTCGGGTTTCTTAAGTTATTTTTCTTAAAAAAAAAAAAATTCTGTTATGGTTAAAAAGTTGGTTAAATAAAGATTTAATTGGAATTCTATGTTTGTGTTCTTTATTTAAATCAAATCATTTAGCAATATCATAAAATGTTCAGGCAGAGCTGCACATAAAATATGGTTTTAAATATTTTCAATAATTATCGATAAATATGCATTTTTTTTAATCGATAAGCTTTTTTTCTATATCGCCCAGCCCTAGAAAATGGTCCCTGAAAATGAATCGACTTTTTTCTAAACCAGCTTTAAAGTTTATATACATACATATCAACTGCAACAGTGGTCGCCAACCCGTCGATTGCGATCGACTGGTAGATCTTTGAAACATTCCCTGTAGATCCCGATGATAGAATAGACCAGGGATGCGCGAGCTGAAATCTGTAATGGCGTCTGACGGTGTTTTTTCCCCCACACCATAAAGCCGTGTAAACACTTCCTTTGTGAAAATTAAAATAAAAAACTGCAAATTTGATAAATAAATAAATAAATAAAATGTATTGACATGAAAATCTATTTATTTTAAGTCTTGTTCCACGCTTCATTTTAAGATGAAGTTATCTTCTACGCATTGTGCTTCATATGCGCACCCAGCTTGTGCCTCTACTTCATTCATTCTCGCAAATATGCTCAATTGGCTGAAACCAGGGAATCGGTGGCAACAGAGGAGAGAATTGCAACGGATCTGGGAGAAGTCAAATGTCTCTCTCCTCGCTTTACGTCGTGTTCGTCATTAAAGGGAAAATTGAATTTGGGCCGAAAGTTTTATTTACAAGGTTAAATTGAGTGACTGTCTCTCTTTCGATCGCGCAGCGCTTCCAAACAGCGTTGCTCATAGTGCGGCGACTCTGAACCGCTACCAGCTCTGACGTGCATGACTCGCCCACACCCCGCTGCAGCCTCGGCTGCTGCTAGGGGGGGGGGGGGGGGGGGGGGGGGGGTGATAGACGCAATTTCTTGACCATGTTCACGCACAGAGCTGCAATACGTTTCATTGTCATTCAGACAGGCGCAGTTCATTTTAAAGATGCGGTTTTAGCGCATATTCAGACAGGGACAAACCCGCGGTGGGGCTGAGGGGAGCTGAGGTGTGTTGCCCTGGGCGTGTTTACCTGCTAAATGTAACCGCTGTAAAAGTTTTTATTTCTCTGATTAATAACATCTATGGACCGCTCTGTTATTGACACTCTGGTCTGCTCTGCCAAAGCGCGCTCGCGCTCTCTCTCTCTCTCTCTCTGACACATATCAAATTAAAGTTCTTCGTGTCTGTATTTTGCAACATACATTTTGAGTCAGACTCAGATTGCACGAAATAAACAAAGTGAGAACACACACAGGTAGAACATCAGAGTTTAGTCC
Source organism: Fundulus diaphanus (assembly GCA_037039145.1). NCBI lineage: Eukaryota > Metazoa > Chordata > Actinopteri > Cyprinodontiformes > Fundulidae > Fundulus > Fundulus diaphanus. Next base: position 53,609,136 of record CM073122.1, read on the forward strand.
GTGAACGCACCAGGATGGCCGGTTCAGAGACGTTTCAGGTTGTGGAGGTGTGGCTGATCTGAGTGTCTCTTCCTTTCTCTCGCTCCAGGCTGAGCCACCTGAAGATCCTCAGGATTCTGTTGTGGATTTTGCAACTTTATTGCAGTTTAATTCAAATGATGTTCTAATTTTCTTCCCACAACTTTTGTTATGATGGTTGTATTGATCTAACTACAACAGATTTTATTCTTTTTTTTTCGGGGGGGGGGGGGCGCCAAAGGTTGGGACCCTGAAGGGGGTGCGTGGCTAAAAAAGTTTAGGGACCCCTGGAAAAGGAAATAGGCCACGCTTTTATTTTTTGTGTTGGACATAAAGCTGTACCTATAGTTGCATTGAGAATGGTAAAATAAGAGTTCTGTTTGGTAAAAATGTTGATTTTAATGTGACTTTAATGATGCTTCAGGAGATAAGCATAACACTTGATAAGACATTACTTTTGTGTTGAGATTAATTGAAGTTGATGTGTTGATGTGAAGCTATGGCCAGTTTGATATCCTTCTTACAATGTTTTCTTTGTTGCATTCGTCCAGTTGGACCAAAACATTTTATGTAATTCAAAAACAGTTGATTTATGAGTTCATTCATGAATAAAAGGCTTCAAGTTTGAAGTAGAATCTGGGTTATTTTTCTTGCAACGCCTCTACAGGTAGATCTTGCTTCCCACCAAAGTGTAGGTCGGGGATCTTAGGCTTAAAAAGGTTGGAGACCACTGAACTGAAACATCATTAAATTAAGCCTGTAGTCCAACTTATCTTGACCTGCTGCTACTATTCCACTGCATGTTTTATTTTTATGTTGCACTGTGCACAGCACTGTGAATTCTTTTTACTGAAATCTGCTCTACAAACAACCTTGCCTAACTGATTTGATCTTTGTTCATATGCTGTCCTTTGAAAAATAATTTCTGCTGAATGTCCTAATTTCAAAGCTTCATGTTCTCAGTTTTAAAGCTTTTTACAGTAAGAAACATGAGTTTGGGCTGAACAAAAGGACAAATAAAGGTCAATTACCTAACTTTTATTCTAACACTAAGAAAGCGGAACATTGTTTGCTGAACATTTTATGCCGACACCCACAAAACTTAAATCCAGCAATTTCATTGTCGTTTTGTTGGTTTCAATGTAAATTGAGGGACAGAAACCATCCCAGAATCACTTCAAAATAATTCAAAAAAACAAACAAACACTGCAGCTGGTCTACACCCATGATCTTAGTTATTTTCATGGCCTATCAGATGAAATCGTTTGTTTTGAAATACAACTCTTGTTGATTTTGACACCATGTTTATTACATAGCATTAGCTAACTGCGGTCAAGTGAGCCCTCACTTGATTTTGTTGGTCTCGCAAACACTAAGGATTACGGCACAGACGGCTGAGACTACTTTTCAAAATAAAAGTAGCATGTTCGCGGTTTATCGACTACGTGTTTTCACACATATTTACATCATTTATGATATATTTATATTCATGCTTCATGTGTCATTTTTTTCCATTATTCTGGCCTGCTGGTGAAAATGGAAATATATACTTTGGTCACACTCTTGAGCCTCAAACAAACAACTTATTTTTTCCAGGTGACTACCTTCACTTACAGATGACAGATGATCTCCAGAAGTCCATCTACATGATTTGTGATTTAAAAATAAAAACATTTAAAAACCCTTACATTGATTCAAGTTAACCAGTTTTGACAATATTAAACCTCCTTATGTTGCTCAACAACTTACATCCAAATGTGATGTAGAATTGAAAAATAAGAGCCACTTATAATCAGTATATATTAACTAACTATTAACAAAGTTGCTGTAGCTCTAGCAACTAAACCGTAGATAATCAGTGGATGCAACCACTTCAGCATGGTAGTAGAACACCCCCAGATGTGGCTCAACAAGTTTCAGACAATTCTGATGTGGCATTTCAAAATAAGAGCCATTTGAAATTGCTATATATTAACTAATTTAGATCAAAGTTGCTGTCACTCTAGCAACTAAACCGTAGATAATCAGTGGATGCAACCACTTCAGCATGATAGTAGAACACCTCCAGATGTGGCTCAACAAGTTTCAGACAATTCTGATGTGGCATTTCAAAATAAGAGCCATTTGAAATTGCTATATATTAACCCATTATTACCAAAGTTGTTGTAGCTCTAGCAACTAAACCGTAGATAATCAGTGGATGCAACCACTTCAGCATGGTAGTAGAACACCCCCAGATGTGGCTCAACAAGTTTCAGACAATTCTGATGTGGCATTTCAAAATAAGAGCCATTTGAAATTGCTATATATTAACTAATTTAGATCAAAGTTGCTGTCACTCTAGCAACTAAACCGTAGATAATCAGTGGATGCAACCACTTCAGCATGATAGTAGAACACCTCCAGATGTGGCTCAACAAGTTTCAGACAATTCTGATGTGGCATTTCAAAATAAGAGCCATTTGAAATTGCTATATATTAACCCATTATTACCAAAGTTGCTGTAGCTCTAGCAACTAAACCGTAGATAATCAGTTGATGCAACCACTTCAGCATGACAGTAGAACACCCCCAGATGTGGCTCAACAAGTTTCAGACAATTCTGATGTGGCATTTCAAAATAAGAGCCATTTGAAATTGCTATATATTAACTAATTTAGACCAAAGTTGCTGTCACTCTAGCAACTAAACCGTAGATAATCAGTGGATGCAACCACTTCAGCATGGTAGTAGAACACCTCCAGATGTGGCTCAACAAGTTTCAGACAATTCTGATGTGGCATTTCAAAATAAGAGCCATTTGAAATTGCTATATATTAACCCATTATTACCAAAGTTGTTGTAGCTCTAGCAACTAAACCGTAGATAATCAGTTGATGCAAACACTTCAGAATGGTAGTAGAACACCTCCAGATGTGGCTCAATAAGTTTCAGTCAATTCTGATGTAGCATTTCAAAATAAGAGCCATTTGAAATTGCTATATATTAACTAATTTAGATCAAAGTTGCTGTCACTCTAGCAACTAAACCGTAGATAATCAGTGGATGCAACCACTTCAGCATGATAGTAGAACACCTCCAGATGTGGCTCAACAAGTTTCAGACAATTCTGATGTGGCATTTCAAAATAAGAGCCATTTGAAATTGCTATATATTAACCCATTATTACCAAAGTTGTTGTAGCTCTAGCAACTAAACCGTAGATAATCAGTTGATGCAAACACTTCAGCATTACAGTAGAACAGCTCCAGATGTGGCTCAACAAGTTTCAGACAATTCTGATGTGGCATTTCAAAATAAGAGCCATTTGAAATTGCTATATATTAACTAATTTAGACCAAAGTTGCTGTCACTCTAGCAACTAAACCGTAGATAATCAGTGGATGCAACCACTTCAGCATGGTAGTAGAACACCTCCAGATGTGGCTCAACAAGTTTCAGACAATTCTGATGTGGCATTTCAAAATAAGAGCCATTTGAAATTGCTATATATTAACTAATTTAGACCAAAGTTGCTGTCACTCTAGCAACTAAACCGTAGATAATCAGTGGATGCAACCACTTCAGCATGGTAGTAGAACACCTCCAGATGTGGCTCAACAAGTTTCAGACAATTCTGATGTGGCATTTCAAAATAAGAGCCATTTGAAATTGCTATATATTAACCCATTATTACCAAAGTTGTTGTAGCTCTAGCAACTAAACCGTAGATAATCAGTGGATGCAACCACTTCAGCATGGTAGTAGAACACCTCCAGATGTGGCTCAACAAGTTTCAGACAATTCTGATGTGGCATTTCAAAATAAGAGCCATTTGAAATTGCTATATATTAACTAATTTAGACCAAGGTTGCTGTCACTCTAGCAACTAAACCGTAGATAATCAGTGGATGCAACCACTTCAGCATGGTAGTAGAACACCTCCAGATGTGGCTCAACAAGTTTCAGACAATTCTGATGTAGCATTTCAAAATAAGAGCCATTTGAAATTGCTATATATTAACCCATTATTACCAAAGTTGTTGTAGCTCTAGCAACTAAACCGTAGATAATCAGTGGATGCAACCACTTCAGCACGACAGTAGAACACCCCCAGATGTGGCTCAATAAGTTTCAGACAATTCTGATGTGGCATTTCAAAATAAGAGCCATTTGAAATTGCTATATATTAACCCATTATTACCAATGTTGCTGTAGCTCTAACAACTAAACCGTAGATAATCAGTGGATGCAACCACTTCAGCACGACAGTAGAACACCCCCAGATGTGGCTCAATAAGTTTCAGACAATTCTGATGTGGCATTTCAAAATAAGAGCCATTTGAAATTGCTATATATTAACCCATTATTACCAATGTTGCTGTAGCTCTAACAACTAAACCGTAGATAATCAGTGGATGCAACCACTTCAGCATGACAGTAGAACACCTCCAGATGTGGCTCAACAAGTTTCAGACAATTCTGATGTGGCATTTCAAAATAAGAGCCATTAGAAATCTCTACATATTAAGTAATTTTCACCTAAGTTGCTGTAGCTCTAGCAACTAAATAGTAGATAATCAATCGATGCAGCCACTTTAGCAGGACAGTACAACACCTCCAGATGTGGCTCAACAAAGCTCATTAAGATTTGATGTGGAATTTCAAAATAAAAGACTGTTAAAACCTTAAGTGCATTGGCCATACACTATATTGCCAAAAATATTTGCTCACCCGTCCAGATTATTGGAATCAGGTTTTCCAATCACTTCCATAGCCACAGTTGTGTGAAATCAAGCATCTAAGCACACAGACTGTTTTCACAATCATTTGTGAAAGACTGGGTCGCTCTCAGAAGCTCAGTGAATTCCAGCGTGGAACTGTGATAGGATGCTACCTGGGCAACAAATCCAGTCATGAAATGTCCTCACTCCGAAATATTCTTCAGTCAACTGCATCACAACAAAATTAAAGCGTTTGGCAATGACAGCAACTCCGCCACGAAGTGTTAGGCTACATAAACTTTCAGAGCGGGGTCAGTGGATCCATCCATCTATCCATCTTCTGTCACACTTGTCCCTATTGGGGCCAAGCGTGACAGAAGGAACAATCTGCAATCTACTGTAACAATCTGTAGTATACAAATGTTTACTGTTATTTTACCTTATGAACATAAAATATTTTGTTTTTTCGGGTAAGTTATCTTTTGTGGCAACCACTATTGTCGTGATTAGTCTTGATGAACCTAGACAGAGCACACACACACTCACGGAGCTTATTTCTGAGAGTTTATTGAAAGAAAGATGAGCAGTGGATGAGCAAACCAGAGAGGCTGTACTGGGGTGTGGATGGGAGCAGGAGCTGGAGGACCAGAGAGAGTTCTTGAGATGTAGGGCTGCTGGAGCACAGGGGTAGCAGACAGTCCAGCAACAGAGCAGAGAGCAAACCTAGGGCACAGGGGTAGCAGACAGTCCAGCAACAGAGCAGAGAGCAAACCTGGGGCACAGGGGTAGCAGGCAGTCCAGTTAGCAGAGGCCTTACTTAAAGCAGAGAGGTAGCCTGAAATCCAGCAGCTAGCAGAGGCTTCACTTGAGACACAGAAGTGGCAGGAACTCCAGCAACTAAACAGGGAGCAAAGTAGGCTGACAGACGTGGAGAATGATGACGAACCGACGGGGAAGAGAAGACTGAGGGAGGCTTATGTGGGGAGATTGGCAGGTGGAGTGAGTTCTGACTAATTAATGTCTAACAGGTGTGACTGTTTGCTGAGGGAGTGGAAGGTGAGCTGAGTGAGAGGAGGAGGAACTGGAAAATAACAGGGAACAAAGTCAGACCAAAACTAAACCATGACAACTATTACTTTTGTTATTAAGAGTAACTGTATTGCACTACCCCTCCCCTGGACTGCCACTTTATCACCGGTGGAGGGGTTTGAGTGTCCCAATGACCCTAGGAGCTATGCTGTCAGGGGCTTCATGACCCTAGTAGAGTCACCCAAGGCAGACAGGTCCTAGATGAAGGACCAGACAAAGAGCAGCCCAAAGACCCCTTATGATGAATGAAACAAATGAACGCAATGTTCCATCGCCCAGTCGCAGGTCACCGGGGCCCCACTCAGTGGGCCTCTCTGGTGTACACCGGTGATGAGGAAAGCTGTCAAGCTGAAGGAGTCCTGTCTGGCTTTCTGGCCTGTGGGACTCTGGAAGCAGCTGATAGGTACCAGCAGTCCAAGCGGCAGGCGCCAGGCTGGTTGCTGGGGCAAAAACTCTGTACCAAAACTGTGTATAGTGGGGGTAATGTGCTGCTGACCAACCCAGAGCGAAGCTCAATGATAGCTTTTATGTTAAAATTTTCTCTGAAAACGTACACAAAAGTAGCAACCTCCACAACAACTTGGTTCAGAGTGACTAAATGATGACAGCAACTTTGGTCAAAATCACTTTATATATAGAGATTTAGAATGGCTCTTATTTTGAAATTCCACATCAGAATTGTCTGAAACGTGTTGAGCCACATCTGGAGGTGTTCTCCTATCATGCCGAAGTGGTTGCATCCACTGATTATCTACGGTTTAGTTGTTAGAGCTACAGCAACATTGGTAATAATGGGTTAATATATAGCAATTTCAAATGGCTCTTATTTTGAAATGCCACATCAGAATTGTCTGAAACTTATTGAGCCACATCTGGGGGTGTTCTACTGTCGTGCTGAAGTGGTTGCATCCACTGATTATCTACGGTTTAGTTGCTAGAGCTACAGCAACTTTGGTAATAATGGGTTAATATATAGCAATTTCAAATGGCTCTTATTTTGAAATGCCACATCAGAATTGTCTGAAACTTGTTGAGCCACATCTGGAGGTGTTCTACTGTCATGCTGAAGTGGTTGCATCCACTGATTATCTAAGGTTTAGTTGCTAGAGTGACAGCAACTTTGTTAATAGTTAGTTAATATATAGCAATTTCAAATGGCTCTTATTTTGAAATGCTACATCAGAATTGTCTGAAACTTGTTGAGCCACATCTGGGGGTGTTCTACTGTTATGCTGAAGTGTTTGCATCAACTGATTATCTACGGTTTAGTTGCTGCAATGGCAGCAACTTTGTTAAAAATTAGTTAATATATAGCAATTCCAATTAGCTCTTATTTTGAAATGCCACATCAGAATTGTCTGAAACTTATTGAGCCACATCTGGAGGTGTTCTCCTATCATGCCGAAGTGGTTGCATCCACTGATTATCTACGGTTTAGTTGCTAGAGCTACAGCAACTTCGTTAATAGTTAGTTAAAATGTAGCAATTTCAATTAGCTCTTATTTTGAAATGCTACATCAGAATTGTCTGAAACTTGTTGAGCCACATCTGGGGGTGTTCTACTGTTATGCTGAAGTGTTTGCATCAACTGATTATCTACGGTTTAGTTGCTAGAGCTACAACAACTTTGGTCTAAATTAGTTAATATATAGCAATTCCAATTAGCTCTTATTTTGAAATGCCACATCAGAATTGTCTGAAACTTGTTGAGCCACATCTGGGGATGTTCTACTGTCATGCTGAAGTGGTTGTATCCACTGATTATCTAAGGTTTAGTTGCTAGAGCTACAGCAACTTAGGTGAAAATTACTTAATATGTAGAGATTTCTAATGGCTCTTATTTTGAAATGCCACATCAGAATTGTCTGAAACTTATTGAGCCACATCTGGGGGTGTTCTACTACCATGCTGAAGTGGTTGCATCCACTGATTATCTACGGTTTAGTTGCTAGAGCTACAACAACTTTGGTAATAATGGGTTAATATATAGCAATTTCAAATGGCTCTTATTTTGAAATGCCACATCAGAATTGTCTGAAACTTATTGAGCCACATCTGGGGGTGTTCTACTGTCGTGCTGAAGTGGTTGCATCCACTGATTATCTACGGTTTAGTTGCTAGAGCTACAGCAACTTTGGTAATAATGGGTTAATATATAGCAATTTCAAATGGCTCTTATTTTGAAATGCCACATCAGAATTGTCTGAAACTTGTTGAGCCACATCTGGAGGTGTTCTACTACCATGCTGAAGTGGTTGCATCCACTGATTATCTACGGTTTAGTTGCTAGAGTGACAGCAACTTTGGTCTAAATTAGTTAATATATAGCAATTTCAAATGGCTCTTATTTTGAAATGCCACATCAGAATTGTCTGAAACTTGTTGAGCCACATCTGGGGGTGTTCTATTATCATGCCGAAGTGGTTGCATCCACTGATTATCTACGGTTTAGTTGCTAGAGCTACAACAACTTTGGTAATAATGGGTTAATATATAGCAATTTCAAATGGCTCTTATTTTGAAATGCCACATCAGAATTGTCTGAAACTTGTTGAGCCACATCTGGAGGTGTTCTACTGTCATGCTGAAGTGGTTGCATCCACTGATTATCTACGGTTTAGTTGCTGCAATGGCAGCAACTTTGTTAAAAATTAGTTAATATATAGCAATTCCAATTAGCTCTTATTTTGAAATGCCACATCAGAATTGTCTGAAACTTGTTGAGCCACATCTGGGGGTGTTCTACTACCATGCTGAAGTGGTTGCATCCACTGATTATCTACGGTTTAGTTGCTAGAGCTACAACAACTTTGGTAATAATGGGTTAATATATAGCAATTTCAAATGGCTCTTATTTTGAAATGCCACATCAGAATTGTCTGAAACTTGTTGAGCCACATCTGGGGGTGTTCTACTGTTATGCTGAAGTGGTTGCATCCACTGATTATCTATGGTTTAGTTGCTGCAATGGCAGCAACTTTGTTAAAAATTAGTTAATATATAGCAATTCCAATTAGCTCTTATTTTGAAATGCCACATCAGAATTGTCTGAAACTTGTTGAGCCACATCTGGAGGTGTTCTACTATCATGCTGAAGTGGTTGCATCCACTGATTATCTACGGTTTAGTTGCTAGAGTGACAGAAACTTTGGTCTAAATTAGTTAATATATAGCAATTTCAAATGGCTCTTATTTTGAAATGCCACATCAGAATTGTCTGAAACTTGTTGAGCCACATCTGGGGGTGTTCTATTATCATGCCGAAGTGGTTGCATCCACTGATTATCTACGGTTTAGTTGCTAGAGCTACAACAACTTTGGTAATAATGGGTTAATATATAGCAATTTCAAATGGCTCTTATTTTGAAATGCCACATCAGAATTGTCTGAAACTTGTTGAGCCACATCTGGGGGTGTTCTACTGTCATGCTGAAGTGGTTGCATCCACTGATTATCTACGGTTTAGTTGCTGCAATGGCAGCAACTTTGTTAAAAATTAGTTAATATATAGCAATTCCAATTAGCTCTTATTTTGAAATGCCACATCAGAATTGTCTGAAACTTGTTGAGCCACATCTGGGGGTGTTCTACTACCATGCTGAAGTGGTTGCATCCACTGATTATCTACGGTTTAGTTGCTAGAGCTACAACAACTTTGGTAATAATGGGTTAATATATAGCAATTTCAAATGGCTCTTATTTTGAAATGCCACATCAGAATTGTCTGAAACTTGTTGAGCCACATCTGGGGGTGTTCTACTGTTATGCTGAAGTGGTTGCATCCACTGATTATCTATGGTTTAGTTGCTGCAATGGCAGCAACTTTGTTAAAAATTAGTTAATATATAGCAATTCCAATTAGCTCTTATTTTGAAATGCCACATCAGAATTGTCTGAAACTTGTTGAGCCACATCTGGAGGTGTTCTACTATCATGCTGAAGTGGTTGCATCCACTGATTATCTACGGTTTAGTTGCTAGAGTGACAGAAACTTTGGTCTAAATTAGTTAATATATAGCAATTTCAAATGGCTCTTATTTTGAAATGCCACATCAGAATTGTCTGAAACTTGTTGAGCCACATCTGGGGGTGTTCTATTATCATGCCGAAGTGGTTGCATCCACTGATTATCTACGGTTTAGTTGCTAGAGCTACAACAACTTTGGTAATAATGGGTTAATATATAGCAATTTCAAATGGCTCTTATTTTGAAATGCCACATCAGAATTGTCTGAAACTTGTTGAGCCACATCTGGGGGTGTTCTACTGTCATGCTGAAGTGGTTGCATCCACTGATTATCTACGGTTTAGTTGCTGCAATGGCAGCAACTTTGTTAAAAATTAGTTAATATATAGCAATTCCAATTAGCTCTTATTTTGAAATGCCACATCAGAATTGTCTGAAACTTGTTGAGCCACATCTGGGGGTGTTCTACTACCATGCTGAAGTGGTTGCATCCACTGATTATCTACGGTTTAGTTGCTAGAGCTACAACAACTTTGGTAATAATGGGTTAATATATAGCAATTTCAAATGGCTCTTATTTTGAAATGCCACATCAGAATTGACTGAAACTTACTGAGCCACATCTGGAGGTGTTCTGTACTACCATGCTGAACACCTCCAGTGTTCAGCATGGTAGTATAAAACAGCAAAAATGTAGTCAATCTAGAGATTTTTAAATGCCTTTATTTTTAAAACACAAATGATGTAGATGCAGTTTGATGAATAAGTTCTGAAGAACATCATCTGCCATCTGTAAGTAAAAGTCGTCAGCTGTAAAAAAAAAAAAACAGTGTTTTGAGAGTTTTTTAGGCTAAAGAGTGTCACATAAAGTATTGCATTAAGCATGGAAACATTTTTAATATATGTAAATATGTGTGGAAACACGTGGTCGATACACCGCGAACATACTGCTTTTATTTTGAAAAGTAGTCTCAGCCGCCTCTGCCGTAATCCTTAGTGTTTGCGAGACCAACAAAATCAAGTGAGGGCTCACTTGACCGCAGTATTAGCTAGCCTGATCATTGAGACAACAACGATGAAATCATCTGATAATTTCAAATCTGTATTTTAAGTGATAAGATACGTGACTTTATATATTATGCATTTAAGGAAGATGCCCCTTTGGTCACATAAAGCTAAATTGCTTAGTTGCTAACCTTTTCTCCGAGAAGCGAAGCTGTTCATAGCGCTTATGCTAACCGGTAGCTAACTATAGAAACAGGAAAGCCGCCTTCCGATCTAAAAAAAAAACTGTTCGAAATAAATAGTTGGTTATCAGCGTATCCTTCTGCCACATATACTATCTGTCTTGAAACAAATATCTGAATACGCTTCCATCTGTGCTTTTTAGAGATCTCCCAGACAGTTGAGCTAAAACCAGTGGCAGGACTCACCGTTGATGCTAACTGTTACAGCGGGGCCTGTCTTCGGGCTTTGACCGCTCAGCGTCTCTCGGCACAGGAACGGCTTTTTGGGGTCCATCAGAAACTTCTCTGACTTTACAACAACGCCTGGTACCAGAGGTTTCAGGGGCCCTGCAACAGCAAATGATGTAGCCTGCAGGTAAGGGGAAAATGCCCCCGATCGGGCAGCAAGGGACATCATGCTTCCACTACTGCCGAGACGACCTTGTGTATCGCGCCTGCGCACACTACGCGTTAACGTCACTAAATAGTCACGTGAGGTAAATTACGAAACACTGAGCGAAAAGAAATCCACTGCATTGCCTTTAATTCTTGTCTTTTTTTTCTCAGTGTCTGTAAGTAAATCATTACTGGAAGAACAACAGCCAGATAACATATGTATAAACTACTTATAATTTCATATTTATCTATGGAGAGAAATTTGTCTGCTGTAAAATGCAATTTTTTTCCATTTCAATTACATCGGCAGATTGTCTTTTTTTTGCTTTTTTTATCCAGGAGGTGCAGGTCGTCATCATTCTGTAGAACAAACGCTTCTTCCACAGATGTGTCTTCAGACAGCTGAGAGACATTATCTGGATCACTGGAGGGGTCCCTCTCTGTAGTCAGGGCATCTTTGATTGATTGTGGCAACTGAAATTGCTCATAAAAGATGAGGTTTTGTAGACATAAAACTACAAAGGGCAGGTAATAATCAGCGCTACATATACACTGCTTTCAGAGGCACGTGTCATGAGCCATTTTCGCTTGTCAGTGGTTTGTTCCCACTCCTACTGGGTTTGGCTTTCAGAAGCTTACTGTATTGGGTTCTTAAAGTTGTGGCCCACATCTTTACTTCTTCCACTGAGAAAACAAGGCAAGTCAAGCAAAGCTGGAAGAATACTAGCCATAGTGGTGAATGAAGAGAAAAATTAATGTCAAGCCCTGCATTTATTAAGAAGAAAAATAACAGAACACACACACACACACATATATCAGGGGTTAAAGCAAAAATAATCAATTTGACTGAAAAAAAATTCTAGTCAGCCCATATATTCCCGGGGCCGTGGACGTCATGCCACCTTAGTAACTTCATTTGCTTATTGTGCAAAGTCCACTTTAAACAAATCTGGTAGTTCCATTGACAATTCCTGTATCTCTCCCACCTTCCAGCTTCAGAGCCATCCTGGACAGCCCTCTCCATAATCTCCTTCACTTTCCACATCCATAACATCACCTGGTTAACTTTCATATTTGCAGCATCAAGCAAGTTCTTCCTTCGCACTTTTGCCAAACTGGTCCACAGTCCACTCACCTTTCCACTTTACAATTTAAAATCCCTCCATAAACAGCAGCTAATTCAGCTAATTCAGCTAATTCTGTGGTCACAGTCGTGTCGGTAGAGCGGGATGGAAATTTGGTCTGATTACCAAACAATTACAAGAAGTGACAACAAAGCAGAGAGCGAGCTGGAAGGAGCGCTATTAATTTATGTTTGAAATGTCAGCACTGAAGTCTAAACTGGGGTAAACATTCACGCTAGCAGGGTTAGCTAGGACAGCTAGCAGCACAAGGAGCAGAATCAAGCACTAAAACTGCCAAACTGAAGAGACTTGCAGGTAGAAGGGAACTCTGCTTTGTTCTGCTCTTTGTTCTCATAGCTGCTGTAATTACAGAACCTGTTCTAGTTAGAATTGTTACTTCAGTCAGTGTTCAGCCTGACACCAGTGCTCATGTTTATTAGCGTGTAGCTTATGCTGGACTTTTGAGTTAAGACACAGCGCTACAGTTTACCCTATGTCACTGTTAGTTTCCAGTAACCCAAACCAGCATAAAACCTGCCCAACTTAAAAGAAAAAATAAGGCCAAATCTCAAACTCTCTCATGTTAAAAGCACAGAACTATTAAACACATAAGAACATGCCATTAGCACACAACTGAGCTGAAGCAAAGAAAAAAAAACTGCGCATATGGGCTCCAAACAAAATGTACAATCAGACAACCAAATAACACACAAGATCTCTTTAACAATCAGGATATATCAACCGGAAAAAAATAAATTATAAATAGCTTCCCAACATGAGTTGTAAATCTACCTTAATATAAACTTAATTTCTCTCAGTATAGCTCAATTAAACATTTCTCTTACACGCAGTCATGAAATATTTTTAAGTTAATAAGTAGGACTCAACCCCTCTTGGGCGTTTACATTGACCAAACACTTGATTAACCATTATTATTGTTTTATTATAACAATCAATAGTATTCATTATAACTATTATTCATTGATGATGTCAGATCGACAGATTCAACTTATTTAAAAAATAAATAATGACTATTTTTATATATTTTGTTAGTAATTCTTTCTAAAAGCCCATCAAATGTTATGAAAAGCTTCCGAAATTTTTTACAATCTGCCCATAAGCTATTTTTTTTCCAGTTCAATGTGTTCAAAAGCCTAATTGGTTGGAAACCTGCCTAATTTGGCAACACCGACTACACTATTGCTATTTGTTTGTTCGTTACAGTAGTCACAGAGCCACTGTTCAGTCTGAAGTATATATATATATATATATATATATATATATGTATTCCACATGTGCTAAAAAGTGCCCCCCTCCCTCCTGAGCACCTGCCCCCCAAAATGTCTGTGCACGCCACAGATCACCGCCATATTGTATGTGGCAGAAAAAAGTTAATTTCTGTTGTAGTGAACGTGGATCAGAGAAGATGCCTCATTCCTGTGCTGCATGGAAATGTATTCGGGCTGATTCACTACTTGTATCTACCTTCTATAAACTAAGGCTGCACCATGTTGCAAAACTGGACACACAAAAGCTGCAGAGTGGCAACACTAGGAAAAAGCTGTGCAAGACCATTCTTTTTCATGGTTTTTAGCTTGCATACAGTACAGACTACTGTATTTAGACATAGATGTGCATATATAGATTTTCATGTATTATAAATAAGCCAAATAAATAGCTGTGTGATTGATTATATATATATATATATATATATATATATATATATGTGTATGTGTTATGAATATAAGGATCAATTTGTTAAATCTAAACATTGTGGTCTTCATTATTTTATAAAACCGTGTCACATGTGAAACTTTAGGAACAGACTTTTTGGGGGAGTATTAAAGAGGTAAAATTACTAATATGAGGAAAAAAAGACCTAAGACAATAAAGTAAAAAAAAAACAAAAGTGGTAATGTTATGAGAAAAACGTCGTATTATGAGAATTAAGAGGGAACATTTCCAGAATGTTCACAGTTTGCAGAATTATTTCACTCCTGGAGTAATAGGGCCAGGTTAGATTATTTTAATTATTTTTATTCTTTACGAGAATAAATTCAGGAGAATGAAGCTAAAGGGATACGAAAATAAACTTGTAATATTGCAAAAATAAAAATATTACGAATACAAAGTATATTCTGAGATTAAAATCCCTCTGATACTGTTTAAGTGACTGAGTAACTGCAGATTTGCCACATTTAACATGGCGGACGCTCTGATGCATCCCAGCATAGGCAGAACCTGCCCAACGACGCGTCTACTCTTATATGTCTATGGTCGTGCCCCCTCCGGAAGAGGGGGGAGAGTTGGGTAGTACCCGCCGGCGCACGGGAGGCACCGGGCTTCGGGGGGAACGGAGGGGAGATAGGAAAGACGAGACGCCCCGGCAGCCGCGCGGCACAGCAGACTGCCCGGCCCGCACCCCCCCCCCCCCCCCCCCGCGAGCGGAGGCGTACGGAAACAGACAGTCAGCATGTCGCGCGGACCGGAACGCTCGCCCTCCCCAACCCCGCCGTGAGCCGACGTCCGGGCCCCGCGGGTCCCGGGCCGGGCGGAGGTCGCTTCGGGGACGCCCGCTCCCCTCCCTCCCCTGGCGGGGACGGTGAGGAGGGGAGGGCGCCCCCTCGTAGCTCTGCTTGAACAGCAGGATGCGCTCACGAAAACCTCACGACGGCCGACTGAAACGATCTTGTGATACGTTATCTAAAGAAGAAAAATATGTCGAGAACTCGTTGTTTGCTCTGTTTGCGTCTGCCGCTGTGCTCGCCTTCTGCCTTCCAGTCCGGCTCGCAGGCGCGAAAAACCCGGATGAAAATAGCAGTGAACTACCCTATACGATTAATTTGCGTTTTTTTTTAAATTAATTGAAATTAACGCGTTATTTTGACAGCCCTCAATAATATACATGATTTTTTTTTACTTTTTCTGAATCAGACCCAGTCAAACTGGGACATCGTTTCACATTCCGACCCTCCTTCAAAAAAAAAAAAAAAAAAAAAAAAGCACCTCATGCTAAATTAGCCGAGCGTTACTCTTTCAGTTTTAAATAAAACATAACAGTGAATCATGTGGAGATTCCTGGTTAGTCACTGCGTTTATCAGCTAAATTACTGGTAGCGAGAGAGTAAACACTGACAGGTGACGTGACCACAGGTGGAAATAATTCAATTAACTGCAGGAGCAGCGACAGACACAATTACCGAGGGAAGTTGTTGTCAGGTGTTCTATCCGCTGAACTTTCTGACCTGGTGGTTCGCATAAATCCAAAGAAACCTTTGACCACCGCTACTTTCATTCGTAGAGTCTGTGGTCAGTTTGAGATGTTCTTCCAAAAGTTAAAATGATTGAACACCGATAAACCTCAGAGTGGCAAATCTTCGTGTGACAGAACGCGGGTAAGAGGTTTTAATATTTGGCTCCTCGAAACAGAGCAACCCGGAAATATCAATAACGCCACCTTGGGAATTGCGCCCAAGGAAATAGATCGCCTTTAAGGCACTGCAAGTTCGTTACCAAAGAGAACAAGACGATTCCACAATAAAATGTATTTTATTATTCCACGCTAAAAAAACAAAACAATTAAGATACAAGGGACAACACGGGGAAGGAAAGGGAACAGTACTGAGGCTAACCAGCAGGGGGCGGGCAGTCCAATTATAGTGAACTGGATCTTAAAGAAAAAAATGAACAGACATTCATTTGTGAAAAAAAAACAAATTATCCCAACACACAGATCCAGTCCTCAGTAAGGGCTTTCCCCCACCCCACCGCCTTCAGCTCTCAGCCTGGAGATGAGAGGGTAGGATTAATAAAGCAAAAACAAAAATAAAAGGCAATAGTAACAGTTTAAACATGCACCAAGGCTAAAATGAGGTTGTTCTTAACCTCAGACATAATTAAAAATAATTCAAGCTTTAATTGAATAACCTAAACAAAGAAACCCAAGGCCGGATGGCACATGAAAAACAGGATGGTTAGAATAAACAAATATTAACCCAAAAACACAGAACTAAGAAACCCAAATTGAGAATTTAGCAACAACAATAAAGAAAGACAGAAACCATAAAACAAAGCAGCAGAGTCTCCAGCAGGCTGCAGCAGCTTTATCTCTGCAATCAAAGTACAGGTTAAGAAGTGATTTCAGAAACCGCAGAAAGTAAAGGGGAGTCAGGCCACCTACCCGAGCTGGATTATTCCGCCACAACCAAGGAGCCCCTTCTGGACCCACAGCAGGAGGATCAGCATGCAAATACCTTCTATATATACACACATTTATATCAATAGTTATCAATTGTGGTGCTATGAGGATGCGTGGGTGTGATAGAGTACCTACCAGTTTGGTGTCGTTACACTGCACTGGGGGGTCGTTTCATCCACACCCCAGTCCCAAACAAGAGATTTCAGGCACTTTCTAAGGTCAAACAATTTGAGTCAGCCACTAAAATTTGTAAAGCTAATGCAGCAGGAGAAACATTACTTACTGGTGGGGTTATTTTCCTCACTGCAACATGACCAAGTGCAGGCATAAAGCACCCAGGTGAGGGAGACTCCCTTTATGCTCTCCACCCATAAGCTAATTGAACACCAGGTGTCCTCAATCTCAGGAGAGGCTTCATCCTGCTACATTCACTTTGCAAAGACCCGCCCTACTCTCTTTCTGATTGGCTAATGTCCTGGCTCTGCGAGATTTCATTGGTTGAGCGCAGCTTCTGTTTAAAATCTTGAATAAAAAGTCTACACGGAACATTTTGCGCTCATTTTCCAAATGACGGAAATCCGTCGCAGCGACGGAGAACTTTAACCCCTGATATATATATGCTCCCACAGCACCTCTGTCTTCAGGGTTGTCAACATGAAAGTTGAAATCTCCTACAATAATTAAACAGTCATAATCAACACAGATGGGAGATTAGGAGGCTTGTACACATTCAAAAACATAGTTCACCGGGCTCTTTACCTGGAGAGCCAAATATTTAAGAGTCAAAATTTCCCAGAAACCCCTGTTTACATTTTAGTATATGGCCGTTTCTCAATTCACGAGAACGCGAGTCCGTACTCGCGTTCTCGTCAAGTCCGGTCTTGGCGAGAACACAGGAAGATCGGACTTGACGAGAACGCGAGCACACAGCACGTATGGTGTATTGGAACAGAAGTATACTCGTGTACTCGTGACGTCATCACACCCACAGTTCTTGAGCATTTCTTTAACATTCAAAACTATTTATAC
The DNA here is from genome assembly GCA_037039145.1 of Fundulus diaphanus. Classification (NCBI taxonomy): domain Eukaryota; kingdom Metazoa; phylum Chordata; class Actinopteri; order Cyprinodontiformes; family Fundulidae; genus Fundulus; species Fundulus diaphanus. The sequence continues at coordinate 53,626,886 of CM073122.1, forward strand.
ACTACACCATCATATCTTATAGAAAACGTTTTTTTTATTAATTTCTAAAAAGTCTAAAAAATATCTAAAAAATTACAGAACTGTGGGTATAAAACCAGCAATAGCGGGAATTTCTTTGTTGGGAGTTGTAATTCTTGTAGAGGCGATTGAATCTTTTTAAAAAATCAGCACTTTGAAGAAGCAAAATGAGCAATCGAGCAATATTGCTGTTGCTTTGGTCGGTCAGCTTTACCAGCAAGCTGAAGAGGAGGTGGCGCAATTAAGGCAAATCCGAGCAAGGAGAAGATTGATGCGGCAGAGGAGGCTCAGAAGGCAGGCTTTGCTCACCCATCTCTGCCAACTTGTAGGCATTTTAAGATTGACAGCCTATTTCCTACTTTTATCTTTAAAAAAACATTGAGGATGGTATTAAACACGTGATCAGGTTGAAATTGTGACTATTTTTCTATAAATAATTAAAATGAAAACCCAATTTTAACATTAGTAACAGTATGATTAAGCTACGTTATTGCACCTACTGACCTTCCTAAGAAAGGAAAAAAAACATATTTTTATGTCTGCCCACCTTTACAGTGATTAATCTATAAATTATGTGCAGTAGTTCAGCCCATTTTTTCAGTGAAATGGTAAAAATACCAGAGAAGGGAAGCTATTTGTTACATTTACTATACTTGACTAGTTTAAAACACTATACATTTTATTTTTTCTTTCTTGAGAACTATAATCATCTGCATGTTAAGCAGGTATAGTTTTATCCTGTGAAAAGGTGAGAATGGAAAAAAAACAATTATGGTAACATTTGGCATTTTTTATTTACAGGAAGAAACAGAAACAAAATATGTGAGGATAAACACCTCTGTGCCAATCCTCCAAATATTTTTTAATGAAGTGGACCTGAAACCAGCCTTCAGGCTAAACAGGTCCACCATCGTCCTCCTCCTTCAGCTGCTGTCCATCCAGAAGGCCCATGGATGGCCACGGGAGATAGAGGTGCTGGTGACCCTCTACTGGCTGGCCTGTGGTGCATCCTATAGGGAAACAGCTTGCCAGTAAGATCTCTTACCTTCTTGTCCTTAAATAGAGCCAACAATGACACACAATTGATAAATAGATAATATTAATTGGATAGAACATTAGACATATCAGCATATTACCTAAATTACAAGTTAATTTTATATTTGGTACAGGCCAAGTGGAGGCACACTACAACAGTAACCATGCCAAGGCGAGAAACATCATTGAACGTGCCTTTGGTGGTCTGAAGACACGGTGGCGTTCCATCTTCTTAAGGGTGCTGGAGGTCCGGCCGACGTTTGCCCCAAAAGTAATCGCCGCCTGCTGCATCCTCCACAATATTTGTATAGAGGCAGGGGACCAGCTTGACGTGGAGGACGAGGAGGTTGACCCAGAGGAGGACGGCCATCTGGCAGCTGAAGACAGGCTGTATGTTTAAGTGAACATGACTAAATCTGATCTAACCTAGATCAGTTGGAGTCATGTACACATGCTGCTTCATTTAATTTTTTTCACCACCTGTAAAAATACATTAAATAATCAGTAAATTAATTTCCATTCCAACTATTTTTAATTGTAAGTTTATAGGCATTGTCTATTTGTATAAGATCTTAATAGGAGAAATTTCTTTGTTTTAAACCATGTTAGTAACTGTTAATTATTTGTTGAATATATTACACCTTCATTCTGTTCCAAAGATAAAATATTTGTATAAAATAAATGTCTGTTATTTTCATATACTATTATTACTATTGTTTTTCTTTCCCTCTTTCTCCTCTCAATTATTCGTGTCCTGACTAAGAAGAAACTCACTTAGATAGGAAAAATATTTGTAGATTTTATTTATTTATTAATTTTATATGCTGCTGTCGTCCTTGGGAGACATTTACAATTTATTCCAGCAAGTATTGAGTTAATAAAGCAACACACGTGAGTCAGATAAGCACAAAACAATTAAATCAGAACCAGTGGTACTATGCACATTACTTGGCCGACAGAAGTGCACTACAGGCGGACTAACATCAGCCCTGGCTGCGGTTTCCCTCGGAGTTCTGCGGGTCACTCCGTTCCGCTCAACGTCAGACTTTTTTTTAAAACTTACGCACTAACTCTGTAAACAGGCCACATAGGGAAGCTTAAAAGTATAATGTTCTCGCCTCAACCGATCTCAAAACGTACTTTTGAAGAACAACAGCAGCAGAAAGGGGAATTTTTAACTTACCACTGTGAGCTCTGTTTGCGCTGTCTCGAATCAAGCTGCGGCCGCGGTGCATTCTGGGCAAGCGGTCAGTCTGAAGATCGCACAAGTCTGCTCTGATGCATGCTCGATAAAGAGGGCGGGGCAAGAACAACATCCGGGGATTCGGCGTGTTCTCGGTTTGGCGTTCTCGGCAATTGGAACAGTACTCGGGCTGAGGCTGATGACGTTTCACGAGCACACGAGAACGCTCAAGAACGCATATTGAGAAACGGCCTATCACCAAACAAAATTGCCACGCCTCCACCTTTCCTTTGCTATCTACTTGATATGTTCTGGTTTAATTTCTTGACCAACATGCAGAATCATCCACAGAGACCACTTAAAGTAATACAATTTATTTACAAATACAGGTTCTGTACAAATGGATCTTTTTCATCAGGTATAGAGGAGATCAGGGGAATGGTCTCATTTTGGGTGTGGATTTACAGGGGCTGTGAGGAGGAAACATGCAGGGTCCAGTGTGGTGAGTGGTAATGAGAATTCCAGAGGTCAGTGTGAGATCAGGGATCCTGATGGAGCGAGGTGAACAACTGAGGCGGAGGAGCGGGCTTGCAGGTCTTCATGGTAATCCTCGTGGAACGACACAGGAGTCTGAATTCTTTGGGTAGTCCAGTGAGATAGATCTGGAAGCAGTAAACACAGAAAAATATTAAATCTTCAGGTGAGAAAACAAGAAACAAATCTAGCTAGTAACGAGAGATAACTTGAGGCATGAGAGGAGGCTAGAGTGAATACCGGCAACGTTAATCATCCAGAGTGAAAGCTCTGCAGCCTCTTTATCCCCAGCACTCTGATGAGGCTAATGAGTTCCACCTGTGCTGGCTGCTCCGACTTTTCAACAAAGATCCTCTCTGAAACAGATGTCTTACTCGCACACACACACACACACACACACACACACACACACACACACACACACACACACACACACACACACACACACACACACACACACACACACACACACACACACACACACAATGGAACCCTGACACTGCACAAAGACAATTGTAGCTTGGAGGCAGAATAGGTGCCTCATTACATTCATGTAACCTGGTTTCTGTTAAGAACAAAACATCAAGATTGCAGGCTTAAATCGGAGGCAACCAGACTTTTTCTCAGTTGTGTTTGAAAGCGTTTGGTGGCTCGCACTTGAGCAACCTGACATCCCACATCACAAAGATCCTGGAGAGACTCCTGTTGGCCCACTTATGTAAGCAAACCAGCACATATCAGGATCCTCTGCAGTTTGCTTATTGCCATGGAGTTGGAGTTGAAGACGCCATCATATACCTGCTTCAACAAACCCACTGTCATCTGGCAGCATTGTGACTCCAGAAGACTCAAGTGGAGGCCTCAATAATCGCCTGGATCAATGACTACCTGACAAACAGACCACAGTTTGTGAGACTGAAGGACTGTGTGTCTAACCAGGTGGTCAGCAACACAGGAGCACCACAGGGGACTGTACACTGTACAGTCCCCAGTCCAGCCCTACTTCACCATTCCTTTTCACTCTTTACACTTCAGACTTCCAGCACAAGTCTGACTTCTGTCATCTACGTAAATATTCAGATGACTCTGCAGTTGTCGGGTCTATCAGAGATGGACAAGATGCTGAGTACAGAGAGCTGATGGATTGGTGTGGGAACAATCCTCTCATCTTGAATATGAACAAAACAAAGGAGACGATTGTAGATTTCATGAGAAACAGGATTAGATCAAACTCAATTTCCATCTTGGGAGAAGAAGTGGAGGTGGTTGAGGAATATAAATACCGTGGTGTTCATCTGGACAACAGACTGGATTGGAGACTCAACAGTGAATACATCTACAAGAAAGGACAGAGCAGACTGTACCTTTTGAGGAAGCCTCAAAAAGGCTCAACAACCTGATAAAGAAGGCTAATTCTGTTCAGGGGACAATTTTGGGACCGCTGGAGACGATAATGCAAAGAAGGAATTTGCATAAAATCAAGGAAATTATGGACAATCCTGAACTTACTCTTCATTAGATTGTCATTGGAAAACAGAGTCTCTTCAGTCAGAGGGTTCTTCAGATTGGTTTGAAAAACAGGCCGCTACAGGATATATTTCCTGCCAACAGCCATCACAATAACTACTTGACAAAATTAGTTACATCAACATTTAATTTCCCTTCGGGATAAATAAAGTATTTTTGAATTTAATTTAAATTAAGACCTGGTGAGGAGAGGATACCTTTGTACTAGCATATTCTTTGTAACAAAACGGCATTATACATTGTTTTGGCTTTATTTTTTTACACTAATAGCTGTCACATTTTGGCAAACATGAAATAATGAACTGAGGTCACATTATCTAGCTGACGAGCTCATTTGACACAACTGAGGATTACATATCTTTGTTTTAAGATTTTAAAGAACTGTAAATCCACAATCCCACAAATAATTCATTTGAAAGATTGAAGTTTACCATATGGCATGTTTCTCTCTCTCTCTGTCTCTCTCTGTCTCTCTCTCTCTATCTGTTTCTCTTGTGAACACATTGTTCTGTATTTTTTCCACTCTCTGGCCTTATAGACATAATCATCTCAGCAGACGGCAGAAACAGTGAAGCGGCTATGATTAGATGTTGCTGTGGCTCTTTTCCGGTTCTGTGAGTTGAGGCAATGCATGGGAGCAGAGCTGGCAGAAAGCTGGGCTGACTGAATGGGGTCATAATGAAGGGCCACAGGTAGAGTCCCATGGCGAGTGAGCTGAATGATGTAGAATAACTCTGCAGACTCTGGAGCAAAGGGAGCTGTGCTTGATAGGACCGCTCTAGCCATGTGCATGTAGCTTCAACTGACTAAAAGACCACAAAAACATCCTAAGTGCTATTTTATTTAGTCAAATATACTCAATCAAGTGAGAGTAAAATTTCCACCTTGAAATATTGTTTGAAATGAAAAAAAAAACTATTTTTCATGCTTTATCTTCTTGGCTATGCAGCAACCATTGATAGTAAGCTAAGCGTTCTAAGAACAAGCAAACATAAACGTGCTGGGATACAGGTGACATCAAAAGAGGTAAAAGCAAGCCTCTCTATATTATCAAGGCTCTTAAGTTTGGTGATCTACCTCCTTGCATATTGATCTGCATTTCTGCTGCATAATACCTACTGTGGGTTAATTATGTTAAAATCAGAGGAAAAATCCAGGGAGAACATTTACCACAAAGATCTTTAGGACAGGGTTGCTGATGGATTTAAACATGATTGTGCAATAGCTATTGCAAACAACATGTTAAATATACCTTTGAAAGATATGTACACCACTTTAGGACTCTGTCTAAAATGTTGTCTGTTCTTGCCACTTTCTTCTCAGAAGGGCACATCAGACATTTTTCCCGACACTCACCTGCTGGCAGAGTGAGTATAGTGTCAGGAATGTTTCCATTCTTAAAGCAAGTTTTAAATGTATTGGGAGCATACGGCAGAGGCAGGTCTTTAGAGCATTCAGGATGCTTCCTGTTACAATAAGATCCTTTTGGGATCAGTTGTCAGTTTTGGGATTTAATGTCCTCTGTCAGGTTTCTCCTCAAACCCCTGAACACCTCAGCATCTCCAGTTCTGGATCCTGCATTATCATGTCTCAGAAAATATCTAACATCTGCAAACAGCCAAGGCTGGTTGGGGTGGATGTTCTTGTTCTTGTTCAGTCAGGTTAAAGAGGTTCTAGCTTGATGTTTATCTAGCGGAAAGTCGTTGACATCCTCGACAAGGAGGATAAGCCTAATGTAATTTTTTGACAAGAAATAATCTACTCCTTCATATACATCTCTCAGCTTCCCAGAAGATCTCTCAGTCCACACTTCTAAAGGAGCTTTAGAGCTAGGGCTGAACGATAATTCAATAACAATATATATCGATGTATCTAAAAATAGGTTGCTAAGCAACAGCATAAAATGGCCAGGGCCAAATATTTTTAATTTGTTGATAATTATAGATAATCGATCAATCTGATCTCTATTTTATCGATCGCTTTTTTTCTATATCGTCCAGCCCTACTTAGACCTACTCAGCCTCACTGGTTCACAAGATTATTATCTTTTGTGTTGTTTTTTTGTCCTAAAGGGTTGCATGAAAAATTAAGACATGCTTAAATTGAACGAGGTAAGGCAGGGGACCTGCTTCATAGGCTCTGCTGTGCTCTATAGAGCATTGTTTCCCAGCCCTGGGGTCTCATTTATAAAGCTTGTGGATGCACAAAACGGGGCCTGAAACGTGCGTAAGTCACTTTCCATGCAAAGGTTAGGATCTATAAAAAAAAAAACTTCACGGGAGTTTGCCTCCTGGCAACTCTGAGCCAGGCGTGCACTCATTTTGAAGACAAGGAAATTGCGATGCAGATGGTAAAGTGGTTAATTGCAGCCAAACTGTATCATGATTCTTCTCAGACGTTCAATTTCACTCCACATTAGACTTTAATCATAGATCAACTTTATCATAAGCATTCAAAACTGCAGTGTTATTCATACTTGCACTGGTGAGACATAACTATACAAAAGGACCTTTAAAAAAATAAAATAAAATCCCATAAGCCATCTTAAATCTTCAATAAAAGTCTTCACAACATTTCGTCGGGTTTCCTACCATCACCTTCCTCTCCCTGATGATCAGCAGGGTGACGTGTTCCACAGATTTACAGATTATTATCACAGGGTGTGCAGCAACTACTTTAACTGCTGTAAACAGTCTAATACACTTGTGCATAATCAGAATCAAGTTTATTGCCAAGTAGGTTTGCACTTACAAGGAATTTGACTTGGTGTTCATGGTGCAGACAAAACAAAATAGATATATGTACAGAAAGCTATATACACGGTAGACTGTGCGTTATTGTAACGCAGAAGGTCTGGAGATGCTACGTTGGTGTTGCTTGTAGGTCCTGAACAGGGGAGGGAGAGAGGCAGTGTCAAGTGTCACAGGCGGCTCTTGGCCTTGTTGATAAGGCTGGTAGCGGATGGGAAGAAACTGTTCTTGTGGCGTGAGGTTTTGGTCCTGAAGGACCGCAGCCTCCTGTCAGAGGGAAGTGTCTGAAATAGTTTGTGACTGGGGTGCGAGGGATCAGCCACAATCTTCCCTGCACGCCTCAGAGTCCTGGAGTCGTACAGGTCCTGGAGAGATGGAAGATTGCAGCCAATCACCTTCTCTGCAGACCGGATGACACGCTGCAGTCTGCCCTTGTCCTTGGCGGTGGCACCAGCGTACCAGATGGTGATGGAGGAGGTGAGGATGGACTCAGTGATGGAGGAGTAGAAGTGCTCCATCATTTTCCTTGGCAGGTTGAATTTCTTCAGCTGCCGCAGGAAGTACATCCTCTGCTGGGCTTTCTTGGTGAGGGAGTTGATGCTCAGCTCCCACTTTAGGTCCTGGGAGATGATAGTTCCCAGGAAGCGGAAATACTCCACAGTGTCAATTGTGGAGTCGCAGAGGGTGATGGGAGTAGCTGGGGCTGAGTTCTTCCTGAAGTCCACAACCATCTCCACTGTTTTTAGAGCGTTCAGCTCCACGTTGTTCTCCATGCATCAGGTCGCCAGATGGTCAGCCTCCCACCTGTAGGCAGGCTCGTCACCATCAGAGATAAGTCCGATGAGAGCGGTGTCGTCCTTGAACGTCAGGAGCTTGACAGACTGATAACTGGAGGTGCAGCTGTTGGTGTACAGGGAGAAGAGCAGAGGAGAAAGAACACAGCCGTGGGGGGAACCAGTGCTGATGAGCTGTGAGTCGGAGTCGTGTTTTCCCAGCTTCACATGCTGCTTCCTGTCAGACAGGAAGTCTGTAATCCACCTGCAGGTGGAGTCAGGCACACTTAGGTGGGAGAGCTTCTCCTGAAGCAGAGCTGGGATGATTGTGTTGGGTTGGAAGACCTTGAAGATGGGAGAATTAGGGGGAAACACGAATCAGGGATCAAATATTTCCCGGCCAAGGAAGATTGTCTAATATGCCGCTTTAGACTCCAATCATTGCATTTTCATATAACCTATTGGGAAAGTGGCTACACCTCCCTGCAGGTGCTGAAAGGCCGCTCCTCAGCCCCCAGAGTGCAGTGCGCTTACCACTCACACCCATGCAGTGCAGTGTCCGGCAGCTTCCTAAAATAGTTTTTGCTGTGTTTTTTTTAATTTTTACTCTATTTAATTATTTATTTATTTTTGCTGGAGGGGGGGTCTTTATGATTGTGGGGAAAACCTCTCATTCTTCCTGCCCTCAGTCACTTCAATGAATGTATTTAAAACAGCAATCAGGTTTATTTTTTAAATGGTTCTGTGGGCAACATCTGTGTTTTTACCTCTGATTTACGAATTTAATTAATGCCTCTCTGTGAAATTCTCCCAAAGTTTCTTTGCTTTTTCTCCATGGTTACCACGTCACCATGATGGAAAAATTATCAGCTGATCCATTTTTAACAAATGGCCGTGTCTAGGGCAGAACATGAGGCAGAACCTGGTACAGCTGTGACCTATAAAGGGAAATTGTGTGCTGTGTATAATGATCTTGTAGAGGAGAACCCGGTATTCAAGCCGACACAACATAGAGTCTAGAAGTTTTATTATTCAATGTGTGATAGTGGCATATGGGACAGGTAGGCAGGAACAGGAGATGAATGAAGGCAGCTGACCAGAAGATGAAAGCAGGAATGAACAGGTGACCAGATGCTGCAGGCAGAGACTGACTTGACCAGACGAAGCATGCAGAGTCAGACTTTGACTGCAAGATGCTTGCAGAAACCGACCAGCCCAGACAGTGCATGCAGATTTATACAGAAAAAACAAAGGTCATGCATTAAATTGATTGTTTAAACATATGATTTTATTTTAAAATTTGTCTTTTCAAGGAGTGATGTTTATAAACTAACCTGAGACACTTAGGCTATGTTCACACTGAAGGGAAATGCGACTCAAATTCAATCTTTTTGAGGGGCAACAGTGGTGCAAGAGTTAGGGAGGCTGTCCTGTAACTGGTAGGTTGCTAGTTTGATCTCCCGCTCTGACCGTCTCAGTTGTTGTGTCCTTGGGCAAGACACTTTACCCGCATTGCCTGCTGGTGGTGGTCAGAGGGCCCGGTGGCACCGATGTATGGCAGCCTAGCTTCTTTCAGCCTGCCCCAGGGCAGCTATGCCTACTAATATAGCTCACCACCGTCAGGGTGTGAATGGGTGAATGACTGACTGTAGTGTAAAGTTCTTTGGGGTCGTCGAACTTGATAAAGCGTTATATAAGTGCAAGTCATTTACCATTTTTGCCCATATGCAACCCATATTAGATGAAAAAGAGGGTGCAAGATAATATCCTCGGAGTCTGCTTCTACACCTGCAGAAAGAGATATAAGAACAGCAAAACCAATCAAAAAAATATCACAGGTACAAACAACCATCCCAGAACTAAAGTTGCCATGACTAAAAAGAAGTTTCTCCCTTCCATTCTCTGGACCAGTCAACTTCATTATTAAAATCACTGTGCGTTTCTTGTAAGAATAATACATTGATTCTTTTTTGTTATGCTTTTGCTACATCATGAGGCACTTTGTAGCCTCCCTAGCACCATTAAGATTTAAAGAAGCTATATTAAAAGTATTTATGTTGGGTAAAAAGTCTAAAAACAACAACAAAACACACACAATTAAAAATAATAAAAAGCTTATATTTAAAATTGTTTTCTTACTTATCCCACTATTTTCTTCAGTCTATAAACCTCTTGACTGAAAAAACAGATTCTTCCTTTCTTTCATCTAGCAGAGAAGTAAACTGTTTTAAAATTAGGAAAGAAGCTTTCCACCTTTATGATTAACCCTTTGGTTTGCTGGAGGAACGTGTTAAAAGACTCAACAGGGCAATATGGCTCTCTGCAGCTGGTCTGTGACAGAGACACCTCACTGCTCTTGGAGAGCTCACAGTCACTGTCACTACTTTCAGAAAAAAATAATTTTTCTGTGGACAGCTTGCTGACTTGCTTACTAGCCGGTGAAGCAGCCGTTTCTCCAATAGCTATGCCTTTTATTTGGTGCAGGAGCCTCAAGCTCAATCACCTCATCTCCCTCACCTTTCTCCTCCACAGAAGCCACCAAAGGTTTCTGCACATTACCAATCCCCTTCACCTCACCTTTCCAGTGGCGGATCCAGGCGGGGGCGCGGGGGGCGTGCGCACCCCCTTTTGGAGACCAAAAGTTTTTTTTAAAGGAGAAGTCCGGTCAACAAGGAAAAATCAGGGGATCATTAGCTATACCTAAAACTAATACGTTCATGGTTATTTAATGAATTTAGCGTTAATCAATAAGAAAAAAAAAAGCATAAATTATCGTCTGGATCACTGTGTATGGGGGTGGCCATTACTGCCCCAATATGGGCAGTAATGGGTTAGGGTGTACTTTGAAAACATCAATCCTATGATTATTCATATTAAGGATAAGTTGGTGAGATGTAAGAAGCTCCCCATATCTTTTTTGGGTAGAATTAACCTTATTAAGATGGTAATTCTCCCTAAGTTAATTTATCCAGTGTCTATGCTGTTTTTGTTTATTGACTCTAAAGATTTAGCTAGAATCCAAAAAGCAATATCAGACTTTATTTGGGCAGGCAGGAAACCTAAAATAAAAATAGAGGTCTTACAACTTCCCAGAAGTATGGGTGTGTGGGGTCTGCCCAAGGTTGAGAACTATGTACTGTCTTTACATGCAAGAATTATTTCACTGTGGGCTACCCAAAAACACTCTAATCCATGGCTTGATATCGAGGAAAGTATTTGTAAACCTTGTCACCCAATAAATATGTTAAATAAACAAAACCAGGATCTCCCACTCGTTGTCAAAGATAATTTTCTAATCACTAACACTATTAAGGCATGGAGCATTCTAAAAAAAATGTTTGGTCAGAATAGAAATCTTTCATCTCTGACAACATTGGTAGACAACCCGGATTTGACAGTAGAGGGCGCTGGTCCTGATCTTAGGTCTTGGCAAGACGCTGGCATTACCAGGATACATGATCTTTAGAATAATGGAAAATTCAAGACATTTGAGGACTTAAGAACACAATATGACATTGTCGCTAGGGACTTTTATAAATATCTTCAGCTAAGGCATCACGTTAAAGCCAAAATGGACTCACTTGAGTTCCCAGAGGATTATTATTTACTTGAAAAAACTATTCTTGACTGTCATAAACGTGGGAGATTTGTGTCAAGATTCTATGCTGAATTACAAGCCCTAAGGAAAGATAATATGGAGAATTTAAGATCAACCTGGAATAACACTCTGAAAAGCACAATTGACTCAGAAGCATGGGAAGACATCTTGACTCTGCCTTCTAGAATATCAATATGTAACCGTTATAAAGAAATGCAATATAATATTATACATAATGTATACATACCTCCACATATATATAGCAAATACCAGGGCCGGATTAACACTTTCTGAGGCCCGGGGCTAATTACCTGGATGAGGCCCCTCATATCATGTTCTGACGCATGATGTCACCCTAACCCACAGACACATCAGCGTACACAGTAGGCCTACCAATCTATGACACACTACCGTTAACTGGTGATATTATTTCAATTCAATTAAATTCATTTCAATTCAATGGTAGCTTTATTATAATTGCAGTGTTGACAAAGCTGACAAAATGAGGATGGGAAAACAAAATGTATCTGAATTGACCTATTTGAAAATCTTGGAAAAAAGAAAGTATGAAATTGGTGATTTGGTGACTTTGGCAAATCATTACAGAAAATGTAATACACTGCATTTGCTATCAAGTACAGAAAGTTAGGCCCAAACAACATTAAATGAACTGTTTTTTTGAAAGTTACTTGATTTATAGAAATGCATCCTGTTTTGTGAACTCATCAAAAACTATAAAACAAAGTAGGGCTCACTCAAAGCTTAGTGAAGGCCCCGGTTTGGGCATTGCATGGTTAATTTACTCAAGGAGTAAGGCCCTGGTACATCTCTGGTTACGCACAACAAACCCCAAGCAAGAAGACAGGCAGGAATGTAAATGCAACATATTTGGGGTGAACTGTTTAAAATGTGCACACAAACACAAACACAGCAGCGGCCTGTCAGAGAAAAAACTGAACTCACCACGTGACTTCAAAAGGACCGTCTTCTGCTCTTCTTCCGTGCGAAATCATTAATGAGCTCCTCAAAGTCCATTTGGGCCAGCATGTCGTGCTCAATTGACATTAAAGTCAGACTGTTAAGTCTCTCCTCCAGCATTGTCGTTCTCAGCTTGTGTTTGATAATTCCAAGTTTGGAAAATGACCTCTCCCCGCTGGCATTGCTGACTGGCAATGTAAGGTAAATCCGCAGTGCTACGTCCACATTTGGAAAAACATGTTGTAGATTCCTTTCTCGAATGAATGCCAGTAAGTTAATCGGCTGCCTGTTAACAGTGGAAACTCTTGCAAAATGCACAAACTGCCCTAGTTCATCAGGGAAATCATCAGCTAGGTCTTCGTGGTACTTTGCCTGGAGGAGGATGCTTTTCTCGCGTATTTCACTGAGAGACAAATTGTCCAGTTGCGTTAGAAATCCGAAGTATGTGGACGTTTCTTTGTACACTGCGTGTCTCTGCTGTAATGCACTGATCAGTTTGTCTATTATGACGAAGAAAGTCTCACGAAAGCGATCTTCTCCAGCATTGGACACAAGGGTGGGTTCGTCGGTGTCATCTGCCGGGGACGGGGTGGTGCGCTTCACCTGTCGAGTCACAGTGTACTGCTGTGTCAGTGATAGCGATTTGGCCTGAGATTCCAAATGTTTAAACTGGGAGCGTAAATGGGACACAAAGTCTATGAGGGACTGGAGCAATTCCACAGCAGAAACTAGGTCCAATTCCACCGTCTGCAGGGCCCTGCTTGTGATTTCACATCTTTGCAGCACGGTATCCCATATGATGGCGAGGAATGCTGTCTCGAATCTATTCATTTTTTTTGCCAGAGACTTTGCCTCATCTCGTGCGGCTGATTTCTGATTCTCGTCTTCTGCTATTTTATTTAAAGTGTCGTGGATATTTTTGAAATTTAAACGGAGAGCTTTTGTAGCCCGTGCGTGTGCCGCCCATCGTGTCGATGAAAGTCCCTTCACCACCTCCATGCGCTTGTTCTCGTTAGACTCCAGTCCATCCATTAATATTTTCCAGCGGCTAGGCGAAGCTGAGAAAAAAGTGAAGATGGATTGCACTAGCCTAAAAAAAGAGCTGGCGTCACGGCAGCAATCCACACTACAGACCCCAACAAGATTCAGGGAGTGGGCCGGGCATGGAATCCATTCAGCAAGGGGGTTTATTTCCTGAATTCGGGCACGCAATGTTAGACGCATTGTCAAAGCACTGTCCCCTGCAATTTTTAATGTCTATGTGCATGTCCTGCAGCACACCGCGGACTGAGTCAAAAAGTGACTCGCCTGTGTGGCTAAAAATGGGCAGAAATTTCAAAAATCTCTCAAAGATCTTGCCCTCCTGAGACACGTAACGCACCACAAATGTAAGTTGGTCAGTGTGACTCAAATCCGGTGTAGAATCAACAATAAGTGAAAAATACTTTGCGTGTTGGAGCTGCATTATTATCTCTGATTGTACTCGCTGGCCCATGAGTGCAATAAACTCCTCGCAAATATTCGATGACAAATAGGAGGGTGTCCCCCGCCCCTTGTTTCCAAAACGTTTTAAGTGTTCGTCCAAAAAAGGGTCAAACGTGGCCAGCAACTCCAAGATGCCCAGATAATTCCCGTTGTGCACTGAGCCCAGGGTTTCATTTTCTCCCCTGAATGCGAGCCCACGCTCTGACAGAAATTTTATTACAGCCACAATTCTCCTCAATACTTCTTTCCAGTAATTCGCCTCATCTTTAAGTTGATCCTGCAGCCCTGCGTCGATCCCACGAACCTGGGTGCGTGCGAGCCAAGTAAGCACAGCCTGTCTGTGGGGCTGGCCCGCTTCGTGCATCTCCACTCGGTCAACTGAATGTTTCCAATCAGAAAATCCGTGCGTGAAAGCGGACGAATCATTACTGAATAGTTTGCAAAAAAAACAAAACACATTTCCAGTAGATGGGGAGTAAGACAGCCATTCTCTTGCCACCTTCTCTCCATTTCTGAGCGAGCGACGGAACAATGTTTTGCTCAGACATCGCTTTTGATTTTTATAGCTCCTTTCAGAAGCCGAAAAATCGGCATCTTTATGTTGACATTGTGTGGGGGCTTCAATTCCCCTTCCGACCCAATAGCTTCGCATCTCCTCATTAACTTCTCCCCAGCATGCAATATCTGTTGATATATCTATTTTCTCCACTGCCTCAGAATCAACAGGCTCATCTGCTACGTTACCCACTGGTTCTTCTCCATCCCCTGTTGTTTCCTCAGAGGTTGTAGCAGTAGCACTATTGCTAGCAGGGCTAGTTGGGCTGGTTAGTTGGCTAGAACTAGCAGTGGCTGGCTGCTGTCCATCAGTTGCATCTTGGCTGGAGGTAGCCGCTACAGCAGGCTGACTACTCCACAGGTTGGTTAATTTGGGTGTTTTCTGTAATAATTCTTTGGCTCTTTCCTTTTTTATTTCTACTAATTTTCGTTTTTTTGCTCCGCTGTCCTGTTTTCTATGGCTCGACATTTTCGCTCGTTTTCGTTTTCTTTTCTTATATTAATTTTTGTCATTTGACATTCCGCGACCGGAGGCCCCCCCTAGCGGCGATGCCCGGGGCTGCAGCCCGTTCAGCCCATTCTGTAGAGACGGCCCAGGCAAATACACACCAGGAAGTTCTCCAAATTGTCCCAAATGTAAAGTAATCACAGGGACTAGAATTCACTGTTTATGGGAGTGTAAAATTATAGAGGCATTCTGGCAAGCAGTATGTCAAGAAATTAGCGCCGCTATACAACAAACACTTGTCCCTAGCCCAGTCCTGTGCCTCCTTGGGTTCATACCCAGACATCTGGATACTCACAAAGAGACTGTGCAATTTCTATTGATGTTGGCCAGAAAATCGATAATGCTTAGAGATTTCAATTACAATAATGTAATCATGCTAATTCCACTTATGTTCATCCATTAAAATGATTATCAATTAAAAAACCCTTAGATGAATAATTAGGGTAGTGTGAAAGAGTAAAGATGGCATTCTTTGGTCATTTAGCCTCACATTGACTTGACATGACCCTTGACCCTTGACCCCATGACCCTTAGGTGCGCACCCCCCTTTGAAAAATCCTGGATCCGCCCCTGCTTTCCTTCCCTGATCATTACACACACCATTCACTTCACTAATGGTCTAAACCTCCTGTTCTCTACCCACCACGTCATCCTCCTCCACTTCACCCTTTTCTCCCCTCCTCAATCACACCACCACTCTCCCCACTCACCACACAACCACTAATTTGTAGATCTGATGTTTCGTTCACTGCTGGCTCCTCAACCATTCTCCTGCTGGTTTCCAGCATTGGAACCTGACAGCGCGGGCCCCTTTGCAGCCACACCCCTCTCACAAGAAGAAGAAGAGGAAGTGGAACCAGGAATCTTGCAGCCTCTTCAGGACATAAATGCCCTGCTATCTAACCCCTCTCCCACCACTTTGCAAATATTGGCATCAATCAGGGCTGAACTACAAGTAATCACCAAACATTTACCATATTTTACTTACTAAACAAAATATATCAACAACAATCAGAATTCAAATGAAGGAAATTTAGGACAACCTAACCCTTTTATAGGAATGCCCAAAGTCCAACCATGAGGCAATTTGTGGCCTGTGGAATGACTGTGTGCAGCCCTTGACCAGAATTCAAGAATAGGATGAATTTGGTTTATCACCTCGGGCGGTTGATGCACATACACGTAAATAAAACTCAGGTGCAATTGGGGTGTGATCAGCTAATGATCACATGCCAAGTGCATCCTTTGCCACACTGCTCCAAAATGCCACTTCGTGTTTCCAGTGTCAGAGTATGGGCTGTGAAGAATGCACATATAACACACATACAGAAATCAAAAACACCCATGGAAAAACAAAGATGGGCATTCCTAGAAAAGATCTTCAAAAATGCAAAAACACAATATGGAAAGGGAAAAGAGGCTAGATTTAACGTTCAGATGTAGCTTACAGCAGAGGAAAGCTACTTATAAGAATGGGAAAAATACTATCAATGCAATCATTAATAGATAATAAGGAATATTAAGATAACAACTTAAATGTTGAAGTTAAAAAATAAGTAAAACAGCAGTTGATTTACGGAACTATGTAAAAAAGTGTAATTTGCATGAATGTACCAAGCTAAATGTGTGCAAATCTATTAAAAGTGAAATGTTTAAAAAATATGTAAAACAGCAGTTGTTATACAGTAATGTAAAACAAAACCTGCAATGTGCATGAATGTACAAACAAACTCTCTGAGAAGAGAAAAGTGTGCAAATAGACATTAGCATATGAGAGACAGTTTTTTATTTCTTAATCAGCTCAAGAACCTGTGGAACCAGGGGCTTTTTTGACTTTCAGCAGGGGCTGTTTGCCTTCACAGTAGGGCTGCAACAACTAGTCGATGGTAATTGTCATCAGCAATTATGAAAAGTGTTGACGTAAAATGTAATGCTTCGTCGTTTAAAAGTAGATCAACATTGTTGTCTCTCAATATTTCACTCTCAATCTCTTAAAATCACACGCAATTCACAAAGGCGGCGGCAGAGGGCAGCCTAGCGTAAGTTCCCTGTGAGCAAAGAGCACCCATATCACATGACCCTATCACATGACTGTGGTTCCTAGCTGGTGGCGATAATGATA
Organism: Fundulus diaphanus; assembly: GCA_037039145.1. NCBI lineage: Eukaryota > Metazoa > Chordata > Actinopteri > Cyprinodontiformes > Fundulidae > Fundulus > Fundulus diaphanus. The sequence goes on from CM073122.1 coordinate 53,643,952, forward strand.
TCTAATGTTTGCCAACTGCCATAAAAATCAAGGAAGAAGAAAAAGACTGTGGCATGTTATGGAAATATGTAATCAGTTTTGTATTAATCATGTATTTTTCCTAAAGCAGTAAGAGTTACCTAAGTTCTAATTACTATACTGTGTGGGTTACCCGTCAAGAAGGTTGATGGTAAAAGCTTTTTTATTGTTCTTGATGTTTATCTTAGTAAACTCCTAAAACATCTAGCAGAAATATATCAAGAACCTGGCAACTTGTTTGACAAGATAAACGTGGACCCCCCCTCCAGTCACTCCGTGAGGGGCCGGCCTATGAAAAGGTGTGCCCATGGGCGGTTTCGGGCAGACACGCCTGCAGCCAGCATGCAAGGGCGGGCTTTCGGGTTATACTACATGAGCTTTAGGATGACGTTGTGTCATCTACCGTTGGAATTCCAATTGTAATAAATATATGCATATTTCAAGTGTTTTGTCTCTGATAATTGTTTTCTTCCTCTGCTGCCAAATCTACGAACTGGGTGAGGCGGGCCGTAGTGAATGAGACAGGAAGAACTAGGGGTCGCCTCGTCAGGCACCAAGCAGTAATGGCCAAAAGCAGAGAGCACAAAAAAGTTTTATAAATTACATTTTCTTTGATAAGGGAGACTGGGGATGGTTACAACAGAGGATAGTTGCAACATGTCATTTTTCTCCAACCAGAAACAAGCTGGAGTCATGACACTCATATTATGAAAAACACTGCCTCCTTGTAGAGAAAAAGCAAGCAGATTCATTAGGTCAGTCAGGATTTATTGAAAAAAAAAACTGTTTTTAGGTTATGAAACTGTTTTTTGTTTGAGCTTAATTTTGTTAAACATTGTTTGTGCTATTTAGCTCAAACCTATATGATTCAAACTAGTGATTTCTGTAGTTAATATGAATAGAATGTATCATGATCATGAGGGAGGATGAAGTGCTGGACTCAGAAGCCTCTTACATCACTGACATAGCTTTTTCCAGAGGAAAGCTTAACAGTGACAATAAGCCGGACGAAAAGCACTTCATCATGTGAGGCAACACAGGAAGATTCTGTCCAGCCATAATAATAAATATTTCAGTGGTTCAATCACCTCATAATATGTCACTGTTAGATATCCTTGTGGAAACTGTACATTATTTTCTTAAGTCATTTGGTTTCTAAGGTATTCTGCAGTCTTTAATAATGTTGTGGTCAATGTCGTCCAAATAAATTAGTTTTTTAATCTGATTAAACATTATATATTCTAATTATCTTTATCAGAATGCAGATAAGTATAGTCATTTAGATGCAGTGAATCAAATAACCACTAGCTCCAGAGGGAAAATCATCAGAGAAAATTGCTTTGAGCCAGGTAGGTCATTCAACTAAAGAACTGAAAACCATATGGGATCTGATATCAAGTCATGACAGAAGTGACTAATGAAGCTTATAATTCTTCCTACAGATTTGTTGGTAAGATTAAGACTTGTTTATCTTGTGGTTGTATGCTGCTATAAAAAGAACCTTTGTGTGTCTTTTTTGGATTGAGGCTGAAAGGAGATTAGAATGTAGAGAACTATGGACATCTGCCCAGCCACTGCAGCAACTGTACAGCCAATTGCATCTGCATTAGATATATCCTTGCTCCTATGTTTTTCTGACAGGTTGCCAGAGTGTTTTTCATAACATTCTTTTAGATCTTTAAGCAATAGGCTGTGTCCTGGAACTCTCCAAAAAATTGTTTACAAAAACTGTTGCTTTGTCAAAAGATGACCAATAGGTACTAATTGTTTTATTCAAATATGTCTTCTTTCAGTAATCTTCTGGGTAATTTGGTTTTAATGTTGATCTTATTTTTTATAATACTGGATCTCACAGTACCATGTTAGGTTTGGTCAAGATTGTTGTAGTTTGCTCCTTTAGTGCTGTATTTTCATGTTTTTATATTCACCTGTGCTTTGGTTTCTTTTGCTTTCTCCTCTCCATGCTCATCACCTAAGCTAGTTTACTTGGTACTTTTCTCAATAAATTACATAAACTTTATTGCTGCAATTTAGCTGCTTGTCTCTGGAACTTTAGGAGCATTTGGATCTCTCACATCCAATTGTATAAACATAAATTGCCCAAACAGCATCCTCCAAAGAAGGAGACTCATGTTCAAGACTGGACTGGGTCTGGGATCATAAAAATGACCCTGACTGCCCACAATGAGTAGTTACATGATATGGGGAGACACACAACATGTCAGAAGATATATGGACACACTGTTTGGTTTAAAAATTAAAATATAGTAAAGTGGCCTATATGGAAGAGAGTAACCATGTTAAAAAAATGTATAAGCCTTCACTACACAACTTAGATTTTGGTAAATTTGTCACAGTGCTACAGTTCCCATCCTTTTGTTAAAGTGTTTGTCAAACAAACACTGCTAGATATCTTTATTCAGTGTTTAATGAAGTATACCGTTCATTTAATTATGACAGTTAGGCCAACTGTAAGAGAAACATTCATGCTAAGTAAAAAGCGGTGCCTTAAAATATGAGAGAGAGAGAGAGAGAGAGAGAGAGAGAGAGAGAGATTTTGATTTTTAAAAACTCATTTATTCACTCAGTGGTGATACATTGGAACATTCAACACAACGTCAAATTAACATGTTCATAAATGAAAGTTCAGAATTATTAGAAGTAAACAAGACACCTTCATAATCCCAAATATTCTGAAAAATATTTAGTTCATCTACTTTTAAATAATATTTATATTCTAGCATCACTCTTGCTCTAACCATACTCTTAGAAAGGCACAAAGACAATTAGTTTGGTTTCATTCTCGAGGAGAGTAGGAAGAAGGCCGCACAGTTACAATCTCCAACCCACTCTGCCGGTCTCAGCGTTCTCCTCGATTTTATTAAGTTTGGGGCGTGTCCCTAGTTACATGACTGAGGCTGTACTGAGGGGTGGGGAAACAGATAGTTTACAGCCTCAGTTGTCAACATAGATACACAGCTGAGCAATCACGTCCAGTCAGCACATAATCTTGTAGCTGAGTCTTCTTGTTTCAGGAAGCGAAGAAACAGTGTCTCCTGTTTCTTTGCACAGACATGATTAAGCTATCATGTGAGTAATATGATTATATCAGAAGCTTACATTACTACATCATAACAAGATAAATCGGTTAATGAAGTATAAACATTAATCCCAACACCAATCTACGAGCCAAAGAAACATCATCCATTTCAGTTCCAACAAGTTCAAGCAGATGTTTCAACGTAACCACTCCCCTTTTCATCATCAGTTCAGAAATCATAGCCATATTGTCCCAAGCTGAACCCAAACAAGATCCCTTGAGGACAGGTTCGAGTAATTTAAAAGGCCAATTTAAAGATGTGGATGTTCCAACTCTCTTTGTTTCCATGAGGTTCCAAGATTTTAACACACTAACATAAAAACATGACAAACACTTTACACTATATTTTGAAAAATCAACAATAAACAAAGTTTTACCATAACCTAAATTACCAACTTTGGGAAAAAAAAACATTCTGTAATTTGTCTCCACAAAACATTTTGATCACCATACAAAAAACTGTAATCTAAAGGCTGCTCTCCTACTATCTAAATGAATCAAACCTTGCCCTCCTTCTTCCTTTGGTAAAAACAAAACACTCTGAGGGACCCAATGTAATCTGTCCCAAAAGAAATTTAAAATAATAGTCTGTAATTTTACCAAAAGACCTGGCAGGGGTTCAAGAACAGATAAGCGATGCCACAAAGTTGAAGCAACCAGATTATTAATAATTAGTGTACGACCTCTGTAAGAACATTGTGGCAAAAGCCAGTGCCATTTCTTTAATCTACCTTCCATCAGTTCAATAAAACCCTCCCAATTTTTCACAACCTCTATTTGATCCCCATATATTTAAAGCCATTTTTTGACCATTTTAATTCATCAGGTCATTTAGGTTCTTGTTTTGTCCACTTACCAACTGACTCTTGCTCCAATTAACTTTGGATGAAGAAATTTTACCAAAACACTCAATAATTTTTATTAAAGTAACAACATCTGACTCTATTGCCACAACAATATCATCTGCATATGCAGAAAGTTGAAAAGGTAAAGAAACTCCATTTAACCTTACACCCTGCAACCTTTTCCTGATTTGACATAACAAGGGTTCAATGCTCAATGAATACAACATTCCTGACATTGCACAGCCTTGGTGAATACCTCTCTTTACATTAAAAGGTGCACTTAAACCACCATTGACTTTCAATACACTTTCAATGTCGCAATAAAGGGTTTTAATCATGGCAATGAACCCAGAGGAGAAACCAAAAGCTCTCAAACTATTCCATAAATACTGGTGCTCCACCCGATCAAATACCTTTTCTTGGTCAATAGAAATCAGAACAAAGTTTAAGCCCCATAAATTAGAGACATCCAAATAATCTCAAATTAATGTTATGTTATCCCTTATTGATCTGCCAGGGATACAACAAGACTGATCAACATGTATAACTTGATCAATCACTTTTCTCAATCTGCATGCCAGAACCTTTGAGAAGATCTTTTCCATGCTCAGCACCGCCTCCTGCAGTTCTTCCAACGTTAAAGCATGCTCCAGAAAGACATTGTTTTGGTCTGACACCCTTGGCAAGTCATCAAGAAATTCTTCTGTTTTCACAGAATCTTCTTTAAACTCACTTGCATATAACGTTGAAAAAAAATCCACAGCTCTTTTCCGCAGTTCAGTGGAATCTGTCAACTCTTTTCCATCTTCAGAACGAATGCAATGAATGAGACGATTTTGTCCATTTTTCTTCTCCAAACTGAAGAAGAATTTTGAGGGAGTATCCATTTCAGAGACACTTTGAAAACGTGACCGTACCAAAGCTCCCTGTGCTATGAGCCCAAGCAGATCAGCCAAAGCTGCTTTTTTTCGTTTGAGTGCCTGAATATGGCCTAGATTTCCCGTGGACTCACAAGAACTCTGAATATCCACAATTTCAGTATCTAATTCTTCAATAGATTTTACCATTTCTCTTGTAACATTGTAAGTGTATTGATTACAAAACTGCTGAATTTTAATTTTACCAATATCCCACCACTGCTGTACAGACGTAAACTGACATTTCATTAGTCTCCACTGTTTCCAAAAAAAAGAAAATCCTTTCTTAAAACAACCATCATTTAACAAAACAGTATTGAAATGCCAATATGCACTTTTAGGTCTTAAATTATTTATAAACACATTCCCTATGATCATACTATGATCAGAAAAGCCCACTGGACACAAAGTGCATGATCTGAATATTTGTAAATGGTGCCCAAAACAATAAAACCTATCTAATCTTGCCAAAGTAATATAATTCTCTCTACAATGAGCCCATGAATATTGCCTTATCTTTCCATTTTTAAAACGCCACATATCAGCTAAATCACAAGTTTCAATAATACGTTTCAATATTCTCCTTGAATGTATATGTGATTCCAAATGATTCCTATCTAAATCATCTATTGTACAATTAAAATCACCACCTAAAATTAAGTAATCTGTTGACCCACAATTTAATAGTGTATTTGCTAACTTTTCTAAGAAAACACAACGTTCGCTTGAATTCACAGGAGCATATACATTCAGTAAAATTAACTTTATATTTTCATACTTAACAATAACCTTTAACAATCTTCCAGCAACAACATATTCAATTTCAATAGAAACTTGAAGAAAATTCCTTGAGAAAAGAATAACTACTCCTGCACTTAGCGAAGTTTTATGACTCAGAACAAGATTCCCATCCCATTCTTTCTTCCAATCAACCTCATTATCAACATTGCTGTGAGTTTCTTGAGCAAAAGCTATATCAATGCATTTAGATTTTAAAAGTTCAAAAAATACAGCCCTTTTTTCACATCCCTTGCCCCATTAAGGTTCAAAGATGAGATTTTAAAACTACTCATAATCACATAAAAAAAGATCCATAGAAAAAGAAAATACAGCGTCTTATCAGCTGTTTTTTTTAACTTTGATGTAACTCATTTGAATCGAGCTCTGATCTTTTGCACCGGTTTTCAAAGCTTATAAACTTCAGAGTCCCTTAACCCATTAGATGTCCTTTGTCTCATTAACCATTTAACTGAGTCAACAAACAATTTTCTATTTGGGAAAAAATCATCTATAACCACATCCCGTTTTCCTTTTGTCACTTCCAAAAAACTTCTAATCTGTTCTAGACTGTATCCATTAGTACTCTGACCATCAGAAATAGAGGAATCAGAAGATTCTCTATCACTGTCAGAATCAGATACAGCCTCTGGATCACTTTCTTTCCACTGAGTCTTTTTAGGTTTTACCCCTTTAGGTTCTTTAGATTTTCTTTTAGTGTTTGGTACTGTAAAAACACTTTCATCATCCCTAATCAGATCTCTCCCACTATGAACTAATTCACCAACATCCATTTGTTCTTGTAATCCTTCTTGTGTAGTCGTTTGACTCTCTTTACTCTCTTCAACATAAGTAATGACATCCTCAATATCACGTTCTGAAACATCTTACTGCTTTTGCTTTCCTGTTGAAACTCCTTCCCCAGCGTTAATTTCTTGAGCTCTTTCCCGAGCATCAGCCGTCGGATCTCCTTCCCCCGCGTCAGCCGCCAGAGCTCCCTCCCCAGTTGCCCCCACTGTGGCTCCATTCACATTATCCACTGATGTCCCTGGCTCTGGATTTTCGTTAACCCGAACATTCTCTTTTTGAATATTTACAGGGCACGTACGAATTGAATGGCCCTCCTGGTTACATCCAAAACACCTCATAGTTTCCGTTGTCGCAAAGATAGTGTAATCAAAGCCGTCAACCTTAAATTTCATCACTATGCTCAGTTCCTCAATATCATTTTTGAGAATCATAAACACTTGTCTTCTAAAAGAAACGTGTTTCAACTTTGCTGATTTGCAACCTGACAGGAGCATTTTCATTGCTGACACAACCTGACCATGACGTGACAATTCCTTCCGCAACACCTCATCGCGATAAAAGGTGGCAAATTATAGACAGGATGATCTTTTTAGCAGGGTTCATCAAAGGGAAAACCGTAGTTTGTGTATTTCTCAAAACAATTCCCCTCTCAACTACGCAGTTCACCTTGTCAATCAAGTCCAAAAACATAACCACTGCATTGTTCATCCTGGACGCTGCCTTCACACTTTCACACCCAACAAGTTCCCCAACAGCCAAACCACACTCCTCAACCGACAAATCTACGCCAACTGGTATTTTAATACCATGTCGACGCGAAAGGCTCCTAAAGCCTTCAGCACCGTAACGTAAACATAAAAACATATACAAGAAATAACATATTAATGCAGAAGAAATACTCTTCTGAAACATTGTTTTTTTTCATAAAACATTTGAAAGCAGTACTTACAGTAGGTAATGTATATTTATTACTGTACATTCACCTGATCTCTGAATAGCTTGTGCAGATAGAAAATAATGTTAAAACAAAGCTTGTGTTCAAATAAGAAGTCTCACTTTAACAAAACAAAAGCTGCATGGATAATGTGACCTCAACAAGATAAATCTGTGTCTTCTCCAACAACAAGCCATTGATGATTAAGGAAGTCCGTGCACTGTTGAAAGGTGACACTGAAATACAGTACCACTAGGTCAAACCTTAAACAAGGCAAAGGGGCTAAAGCTGCTTACAGACAGAAAATTGAGAACCAGTTTAATGACATGGACCCCCAACGTGCGTGGCAGGCAAGGTTGTAGGAATTAATTGAACATGAGGGGGGGAGATACACATTGGAAACCTTACAGATCCATAAATGGTTTAACATTTTTTATTGGTCAATGATGCATATAGACTGATTGGCAGTTGAAATGGTTCTGGAACTTTCTGACACATCTATCATCTGTCTATTCCATACAACCTTTGTATTTGAAACATTAAAGGAGCTCAGAATTATTCAGTAACGTTTCAACCGTGATTAAACCCTCGTGCAAGTCCAGCCTGGGTGCTCGGAAGACAAAGTAACTCGTACAATACTGCTTTGTTTGCTATTTTTGTTGCTCAGCAAAGACGGAAGTACTTGTATACTTTGTATTTATTTATTTATTGAAGGAAATTTGATAAGTGGGCATGTCAGAGTGGTTCTATTCTGAATAAAGCCAGGTGCATATAAACACATCATGATCGGATGGATTGTGTGCTCATATTAACGCTACAATCAGATTTTTAAAAATTGGAATATATTTCAATTTCATCATGACATTTTGTGCATGTAAACATAGCTATTGGTATGGGACATCACTAATTACAAGAAACCAATCCCATTTCTTACTTTTTGTGAACTGTAAAATATCTCCTTTTATGTGTTGCTCTGTCTTATCTGTTGGTCTGCTCCTATCTCTCCCTCCCTTTGACTCTGTCGCCACTATCCCACCGTGTGGATCAGTGCAGTCAGGTTGGCACGAGCGGTGGAACAAACAAGGTTGGTACCAATGGAAAAAACTAGTCGCAGCAGGTGGCATTCAGGACACTCCAACAATCCAACTCCAACAATCCAACTCCAACAATCCAACTCCAATCCAACTCCAATCCAACTCATGACTGAATGAACAAGATGGCTTTTTAAAGGGGCCCCGCCCAACTAGGTAAAAACCACTTAAAACAACTAGGGGTGTACAAACATTAGTTACTTTAAAACTAATGTAAAATTCCTCCAATAAAAACCCACCAATAATTATGTAGAAATAAACCGACTAATTAAATAGACAAAATCCTAAATTAAACACAATTGCAATAAATAATTATCCAGCAGTTCTAAAACCAATAAACCACTCCCCCCTGCCTTCTTTGTTCTTGGTCTGGCCCGGAAGGTTTCAAATAGGTGTCTGGTCTCTGGGGAATCTTTTTGCCAGACACAAGAAGAAGAAGGTTAGAAAAAAAAAATACATTACACCACTCTAAAACCCTTTAAAACATACCACATACACTACACACTGACACTTAAAAGATATCACCAAAATTACATTCATCATTCCTATTTCTACAGGCTGGAGCCTGGGGATGTGCAAATTAGTAAAACTTTAAAGTGCAGTGTGCCATCCAAAGTGCTATGTGCATGTTCAAGTGTTTCAGGTAAGAGCTCTTTTTACTTCACAGTAACGAACCGGGTCTTCGTTACAGACTCCCTTCCTCAAATCCTTGATGTCCCTGCATGGCATTACGACACTACATATGGTAATATACAGTATCAGGATTTGACTTAAAAAAGATAAAAAAGCAGCATCTGTGGAGGCTTTCCTTAGACATAACTGATTTACTGATGTGTTTAGACTCATACTGTAACGTTCTGTTGTGGTTCAGGTTATTTTTTCAGTTTAGCTATCTTTTCTGTCTTAGGATTTATTTCTGTTTCTTGTTTTGTTTTGGATTTATGCTTAGCCTGTTTTAGTTGTCTGGCTTTTGTTATTAGTTTTTATTTCTGCCCGTGTCTGTTTAGTCTTGTTTTCTACCGTAGGTTTTTTGTTTATCAGTCTTATGCTCCTTTTATCACCTCCACCTGTTTTTGTTAATTAGTCCCGCCCTGCTCTCCTGTTCTGTCGCCTATTTAAGCCCGCCTTTGTTTTCTGTTGGTTGCCGGAATATCTCTTCTGTTCTCGTCCCTCTAACTCATGGTAAGAGCAGTCCAGCCTCAGTTTTTCCCGTTTATTTACCTGTCTGGTGCCCAGGGGTGGACTGGGACAAAAAATCGGCCCTGGCATTTTGGATTAGACTGGCCCACCACATTGTCATGGTTCCTAAACAGGCGCGCTTGGCCTCCCCTGGGATTGCGCAATCCCATGTTAACTGCGCTGGCTTCCATTCTGTGAATGCATAATCCTGTCTCTAGATCATAAATTCAATTGTTCAAACAGTTATGAGCTGATTTTCCACAATTTAATATATTTGGATTACGAATTGTGTTTTGGTCTTCAAACTGTGTGCAGGTAACATGTTTTTGTGCTGCTGCGCAAACATAAAAGGCAAAGAGCTGGTTGTAGGTGAGGCCGGCAGTTTCTTGGCCTCTAGGCAGGGGGCGCTCAAGGAGCACCGCTCCTGATCCAAAACTGTAGAGTGACAGCAAGTTATGGATGTTTTATTGGCGAGTTTTGCTAAACAAGTAAAGCACTAAAAAGACTCTAAACATACAGCTGGAACAGGACTGATCAGGGAAGGCTTTCCTCCCTGGCAGTGAGCTCCACTGAGACTGAGAGAGTTTTAAAACTGAAGAAGATAAAGAGAACTTTTACTGGAAAATGAAGATATTTTTGTGCAGAAAGAGCTGTGCATGGACTTAATTTATAAGTAGAGGTAAGACAGCGATAATTATTCATGTTTTGTTTCTGTAATGAAATGTGCTTAATGTGGGTTATAGTTTTAAAATGTGTTACAAATGCAGAAATCCATCATAACTCATAAACTGTTACAGGCAAATGACAAATAATTATATTTATTTTTTCATCAAATAATCAATATTTTTCCATGTCTCTTGGTGAATTAATTTGGCTCAATCAGTCGCCTTCAGCACTTTGCAATGAGTCTATTCTGTAGAGTGTATATATTAATAAATCTGACTCTGATGACGTCAGTCCCTCACCAGCTATGAACCCTACCGCACGTCACTGACTACAACCACCACCATATTTTTCATCAGCAACCGGAGCAGATGAAGGGCCTGCTGTTGGGAACATGTCAGTTTGACACATTTCGCAGCATCCGTTTGAAGAACTCGTTTCTTTTTTTCGTGCAGTTTCTCTGCGCCTCCCTTGCGTTTCTTATCCATTACTACTGTGAACACCGCTGCACAAAGTTCCACTGGAGCATGAAGGTGTTTTTCTGCTTTATGATTGGCCTAGCCCTTTAGACTGTCAGGGATGATAACCAATGGGCTGCAGTAGTCTGTGGTAAGGGCCGGATGATCGGAACAGACGCTTGCGTTGCTGATTTTATTTTTCTTCATGCATTATGCAAATATAACGAGGCAGATATATATATATAAAAAAAAATAAAAAAATAATAATAATAATAATAATAATAAATATTAATAATATACATGTCGGGTCTGCCGGCCCAAACAGCACGTCGGCCCACCGGGCAAATGCCCGGTACGCCCGATTACCAGTCCATGCCTGCTGGTGCCTGTTCCGACCTGACCTGTTTTTGAGTCTGCCTTAGCTTTGTTTTATACCTGGATGACTGCTCAGAACCTCTGTGGACTGTTTTGCCTGCATGACCCATCATTCTCTAAATAAATCCGTTAAGCACCAGTTCCGTATTTGGCTCACATTGGATTCAACCACAGCTAATCTTCACACATACACTGTCAAGTCTGTTAATAGTGTAACTCTAACATTAAAAAAGTGTTCACTGATTTATTTTAGGACTCCACCCACCGCCCTGTACCATCCTCATCTTTTTCTGTGTTTGTGTCGCTGCATTGCTGCTCCAAAACATACAAAATCGCTTCAGAGATGCACATGTAAGGTACAGCTCCTGGGCATAAAGGTGGCACATTTAAAAAAATAAATGGGGAAATATATCCACCTCTAGCGTTTATGGTCCTGATAAAAACAACAATAAGGACAAATCTGAAGCAGGAGGTTTAGATTAAGGGCAAAAGGTTGTGGAAGTGAATGATGATCAGGTGGTGGACAGCATAAGGTTCCTGGGCATTCCAATTTCCTCTGACAGCACAGGGGATTGTGGAATACTGTCACAGGATCTAGACACAGTCTAGGCTGCATGAGTCTAGAAAAGGGTCAGACATATTGCCACAGATCCCACCCACCCTGGCAATGCAATTTTTGTCCCAGTGCCATCAGGGAAACGATTCTAAAAAAGTTTAATTAAAAATTAAAAGACTTAAAAACAGCCTTTTCCCCTAGGCTGTGAGGGCTATTGCACACTGCTGAGATTCAATAAACCCCCAGCCCAGTTCATAGTCTGTTATATGTTACAAATACACTACTGGTTCCATAGGTTTCTGACCTGAAGAGAATCCTTTACATTTTCTGTCACTTGCAAATGTGTATTCACATACTTCAATTTCTCAGGGACTGTCTGTTTATACCTCCATGCAAACTGCACAATTCTGCAACTAAATTTATTGCACAGAATTATAGACTGCCATCTGTCTTTTTGACTAAAAAATTAGTCCATTAGCTGACAAGGACCATTTACCAGTGCAATCAGCTGATTTTTTTCTTAAAAACTTGGAAGGATTATGTCTTGTGTCTGCCTGTTATGTGTAATAATGTGCATTCTGAGCTAGTGTCTGCCTCACCAAAAAATGTATTATGGTAACACATAATGACAATAAAGAGTCTGAACACATTCTGACAGTATTGCTGGTCCCCTGCTGAAAACCAAATAAACCACCAGCCCAATTCATAGTATGTTTACAAACATGGTACTGGTTCCACAGATTATCGATGTGATTGAGAATTATTAAACTGTCTCTCATATGCTAATGTCTACTGGCACACTTTTAGATTCTCAGGAAGGATTATTTGCTTTCACAATGTAGACAGCATGTTTCATCTGTAATTGTTACCCTTGCCGTGCATCATAGCGCCTGTGAGTCACCTCGTAGATTTGCTGGCGATGGACAGTTTCCATTAATGAACAATACAAAAAATATATAAATGTTACGTCCCCTAGCTTAGTCTAGGGCAGGGGTCACTAATTAAAAATCAGCGGGGTCCGAATAACAAAAAACCAACAACCAGTAAAGGTCCGGACACATTTTTAATTACAATCCGTTACTTCAAACAGTATTTAACACTGAAATAAAATGTTTATGCATCCACCTTTTACATTGACTTTTTAAACAGAAAAATAACATAAAAATAGAACGTTTTTCTATTTTAAAATCCAAAGTGCTTTTTTTTTTTCTAAAAAGTAGCCAGCAGCAGCAACCCTGACTGACACAGCTCATTGGCTAATTTGCATCACGTGCATCCTCGTGCCTGACGCTCCGGAGGGCTTTGCCATATTAACAAGAGAAGCGGCGCAAGTGAAGTTAGCACAGGGGTTGAAGCAAAAATAATGTTTGACTGAAAAAATTTCCTCACCAGCCCATATATTCCCGGGGCCGTGGACATCATGCCACATTAGTTGGCTCACTTGCTTAGTGTGCAAAGTCAACTAAATCTGGTACTTTTAAAATATCCATTGAAAATTCCTGTATCTCTGCCACCTTTCAGCTTTAGAGCCTTTACGTCATCCTGGACAGCCTCTCCATCACTTTCCACATCCACATCATCATCTGGGTTACTTTCATCTCTGCAGCATCAAGTTCTTCCTTCACACTGTTGACAAACTGGTCCACAGTCCACTTTACAATCCCAGCTCCCTTTCCTCCCTGTCCTCCAGAAACCCTCAAGCAGCTTCATCATTACATCATCTACTTCACTCCTGTACATTAACTCCACTGGCTCCCTGTCACATTCAATATAAACCAATTTTATGATCATACAAGGCCAAACACAGCCTTGGAAATGCAGGACACATCACCAATACTATCATGACATAATACGTTTTAATTTGACACAGATTGCACATGACAATAATCAGTCTCTGCTTTGCCCGTTATTGTTCACCAATTAATCATTACAGTTTATAAAAAGGCACAATTTACCTTTTTTTAAGTTTAATAAAATGGTTATATTTTAGCCCAGTGACTGGAGACCTGTCCAGGATGAACCCTGTGTCCGCGCTCCACTTTAACTTCATAAAAAAACTCTCTGAGAATCGCCTTTCTCTGGGCTCACCCAGTTAGAACCCGTTCTCCAGTCTATGTTGTAGCTGCAGTTTATTTATTTTATCTTTTTGATGTAGTTTTCTTAACAATCTGTAAGCATCAAAATCCTTGTCATTTTATTTAGTGTCCTGGAGCGCAGCTGCTCATCAGGCGAACACTGCTGCATACCGACAGCAGATACAGCTCTGCCTTCTTTGTTTCAGAACAGCGCAGGTTTTTTTTTTTTTTTTACTTTTTCCCAATCGAACCCAGTCAAATGCCGACCCTTCTTCTTCAAGGATCATGCTAAATTAGCCTGAGCTAGTGCGTTACTCTTCTTTGTGTTTTAAATAAAACATAATAGCGAATCACGAGGAGATGCCTGGTTGGTCGCCGCGTTTATCAGCGAGGGAATAAACGCTGACAGACGACATGGCCACAGGTGGAAATAATTCATTAATTAACTGCATGAGCAGATTGACACACTTACCGAGGGAAGTTGTTGTCAGCTGTTCTATCTGCTGAAGTTTCTGACCTGCTGGTTTGCATTAATCCAAAGAAAAACTTTGACCACCGCTACTTTCATTCATACCATCTGTGGCCAGTTTAAAATGCTTTCCCAAAAGTTAAAATGATTGACCACCGATAAACCTCAGACTGGCAGTGTCCGCTTTGGAAATACCCGCCCTACTCTCTTTCTGATTGGCTATTGTCCCGGATCTGCCAGGTTTAATTGGTTGAGAGCAGTTTCAGATTAAAACCTTGAATAAAAAGTCTAGACGGGACTTTTTGCGCTCAGTTTCCAAATGACGGAAATCCGTCGCAGCGACGGAGAACTTTAACCCCTGAGTTAGACACTGTCGTCGGACAACATGCAGTAATATATAAATGTTTTAAATCAGGTTGGGTCCGGATTAGCCAGCAGGTGGGTCCGGATCCGGACCGCAGTCCGCTAAAGTTGGTGTTGCTTCGGTGTGTAAGTTTGCTAAAACAATGTCGGAGTCCGTAATTTTCTCTGGTCCCCTGCCTGATCTGACCAGTGATGACATGTTTAGCCGCATGTCATCATTCAACCCTGTCTAGGTGGTGTCCTGAAAACGGCGTGGGCTACATTGATAACTGGCGAACTTTCTCGGGAAAACCTGGTCTGATCTGGAGAGACGGCATTCATCCCACTTTGGATGGTGCAGCTCTTCTTTCTAGGAATCTGGCCGGATTTATTAGTTCCTAAATGCTGACAACCCAGGGTCCAGACCAGGAAGCAGAGCCGTAGTTTAACACACCTCTCTGCAGCTTCTGTACTGTTACCTACCCATTACCCTATTGAGACGGTGTCTTTCCTACGGCCATAACTTAACAGATCAAAAACTGATCTAAAAGGAACAAATCATAAAAATCGAATAAAAATCAATACGGCTCACCTTGAACCAAAAAACAAAACAATTAAATGTGGTCTATTAAATATAAGGTCTCTCCCTCCAAAGACTTTGTTAGTTAATGAATTGATTTCTGAAAAACAGATTGATTTATTTTGTCTCACAGAAACCTTGCTACAAGAGGACTACGTTAGTATAAATGAGTCAACTCCCTCCAATTATTCAAATTTCCACATTCCTAGATCTGTGGGAAGAGGAGGAGGAGTGGCAACCATCTTTCAGTCTGATTTATTAATTAGTCCCAGGCCAATTAATAACTACAGTTCTTTTGAACATTTAACCCTCCGTTTCCCTTATCCAAATTGCAAAGCAATAAAACCTCTTCTGTTTGTTGTTTTGTATCGTCCACCAGACCCTTACTCTCAGTATTTGGATCAGCTGTCAGACTTCTTTGCTGATTTGGTGATAAACACTGACAAGGTTATTATAGTGGGTGATTTTAACATTCATGTTGACACTGAATGTGATAACCTTAGTGTAGCCTTTAAAACTATCCTAGATTCAATTGGTTTTGCTCAAAATGTGCATAAACCGACGCACTCTTGGCTCCATACTTTAGACCTTGTGCTGACATATGGCATTGATTGTGAAGAATTAACAGTATTTCCTCACAACCCTGTCCTATCTGATCATTTTTTAATAACATTTGAGTTTAATCTAACTGAGTTCTCCACCCCCAAAAGAGGGTTCCATTATAGTAGATCTTTATCGGACAATGCTGCATCAAACTTTAAAGAGTCTGTCCCCCTTTTAATATCGTCAGTATTGCAGAAATACCCTGAAGATTGCAGCAATGTTGTTTCTTCCCATTCACAAATAGATGTCTTTGTTAACGGTATGACTTTGTCATTGCGTTCTGCATTAGACAATGTAGCTCCCTTGAAAAAGAAGGTGATTATTCACAGGAAGCTGGCTCCCTGGTTTAATTCAGAGCTGCGTTCCTTGAAGCACAATGTTAGGAAATTGGAGAGAAAATGGCGCTCTACACACCAAGAGGAATCCTACCTAATCAGGAGGGACAGTTTATTGTTGTATAACGAGACCCTTCGCAGAGTTAGAGCAGCATATTTTTCATCATTAATTGAGGAGAACAAAAATAATCCTAGATTTCTCTTCAGTACAGTTGCCAAACTTACACAGAGTCATAGCTCCGTTGATCCATCCATTCCCTTAGCCCTTAGCAGTAATGACTTTATGGGATTCTTCATAAATAAAATTGATTCCATTAAAAATAAAATAATTGGCATCCTCCCAAACATGATTACCTTGTCCTCAGTAAGTGAGGCGGCGTTGGAGGAATCTGTAGAACCTGCGCAGTGTCTGAACTGTCTAGAAGCAGTAGAGCTTTCTGAGCTATCTAAAATATTAGCTTCATCTAAACCTTCTACCTATATGTTAGACCCAATCCCAACCAAGTTGTTTAAGGAGGTATTCCCTTTGATCAGTGGTCCTCTTTTAGACATAATTAATCTATCCTTAGTAAATGGATATGTACCACAGGCTTTTAAAGTAGCTGTTATTAAACCTTTACTTAAGAAACCATCTCTTGATCAAGATGAGTTAGTAAATTACAGACCTATATCTAATCTTCTTTTCTTGTCTAAAATTCTTGAGAAAGTAGTTGCTAATCAACTTTGTGAACATTTACAAAGTAATGACCTACTTGAGGAAATTCAGTCAGGCTTCAGAGCTCATCATAGCACTGAAACAGCTCTGGTGAAGGTCACCAATGATATTCTCATGGCCTCATATAATGGACTTGTGTCTATACTTGTCCTGCTAGCTCTCAGTGCTGCATTTGACACAGTTGATCACAATATTCTCCTACAAAGACTTGAGCATACTGTAGGGATTAATGGGAAAGCATTAGGCTGGTTTAAATCTTATCTGTCAGACAGATTCCAGTTTGTTCGTGTTAATAATAAATCTTCCTCAAACTCTAGGGTCACCTGTGGAGTACCACAGGGTTCAGTCCTTGGACCAATTCTCTTTACTGTATAAATGGTTCCGATTGGCAAAATTATCAGACAGCATGGGATTAATTTCCACTGTTATGCCGATGACACTCAGCTATATTTATCCATAAATCCTGATGAATCCAATCAATTACTTCGACTGCAGTCATGTCTCGATGACATCAAAAGCTGGATGACTTTAAATTTCCTGCACTTAAATTCTGACAAGACAGAAGTTGTAATCTTTGGACCAGAGTCCTCAAAAAATAAACTTAATCAATCACTTAATCTGGATGGCATTAACTTGGCCTCTGGTAATAAAGTAAAAAATCTTGGTGTTATTTTTGACCAAGACATGTCATTTAAATCCCATATTAAACAGGTTTCCAGAGTTTCCTTTTTTCACCTCAGGAATATTGCCAAAATTAGAAACATTCTGTCCAGGAGTGATGCTGAAAAACTAGTCCGTGCATTTGTTACTTCAAGGCTGTACTATTGTAATTCTTTACTATCAGGAAGTCCACAAAATGCAGTTCAAAGTCTTCAGCTGATCCAAAATGCTGCAGCAAGAGTTCTGATGAAAATCAACAAGAGGGATCATATTTCTCCAATTTTAGCTTCCCTTCATTGGCTTCCTGTTAAATCAAGAATAGAATTTAAAATTCTTCTTCTAACGTAATAAAGCCCTTAATTATCAACCTCCATCATATATCAGAGCTCTGATTACCCCGTATGTTCCTAACAGAGCACATCCCTCTCAGACTACAGGTCTGCTGGTGGTTCCTAGAGTCTCTAAAAGTAGAATGGGAGGCAGATCCTTTAGCTATCAGGCTCCTCTCCTGTGGAACCAACTCCCAGTTTTGGTCCGTGAGGCAGACACCCTTTCTACTTTTAAGACTATTCTTAAAACTTTCCTTTTTGACAAAGATTATAGTTAGAGTGGCTCATGTTACCCTGAGCTACCTCTATAGTTATGCTGCTATAGGCTTAGGCTACTGGAGGACATCAGGGCCTATTTTTCTCACTCTACTGATTTCTACTGTTCTCCAGTCTACTGTTCTCCAGTTTTGCATTGTATTACATTGAAATGACTGTTGTCATTTCAGCTTTTAACTTTTTGTTCTCTCTCTTTTTTCTTCATAGTAGGTACACCTGGTCTGACGTTCTGTTAACTGTGACATCATCCAGGGAAGACAGATCACCACTATTACCATCTAATGTAGAACAGATTACTGGATCAATGTGTGCTTCTGTGCTTTTTTGTCTGTCTTGTTGCGTCTCTGCTCTGTCTTCTGTAACCCCCAGTCGGTCGAGGCTGCTGCTGGAGGTTTTTCCTTCCCGCTAATGTGTGGTTTTTCTTTCCACTGTCGCTTCATGCTTGCTCAGTATGAGGGATTGCTGCAAAGCCATGGACAATGCAGACGACTCTCCCTGTAGCTCTACGCTTCTCCAGGAGTGAATGCTGCTTGTCGGGACTTTGAAGCAATCAACTGGTTCCCTTATATAGGAAATTTTTTACCAATCTGTATAATATGATTGATTTGACTTTGTAAAGTGCCTCGAGATGACATGTTTCATGAATTGGCGCTATATAAATAAAATTTAATTGAATTGAATTAGACACAGAAAATAGGTCTTTTAAGGAAGAATGAACTGACGCGTACCTGTTCGCAAAGTGTTCTGTTTTCCTATATAATACTGTCATGTCATGTGAACCAAAATGCCAGTCTATCATACATACAGTCTTTGATGGGACAATCTTACCATTACACTATTCCTGACACAAAGCAGTCTAACAAAGGTCATTTGAGGTATAGTGTCTACACGAAGGAACACAGCAAAATGTACTTCTTGAGGAAGCTTAGGTCCCTCAATGTTTGCTGCAAGATGCTGCAGATCTTTTCTGTTCTGTAGTGTGCTGTCTTCTGTCATCATCTGTTGGGGTAGCAGTATCAGAGCAATTGACTTGACGAAAGGTTGTTGAGCTTCTTCAATAAAAAAAAAAAACAAAACAAAAAAACACAGCTCTGTTATGGGAACTCCTCCAGAACCTCTCAAGATTATTTTACAACGAAGGTTTCTTCATAAAACAATGAATCCATTATCATTATCATCCAACAACAGAGAGTCTTCGGTGGACCTGACCTCACATTCACACGTTAAAAGATCTGCAAAAGAAAAGATTTTCACAAAGATTTTAAGTTGAGGCTGTTTTCTGTTTTCCTTGACAACCCTAGATTGTTTTGGCTATACTTTCCAAGCAGGTTTTAGAGAGAGGCTTTCTTGAGGTGTTGGTGATTGGCTTAATTGCTACTGCTTAACAGAAGTTGCAATGTAACTATGGTTCTGTGAATTCCTGGATGACTGCCAGTGGCAGTAAACAGAGTGGACATGTCTGGAAATGTAAACAAAGTTACACACGTGACACGTAGCCCATCTGGGCATGCGTCTATAAATAGCATGTGGAAGGCTATGTTCGGTCTCCTGGGATCTTCTCATTGGAGGAGAAGTTCTGAGTGACCAATGTGACTAGCAGTAATCCAGGAATTCACAGAACCATAGTTACAATGTAACATCCGTTCTGTTTCATTCCTTCCTTACTGCCAGTGGCAGTAAACAGAGTAGATAACATATGCCCGCAATGTCACGAGGAACACAGTACTCACCTGCCTCTTAGGAAGAAGAAGAATCAGGATCGCAGAAGCCTTGTGACTTGTGTCCCACATTGAGCCGGTAGAAGCGTGCAAACGTGCACAGCATGGCCCATGACGCCGCCATGCAGATATCCTCCAGTGGCACACCCCTCATTGCCACCCAGGACATAGACACACTCCTGGTAGAATGGCACACCCACCAGAAGGGGTGGCTGACCCTTCAACACCAGTGTGAGGTCCCATGCTGCTGCTGGTCTCTGTAATGGGTGGCGCAGCCTCTTGCACCCTGGAGTCACTGCGAAACCCAATAGTGTGCCCCACCCGTCTACCTTCAATGTTGACGTTGGTGGCTGAAATGGCTGCTAAGTGCACCTTCAGGGTTGATGCCACCAGTCCAGCCTCCAATAGGCCCTGCAGGTACCTCAACATATTATGCAGGGAACAACACTGGGTCAACCCCTGTGCGTCTGCACCATGCCAAAAAACACTCCCAGCAATGGGCATAAGTCCTCATTGTGGAAGGAGCTCTGGCATTCTGCAGCGTCCGCTGAATGTAGGGCTCCGGATCCATCCAGCCAGCACCCTTCAGCGGCCACACCGTCAGGAGAAGATGGCCTGGAGACGGATGCCAAATTTTCCCCTCCGACTACGACAACAGACACGTTAATTCATAGTGCGCCTCATAATCCGGTGCGCCTTATGGTCCGAAAAATACGGTATCATCAAGTTTTAAGTCATTTTCAGTTGCTATGATTGACAAAAGAAGTTGCTTTTTGTTAAACGTGCCACACTTGCCAGTTAACTGCCCTGGCTTCTTCTGGCAGCTTGTGAAGTTGTACAAGAAAGCACAGGATTCAGTCCTAATGAACTAGTGTTTGGACATCATGTATGTGGACCTCCTTATGTTGTAAAAAAACAGTTAACTGCACTGAACAACACCCTTCCTGAGAAGGTTAAAGCGTAAATAGTCTTTAGGGTTTGATAGGATAAGATTTGTATCAGACTCCAAAAATCCGATAGCAGTCCCTTTGTGAATGATATTAACTACTACTGTGTTGTTGCATGAATGAACAAGTCCCAAATCAATAAGTCCCATAGCTGAACTAATTATGATTCTTTTTTCCTATTGTTAGCTCAGTCAGCAAGTATGTTTCAGTCATGGAGATGAAATCCAAATAAGAATATAGTGAAAAGTGTCTGAGATATTACACTATTTAATGTAGAAAGTATAACATGCTTAAATTCAGCATAATTGTAAGAAAAGCACCTGTAAGTTGCTGTGATGTTAATATTAACATGAAATAACCAAATATCCCTGCTTGGGATGACTTACAAAATTATGAGGTGTATGAAAAATTGAGGATTTATGATTTCAAAGAATAACAGTAGCAGAACTAGTGTGCCCAGTTTTGTTTGTCCTGTCCAGGGCGCACCTCACCCATTAACCGATTATCACAGGCACCAGCCTTTGACCCTAATGGATGGATGGTTTAGAAGAACATTAAATAGTAATAATCCTTTAATCAGGTGGTGATACCATCCAATGTGCTTACGTAACATAAAATAGCATGTCATATAGCATGCACCTAAGAACCTAGGCATGGACCTTATCACATTTTAGTTTAAACATTTTCTTTTCATTTTTTTAATGAAAAAGTGACGCAAATAGATCCTGAAGATAATATCCTGTTCTTTTTCTCAGATTCTTTTATTTATATAATGATGTTTTTTTCTCTCTCACCAAGCTTGCTGGAGTTTGTGGTAGAGATTATCTGTCTGTTTTAATCTTGGCTTGGTCAAAGTCAAACTCAAGAAAAGTGCAAATGAGTCACAAATGATTGCACTGATAGAGTACTAGAGGAAAGATAGAGATAGAAGGAAATTTTAGTGCCACTGATGGTCCAGTGGGAGGATTTACTGCTGATATTGAAGGCTACGTGTCAAACGTCTACAATAATACTCCAATTGTACATAAAAGCATAATAATAATAATAATGATGATAACAAATTGTGTGATTTCACTGTAGTTACTTAAAACCTTTTTTTTCTGCACTGATTACTTTTATCGCCCTGAATATATTCACCCACTTCAACTTTAGATATATAGAGACATTCTCTTGTAAAACATAATATTTCCTGAGTCATATGAGAACTACTATTTAGGTAAGGGATTAGTCTACTTTTTCTATTGCTAGTGTATTTGTGGATTTACGGCAGCCTTCCACTCTGTTATCCTTCATGACCTTCTATGACCTAGAATCCAATCAGATTAGTCTAAAGACCAGAGAGCCTGCCTGATGTGCGAGTTGCAGCTCACCATGTACTTTAGTGCCAGATGTCCACTGTGGCATTTATCTCATTGGGTTTAAACTGTCTCACCGTTTCTTTCTGAGCCAGTCTTTGTCCTTTTCTGCATACATATCCTTCAATTACAACAATTCATTTACATAGTCCTCCATTTTTAATTTTAGGGTTTTATGTAACATGACACACAAATAATCCTTTTTTCCCTGAAAAAGATTCAGCCTTGCATGAATAAGTACTTACACATTACTTATTACATCAAGTTGTTTTTAAAGGTACATAGTGGAAGTTTGAAGTTAATTACTGTAATTATTATTTATTTATTTTTTCTCATACAATTGAGAAACGTCCTTACAATTGCCCGACATCTAAAACGAGTTATCCTCTTTTTACCGCAGTTGCCTCTATGGCCTGGATATTTCCGTAAATCGGGCAAAATCCTCTTGCCTTGCGTGATGTTGTGACGTGCTGTGCGCTCTTGTTCACCTGGCTACTTTGTTGAGTCTCCGCTATAATCGATGCATTAGCATGAGAACACGGGCTAACCTCAATATTTATAGGTTTATTAACTCAGAAGACATTACACCTCTAAACAAAACACCTGTGCAGTTGCAGATGCTTTTCCTCTTCTCCCATGCATGTGCACAACAATGGTGTCATTTTGCTCTCTGTTTAACCACTCTTTATGTGAACACTCAATTTTCTGTCCCATTGCCAAAAAGAACAATCCCACATTGCTCATGAATGCTCATTTATACACTCCTGATCAAAATCTTAAGACCAGTCAAAAAATTGCAAGAATTTGCATTTTGCACTATTGGATCTTAAGAAGGTTCTAAGTAGAGCTTCACAATGTTAAAAGGACAAATCAGTGCAAGAGACAAGAACATTTGAGCAGGGAATTGTCTGAAAACTGCATTTACACTCAAACATGATTTTTTCAGCTGATCAAAAGTTTAAGACCATAGTCTTTAAAAGCCAAAAGCTGTGCAAACATCTGGATTCCATGTCATTTTCTGTGAAGTCTTTACACTGTCAAGACCTCCTGATGGCAAAAGCAAAAAAGCTCACTGACTTTGAACGTGGTAGGATTGTTGAGCTGCATAAGCAAGGCCTCTCACAACGTACCATCGCTGCTGAGGTTGGACGCAGTAAGACAGTCATTTTGTATTTTTTAAATGATCCTGAGGGTTATGGAACAAAAAAGTCAAGTGGTAGACCCCAAAAAATTTCACCAGCTCTGAGCCGCAGGATCCGATTGGCTGTCCGTCAAGACATGGGACGATCCTCTACCCAAATTAAGGCCATTACTGGTGCTGACTGCAGCCCAATAACCATCAGACAGCATCTGCGAGAGAAGGGCTTCAGAAACAAAAAACGTCTTCAAAAGCCACGTCTTCTTCAACGCCACAGAATTGCCCGTTTGGACTTTGCAAGGATGCACCAAACATGGGACATTGAAAGGTGGAAGAAAGTTGTCTTCTCTGATGAGAAAAAATTTAACCTTGATGGTCCTGATGGCTTCCAACGTTACTGGCATGACAGGGAGATCCCACCTGAGATGTTTTCTACACAGCACAGTGGTGGGGGCGCCATCATGATTTGGGGTGCGTTTTCCTTCAATGGAACAATGGAGCTTCAGGTTGTGCAGGGGCGTCAAACAGCAGCTGGCTATGTGGAGATGTTGCAGCGGGCATCCCTCATGACTGAGGGCCCTCGTCTGTGTGGTAATGATTGGGTTTTTCAACAGGACAATGCTGCAGTTCACAATGCCCGCCTGACAAAGGAGTTCTTCCAAGAGAATAACATCACTCTTTTGGACCATCCTGCATGTTCCCCGGATCTAAACCCAATTGAGAACATTTGGGGATGGATGGCAAGGGAAGTTTCCAAAAATGGACATCAGTTCCAGACAATGGATGCCCTTCGTGAAGCCATCTTCAACACTTGGAGCAACGTTCCCACTAGCCTCCTGGAAACACTGGCATCGAGCATGCCTAAACGATTGTTTGAAGTCATCAACAAGAATGGTGGAGCTACTCATTACTGAGTCCTTTTTTTTGACATTTTGATTTCTGTTTTGGGGGGTTTTCGGGTTTTTTTGAGCTATGGTCTTAAACTTTTGATCAGCTGAAAAAATCATGTTTGAGTATAAATGCAGTTTTCAGACAATTCCCTGCTCAAATGTTCTTGTCTCTTGCACTGATTTGTCCTTTTAACATTGTGAAGCTCTACTTAGAACCTTCTTAAGATCCAATAGTGCAAAATGTAAATTCTTGCAATTTTTTGACTGGTCTTAAGATTTTGATCAGGATTGTATTGTCATTGCAACATACATTCCAAATAAATTTGTTCTCTGCATTTAACCCATCCCCTTGGGGAGCAGTGGACTGCCACTGTGCAGCACCCAGGGAGCAATCTGAGGTCAAGAGTGTTGTTCAGGGACCCAGCGTGGCAGCCTGTGGGAGTTGAACCCAGAACCTCCAGGACAAAATCACAATGCTCTAACCACTAGGCCACCACTCACCTGCAACAATGACTACCGCCCTGTCACACTGACATCTCTGATGACGAAAACATTTGAGACACTTCTCCTGTACCATCTTCAAAGCGATGTTAGTGCACATGCTAACCAACTTCAGTTCGCATATAAGCAGCACAGGGGGGTGGACAATGCTGTGCTGACACTGCTACATGGAGCCTATATTCACCTTGAGAAGCCAAGTCTCTTGTCTGGCTGGTGTTTGTGGACTTTTCTAGTGCATTTAACACAGTGCAGCCTCACCTAATGACACAAAAATACTCCAGATGGATATAAACCCACACCTGATTCTTTGGGTCCCCTCTTTTTTAACAGGAAGACACCAAAAAGTCAGGGTCAATGGCTTTCTCAGTACATCACTTACCATCTCAACAGGAGCCCCACAGGGATCGTTCATCTCTCCAGTACTGTATACACTATACACCAATGACTGCTGAAGCACTAGCCCTGGAATCACCTACATCAAATACTCAGATGACACAGTTATCATAGACACAACTAACACTGACGGACAGTTACAAACAGAAATGGACTGATTTGCTGACTGGTGCAAGAGCAAATGCCTAGACCTCAAGAAATCCAATGAGGCACTAGAACAAGTCCATTCATACACGTCTTCCGAGGTCTGGTGGCTAACGGTCCATCGACAGGAGTAATCCCGTCACCAAACGGAGAAACCAAGGAACTGAAGGCATTTTGCCGCACCTTACCTCACCTGAAACTGGAGAAACACCTACTGGTTTATTCCCTAAACGGAAATGGTCCGCCCCGATGGGTTGTTCCGGTGAAACATCGCGGGATCATATTGGCACACGTCCACAACTCACCAGTAGGAGGGCACAGAGACTACAAAGCTACTCTGAAAACTCTCCAACATGTTGCGTATTGGCCTTCAATGGCCCAGGACACCCAGGAGTACAGGGCTGTTTGACCTGCAGCCAATTTCAACCAACCCGACCGCTTGGCCGAGCTCCGCTTCAGCGAAGGGGGGTTACATTTCCATGGTCACATTTGCAGATTGACTGGATCGGTCCAGTTCCCAAATCGTCAAGAGGTAACAAATATCTTTTGACAATAACATGCAGCTTCACGAAATGGGTTGAATGTTTGCCGGCACCGAATAACACCGCTGTCACCACGGCAGTCCTTCTGCTAAATCACGTTTTCAGCCGGTGGGGCACTTCCCCTGTCCATCGACTCGGACAGAGGAACGCATTTCACGTCAAACGTTATAACCGCACTTTTCAACATGTTGGGTGTGGAAGTTAAATTCCACACCCCTACCATCCACAGTCATCGGGACAGGTAGAGAGAATGAACCGCACAGTGGTCGCCAATGATAAATAAATATATCAACAGCCATGGCAGGGACTGGGACATAAAGCTTCCCCTGGTCCTAGTGGCCATCTGCTCTACCCCACAATGTTCCACAGGGGTGACACCTTTCGAGATGATGACAGGGAGACAAATGACCCTTCCCCTGCATCTCATCTACCAGCCCGAAGACGTCAGTGTGACAACCGCCTACACGGCACATCAGTACGTCACCGATTTAAAAGACCATCTCCGAACGACTTTCGAGTGGGCTCAAAAGAACCTAGAAGCCAGCGTGCAAGGTGCCAAAGCCTACTACGATCGGAAAACATCCCATAGGGAATTCGAGATAGGAGAAAAGGTTTTCTATTTCCGTTTTACCCAGCCATCCGGTCTGTCCAGGAAGTTTCTTCCAAGCTTTCGAAATCGTTGGAAAACTCTCACCGGTAGCTTACCGGATAAGAATACCGAACCCCTGGCAAAGTCCAGAGTACAAATGGGTTCATGCGAACCAAATCAAACCGTCCACTAAACTCTCCTCACTAGAATGGAGCCTAACTCTGCCCCTGCCGAAAAGAATGACGCATAGCATTAAATAGGACAAGTGCATGTTCAGCCAGGACATTTAAACATGCACTAATAAAATAACCATCCATACACAATTTCACGTCTGTAATTTAGATCTCTCTGTTGCAGGATGGAGGTCACCTGGATGATCATTATTCTTGTTGGATCATCCATGAGCCAATTAACTAGTGTGGTGGAAATGGAACCCCCGACCGGCACTGCCCTCCAAGACACACTGGGCTCCTCATTACCCACTGTAGACTTCACACTCAAAGAGTTTTTGTGCGACTAGATCCATGGGATGTGTACAGGAAACACGTACACCTCCCTCCACAACTCAGTGAAGGAAGACCGCGTGGAACTCAGGTCCATGATACTGTAGAACACACCAAACAGGTTATCATGCATATTCTCAGACAACTGCAGAAATTCATGGTAACTAAAGAAGACCTTGGTGGCAGTAAACGCCCAAAGAGATTTTTTGGAGGACTGATAGCTTCCATAGCAGCGATCGGATCGCTTTTCTCAGTTAGTCTCTGAGCAGCAAATTCTGTCTGAAGACCGTCCAGAGACACATACAAGAACTAGATGAGGAAATGCCAGAAATCCAGCAGAGACTCCTCCTACAACAGACACTGTTAAGTATTCAAACTAAAACACTTCAGGGTACAATGGTTACTGTAAATCTACATTATGCACTCCTCAATAACACCATGCATGCTTTAGAGACGCTCACAGAAATGGTCAAGAATGACATGATGTATACTTGTTAGACTTAATGCAGGACCTCACTCGAGAGGTTAGTTCATCTGTAAATAGCCTTGCTGAAGGACAGACTCCTCTGTACCTAGTACCCGTAGATTTGGTTGAAAAGATCCTCAAATCTGCGTCTAGTGAAACCCTGCAACCACCACAAATACACCTGGCTTACAGCCTAGGTAGTGCGATTCCAATATTTGTGAATCCTGACAACTTAGAGATAGGATTTATGCTAAACCTTCCCATAATTGAAAGAGCTAATGTGTATAGGCTTAAATAAGTATTGAATGTCGTTTTTTGGCAAGGTGAGACTCATGTACACCTACAAACCCCCTCAATGTTAGCCTATCATGATGCTGACCCCAAACTTTATTTAGTCCCTAATTTGGATTTGTGTACCCAAACCAAGGACATTCACTGGGTATGTCCAAGCAATCCATTTATCAGAGATGTTACCAATTACCTGTATGGTCTAAGGAATGAGTCCCCTGAACAAAACTGTCAGGCTAGAATAACCCTTAAAGATGCAGGTGTGGAAACCAAAATTGAACGGGCAGGTAACCGTTGGCTTGTTAGCACCCCAGAGAGAGAAGCCCTGTTACTAGACTAAGGTTACTAGACTAAAACTGCCCAACCAAACCGTTTTCTGTTCCCCACCTCAAGGTGCAGTAGTCCACATTGGAAACATAGTTCTGCATCACCCTGACGTTGACAAATATGACTCAGATATTGAAATAATAGATGTCTTTAAGGGATACAATTTCAGCATTGATGTCAGCATTGAAAGACAACTTTTACTTGCAGGCACCCAGCTGATTAAATTCAGTCTCACCCCATCAGAGTTGAGCTCGGTCCCTCTGCATCGCTTCCCTAGAGCTACAGATTCGACCGACAGTCATATAATGACCATTATTGTGGTTCTCCTTGTATTTGGATGGGTCATCACCACCGTGATGGCGTATACAGCATACAAGCAGATCAAACAGTTGCAAACCAGGATCGACGCCCTCACCTTTGTCGCCCCAAGGTTCGTAGCACCAGTCCTTCGAAGGCCACAAGCCGATTAGACTACGAACCGCTGTCTCTTTCCTTTCCACCTTCCTCCTCTTTCCTTTCCTTGGTTCAAAGTTACAAACCTGATGACCAATGAATGTATCAACAATGGTGATTGTGAAGTTTGCATTATATTTTTATTACTGTTTTTTTTTGTTAGCCTTAACAGCCAACAGAAATCATTAGCTATAGTTTAGTTCTGCCCAGGTCATCTGACCCAGGCACAATAAATGCTTTGTTTTGTTTCTTCTTAGATGATGAACTGAACTGCATGAATCCCAAAGGACTACTAGAAGGACTATTAGGTTTTCTCATACATGCACAACAGATTTTCTCATGCTGGAATAGACTTGGTTGTAGCTTTAAAGACTGTGACCAGCATCCCACTCTTCAAAGCTAAAGAGGGGTATGTTATGCCATATTTATGACGTGACAGACTCCAGCTCCCAGCATGCAACACGGTCACCCTGGGGTCCAGCCCATGGCAACCTTATCTCGTTGCTATGAAAGTACATAAAAGCGCCCAACGCGCTCATCTCAGCCTTTTTCACTGGCAAGCTGCCAACTGGGAAGACATACTGTACAGCTGTTTCTCCCGATGGGTTTTCCCCCACGTGGCATGTGGTTCAATTCCTCGCTGCTCCGAGTGTTTTCCTGAACCAACTTTCCCCTGTATTCCTAAGCAGGAGGTTGTGACTCTAAAATTACTTTGAATTCATTTTTGATCCTACTGGAAGCCACTATCTTTCGGCAATCGTCAGGCTCCGCTTGCTTGTTTTGGCCAAACAAAGCGTCACAGAGCACCCAGTGACTGTGTGGGTTTTTTTTCCCTCCTTGCTGCCCCTCCCACCGCTGCTGAAGGTACGGAGCTACGGACAGCTGGGACATCCTCACTGAGGCAACACAAGTAAAAGGATTTCCCCTTTTATTTGTCTTTTTCACCCATAAGGTGATATATATTTTGTGCCTGGGCAGAACCTATTAGGAAGTAGTATTAATGCTTAATTACTCCGAAAGGAAGTTTTGTTTAACCGTGCTGGATATTTCTAATGTGTGTGCATGCATTTCATAAGTGATTTTGGCTGTGTTGTTTTTGGGTTGATTGTGAACTGGCTACGCCGATATCTCAAAGCGATTTTGTCTTTCAGTGCTGCTATGTCAAAGTGCCGACTTCTTGAATGTAATGTCAATCAGTCTTAAACAACTGTGAATTGATTTAAAGGTATACTATGCAACCGGGGTTGATTTTCCAGCGAGGCTCCCCCCAGAGGGTGAAAGTAAAAGTGCACTGTCGTAAATCAGCTGTTCCCTGGTTTCTCCGGCAAGCCAGGCGCGGTTGTTTTGAGCTTAGCAGACAGGCGAACGCAACGAATCACCATCCTGCTGTTCAAGCAGAGCTACGAGGGAGCGCCCTCCCCTCCTCCGTCCCCGCCAGTGGAGTGAGGGGAGCGGGCGTCCCCGAAGCGACCTCCGCCTGGCCCGGGACCCGCTGGGCCCGGACGTCGGCTCGCGGGCGGGTTGGGGAGGTCGAGCGTCCCGGTCCGCGCGACGCGCTGGCCGTCTGTTTCCGTATGCTGCGCGGCCGCCGGGGTGTCTCGTCTTTCCTCTCTCCCCTCTGTTCCCCCCGACGCCCGGTGCCTCCCGAGCCGCGTCAGAGCGTCGCGCGGTACAGTTTGAGAACACAGATCAGCGGAGAACTTTTAAACCCCGCGGTTTCGTCGCACAGTTTGAAAACACAGATCAGCACACAGATGAGCGGTGAACTTTTATAATCCCGCGGTTCCGTCGCACAGTTTGAAAACACAGATCAGCACACAGATGAGCGGTAAACTTTTAAACCCCGCGGTTCCGTCGCACAGTTTGAAAACACAGATCAGCACACAGATGAGCGGTGAACCCCGCGGTTCCGTCGCAGTTTGAGATGTATATAAGTACCACGACTGAAAAACTTGTACAGTGTATGCCCGGCTTTAACACAGTGAAAGTATGAACATGCACACAGAGAGAGAGTAACCATTCCAATGTTACTTACAATCGCATCAGCAGAAACGCGAGGTCCGCGTCAGCCTTGCAGCCTTCTTTCTCTTTTAGCTCTCGCCATTCGGAAAAAGCTTTCCCGATGTTCACCCGTGTACGACTCCTCTCTCTTTCCAGAGCCCTTGTCCTCTTTCTTGTCTGCTCCGACATGGGCTTTCGCTGTTTTATCGTTGGTTCCGCCATGATAACTGCACAGATATCGCCACTGCGCTAGCACCGAGCATGCGTTTCACTGGGGGCGTGTAGCAGTTCTCGCCGTAAAGCAAGACCGACTCTCGCGATCTTGCACGAGATTCTGAGCCTGTGGGCGCGGGCCGAGGGCTCCTGCAATTGCAAGTGCGGTATTTCCCCCACAGACCACCAGGGCGGCCAAGAAAACCTTTGTTCAACCTGAAATGACTCATTTAATCATCCAAAACGGTATGGAACACATTAATTAACTGAAAAATGTTGCATAGTGTGCCTTTAAGCAGTACTACTTCCCATTTAATCCAT
This sequence comes from Fundulus diaphanus, assembly GCA_037039145.1. Classification (NCBI taxonomy): domain Eukaryota; kingdom Metazoa; phylum Chordata; class Actinopteri; order Cyprinodontiformes; family Fundulidae; genus Fundulus; species Fundulus diaphanus. The sequence goes on from CM073122.1 coordinate 53,674,848, forward strand.
TTTTGACTTGTTTTATTTTCATTTATTTTCCTTTGCATGTTCTTTGAGTAGTGAGTAGTGTTTCCTATTGTTTTATTAAGTAGAATAATTGCTGTAACAGGGAATTATTAGTTTAATAAATAATAACATATGAAGTGGTAATTGTTTGTGGTTATTTTGGTCCAGAAGTTGAATGGTCTCTAAGAGCAAAAGAAGTACCTCTTTTGAGTTAACAACTGAATAACTGAGACATTTTCATTGGTTTGTGATAAAGAAGTAAGGGTTAAAACTCCAATTGCAATTATAATTTGAGTTATCAACGTTTGCTGGATAAGTCTAATCGGTCAACAACCGGTCAGATCACACTTTTCCAGCATAAATAAGTTCATAACAGCTAATAACTAATAAATGCATTGTTAGTGTTAATCATTACAGGCTCACAGCCCTTGGATCACAACCATTTGAATTATATCTGTTATAGCTACCATTTGAGTTTGAATGATCTATTATTAAATTATAATAGCAAATTATAATTAATGATAATATTCATAATCAAACAGGTTTCTGGCATAACAAAAGATAAGGGAGATGTTCTGGGTGAGGCATCAGCTGCAGTGCATAGTGGCGAGTATCTCAGAAATACACATAGGATTCAAAAAGAACAAAAACTAAAAGAATTTAGAGATATTTACAAGAAGAAAGACAGATCTTTTCCAGCATTAGATCAAGATATATACATGAATGAAATTAAAACAGTAATTAAAAAATACAGGATACTCAGCTCCAGGAGATAGTAATCTATGTTATGCAATATTTAGAAGGCTTCCGGAAGCAACATTTGTCAGGATGCAGCTTGTAGGCTGCATCTTGAGCTTTCCTGCCTGCCTCCTTTCCCAGCGCAGCCTGATTGGCTTCACCTGTCAATTAACTTCAACTGTTTCCACCTGCTCTCCCCACTATATCTACTCACCTCAGTCCGTTCTTGCTCGCCGGTCCGTAAAGGTTCAACTCCTGCTCAGTCCACAGCCAGAAACTCTGTTCCAGCTCAGCCACACCCAGAGACTCTGTTCCAGCTCAGTCACAGCCAGAGACTCTGTTAGCCAGAGACTCCGTTCCTGTTCAGCCCGCAGTCAAGGGTTCGCCGGCTCCTGTGTTCTGTCCTGGTCTCAAGTCTTCGGCTCCTGTGTTCCGTCCTGGTCTCAAGTCTTCGGCTCCTGTGTTCCGTCCTGGTCTCAAGTCTTCGGCTCCTGTGTGCCGTCCTGGTCTCAAGTCTTCGGCTCCTGTGTTTCGTCCTGGTCTCAAGTCTTCGGCTCCTGTGTTTCGTCCTGGTCTCAAGTCTTCGGCTCCTGTGTTCCGTCCTGGTCTCAAGTCATCAGCTGCTAAATCACTTCCTGGTCAGTCTCTCCGCACTACTCCTGCCGGCCAGCTTCTGCACCCTACAACTCCGCCTGGTAATAGACTCTGGTTCCTCATGTCATCCACCATCCACATCGTACAATAAAATCCAACTCTGTGTGTGCGCGCTTTGTCCGGGTTCATCCTAGAAAAATATCATGACAACATTAAAACAACTTTTTAATAAAATCTGGAGAGAAGATGTAGTCCCAAATAAATGGAAAAGGGCAACAATCCTCCCATTTAATAAGCCAGGGAAAGACTCCTCAGATCCAAACAATTACAGACCAATAGCATTAACATCCCACTTGTGTGAATGGATGGAGAAAATTTTAGTAAATAGATTAGGGTTTATTTTAGAGCAGAGGCAGCTATTCAGTAGCTATCAATGTGGTTTCAGAACAGGTAGGTCAACAATGGATGCACTGGCAAGAGTCAGTAATGATATAGAAAAAGGACTAAAAATGAGAGAATTGATAATAGCAGTATTCTTTGACATAGAAAAAGTGTACGACTCAATGTGGAGGGAAGGTTTACTGATAGGGTGGGAAAATATGGGAGTAGGTGGAAGAATGTACAATTGGATAGTAAGTTTTTTTACTGGTAGGAAAATAAAAGTTAAAGTTGGGGATGAATAGTCAAGAGATGTTGAAGTAGAAAACGGCACTCCACAAGGGAATGTAATAAGTCCTGTACTATTTAACATTATGATTAATGATATATTTTCAAATCTAGATGAATGCATTAAATCAGCACTATATGCAGATGATTGAGCCACATGGATGAGGGGAAGGAATGTCTTGCATGTAGTAGGAAATAAAGAGAGCAGTTAATAAAATAGAAAAATGGTCATATCAAATGATCTGTAAGTAAATCTTGCTATATCATTTTCACTAATAAAATAAATATTGATATTGTCATGATTTGTCTTTGTGAACCCGGGTAGATCACACACACACACAGAGAGCTCGTTTTGACAGTTTATTGAAAGTAAAGAGTGCTGGAAGAGGGAAACCAGAGTCTGTTATTGGACTGGAGGAGGTGGTGCAGGAGCTGACGGCCCGGAGAGAGTTCATGGAGACCAGATAACTGCAGCAGGAATCATCGCAGCACGACAGCGAGAGAACCAGAGCACAGCAATAGGATCCACGGCAGAGAGGGAACCAGAGCACAGCAACGGGTTCCTCAGCACGGCAGAGAGCGAGCCAGAGCACAGCAGCAGGTTCCTCAGCACGGCAGGGGGAAGCCAGAGCACGGCAGTAGAACTCACAGTATGGCAGAAAGCAAACCTTGAGGAGAAGCAGAGGTGGCAGGGTTCCAGTAGCAAGCAGGTAACACACGAGTAGACAGGCAAGGAGTAAGTGTAGAATGATGACGGACCGGCAGGGAAGTGAGAGGAGAGGGAGGCTTAAATAAGGAAGCTGGCAGGTGAGATGAGTCTGACTGATTGATTAACTACCCACAGGTGTGACTGACTGCAAAGGGAGTGAAGTGAAGGCTGAGTGAGAAGGGGAACTGAAAACTAACCAGGGGCGGATCCAGGATTTTTCAAAGGGGGGTGCGCCTCTAAGGGTCATGGGGTCAAGGGTCATGGGGTCGAGACAATGTGAGGCTAAATGACCAAAGAATGCCATCTTTACTCTTTCACACTACCCTAATTATTCATCTAAGGGTTTTTAATTGATAATAATTTTAATGGATGAACATAAGTGGAATTAGCATGATTACCTTATTGTAATTGAAAATGGGGTTTTAAGTCAAAGTCTTGTGCTTTTTACAGCATGCACAAGGTTAAAAAGTAGTTTGAAGAAAAAATTATCAACAATTAATCAAACAAAAATTTTCTTTATTTCCAGAAATGATATTTATACAGAAAATGAAATAAAAAGACCCAAGGACTTAAGAACTGTTTGGTATGGTTCAAGTGATAAAGGAGTTTTAAAAATTTACATGTATTTTAACAATATATTTTAACCATATAAACTATATTAAGAAAAAAAATACTTAGAAAGACCCAAGGACTTAAGAACAGTTTGGTATAGTTCAAGTGATAAAAGCTTTTTTAACATATTTTAACAAGACAAACCATGTTGAGAAAAAAAAATTAAAGTAATTTAAACCAATGAACATGTACAGTGAAGTTAAGCCATAAGCCTATAATAGAACTGTAAGACTTGACAAAGAATATTGTTCTCTTCTACAACACCTTTAACTTTATGATGACAATGATAATGGGTTTATGAATGTCAACCCTCTAGGATGCTTCTGATGTCTAAATGAATGTCCTGGTGGACATACATAAGTAGCAAAGCCACAAACCTTTCCTGTCCCATTGTTGACCTCAGCAAAGTTTTCACTGCTTTAAGGCCCGAGTTAGCACGTTCCACAGAAGCACTCGTAGACAGAAGGTGACGAATCATATAAATGTTTGGGTAGCACTTCATATTTGTTATCCTTAGAATTTCAGGGAGAGAGCTGGGTTTTTCCACTGATGATGACCACTTTGTGTGCCACAACTTTACTTCCTGCCTGAATGTTAATCCTGATGGTAGATCATCTTTATGTGATGTAAAGATCTCTTTCTCACTCTCATCGTTCATCATATGCAAGTTGCTTGGCAATAGTTTTAAGCCTAGTATGTTTTCATAAAGGAGACCATTCTTAGTTTTAACAATAAAACGCATGTGGCACTAATAGGTTTAGATCAGACAATACACACTACACAATAACTATTGTATGCGTGTCAATGTCCACTCTTTTTTTCATTACTTTTCAAAAACTGTGCAACAAAAAATTACTTTTTAAACTTTCCTGTTACTTGAAAAAGTTTTCCTGAAATTGCATTACTTTACAACTTTACACAACTTGTGAGAACCCCATGTTTTCTCATTATCAAAAATTTCTAACGATCATCATACCTTTTTTCTGTGGGGAGAATATAAGATTAAGGTTGATCCATACTCCAATCTGGAAGGTGGCGGTAATGCACCTAAAAGTTGTTTGCCAACCACTATTAAAAAAAGAGAAGAAGAAGAAATAGTAGTTATCTAAGATGGCCACGACCGGTGCGGCAGAGAGTGATGGATTAATTAGCGATAGTGATGGAGTTTCATGGATTTATCATCATCATCTGAGAGCGATTTGAAATATATAGAAGACTTTCTTGACAGTAACCTGATTTTTGACGAAATCCAGCCATACCAGTTTGAGGCAAGGAGACCAAAAAGGAACGATGTGAGTTGAATCTGTCTGCTGCGGAAGCCGTCTCCTTATTTTTGTGATGTTTTTCCACTTTTAACCGATGTATTGCAACATTAAACTGCGATGCACGTGGGAATTGTTGCTTCAACAATAGCTCTAGAAAATTTCAATGGTGAAGTCCTCTGGAAATCCGAAATAATAGTTGTTTATCACAGCTGTATGAGTGCAATGCCTCTGCTAATAAACAACACAGGATATGACGTCAGGCCGTCATTACTGCCCATATTTGGGCACTAAATGCAGCCCCCAGTATCGGTGATTGCAACGACAATTTATTAATCGTAATTCTATGAAGGATGTTTAAAATTTCGGGCTCTTTAAAAAAATACTTTTGGTCTCCAAAAGGGGGGTGCGCGCGCCCCCTGCGCCCCCGCCTTAATCCGCGCATGCTAACAATAAATAAAGTCAAAACATAACTAAAACCCAAACAAGGAGGAAAAACTGAAAACTAATGGTAAACAAAAGCTGAATTAAAACTAAACCATGACAGATATAGGACTAATAAATTATATGGTCAGCCTTTAAAAAGAGTGGCAGAATTCAAATATTTAGAATTATAACTAGATAATTCGCATACATGGAAAACGCATATTAAGCAGTTAGAAACAAAACGCAAGAAAGTAATAAACCTCATGAAAGCCATGGCTGGGAATTATTGGGGGGCTGATAAGCAGTCACTACTGAATATTTACAGAGCTTTGATGAGATCAGCAATAGATTATGGATGTATGGTATATGGAGCAGCAGCAAAATCAACATTACAATTAGCAGATAAATTGCAATACAGGGCATTACGAATAGCTACTGGAGCAACTAAGTTTACCCCCATCAACACTCTTTTTGTAGAGTTTGGAGAGACTCCTTTAGAAATGAGACAAGTAAAAATTTCACTTTCTTACTGGATAAGAATTAAAAGTAGTAGACAAGAAAACCCAGCAACAAGCATATTAAAGAACTGTTGGGGATATGAAAGTACATGAAAATACATGAAATGAAAAGAGAATGGAAACATAACAAAGTTGGGGTTAAAACTTATATATTAGACACTTGTATTATAGGTATTCAACATTTTACACAGATGGTTAAAAAAATTCAAAGGGAAATGTGGGAATAGTGATATACATTCCGGAATTTAATATATGTATCTGTAAAAGATTAATGGACTTCCTGTCTGTATACACAGCAGAAATTGTTGCAATAATTATTAGTTTACAGTGGGTGGAGGAGGTTAGACCGGACAGGGTGGTGATATGCACAGATTCAAAAGCAGTAATAGAAAGTATTCAATCAAAAGGAAACTATAGGAAAGACCTTGTCTTAGAAATTCATCAGAGTTTATTCAGGTTATTTAGGTGTGGAATAGACATTCAGTTCTATTGGGTACCAGCACATGAAGGGGTGAGAGGTAATGAAACAGCAGATATGGTAGCTAAAAATACTTTGGGAAAGGATATAATGGTTTAGATTCCATTTGGGAAAGGGGAAGGTAAATCAATAATTAAAAAGAACGAAATAGAAATATGGCAAAATATGGGATGAAGATAAGAAATTAAAAAGATTATATAGAGTTCAAGAATCTGTAATAATTACAAATTATGGAGAAAGAAGCAGAAGGGAAATGGTCATTTTGACTAGACTAAGAATTGGTCATACCTACTTGAATGAGCTTTTGTTTATAGTAGGGAAAAGGAATAATGATATATGTGAGGGTTGTGGAGGAAAAGAAAATGTGGATCATGTTTTGATAAATTGCTTTGTATATGCACCTGAACTTTATGGCCATTTTGCATCATTATTTTGCACTGTCAACGTTGCTGAACTTTTATAATCCATTTAAATTTAAAAGTACAGAACTGAACGTTTACTGTGTTTTTGCACCATTATTATTTTGCACTGCCAACATTGAACTTTTCAAATTAATGCCTTTTTTGCACTATTATATTTGCACTACAAACATGGTTGAACATTCTTCTGCACACTTTTTTTTTTTAAACTGCTTTTCTCCTGCACTGTACATTCTTATCACTGCTGCACTCTATATTGTAATGTTATTTTATTTCAATTGCAATCTCATTACATTGTCGTAAGCTGTATGCAACGAAATTTCGTTTTGTATGCACTTTGTGCATGCAAAATTACAATTAATTTTGTCTAAGTCTAAGTCTAACTGAAAGAGAGAGGATGAGGGAAGTAATTAGAGAAACAGGAATACAATGAAGTATTAAAGGAATATTAGGGACAGATGGGCATAGGGAGGAAATTAGGATCATTAATAAAGCATTGTTTTTATTTTTACATAATACAAAATAAAAATATATAATATAGTAGGTGGAACCTATAAAGCTACACACTCTTGTACATTAGGTGGTGGTATTTACCTGTAAGTTGTTTGTAATCCGCCAAATAAAGCAAAAGAAGAAGGAGATATCACGTTGTCAGGTCCTCCGTCATTCTACCCTGTTCTGGTCTCACCTATGCCGGCCGTCTTGCTGGTTCCTGTCATTCCTGCCATATTGTAAGTCATCCATCTTCCTTATTCCATCTTCCTTATGCTTGACGCATCCAAATGACGTCATTCTGGTTCCACACCCCTCCGCGCGGCTGAAAGTTTCCGCTACACACACATGGGAAAATTTCTAACTATGTAGACAGTTCTGCACGGAAAATATGGCGGAAAGAGCAAGGGCTCCTTCTGGCTTCAGGTTTGTAAATATAGACATCTTTATGATTGAGCCCAAAAAAATCACTGTGATCAACGCTGTGTTAACAATTCCTGGACAGAAATCACTGTCACTCTTGAAACAAAGTAAGAGACTCTAAAATGTTGGAAACAACTGTGTTTTCTACTTCTATGTGTAGCGGGGTGTAGTATGCTTAGTGTAGCAGCGCAACGGCATATATCTGCCTCTGACAGTCCTTCCCCACCATATTCTTGCAAACTGTTGTGTGAGTAAACCATCCAGCATTCTTTGATTGCTTACCTGATTGTGACCTGTTCTCATTTTCCCAGATTGCCCTGTTTTTGCCTAGCCCCTGTCAGATTCTCCATTTGGCTTCTTATATCTGGACTGAAACCCATGGACCTGTTTTTGACTAAGCACCTTGCCTCACCCTCTGGATACCTCTGCCTGGCTAGCCTTCTGTATATGACCCTCGCCTAGATTCTGGATTTCCCGTTTACCTCAGCGTGTTTATTACATACCTCTATATCGGATTCTTCTTCAGTCACTGCCACAGAACTCACAGAGATCCCAATGCGGATTAGTGGATCCTATGCCACATCCTGGATTCCGAGAAGGTTAATGGCTCAATTTCAGTATTCACATCTTTCCACTGATCCCTTCCTTTTAAATAAAGCTTTGAATTCATTCCTGTTGTCAGACTGAATTGCTGGATCTCATGTTAACAGCATTACAGGTGGGAGACATTGTCCATCAGTGATGTTACTTTCCTACAGTCCTTCTGTCTCCCACCTGCACTGGATCCAGGGGGCATCCCATGACAGAGCTGGCCTTCTTAGTGAGTTTATCTAGCTGCTTCCCCTTAGCTACGGATAAGCCACTGCTCCAACAAACCACACCATGGAAGATGGCTGATGCCACTACAGAGTCAAAGAAGGTCTTCAGAACCACCTCTTGCACTCCAAAAGACCTCTGTCTCCTCAGCAGGAAGAGTCTGCTCTGACCCTTCCTGTAAAGAGCATGGGTGTTGTGACTGCGGTCCAGTTTATTGTTAAGATGAACACCCAGGTACTTAAGAGTCTACTATCTCAGCACCAGTTCCCTGGATATTCACCTGTGTCAGTGAGGTGGGTCTGTGAGTCCACCACCAGTTTCTTTGTTTTCCCTGCATTTAACATGAGGTGGTCCTGCTGGCACCAGTCTACAAAACTATATCTACTTATAAGAGTCCACTCTCTCAACATCAATTCCCTGGATGTTAGGTCCATCACCAGCTCCATTGTTTCCCCTGCATTTAAACTGGAATTGGTCTGCTGGCAGTCTAAAAACCTTTGTATCCACTGTCTGTACTCTGAGTCGTCCTCCTCTGTGATGAGACAGACTATGGCAGAGTCATCAGAGATCTTCTGAAGGAGGCAACCTCGGGAGCTGATGGAGAAATCCACGGGGTAGCAGCTCAATATCCTTAGTGAAAAGTTTCTCTTTAATTGAGTTCCTCCATCTGTTATTAACAAACACAGCCACACCCCTCCTCGCTTCTTACCGCTGTCCCTCATTCTGTCAGCTCGGAGCAGATGGAAACCGTCTAGTATGTTAACACTGGAGTCCGGGATTTGTTCTGTTAGCAAGGTCTCAGTTAGCATGAGTAAACTAGCAACTCACAGATGCACAATTGATTAATTTCCTCTTGCCTTGTGTGATAAACAATCTTTCCTAAGATCCTGAAAAACACTGCTGCCATGTTTGCCTGGTCCTTAAGCGTGTCTTCAAAATATGCCTAAATGTCAGTTTAATGTCTATTTAGTCATGTTGTTCCTTTGCACCTTTGAAGTTTGGCAAATGAAGAGAGGATGAGGGAAAAAAATAGAAGCTGTTCAAATCAAAAAGGTAGCTTTGGCATTATCCTGATTTTGGACATTTCTTCTTAACATTCATAAGAAACTACAATAAGACTACAGCTCTATTTTTTTCTATCACTTCTTGGAAGAAAAAAAACGAATTGAACCCCTGACGCTTACCCTGCATTTAACGAGTTTAAAAATAAGTTTTTGGAACTTCCTGTTCTTTCCCAAGATCCCACCCTCTAATTTCTTACAAGGTTTATATACTGCTCAAAAAATAAAGGAAACACTAAAGTAATACATCCTAGATCTGAATAAATGAAATATTCTTATTAAATACATAGTTCAATGTGCTGACATCACACAAAAAATATCAATGGAAATCAAATGTATTAACCCATGGAGGTCTGGATCAATGGGTGCTTCTGTGCTTTTTTTGTCTCTCTTTTTGTGTGTCTGCTCTGTCTTTTCTAACCCCCAGTCGGTCGAGGCAGATGACCGCTCACACTGAGCCTGGTTCTGCTGGAGGTTTTCCTTCTCTTTAAAGGGGAGTTTTCCTCTCCACTGTCACTTGATGCTTGCTCAGTATGGATTGCTGCAAAGCTATGGACAATGCAGACAACTGTCCCTGTGGCACTACGCTCTTTCATGAGGAGTGAATGCTGCTTGTCAAGACTTGATGCAATCTACTGGGTTCCCTTATATAGGAAACCTTTTGACCATTCTGTATAATCTGATTGAATTTGACTTTGGAAAGTGCCTTGAGATGACATGTATCATGAATTGGCGCTAAAGTTTTCAGGATCCTGTGGATAAACACACTATAGGCAGATCCAACTTTAATGTAATGTCCTTAAAACAAGTCAAAATGAGTTTCAGTAGAATATGTGGCCTCCACGTGCCTGTATGACCTCCCTACAACGCCTGGGCATGCTCCTGATGAGGTGGTGGATGGTCTCCTGAGAGATCTCCTCCCAGACCTGGACTAACGCATCCGCCAACTCCTGGACAGTCTGTGGTGCAACGTGGCATTGGTGGATGGAGTGAGACATGATGTCCCAGATGTGCTCAATTGGATTCAGGTCTGGGGAACGGGCGGGCCAGTCCATAGTATCAATGCCTTCGTCTTGCAGGAACTGCTGACACACTCAAGCCACATGAGCTCTAGCATTGTCTTGCATTAGGAGGAACCCAGGGCCAACCACACCAGCACCTGGAGGATCTCATCTCTGTACCTAATGGCAGTCAGACTACCTGTGGCGAGCACATGGAGGGCTGTGCAGCGCCCCAAAGAAATGCCACCCCACACCATTATCGACCCACTGCCAAACCGGTCATGCTGGAGGATGTTGCAGGCAGCAGAATGTTCTCCACAGCGTCTCCAGACTCTGTCACATCTGGCACATGTGCTCAGTGTGAACCTGCTTTCATCTGTGAAGAGCACAGGGCACCAGGGGTCAATCTTGTTGTTCTCTGGGAAATGCCAAATGTCCAGCACGGTGTTGGGCTGTAAGCATAACCCCAACCTGTGGATGTCGGGCCCTCATACCACCCTCATGGAGTCTATTTCTGATCATTTGAGCAGACATGCACATTTTTGGCCTGCTGGAGGTCATTTTGCAGGGCTCTGACAGTGCTCCTCCTGTTCCTCCTTGCACAAAGACGGAGGTAGCGATCCTACTGCAGGGTTGTTGCCCTCCTACGGCCTCCGCCATGTTTCATGATGTACTGGCCTGTCTCCTGGTAGCGCCTTCATGCTCTGGACACTACGCTGACAGACACAGCAAACCTTCTTGCCGCAGCTCGCATTGATGTGTCATCCTGGATGAGCTGCACTACCTGAGCCACTTGTGTGGGATGTAGACTCCATCTCATGCTACCACTAGAGTGAAAGCACCACCAACATTAAAAAGTGACCAAAACAACAGCCAGAAAGCGGTCTGTGGTCACCACCTCCATTATTTTTGAGCAGTATATTTTAAACTCTCACTGTAAGGCAGTCCTTTCACAAAGGTCTGGCCCAGAAGGAAATTTCCATCCCGTTTGTTAGGGCTATGATAAATAACCCCTTATTATCCTACAAAGAAAACCACACAAACACAAGTTTAGAACTTTTCTGCAGAAGAGTCTGATTTGTCTCGCCGGGGTCGCCGCCTGCGTCTGGAAGCCGACCTTGAGGGGGGGGGTAATGTCATGATGCAGCCTGAAGGCTGCATTCGGAACATTTTCTGGCTCTGTCTCCAGTGCAGTCCTGATCAGGAACACCTGACTGCAATCACCATGGACTCATTCCACCTGCTCATCCTACTATATATACTCACCTTAGTCGCTCCCTGATCACCGGTTCGTCTGCAGTCTTCTGACCATCATGCCTTTCCTGTTCCCGTTCGTCTTCTGGTCCTGTTCCTGTCTGCTCCGGTCTGTTCCTGTTTGCCAGTTCCTGCACCTCAACAACTCCGTCTGCTAAAATGACTCTGGCTTCATCATCCACAACCTGCTGTCTCAATAAACTCTGGAAACCAGCTCTGTGTGTGTGTGTGCTGTGTCCGGGTTCATCCAAGACAAAATCATGACAAGAAATAGACGCATCCGATACGGGGGTAGGGGCTGTGTTGTCCCAACAGTCAGACTCAGATCACAAACTACATCCATGTGCCTTTTTCTGACGTCGGCTGTCTCCAGCCGAACGTAATTATAACGTGGGAGATCGTGATCTACTAGCCATTAAATTAGCATTAGAGGAGTGGCGACACTGGCTGGAGGGGTCCAAGCAGCCCATTGTTATCTGGACCGACCACAAGAACCTCGCTTACCTGCAGTCTGCCCGACGTCTTAACCCCCGTCAAGCCCGCTGGTTGCTCTTCTTCTCTAGATTCAACCTCTCCATAACTTATCGCCCCGGCTCCAGAAACGTCAAGCCTGACGCCCTTTCCTGGCAGTTTGCACCTCAAGAACATGAGAGCGAACCAGCGCCCATTCTGCCACCTACATGCACCTTTGGAGCCCTCCGGTGGAACCTGGAGGATAGTATCAGCCAAGCGTTACTGTTAGATCAGGATCCAGGCACTGGCCCCGCTGGACTCATGTATGTCCCGAAGTCTGTCCGTCCTGAAGTACTGCGTTGGTGTCATGACTCGAAGTTCTCCGCTCACCCTGGAATATACAGAACCCAGTCCCAGGTGTCTCGTCGTTTCTGGTGGCCGTCCTGGACCAAAGACGTACGTGAATATGTTCGTGCCTGTCCCGTCTGTGCTCAGAATAAGCCATCCAATCAGCCTCCCTCCGGTCTGCTTAATCCACTTCCTATTCCGAAACGTCCCTGGTCTCACATCGCACTGGATTTCATCACTGGATTCCCGTCATCACAAGAGATGACCACCATGTTGACTGTTGTGGACCGGTTCTCTAAATCCTGCCATCTCATCCCTATCCGTAAACTGCCCAAAGCTCTGCAAACCGCCCAACTTCTCATTAAACATGTATTCAAACTCCATGGTATCCCAGTTGACATCCTGTCTGACCGGGGCCCCCAGTTTATCTCCCAGGTTTGGCGGCCCTTTTGTTCTGCTCTCGGTGCCCGCTACACTTAGACTTAGACTTAGACAACTTTATTTGTGATTTTGTATGCACAGAGTGCGTACAGAATGAAATTTCGTTTGCATACAGCTTGGAAAATTACAGTAAATTGCAGTAAATTACAGGATAAGGTGCAGCAGTGATTTATAGTAAACAATTGAAATGTAAACAATGTAAACAATGCAGGAGAAATAGACAGTGTGCGATCACAGTGTACAGGTGAGTATTATTAAAACCCGATTGTATGTGCAGAAATTATTGTGCAAAGGGCATTTGTGGAAGAATGCATTTTAGAAACTGAGAGTTCAGCAGCATTTGTAATGCTAGATAAGGATGCAATGATGCAAATGTGCAAATATACGAATGTGGTACAGAGTCCAATTTGTGGATTCAGCAGTTCAACAGTCTGATGGCATATGTGCGAATGTGCAAATGTGCAAATATACGAATGTGGTACAGAGTCCATTTTTGTGGCTTCAGCAGTTACAGTGTCTATTTTGTGGCTTCAGCAGTTCAACAGTCTGATGGCAACAGGGAAAAAGCTTTTACAGAACCTGGTGGACCTGCAGCGGATGCTGCGGAACCTCTTCCCAGAGGGCAGCAGGGAGGGCAACAGTCCATGGTGGGAGTGTGAGAGGTCCCTGATGATGTTACGGGCTCGGGACACACAGCGCTGAGATGAGATGTCCTTGATGGTTCTTGATACACACTCACCTCCGGCTACCATCCCCAAACTAACGGCCAGACAGAACTGATGAATCAACAACTGGAAACCACTCTCCGCTGCCTCACTTCTTCGTCACCCAAGTTTTTGCCCTGGGTTGAGTACGCCCTCAATTCTCACGTTTCATCAGCCACCGGACACTCCCCTTTTGAAATAGCACTTGGATACCAAGCACCTCTTCTACCCGCTGATGAACTCCATATTCCGGTCTTGTCGGTCAACCAATACATCACCCGTTGCCAGAACACCTGGAGATCCACAATCACTGCCCTCACTCGCACCGCAGAGCAGAACAAAAGGTTTGCTGACCAGCGCCAAGTTCCTGCCCCCCAGTATCGCCCCGGTCAGAAGGTTAGGTTATCCTCCAGAGACGTCTTAACGAACCCAACTGCCAAGAAACTCGCCCCTCGCTTCACTGGACCATATGAAATAGAAGGAGTTATTAGCCCCACGTCCGTCCGTCTTCGCCTGCAACCACATTCTCGAGTTCATCCCACATTTCATGTCTCCCAGATAAAACCGGTCATTCACAGTGAACTTTGCCCTCAGCCTTGCCCCCTCCACCCACCCAGGACAGTCAAAACCCCCGCATCCTCAGGATCGTGGACTCCCGTCGGCGAGGTAAGGGGTACCAGTACCTGGTCGATTGGGAGGGTCGCGATCCTGAGGAGCGGTCATGGGTCCCCGGTTCTGTTATTGATGATAATGCTCTGCTTGATGCCTTTTGGGCCTCCCGTCCATCCACTTCCTCTTCTGGGCTCCTAGGAGGCGACCGTTGAGGGGGGGGGGGTTGTCAAGGTTCTGTTTTCCGTGCTCTAACTCTGCTTCACAGGTGGCTGCAGTTAACGGGTGGGCGTGGCCCACACCTGTGACTCATCAAAGAACCTTGGTCTCGGGCTTTAAAAGGAGTACACAGACAGCTGGAAGACGCCAGAGTGTTACCCCGTCGTGGTATGCCTAGGCCACTGATCTGTCTCCCGTGCTTCGTACCTGTGAGTTTTTGGAAACCCTGTTTTTGGACTAATCCTGTCTCCTGTTATTCTCCAGTTTGTCGTGTTTGGATTTACTCACCTGTGTTGGCGTCGTGCTCAGTGAACCAGTCATCTGAATCCCTGCTGCTCAGATTTTGCTCTGGCATCTCTACTCATACTCTCTTGGTGGTACCAAGCCGGGCATGAGAACCCCCTTCCTGGATTCACCTGGTTCATCAGCTACACTCCGGTTCTTCCAGCTGCTCCTCCTGCCTGCCTTCACAGTGGTGCTGTCCGGGGCCCTCGCCTGCATTCCACCTGCCAGCCCTCCTGTCACTCAGCCGCCAGTTACCATCAGCGAGTTACGGTCCCTTTTTCACTCATCCCCCCGGACAGGTCTCCCCAACCAAACGGTAAGCGGTGCAGCTTCTGGAACATTTCCCCCTGGTTTGATCCTTAGTAAACATATCCTTCCAAAAAAAGTAAAAAACAAAGCAACTGGACTTGTTTTTCGTAGTTGAAGACGTTTCGCTTCCTCTCCAGGAAGCTTTCTCAATTCAAAAAGTCTGGATCCTCTTTCTCTTCTTTCCTCTTTCATATCCTCTTTCTTCCCACATTTGTTCCAGCTCTGACGTTCAGACCTCGCCTGTCGCACACAGCGTGTGCTTCCCTTTTGTTGAGCCTTAAGATAAACATCTTAAAACTGTTCCTGCTTCCGTCTGTGTCTGCATGTGGGCCAAACACTTAAAAACTATGACAGTTCTGTCCCAACAATTGAGGCTAATATGGTGGGGGTGGGTGTCCTAGTGGTTAGAGCAGAATGCTTGTGTTCTGAGAAGGCTATAAATACCCAGTTTGAATCCTCTCAAACTGTCATTATGGGTCATTGAGCAAGAACCTAACCCGAGATACATCACTGGGTGCTTTAAGCTGCCCAATGCCCCCTATGAGAATGTTCAATTGAAATGACAAATAAAGATTTCTATCGTCATCTACCCCTTCTTAGGAGAATATTTGCAGCTGTGTGCTTTTTTTAACAAAAAACAAAATGTCTTTTTAGCCACATTTATGGTTTTTGGATGCTCTATCTGCTGGCCATTGCACATAAAACACTAGGGTGGTAAAATGTGCCTTCATACAATGTAATGTGTGGACCCACTAATGGTCTCAGATTGGCCCCAAGTTGCTTAGGGTATGGATCCCTCTCAGATATGGAGTCACATAGTGACTCTGTGTAGAATATAGTCATTATAAATGGCCCTTCAGATCTGGCAGATCTACACCTACAGTATTTTGTTGGTAAAGGTTTGGGACACTGGGCCAGCCATTAGAACTTCCGCATTACGCAGGTAGTCCAGAGATAACCAGTTGTCTGTAGATAGGCATGTTTGGCTAAGAAATGTACCAGAAAAGTGTCTCAGGAAGGGTAAGGCATACAAACACAGGATACAATTAAATAATACCATTACAAAGCAACATATGTGTCTTTCCACATTGTTTGCAAGAGGGGTTCTCTCCTTTTGACAAAGTATTATTGCATTTGCATCACTTCAGTTCATGCCTCCTGATTATGCCACCACTCCAGATGCAGCCATCTTTTATATGCTGTCAGCCTATGGGACACTGAACCAAAGTTCTTTAAGACATGGTACAAGGAGACACAAGGTGCTGTAAAGAGTTCAATACCTGTAACTGAATGGCAGGTGTAGATGTCATGGGGTTCCATAATGCTTGGCACACAAGACAATCCTCCCCTTGTATGTTCTGCTGCAGGCATACAATGGTCTGTACATGCTAAGCGATTAGACATCATGACATCCTGATAGAAAAACTCATTCAAGTGATGGTGACGTTTTCTAATATATGTATGAGACGTCTAGCGAGTCTCCTCAGGTAAATTAACAGTTTTGATAGACTCGGATGCTTTGACTTCCTGTAATGTTATCATTCCAATCCTGATGCAATCACTTATCTGCTCTATTGAAAAAATCTTTAGCAGTCTACTCGTGTGGTCCAAACTGGGCTATCACTTTTGGGTGCTTAACTTTTTTTGGTCGGAGAGTTGAATAACAATGCCAGATGTTTGCTGATAAATGGATCATTAATAGGGGTAGGGTTAGGGTTAGGGTAGGGTTAGGGTACATATGATGAGCCTGTCTCTGGCCGGAGACAGGTAGGGCACTGTCCGTCCCTCCATAGGGTCGCCGTTCCCGTTAGGGTTAGTTTTGATAGACTCGGATGCTTTGACTTCCTGTAATGTTATCATTCCAATCCTGATGCAATCACTTATCTGCTCTATTGAAAAAATCTTTAGTAGTCTACTCGTGTTGTCCAAACTGGGTTATCACTTTTGGGTGCTTAACTTTTTTTGGTCGGAGAGTTGAATAACAATGCCAGATGTTTGCTGATAAATGGATCATTAATAATCGAGAACTTCCTCTCATATAAAATGGTTGCTCTGGGGAAGTGCTGAGTTGAAAGGAAGGCCATTGAAAAGGTGGATGAGATTCCATCTGTGCTGTCTTGTGATAGAAAGAAAGACAGTTACTTACAATATTTTTTAACCTTTTTTTAATCATCCTCCATCTGAAAGGCTGCTGCAAGTTATCAATAAATCCATGTGTCATAGAGGTGAAATGTGTCACTGATCACCATAAGTTCAATACAAAAGTTGACATAGGAAGTGTTTGACAATAACAATTCTAAGGTGCATCTTATCTTACTCAAAATATATCATGTATTATTTGTTTACTTTGTATTGTTTGAACACCAGTGTGTATTTGTTAGTAAAAAGGTGGACATTAAACTCAAACACATTTTGAACAGTAAGTCTGTATACTGAGGAGGTCTGTTAGATGCAGAGAAACAGAAGTCTGAAAATAATATCCCCTGCTAATGAAACTTCTATCTTTGAGAATGGAAGAAGAACCCCAGAGGTCTAGGCTTGTTAGTGATACAACAAATATGAGCATCTAGTCTGACATGAATAGTTGACTCACAGTGCTCTGACGGACACACAGGATAAAATGTGATAATGTGGAAGACAGAACATGGCCACAGTGATGCCACTTCTTTGGCTCTAACAGTACTGATGCTCTCTTCACTAACTGAGCTTGTTGCTTTTGTCCACAGGCACAGACACAAGTCATGCTGCTACATATCCTTGGCATATTTGGGAGGTGCCTTTCCTCTCCGATCCAATTGTCTTCTGCCGCTCATGGTGCATGGCTTTCACTTTCTTCTGTGATGTGCTGCAACAGCATAGATGGATAAAATGTGACCTCGCTCTTCCTGTTGGTGTCCAATTGTTGTTTGGTTTCTGTTTGGTTTTGAAAGTGAGACCCTGTAGGCAAACTAGAATGATGTGATGTCTCTTCAATACACCAAGAGTATAAAGAGGAGCTTATGCAGGAAGAAAAGAGTGATGAAGAGGAGGGTGTCCATAGTGCTCATCATGCTGTAGGCTGGATGAAAGACAGACAGGCAGAAGACAGGAGAAAAACCATTAGAACACATGCTGCACCTTGGTATTCTTGTGCTGTATCACATAAATCAAATTAGGTTTCTGCATTATATCTGCCTTTATGCAAATTGATAGAAATATAAATTTAGTCATTTGTGTTGTGTGTGTTGAATAACTTTAGGCTTATTCCACACAAGGGTGTGATAAATCATAAAAAAATAAATACAGAATATTCCCTGACATTTTTATAGACTTTCTTCTGAACATTTTTATAGAAGACTTTAAACAGAATTAGGACCCCAGTATTAAATAAAAAAGATATATGTCCTTTACAGGACATTGTCAAGTTTTTTTCTGGTTTTATTATGACTAAACCATAACATAGTTTAGTGAAAATGCACAGATTAGAGTTCCTGTAACTTCAGCAGTAAGGTTGTGCTTGTTTTATCAACGTGTTGGCAGCAAATATGGAGGTCCTGGGCAGAGTATGGTAGGAAAGTGGCAACAGTAGTTCCAAGGTATCTATGATGCGGGACCTGCAGACTTTTATGTACATTGGTCGGTAAGAATTTGAAGCAGAACCACAAACATGATGTCTGTAGTACTTGGGTAATTTCTTTTAGATCCTGATACTCTGGGGCAAGGTTCAGATAGTGAGCATAGATGATGGAATTGTCATGATAAAGTGCTACTAATGTATAGATTTTGGGGCAGCTCAGGGATGTTAAAAATACCAGGCAGAAGACTTTTTGACAAATACTATGTATCAATCAATCAATCAAATTTTATTTCTATGGTGCTGTACAAAATTAAAAACACAAATAGAACTAGAACTGCAAGCAGTTATTAACGGGTTCCAAGCCCACCCACGCCCCGCCCCCTTGAGCATGTTCCTGGACTTCAGTTCAGCGTTCAACACCATTATCTTACAGCATCTGGCGGAAAAACTGAAACATCTGGGCTTCAGCACACCCCTTCGCAACTGCCTGCTAGACTTCCTCACCTCCTGACCTCATTTGGTCCGGGTCAGACAGAACACCTCTGATGTCATCACCCTCAGCACGGGCTCCCCTCAAGGCTGTGTCTTGAGCCCCCTGCTGTTCACCCTGATGACACACGACTGCGTCCCCAGATTCACCACCAATCGCATTGTGAAGTTTTCAGACGACACAACGGTGGTGGGCCTGATTAGAGACGACAACGACCAGGACCAGGACTGATCCTGAACGTGGAGAAAACGACAGAGATCATCGTGGACTTCAGGAAGAACCGGCCTCACCACGCTCCACTGCTCATCACCAGCTGATCTGTGGAGGTGGTCAGGAGCACCAAATTCCTCGGGGTGCACATGACGCACAACCTCTCCTGGTCTGTGAACACCACGTCACTGGGGAGGAGGGCACAGAAGCGCTTGTACTTCCTGCGGAGGATGAGGAGAGCCCACCTGTCCTGGCCCATCCTCACGACCTTCTACAGAAGCACCATAAAGAGCATTGTGACCAGCTGTCTCTCTGTGTGGTGAGGAGGCTGAAGTGCCTCAGTAGACTGTTGATAAATTGACTATATATTTGTATTGTGGAGCTAAACCATTTACTTTCACACAAGTTAACAACAATTTTCAAGTATTCCCTGGTAGACATTTAGTAACAATGACCTAAGAGTTAAGGGATGTGGACTATTGTTGTTAAATCTTTATCAACAGTTGGAATTATACATTTATATAAATCTATTATTATAACATTGAATGGGTGATATAAATCAAGCAGTATAACAGTAAAAATAAAACTAATATGTACACAGGTCCTTCAGCTATAGTTAGTAAGCTTGTAGTAAATCGTGTTTTGAATATGGATTTAATGAACCCAGTGGATTTATAGAATATATCTTTATATATCTATACAGGGTTCAGTGCCTGGACTAATTCTCTTTACTATATATATGCTTCCAACTGGCTAAATTAACAAACAGATTGGGATTCATTTCCACTGTTATGCTGATGAGACTAAGCTTTATTTATCCATAAATCCTAATGAATCCTATCAATTACTTCGACTGCAGTCATGTCTTGATAACATCAAAACCTGGATGACTTTAAATTTTTTGCATTTAAATTCTGACAAGACAGAAGTTATAATCTTTAAACCAGAGTCCTCAAAAAATAAACTTCTTCATCAATCACTTAATCTGGATGGCATTAACTTGGCCTCTGGTAATAAAGTAAAAAATCTTGGTGTTATTTTTGACCAAGACATGTCATTTAAATCCCATATTAAACAAGTTTCCAGAGTTTCCTTTTTTCACCTCGGGAATATCGCCAGAATTACAAATATTCTGTGCAGGAGCGATGCTGAAAAACTAGTCCATGTATTTGTTACTTGAAGGCTGGACTATTGTAATTCTTTACTATCAGGAAGTCCATAAAAAAATTCAAAGTCTTCAGCTGATCCAAAATGCTGCAGCAAAAGTTCTGATGAAAATAAACAAGAGGGATCATATTTCTCTTATTTTAACTTCCCTTCATTAGCTTCCTGTTAAATCAAGAATATAATTTAAAATTCTTCTTCTAACATATAAAGCCCTTTATAATCAAGCTCCATCATATATCAGAGTTCTGATTACCTTGTATGTTCCTAACAGAGCACTTTGCTCTCGACTTCAGGTCTACTGGTGGTTCCTAGAGTCTCTAAAAGTAGAATGGGAGGCAGATCCTTTAGCTATCAGGCTCCTCTCCTGTGGAACCAACTCCTAATTTTGGTCCGTGAGGCAGACACCCTGTCTACTTTTAAGACTAGACTTGAAACGTTCCCTTTTGACAAAGCTTATAATTAGAGTGGCTTATGTTACACTGAGCTACCCATATAGTTATGCTGCTTAGGCTACTGGAGGACATCAGGGCCTATATTTCTCACTCTGAGTTCTAGTGTTCTCCAGTCTACTGTTCTCCAGTTTTGCATGACTGTTGTCATTTCAGCTTTTAACTTTTTGTTCATCACCAACAGACCTCAGTTGGTCCGGGTCGGACAGAAAACCTCTGATGTCATCACCCTCAGCACGGGCTTTCCTCAGGGCTGCGTCCTGAGCCCCCTGCTGTTCACCCTGATGACACACGACTGTGTCCCCAGGTTCACCACCAATCACATTGTGAAGTTTGCAGACGACACGACGGTGGTGGGCCTGATTAGAGACGACAACGACCAGGACCAGGACCAGGACTGATCCTGAACGTAGAGAAAACGAAGGAGATCATCATGGACTTCAGGAAGAAATGGCCTCGCCATGCTCCACTTCTCATTAACAGCTCAGCTGTGGAGGTGGTCAGCAGCAATAAATTCCTTGGGGTGCACATAACACACAACCTCAGCTGGTTTGTGAACACCATGTCACTGGAGAAGAGGGCACAGAAGCGCTTGCACTTACTGCGGAGGATGAGGAGAGCCCACCTGTCCCCGCCCATCCTCACGACCTTCTACAGCAGCACCATCTATCTGCTCCCCACTCCCTTCCAATTAAGCATGTCATAATATTTATTACTTTCTTGCATTTGTCTAAAAAAAGTAGATGCAATGCAGTTTTGCATTGCATTACATTGAAATGACTGTTGTCATTTCAGCTTTTAACTTTTTGCTCTCTCTTTTTTCTTCATAGTAGGTACACCTGATCTGACGTTCTGTTAACTGTGACATCATCCAGAGAAGACAGATCACCCGCTATTACCATCTAATGTAGAGCAGATTACTGGATCAATGTGTGCTTCTGTGCTTGTTTGTCTCTCTTGTTGTGTCTCTGCTCTGTATTCTTTAACCCCCAGTCGGTCGAGGCAGATGACCGTTCATACTGAGCCCGGCTCTGCTGGAGGTTTTTCCTTCCCGCTAATGGGTGGGTTTTTTTTTCGACTGTCGCTTCATGCTTGCTCAGTATGAGGGATTGCTGCAAAGCCATGGACAATGCAGACGTCTCTCCCTGTAGCTCTATGCTTCTCCAGGAGTAAATGCTGCTTGTCGGGACTTTGAAGCAATCAACTGGTTCCCTTATATAGGAAATTTTTGACCAATCTGTATAATATGATTGATTTTGACTTTGTAAAGTGCCTCGAGATGACATGTTTCATGAATTGGCGCTATATAAATAAAATTGAATTGAATTGAATAGAGTCCATCCGTTAAACCTTTTCTGCGTTGCACAAAGACACGATGGTTGGAAACAAAGATCTCAACTTTGGACTCATCAGACCAAAGCACAGATTTCCACTGGTCTAATGTCCATTCCTTGTGTTCTTTAGCCCAAACAATTCTCTTCTACTTGTTGCCTGTCCTTAGCAGTGGTTTCCTAGCAGCTGTTTTAACATGAAGGCCTGATTCACACAGTCTCCTAACAGTTGTTCTAGAGATGTGTCTGCTGCTAGAACTCTGTGTGGCATTGACCTGGTCTCTAATCTGAGCTGCTGTCAACCTGCGATTTCTGAGGCTGGTGACTAGGATGAATTTATCCTCCACAGCAGAGGTGACTCTTGGTCTTCCTTTCCTGGGGCGGTCCTCGTGTGAGCCAGTTTCTTTGTAGCGCTTGATGGTTTTTGCGACTGCACTTGGGGACACTTTCAAAGTTTTCCCAATTTTTCGGACTGAATCACCTTCAGTTCTTAAAGTAATTATGGCCACTCGTTTTTCTTTACTTAGCTGCTTTTTTCTTGCCATAATACAAATTCTAACAGTTTATTCAGTAGGACTATCAGCTGTGTATCCACTTGACTTCTGCACAACACAACTGATGGTCCCAACCCCATTTAAGAGGCAAGACATCCCACTTATTAAACCTGACAGGGGACACCTGTGAAGGGAAAACCATTTCAGGTGACTATCTCTTGAAGCTCATTAAGAGAATGCCAAGAGTGTACGAAGCAGTAATCAAAGCAAAAGGTGGCTACTTTGAAGAACCTAGAATATAAGACATATTTTCAGTTGTTTCACACTTTTTTGTTAAGTATATAATTCCACATGTGTTAATTCATAGTTTTGATGCCTTTAGTGTGAATCTACAATTGTCATAGTTATGAAAATTAAGAAAACTCTTTGAAGGAGAAGGTGTGTCTAAACCACCTCCTCCATTACCATCTGGTACGCTGGTGCCACCGCCAAAGACAAGAGCAGACTGCAGCGTGTCATCCGGTCTGCAGAGAAGGTGACTGGCTGCAATTTTCCATCTCTCCAGGACCTGTAAGCCTCCAGGACTCTGAGGCGTGCAGGGAAGATTGTGGCCAATTTTGTGACACCCCAGTCACAAAATATTTCAGACACTTCCTTCTGGCAGGAGGCAGCGGTCCATCAGGACCAAAACCTCCTGCGACACAAAAACATTTTTTTCCCATCCGCTACCAGCCTTATTAACACGGCCCAGAGGCCCCGTGACACTTGACTCTGCCTCTCTCCCCTGTTCAGGTCCTACAAGCTACACCAACGTAGCATCTCCAGACCTTCTGCGTTACATTAACGCACAGTCTACCGTGTATATAGCTTTCTGTGTATATATATATATACACAGCGTTCACTGAGCGAGAGGCGGGTTGCACCCTGGACAGGTCGGCAATCTGTCACAGGGCAACACAGAGACAGACAGGACAAACAACCATTCTTGCACACACTCACACCTAAGGACAATTTAGAGAAGCCAATAAAACTAACAGTCATGTTTTTGAACTGTGGGAGGAAGCCGGCGTACCCGGAGTGAACCTACGCATGCACAGGTAGAACATTCAAACTCCATGCAGAAAGACCCAGAGGATTTGAAAGACCCGGGAGGATTTGAAAGACCCAGGAGGATTTGAAAGACCCGGGAGGATTTGAAAGACCCAGGAGGATTTGAAAGACCCGGGAGGATTTGAAAGACCCGGGAGGATTTGAAAGACCCAGGTGATTGAACCCAGAAGGCAACAACACTTCTCACTGCTTCACTGTGCAGCCTCTGTTTATGACAGTATCATGTAAATCTTAAGCACAAATAAAGTGTTACCTAAACAAAAGTAATTTGTATAGTAAGTATAACATCCACTGACTGTAAAGTTACCTTTGAAACGTTTTCACACAGCCAAACTGCTTGTTGTTGCAACCAAATGCTATGGGGTTCTGTGTGAGAACGGAGTAGCAAGATGGCGGCCAGTGACGTCTCCTAGTGACTGGCCGCCATCTTGCTACTCCCTACTCTCACACTTTTGCAAATAGGCCCTGCCCACTTGTTTCAATTGTGTTCATAAACAGACACAATAAAAAATGCAAAAAGCATCATGCTAACCTTTAGAATTAGGCTTATTGGATTTTACTACTTAATAACTCTCTGTCACAGCCTCTAACCTGCTGGTGATACACTTGGGCCTGGTGTCTCCTGGCTGGCTTCTCCAGGTTGGTCACTGCTGCAGGGTTCTCTCACCCTCATCCCACAGCATCTGGTTGAAAAACTGGAACATCTTGTATATTTTCAATGTGTCTCTTGGTAACCGGGATATAGTAGGGGTTATGAAAGGTTTGTGTGATAATATCTCCAAATACGCCCTGGACCTGAACCATTCGCAAGAGCGGTGCGTGAGTGTTCCCCACCATCTGTGGGGCGACGATGTCGCTGTAGAAATAGAGGTGGTAGAAACCAGCCTTAAAATCTATAGTCTCAGTTATGCGGTCCATGCTGCAATGTCACTAGTCGGTGAGCAACGCTTTCTTTTATACATCATGCAGGTCATCAGCTCTCACCCAGCTGTTGAATTTCTCAGGCCAATTTTTCCAACGTACTAAGACCTGTTTAACCTCTCGCACGGTACGTTTGTCTAATATCTCACCCACTTGATACATTTTGTTTTTTGACATTTTCACCTTTTGAAGCTCCTGTACGTAAAAAGAACCCTGGACGGGCTCTCCGTCTAAATCATTCAGTTTGAAGACGGGGGCGATCGTTGTATCACTTCTGTAACTGTAAAAATTTCGTCCATGAAACTCTGTTCATATTTCTTGTCAAACACTCCATGAACCTTGGAGATTCTGACATGGTCGCCTGGTTTAAACGCTATCTTGAATTTTGTATGGCGTTTGGAATTAGCCCCGTACAGATTTTGAAACACTTGAAAAGCGTTACTAACAGGGACTTCGATAGGCGCCATTTTAATACTTGAATGATAGCTATGGTTGTAGCTTTTGACCAGATCCTGAAGCACGTTAAGATATCGGAGAGTGTTGTTTGCGGTGAAATATCTCCACATTCTTGATTTTAGCGTACGGTTAAACCTCTCAACCACCGATGCTTTTATTTCACTAGCCGTGGAAAAATGTTCAATACCGTTTTTATCCATTAACGCTTTGAATGATTTGTTGAAAAATTCTTTTCCGTCGTCAGTTTGAAGCTTCTTTGGAATCTGACTCTCTTTTAAAACGGATTCAAAAGCTTTTATGACGTCAGAGGCTGTTTTCCTTTTTAAAGCCCTGGCATAGGCTCTTTTGGAAAATACGTCGGTAACGGTTAATAAATAATTGTAACCGTCGTTTTCTATGGACAAGCTCTGCATATCACAAAGATCTGCTTGGAACTGTTTCAGAGGCCCGGTGACAAACACTCTATTTCTAGGAAATCTTATTCTTGCGGGTTTATACAAAGAATAAGCATCTTGTTCTGATAAAAAGTCTTGAACCTTTTCTAATAATAATTGAACTTTATTGATCTCACAATGGAGAAATTCACTTCTGCATCTTAACCCATCCCCTTGGGGAGCAGTGGGCTGCCACTGTGCGGCGCCTGGGGAGCAATTGGGGGTTAAGGGTCTTGCTCAGGGACCCAGAATGGCAGCTTGTGGGAGTTGAACTCAGAACCTCCCGGGACCGAAGCTCTGTGCTCTAACCACTAGGCCACCACTCAACCGGTACCTTCTTGCCCGTTTCACTTTCCAAAGCTCTCTGTAATCTATCTAACCCACCGAAAGAACCGGGATGCAAAGGCGTGTAATATACCCGTTTCATTAAATTTTTTTCGGCCATACCTTCCCACATACACAGTGATGCTGAATGAAGGACAGGAGGAATGCGGTAGGGTTTTATATATTTTTTATTAACATTATCAGGAAGAAAATTACATTCATTTAATATATCACAAAATAATTGTAGAAAACACTCATATATATTAAAGAAAGACAAGAGAAAACATGCATGCACTGGTTTTCAGCATCCCCTGCAGTACTGCAAGGCTGCTTGAAGCTGATCTCTGAATTCAGAGCTTTCTTGAACGACCTGACCACACACCTCGTCGATGGGGTCATACACCTGCTTGACAAGCGTCAATTCGTACAGATACGCCTGTGCGACCGCGCTGACTGCGTCATTGTC
Source organism: Fundulus diaphanus (assembly GCA_037039145.1). NCBI lineage: Eukaryota > Metazoa > Chordata > Actinopteri > Cyprinodontiformes > Fundulidae > Fundulus > Fundulus diaphanus. The sequence goes on from CM073122.1 coordinate 53,701,090, forward strand.
TTTATGGATGTTGCGTGCGGCTAAAAATTGTTGAATGGCTCCGATGAAATGTGCATTACAAAGCACTGGCATTACACGATAGTAATTGCTTTCAAAGAACCCGTCCTCAACATGGTCAAAGCATTCATGGTCTCTCAAACTAGAACGGTCGTTAATACATCCGTAACATTTATCCTGCACATACTTGTTGATGGCGTGGTACAAAAGATGATGCACCACAATTTTCACTGCTCTGATGAAGCCGAAGCGAATCCACCCATCGTTTTCATCCGCTCCGCTCTCACCATCTGGTTGGCTGTGGGGAATTTGCGTGTCCTCGGGCTGAGAAGCTTCCGGGGAGGCCGCATCTCCTTGGCCGGAGGGAAGTTGTGAATCTTCCTCCTAGGTCTCTGACAGAGACGGTATGGCTGGAAGCCTGGCAGGAAGCGCAGAATTCTTATCCAATAAAACAAAGTACTCGTGGCGTACTTGCACACCTCCGCGGGCACTGGCCCAGTCCTCGATATGCTTCTGCAGCGATGTGAGGAGGCTCTTGCTGTCGCTTTGGGGATAAGACGATTCAGGGGTTGGCGAGGATGCGGGTGAAGGTGGGTGGTACGGCCCCGGGAAGAATTTGTCGCTGTCCGGGGAACCATGCTGCGGTGATGTTGAAGCGGTTGAAGCGGTTGAACCGGCGGAAGGAGACGGCAGTGGAGTAGGAGCACTGCTGCCCGTGTAGTTGTTCATGGTTTCAGATGTTAGAAGTCTGGTCAGTGAAGTTGCACGGAGTCCCCGATGTTTTTTATACTGACAAGGGGTGTGGTTCACTGTGATAGGGGCGGTATCGGCTGTTGTGAGAGGGGGGGTCTAAAAAGCCAGCGCTTTCTTGACCGCCAAAATGTCTCTCCAGTTGCAACATTCGTGAAACAGCATTGAAATCCGATCTCCTATTGCAGTCATCTTGTCACGCCACGCATCAAAGGGAATGGTTAACAAAGTTCTGAACACGCCGCAGTCTGAATTATAATAGTCAAGCACAAAAATAACCGGGGTTGTTTTATCTTGAGCCTGTCTCAGACTTGCACGGAAAAACCATCGGCCGGTAACCCCCGTCTTTGATTGCCATGTTGCTGAGAAGATCTGTTTGATTTGTTGAATCTGTGTCAGTTTCGTTCAGGAGGGTCTGCACCCGCTTGCAGCGCTTAATGGCGGGTGAATCCATGATTCCGTCCTCGGTTTCCTGATTAGCCCGCTTGCAGCTCTTAGTGGCGGGTGAAACCATGATTCCGTCCACAGTTTCTTGATGCGCCCGCTTGCAGCGCTTAGCAACGGGTGAATCCATGATTCCGTCGTCAGTTTCTTGATTCACAGCGGGGTCTGCTGCGTTCGAGTCTTGAGGGTCTAGTCTGCGGAGCATGACGAGTCTCAGAACAGCCCAATCGTTTGATGTTAGCATGCACAAGGAGTGGATAGTCTGCAGCTTGTCGGCTCCTTCATCCAGCTGATACAGACACATATCGCCGGTTTCGTACTTGAAGACGTATCCCCATCTACCACGAACTCCATAGGGTTCCAAAGACCATTCTTCTTGCAGAGGTAAGGCCGGAGGCATCTGAGTTCTGCATAGAGACAGCGTAGCCTTGCGAGGGGTCTGCTGAGCTTGCCAGACACCGCTCTCATAGTTGTAGATCGTGACGGGTGTGTCGGAAATAATAGATTGGAGCTTGGTTGTTTCGGATGCCATGTTGAAAAGGATTCAATCACTATCGAGGCTTGAGAAAGGGTCTTATACAATGAGAGAAGCGACCGGGGGCGGGGTGAGGGGGTGGGCGGGACTTACGCCTTCTGGAAGTGGGGGAGGGGTGTGAATTCCGGAAGTGGGGGACTGGTCCGGAAATGGGTGGGGGATGGGTGTGAAATCCGGAAGTGGGGGATGGGGCCATCAACTCGATCAATGTGTACAAATGAATTAAAATAATTGAATGTGTATAAATGAATTAAAATAATTGAATGTGTATAAATGAATTAATTAGACATAATTAAATAATCAATATAGTAAAATTAATAATCATATTAATAATAATAATGTCATATAGGCGGGACTTCCGGTGGGGGACCGGAAATGGAGGTGGGACTTCCGGCAAGTTGACGGATTAATAATCCATCAACTCGATTAATTAAAATTTGACATAAGGTGTCTCCTATGTCTCTCTCCTACTGCCTTACTGTTACTAATATATTAAGATTGTGTTTTCATTTTAATTATTTAAAGAGAAATAGTCACAATTTCAATGTGATGAATTGTTTAATACCATCCTCAAAGTTGTTTTTTTTTGTCATGGCGACTCCCTCACAGCTGCAGTACTGGGAAGTGCCTCAATAAGGGTGCAAATACTTAATGTCACCAAAGATCACCAAAGTTCATGGGTCAGATCAGCGTCATTTAGCAACTCAGCCTCGCCAAATCTTGGCCTAGAACTCAATGTTTGACCAAAATGGTGTGTAGTGCCATTTCCCACAGCTGGGTGGTGCTGTATTGGCAGTGGGGGTTGTGTCTGGGCATCCTGCCAGGTCCTTTTAGAGTCCAACATGTTAGCAAACATGTTAAATAAATTTTATCATCATTCATTCATTTATATCAGTTGTTCAAATTATTTAATTGTTACTTGTAAAAAAAATAAATAAAAAAAAATATTTGGGGGCTCCCAATGGGTTTCGAATCTCCGACCTTGTGAATGGCAGCCCAACACCTAACCCACTGCACCAAAGACTAGTGCCATGCATAGCTCTGCATTATGCAGAGGTCAACTGTGTTGAAGAAGTGGTTTTTGGTTAATTTTGACTCCGTATTTCGATGTGAGACGCTGCAGAGCTGCAAACTCCGTATTTCGATGTGAGATGCAGCTAATGAGCTAATTGCCAACAGCCGACAGGAGAAGGTCTGCATCGAAGCAGCATGGGAAATTGGTGTTATTAAAACATGATTAAATACTTCAATGTAGCATGAAAAAATGAAATATGTGAATAAAAATGTTAAAGGCATGAATAAATGGTAAACTGTATTGAGTTAAATTGAAAAATAGTTTTTTAAAGCTAAAGGAAAATTAAATATTGGGTGAAAATGTAATTCTCTGAAATTGGCACAGCTTGGATTTGAACATCCGATCTTCTGACTGGCAGCCCGAGACCTAATCCACTTGACCAAACACCAGTGCCATGCTCAGCTCTGCATTATGGAGAGGTCAACTGTGTTGAAGAAGTGGTTTTTGGTTAATTTTGTCACCACAGTAACTGTAAATGGCGTGAAGTACAAATAGCACACTTTGCGGCGTCGAGACGCACGTTTTGATATATAGTTTGTGGGGGTAGACCCTACGGTTCGGGCTGTATTAATGGTGACGGATGAATAAAAAGGAAAAAAAAGAAACCCCTTGTTGGGTGCATAGTAGAAAGCACAGTAGAAAGCATAGTAGAAAGCTCCGTCATGCATTTGCTTTGTACATGTTGTATAGAGGCTTGTATATAAGGTGTTGCAATAAAATAAGCATTGCAACACCTTAATCCACTTAGTCCACTTAGCATTGGACTAAGTGTTGCAATAGTCCAAAACATGAGCTGATAAATATGTGAATGTTTTTTTTTCAAGATCACAAACAAAGCTGAAAAAAGCTTGCCTTTACTACAGAATCAATTTTTTTCTTGAATTTTAATTTGTTAAATGGTAAATGAACTGAACTTATATGGTGCTTTTCCAGTCATACTGACCACTCAAAGCGCTGTTGTCAAAGGTCACTCCAAGATTTTTGATGGAAAGGCTGAGGTGTGAGGTTCAAAGCTAAATTTGGTTGACTTGAAGGAGAAAATAGTATAAATCCTGTTTTGGACTCATTCAAAACGGAGAAAGTTTAGTGATAACCATGTTTTGATGTCATCGAGACAAGCTTGAATGGACTGTGTGTCTAGAGAGTTTGGAGACACAGGCAGATAGATTTGTAAGTCATCTGCATATAGATGGACACATTATGATGATTTATCAAAGTTCCTAATAGTGTCATGTATAAAGAAAAAAACACAGAGCCAAGAATGGAACCTTGGGGCACACCGGAGGTCAGAAAGGCTGGTGAGGAGACATCGTCAACCATAAAGCAAATATTCTATTTATTAAATATGACCAAAACCACTGTAGCACGGGTCCTTGGAGTCCTACCTGTTGAGTCAAGCGGGACAGTAGAATGGAATGATCCACTGTGTCAAATGCTGCACTGAGGTCCAGCATAACCAGCAGCACAGGTTTTTTAGCATCTAGGGACAGCAAGATGTTGTTCTGTACATTAAGCAGAGCTGACTCTGTGCTAAGGCACTCTCTAAAACCAGATTGAAATGTTTCAAATATTTGAATAATCCAGAAATAACTGCAGCTGTGCGAGAACAACCTTTTCCAGAATGTTAGAAAGATAAGGCAAACAAGATACCGGTCTATAATTTGACAGAACTGGGTCAGGATTAGATTTTTTGTTAAGCGGTCTGACCATAGCATGCTAAAAAACAGTTGGAAAAGATCCTAAATACCCTTGAAGGGATAAAATCAAAAGGACAGTTGGTAGGTTTCAGCTTCTGGACAACATCATAGAGCTGTGAGAGTGGCACTGCCACATAAAAACAACAGGAGAAACAGAGGGTAGGTGCAGGTCTAACAAAGTACAGGGGTTGGACAAAAAAACTGAAACACCTGGTTTTAGACCACAATAATTTATTAGTATGGTTTAGGGCCTCCTTTTGCGGCCAATACAGCATCAATTCGTCTTGGGAATGACATATACAAGTCCTGCACAGTGGTCAGAGGAATTTTAAGCCATTCTTCTTGCAGGATAGTGGCCAGGTCACAACATGATGCTGGTGGAGGAAAATGTTTCCTGACTCGCTCCTCCAAAACACCTCAAAGTGGCTCAATAATATTTAGATCTGGTGACTGTGCAGGCCATAGGAGATGTTCAACTTCACTTTCATGTTCATCAAACCAATCTTTCACCAGTCTCGCTGTGTGTATTGGTGCATTGTCATCCTGATACACGGCACCTCCTTCAGGATACAATGTTTGAACCATTGGATGCACATGGTCCTCCAGAATGGTTCGGTAGTCCTTGGCAGTGACGCGCCCATCTAGCACAAGTATGGGGCCAAGGGAATGCCATGATATGGCAGCCCAAACCATCACTGATCCACCCCCATGCTTCACTCTGGGCATGCAACAGTCTGGGTGGTACGCTTCTTTGGGGCTTCTCCACACCGTAACTCTCCCGGATGTGGGGAAAACAGTAAAGGTGGACTCATCAGAGAACAATACATGTTTCAAATTGTCCACAGCCCAAGATTTGCGCTCCTTGCACCATTGAAACTGACGTTTGGCATTGGCACGAGTGACCAAAGGTTTGGCTATAGCAGCCCGGCCGTGGATATTGACCCTGTAGAGCACCCGACGGACAGTTTTGGTGGAAACAGGAGAGTTGAGGTGCACATTTAATTCTGCCGTGATTTGGGGAGCCGTGGTTTTATGTTTTTTGGATACAATCCTGGTTAGCACCCGAACATCCCTTTCAGACAGCTTCCTCTTGCATCCATAGTTAATCCTGTTGGATGTGGTTCGTCCTTCTTGGTGGTATGCTGACATTACCCTGGATACCGTGGCTCTTGATACATCACAAAGACTTGCTGTCATGGTCACAGATGCGCCAGCAAGACGTGCACCAACAATTTGTCCTCTTTTGAACTCTGGTATGTCACCCATAATGTTGTGTGCATTGCAATATTTTGAGCAAAACTGTGCTCTTACCCTGCTAATTGTACCTTCACACTCTGCTCTTAATGGTTCAATGTGCAATTAATGAAGATTGGCCACCAGGCTGGTCCAATTTAGCCATGAAACCTCCCACACTAAAATGAGAGGTGTTTCAGTTTCATTGTCCAACCCCTGTAGACTTGTTGTGTATAATCTGACAGAGACTCCACTTTGTCAACAAAGTAAAGAAGAAATTATTCACTGGTAGATTTAGACACATTCTTCAACAGATTAGCGGATGTACTTATAACAGACTGTAGCAGTGTTATGTTTGGTGTCTTGTCAAATAATCTACAAATATTCTCTTATCTTTCCATGTTATGTATGAAACAGTTTGTCCTGTACAGGGATCTTTGCAAAACAGTATGGTGGGTCTTTGCAAAACAGTATGGTGGGTCTTCCTTTCTCCTACAACAAACTAAAAAGTTTGTTGTAGGAGAAAAGAATGTTGTGTAGGAGAGAGGAGTATCAACGGAAAATGATTAAAAACACTCCAAATATGCTCAAAACAAACAAACAAAAATAACTATAAAATTTTCAAGTACTAAAAATTATTTTAACTGAATCCAAACTACATTTATAAATTTTTGCTATATTATCAATTTAACCAAAAGATAACAGAGGCATCCACAATGGATGAGGTGAATGAATGACAGAGGCTGTGTGTGAATCAGTTACAGGGAGGGATCTTTTTACGTGCAAGTGTTTCAGAGAAAAAAATATTACCATTAGGCTACCCATTAAAGATTATGTTTATAATATATTTACATTCCACTTTGTAATCTAGTGTAAGCTTTGCTCATGTGTGACTCATTTTCAATGGGGAAACAGACGAGTCGGTCTCGTCTTTCTGACTTCAGGCAGAGTTTACTGCCGCAGCACGGCGAGGCAGCGGTCTGACTGACCGGCCATCACTGCTTTCGACATGTGAGGGGCTCACAGCTGTACTCGCGGTTTGCTGTAGAGATGGTAAACACAGAGCGATCGGTGCTTTTACTTGTTGCCAGAATCTCAAACAACACAGAAAAAAAATTGATACATTCATTGCTTGTCCACTTTTGAATAAAAAGTCACTATAGGGGTCTGAAAAGTTGCTAAATAGTTGGCAATGTTGAAAGTAAGGTGAAAAAGTGAGAGCAGAATGTTAGCCCCTCCCATCAGTCCCGGTATGTGTGTTTCTTAAAGGAGCTATGAGTAATACTGACACCTGGTGGCTCAGATCAGTAAAACAGCTTGCCAATCACAAGAATCTAATAGGCCGTTTTTAAACGGAGTGTTGCTGTTGTGAATTCTTATTTACACAGGATAGGTATATGTTGTATTCTGTTCTATTTCTGGTCTGCTTCTCTTGCTTCGATGCTGCTCTTTCGCCAAGATAAACTGACTTGTTTACATGTTATATTATTCATTTATTTTTTATTTAACTGTCCTATTCCACTGTCTTACATGATCCTGTTTGTTTTTATGTCTTATGACAGTCATGCTTTGATGCTGAATTATGTTGATCATTAGTGTTGTATGATAAAGAATGGAAACGGTCTGCTTCAGACTTACACACCAAGACCTATGTTTTAGGCAACATTTGCCTTGACAGAACAAATGAGGACCTGACTGACACCAAAGGTCCTTAAAATAGATGGTACTTCAGTTTTGTTTCTGTTCGGCTGAAGAAAGTTTTGGCACATCCATGCATTTATTTGTTCCGAGCATCCGTTCAGAGTGACATTGTAATGTAGCGCTGTGTATAATCTGCATAGTCATGGTAACTAATCTTGTTTCTTGTTATAACCCCAGCTAGTAGAAGCATATAGATGTTGCATAGAAGGGGTCCCAGGATTGAATCTTGGGGTACACCATATGTGACTTTTGGCCACTCTGATGAGAAGTGACCTATTGTCACAAAGAAATCCATGTTCTTTAGTTATTGGTTATTTGAACCAACTGAATGCTGTACCAGTGAGTCTGACCCAGCTTTCCAGCCACTATAATAATACATCATGGTCAACAGTGTCAAATGCTTCGCTAAGGTCCAACAGATGTAGCACTGTGGTTCTTACACAGTCTGTATTTATGTGGATGTCATTGAACACTGACAAGGGTGTTCTCAGTACTGGGGTGAGCATGGAAACCATACTGAAAAACATCAAAGCGGTTGGTCATTGTAAGGAAGCCTTTTAACTGTTGAAACACATATCAGTGGTTTAATAACTACTGTTTTTAAAGCCTGGGGGGAAACACCTGATGAGAGAGATAAATTTACTGTTTGAATCAGGTCAGATACAATGGCAGTAATGTGAAAGCAAAACTGGTGCCATCAAGCTCCCTCAACAGATAATGAATGATCTGTTGATCATGTCAGGTAATAAATACAACACAAAATATTACAAATTCAGAATGGAATGTCAGAGTTAATGAGTAGAGCACAGTTGCATGTAAGCATTATTTTATGTAATTCTAACAAAGCTTCTTTTTTAACTCTAAAATGTGTTGCTCATTTTAGTAGTAAAGTGTAGACTTTGATGTAAAGTGAGGATCCTTTTCGGTCCCCCTTTTTTTCTGGGCTAGGGGTTAGGCTTAGCACTAAAATATCAATTAATTTTTGGTTAGGGCTAGGGTTAGGTATATACTTGTAAAGATTAGGGTCAGGGTAAGGCCATAGAAAGGCTTGAAAGTGAATGGAAGTCAAAGCATAGTCCTCACCTAGTATTTTAAATAAGGATGTGTATGTGTGTGTGTGTGTGTGTGTGTGTGTGTGTGTGTGTGTGTGTGCGTGCGTACATGCGTGTGTTTGTGTGTGTGTGTGTGTGTGTATTGAACCACTGCTGGACAAATCTACGGGTATGAATGAAGTAACCTTAAACCTTGATGTAATACGCTGGATAATTTCTACAAACACACACTCATTCACAGAAAAGCAATTTAGCTGGAGCTTGGTAAATCTGTTTGCTTTGCCAAGTCAGATGACAGAATTGGATGCTTCAGTAGCAGTAATTCCATCCATATGACTCATCCACATAATGTAATGCTTAATTTTACTTACCTAATAATTTCTCCAATATTTCAGATAAAGTGTCCCAGGGAGCACATCAAAATATCGTCGTCTGAAATGATAATGCACTGATAAGTATAAAAAAGATTACTGTGTTAAGTAAAAGATGACTGTGATTACAGTAATCTGTATGCAACCCCATCCCATTCCATTGCTTAGTCTTTTTTTTGCAAATAGAGCTCTATAGCTAACCTCAAGGTAAAAGTCTGTCCTGTGTGTTTCCATTAAGCTCTGAATCAGGACCTTTGGGAGTCAGGCGGTCAAGCTTACATGTGCTTACATCTTGGGGCAAATGTCATTTGAGCATGCAAGTCTGCTCAGTGCTTTTTATCGAGTCTTAGGGTTCTCTAGTCAGGCAGCAGTTGTTTCTAAATTCATTTTAACTTTTCAGTGGTTGGGTCAACATCTTGTCATCAAAAGGGTCTGTAAATTAGTTAAACTCTTTTCAAAATCCAAATAGGACAGTTTCACTATTTATGAAAAGCTAATAATTTTTACAAGTAATAAATGATCAGCATATTGCCATCAAAGTGACTGGTGAGCACCTTGAGGGCAATGGGATTGATAGCTGAACAGCTGCTCTTTAGCTTCTGTAGCTTCTCTTAGCTTCTCTGATCTCCTTGGTCAATTAGTTCCATTCCTGCCTATACAAGGTTAAGGCCCCACTGCTATAAACCTCTACTTTGGTCAGAAGCAGCATCCTCAGAGGTGAAGATAACCATAGCCTATTGTTATATGTGTGGTAGGTCTTGTTCTGCACACATATGTCCTCACAAAAATGGATGTATCATGACAAAGCATCAGTAAATGTATTGAGGTCAGTGGGGCAATCTTAGAAAACACTCCAAATGGGCTCAAGGCCGTAATTTGGATGCATCTGCCTTAGAAAGAAAACTTTTTTTCCCCAATTTTGGTGATAAACCAAACCAAAGAAGTAGAATCAAATTCGATTTGAATCTTTTTGTGATATTGGATTAAATTGACTATATTCTTCTGCATATAAATTAGATGTTTTTTATGAGATGATACGTTTTGTTAGTTGTCATCACGTAAACAAAATAAATTTAACTGAATTGGAAATTCACTGCCAGTTCAATGACTGATCTGCAGTTGTAAAATTTGGGACTTGCCGTAAGCAACCTAACAGCATTATTCATGCACAAACATCACAGGTTGCTAGTGGAGGTGCAATGGTATGGAGGTAATAGCGTACCGCGCACGTGACGTCACCATCTCAAGAGCAACGCCCCTTTTGCCGCTTTGGTAGGGCATACAGGTAGAGAACGCCCGTAGCAACCAGCTGTTACACGCGCAACATAAACAGCGATATGACCGACTTTACAGCCATTAAACTTTCCCAAAACTATGTCCCAGGCGCACGGATTACTGGTCGAACTGTCGAAGAACACACCAACCTTCAGCTCAAACGATAGCTTGAGTGTCGAGGGCTTAAAAAGACCGGAAAACGGTCCGAGTTGATCGAACGGTAAGCTTTGTTTTGTTTTTTTCTGCGTGGCGTTCATGGCGTCATCGGCCGTTTTTTTGTTTGTAATCACCGTCCAGGAATCGGTATATGTTTAATGTTTGTCTTATTTGAAATGTTTTTGAGTAAGCTATCCTGGTAGCAGGGTATCATGTTAGCGCCTGCTACCATGATAGCCTATATGCTGTCATGGTAGCAGGCGCTTCATTATTAACATATCGGCCACCAAAATACTCTTACCTGTTCACTACTTGATGTCGCTGGAATTGGGTCAGGATGTTCTTCGGTTGTGCCCTTTCCGCCGACAAAATGCTTGCTACATATGTAGGCCGACCGCACCGGTGTACCCAGCGCACACATTTCTCCTTGGCACTCTTGAAGAAAACATCCTTCATATGCGGCCGATCAGCGTAGCTCGAGTCGCTGTTGCACGTTCCATAGCAACAATGTTTAAAAACCATGGTCTTAGACTTGGAAAAAGCAGTCGTTTTACGAGTAAAACCAAGGGTAACGCACAGCTCTTTTACAGCAAAACAGCGGCGGACTATGCAAGTTTGCCCTACCGCGTACCACGTGATGTGACGTCATTATGACGTTACGTTTCTAAAAATAGCTCGCTCGCGGTACGCTATTGAATGGCAACCTCTGTGCTATTAGTACTAGTTGAGCATCATTTAATCAGTCACAGTCTACCTGGGTTCAGTTATCCTTTAAAGATAACAGTGTAGTTATCTTTCTTTGGCTCATCCAGCAGGACAATGCACCAAGTCACATTGCTAAAAACAATTTAACACTGGTATCTATAACATGACAATGAGTTCCCTGGACTCCAATGGAAGTTATCAGGTCTCCTTTAATAGAGCAGCTTTAATATGAGGAGGAGCATGGATGTGCAGCTAAAATAAAACAAAACGGTAGGATCTATGACATGCTACCATGTCAATATGGAAGAAAGAAAAACTTCTGGGGAATGTTTGTAACATGTTGCTGTATCTTTGCCACCAATAATTAAGGGAGTTCTGAAATTAAAAAGAGGCCAAGCCTGGTTCTTGCAAGGTCTGCTAAATAAAGTGGCCTGTGAGTGTGTCAAATGTAGCAGCTGAGAGAAAGTCATCAGTTCTTATTCCCAGACTGCTGTTGTAAGCACTGTGTTCTAAAAGCTCTATAGAGCTCAAAGTAGACTTTATTGGGAAGGCACACATTTTAAAAAAAATTATATGATGCATTAACAGAAAGCATTAAAGTTTGTTAAATTAGACTAAACATCACAACAAAGGAAGCATGATAATCATGATAGTATCTGTTTGTGGATCAGTTATCAGTAAAACCTTCTCTAAATAATGCTATTGTGCATCAATTTTAAATCTCACGTCTGATCCGGATAAGCAGAGGACAATGGATGGATAGATTTCTCATCCAATTCTATCCAGCACTAATGGCACACTTAACTAAAGAACTGCCATGTTCATGCAGCACATAACAAAACAGGAAATAAATGTGTATTAATAAGCCACAATAATTCATTTGAATCAAAAAGGACAGTGCAGGTTAATCTGGATAAGGATTACAGGAAAGAACAGATCCATGATAAGCCCTTTTGGTTCAGTTGTCTATAAAGCTGTACTCCAAGATCCACTAGGTCACTTTTGTATTGACAGATATATCTGCCCGAAACGTTTACATCACCGCATTTATACTATCAACATATCTGCAGATTGCACCCATTAATTATGATACAGTGTTACTTCATCTGACTAAATATACTTTACATAGGTACATTTGTATAATTTTACATGAAACCAACTGGAAGTGAAGACTACATGATAATATGAATGGGTCACCTATATAGTTGTTGTTACACCCATTTTTTTTATGTGTGTATGTTTGGCTTTGTGCATATGAATATCATAAAATTCCTATCTGGTCACATTTTATACAACAGGATATATAAAAAGCTAAGTGATCAAAGATATATTTAGTATTTTCTGATTTTGATTACAATGAATCACAATTAATGGCTGAACTGACAAAATGGTACATGTTTGTCAATAAAATGATTAAAACTCTTCATCCTTGGCAAAATTAAGATCATCATACAGACAAATGCACTTCCAGTTATAAGGAAATAAATCATAAGGGAAGTCTTGTTCACTAAAATGCTTCATAGTTACTTTTTGGACAATGTTATGCCAGAAGATGGTTGAATATGCTTATTATTATTATTAATTATAATTTGGCATTATAATTTAAATAATAAATCATTCAACTCAAAATTCCGCTACAACAAAATATAGTTCAAATGGTGGTGATGTTAGCTATAAGCTTGTAAGTATTTATACCATTAATGCATTAGTTAATTTGCTGTTATGAACTCATTTATGCTGGGATAAATGATCTGGTCGGACTTGTGACCGACGAGGTTTATCCGGCAGGCTATGAGAACCCCAATGTAACTGCAATTAGAGTTTAAATCCTTATTCGTCTATCACCATCCAATGATATTGTCTCTGTATTAATGTCAGATGTTAACTCCAAAGGAGGTTAGCTCTGATTTCTGAATAACCATACAACTATGAATTGGATTGAACACAAAACAATGTCTATTCCGCAGTGGTGTTTTATTGAACCAAAAGCAATTCCCTGTTACAGTAATTCTCTGATTCAACGACTTTGGAAATCTTACTCACTACTAACTAACACGCAAAATATATATGGAGATAAAAGAATAAACAAAACAAACAAAACGAAAGGAAAGAAAAACAAATGGATTAAAATGAGCGGTTGCAACTCTTAGTTCAGCTCACGGTTGTTTAAACCACATTCAGAACATCGGCATTTGACATAGCATTGACAGACAGAGCAGCTGTGGGAGTCCTACCGGACGCTTTGATGCCTTACAAAGCTATCAGCTAAGCTACCTACAGTGCAGTCATCCGACACCCTCCCAAGATGGCGACTATGATGACGTATGCTCTGCAAATTTGCGTGAAGCGTGAGGGGAGGTCTTAATGATGTCACCGCGCTTACGCTAAGGTGAGGTGGTACCTCGCTCCGAGAAGGAGTGGTTTACGCTCTGGTTCAAAGAGAAACCGCGAACTAAGATTCAAACAAAGCGATCAAGTTCTCTGATAAGGAGAAGCAAAAGAAAAGGGGGAAAAGCATGGAGGAAGATGAAAAGAACTGAAACAGTGACCCACGGCGGGGTTATAGATAAACCACAATCAACACAGCAAAATCAAATGTAAAATGCATGCACATACAAAGAAAATATTCAGCAAAATAATTCCAACTTCGTCGTGGAATAAAAGCATTAACCTAAGCCTACAAATTTCTACGTCTGCCCAGGCACTTCTAAACACCCTGTTGGTGAGACAGAAATAAAAGGGGAGAACCCGTTACTTTGAGGTGCCTCGGGGCTGGTCCGGAGTGAAAGTCCCGGCTTCGGTCCGGAGCGCTCCGGATCACGCGACGTCCTGAACGCGTCTTGACGACCGCAGGGTCCGCAGGCTGCAGCGGGGACCAGACTGAGAGAGTTCCTTCGTCTTTCTCTCTCTCTCTGGGCTCCTAGACGCTTGTTGGGCCAAACAACGCGTCGTCCTTTCTCGATCACTGGGAGATAAGGCGGCTTCCAGTATTTGATCAGAGGGAATTAAAGGTACCTTTTTGAGTCGACCTCCTGTCTGTACAGGGAATAGTTTTGCTTCGAAAAAATCTCGGTCCAGCGAGAAACTCGAGCACGTGGCGTGGGATTTTCCCAACGGAGTTAAACAGCTGTGTGTCTTCTCGGTTGGCAGGGCGCCAGGGAAGAAGATCGATTGCGGGGTGCAACCGAGTTTTATCAACTTTACCCTAGCAACGTTATCGGTTGCTAGGGCGCCGGCCATTTTGGGCCGCGTTGCATGATGGGAGTTGGTGGCCATTTTGACCACCATGCATCATGGGAAATGCAGTCTGTCACGTCCTGACATGGCACAACATACCCCCCTTTAGCTTTGAAGAGTGGGATGCTGGTCACAGTCTTTAAAGCTACAACCAAGTCCATTCTGGCGTGACGAAGATCCGTTGTGCATGAGTGGAACAACTTAATAGTCTTTCTAGTAGTCCTTCGGGATTCATGCAGTTCAGTTCATCATCCAAGAGGAAGGAAAAAAAACAAAGCATTTATTGTGCCTGGGTCAGTGACCTAGCCTGGGCAGACTAAGCTATAGCTAGTAATTTCTATTGGCTAATAAGGCAACAATAAGGTAATAAAAAAAAAGAAAATGCAAACTTCACAATCACCATTGTCGATACATTCATTGGTCATAAGGTTTGAACTTTGAACCAAAGAAAGGAGAGAGGGAAAAGGGAAAGGAGAGAGACAGCGGTTCGTAGTCTAATCAGCTTGTGGCCTTTGAGGAGCTGATGTTACGAACCTGGGGGCGACGAAGGTGAGGGTGTCAATCCTGGTTTGCAACTGTTTGATCTGCTTGTATGCTGCATATGCCATCGCCGTAGTGATGGCCCATCCAAATACAAGGAGAACCACAATAATGGTCATAATGTGAGTGTCGGTCGACTCTGTAGCTCTGGGGAAGCGAAGCAGAGGGACCGAGCTCAACTCTGATGGAGTGAGACTGAATTTAATCAGCTGGGTGCCTGCAAGTAAAAGCTGTCTTTCAATGCCGACATCAATGCTGAAATTGTATCCCTTAAAGACATCTATTATTTCAATCTCTGAGTCATATTTGTCAACGTCAAGGTGATGCAGAACCATGTTTCCAATGTGGACTACAGCACCTTGAGGTGGGGAACAGAAAATGGTTTGGTTGGGCAGTTTTAGTCTAGTAACTGTGTCGTGCTGCTCGTAAGATAACAGGGCTTCTGCCTCTGGGGTGCTAACGAGCCAGCGGTTACCTGCCCGCTCAATTTTGGTTTCCACACCTGCATCTTTAAGGGTCATTCTAGCCTGACAGTTTTGTTCAGGGGATTCATTCCTTAGACCACACAGGTAATTGGTAACGTCTCTGATAAATGGGTTGCTTGGGCATACCCAGTGGATGTCCTTGGTTTTGGTACACAAATCCAAATTAGGAACTAAATAAAGTTTGGGGTCAGCATCATGATAGGCTAGCATCGAGGGGGTTTGTAGGTGTACGTGGGTCTCACCTTGCCAAAAACCGACATTCAATACTGATTTAAGCCTATACACGTTAGCTCTTTCAATGATGGGAAGGTTTAGCATAAATCCTATCTCCAAGTTGTCAGGATTTACAAATATTGGAATTGCACTACCTAGGCTGTAAGCCAGGTGTGTTTGTGGTGGTTGCAGTGTTTCACTAGAGGCAGATTTGAGAACCTTTTCAACCAAATCTACTGGTACCAAGTACGGAGGAATCCGTCCTTCAGCAAGGCTATTTACGGATGAGCTAACCTCTCGAGTGAGGTCCTGCATTAAATCTCTAACAACCTGAGTATACATCATGTCATTCTTTACCACTTCTGTGAGCGTTTCCAAAGAAATGCATGGTGTTATTGCTGAGTGTGAATTTATAGACGTGAAGTTATGTATGGACATTTGTTTTATTAGTGCACGTTTAAAATGTCCTGATTGAACATGCACTTGTCCTGTTTAATGCTATGCATTGTTCTCTTCGGCGGGGGCGGAGTTAGGCTCCGTTCCCTGTGAGGAGAGTTTGGTGGACGGTTTAATTTGGTTCGCATGAACCCATTTGTGCTCCGGACTTTGCACGCTGGCCTCTAGGTTCTTTTGAGCCCACGTGAAAGTCGTTTGGAGATGGTCTTTTAAATCAGCGACGCACTGGTGTGCCGTGTAGACGGTTGTCACACTGACGTCTTCGGGCTGGTAGATGAGATTCAGAGGAAGTGTCATTTGTCTCCCTGTCATCGTCTGGAAAAGTGTCACCCCTGTGGAGCATGGTGAGGTAGAGCGGATTAGCATTAGGACCAAGGGAAGCTTTATGTCCCAGTCCCTGCCATGGCTGCTGGCATGTTCCTTTAACATACTGACCACGGTGCGGTTCATTCGCTCCACCTGTCCCAATGACTGTGGGTGTGAGGGGATGTGGAATTTAACTTCCACGCCCAACATGTCGAAAAGCGCGGTCATGATGTTTGACGTAAAATGCGTTCCTCTGTCCGAGTCGATGGGCAGGGGAAGGCCCCACCGGCTGAAAACGCGATTTAGCAGCAGGGCTGCTGTGGTGACGGCGGTGTCGTTCGGTGCCGGCAAACATTTGACCCATTCTGTGAAGCTGCCTGTTATTGTCAAAAGATATTTGTTATCTCTTGACGATTTGGGGACTGGACCGATCCAGTCAGTCTGCAGATGTGACCACAGAAATGTAACCCCCCTTCGCTGAAGCAGGGCTCGGTCTAGCGGTTGTGTGAGTTGTAACTGGCAGCAGGTTAAGCAGCCTTGTACATACTCCTGGGTGTCCTGGGCCGTTGAAGGCCGGGGCGCCACCTGTAGGAGAGTTTTCAGATTAGCTTTGCAGCTTCTGTGTCCTCCTACTGGTGAGTCATGGACGTGTGTCAATGTGATCCCAAGTTCGTTTGAATCTTTGGGCTTAATGGGCTGAAACTCATCGAGCAGCTCTTTAAGTGCTGTTCTCTCTGTTTCAGTGGTCAGTGCATCAGCTTGTTCCAGCTGCTGCATAATTTCTGTTTTGAAACCAGGGCAGGGCTCAGTGGATGAGTCCTGGTTCTCTGGTTGATTTGGTGCCGGTTCTGTTGGGTTGGTTTCTATCGCATACCCCAACAGGTTTCCTTCAGCGTCAAGTGTAGCACCACAAATGGATCCAGCAGGCCGAGCTTCATGTCGCCTGGTTTGGATCATGTTGGAAGGAAAAGTAAACACTGTGTCTGGCGAGTCCTGTCTGCCGGTCAAGGATAAAGGCAGGTCTCCAATGACGGGAATGCTCAGCTCAAGGTCGTGGAAGGAGCTTTCGATGAGCACCCAAGAGGTTTCTTCGCCACCACTTGGATCGGCATGTGGGTTGGATTCTCCACTAGAAGGTAAGCTGAGCGGTTGTTCAGCTCAAGCAGGGGTGTGCCCCGGGTGACCAGGTTGGATTCCTGGAAATAAGAAAGGGGTTGGAAGAAAACCTGTGTGTTCTGTATTTGTTGTCCTTTCAGGATGGCTAATCTAATAGGTACACCTGCAGTCTGTGGTGGTATTAGCATGTTTGTTTCGCTAGCCACCTGGCAAGCCTGTGGGATTGTTTGCCCTAATCGCATGACTTCAGGGGTGCCCAGGAAGGAACTTGGGGTCACGTGAGCCTGAGCCCACAGGACCTGATTGCAAGTGTCCAGCTGTGCACCTAGCCGTACCAGAAAATCAGCACCAACAAACACTGGAGGATGTAAATTCTCCACAATGCTGAAAGGATGAGAGAGCTGCCTTGTGCCAATCTGTGCATAAAGTATGCACACCCCCGTTGCTTTCAGAAGCCGGCGAGGCCAGTCTGCTGAGAGCAAATAGTGGCTGTGTTTTGTTTCAGCCAGGTGGGGCTTTTCACGGCACAGAGAGCTGTACAGATCTCTGCTGATCGCAGATTTCTCTGACCAAAGAGCCAGCAGCACGTCTGGCATGAATGTGCTTTCCAGGTGCACACCTTCGGCCACTCTGGGGTTATAGGGTTCAACTCCAGAGTGTTTAAGTGAGCAAAGGAAAGATGTGTGGCTGCAGAGAGAAGTTCTCTGATCGCTGAGAAGCGGTGGTGTGGCAGAGGATTTTGAAATCGGCTCTGTTGAAGGCAGAAATGGTGCTAAGAGTTCTTTGGGCTCTTCTGAGCAGGTCACCTGGTGGATAGGGACGGATGGTCCACTTCCAGAAGTAAGAGGCTTGGGGGTCCCCACTTGGGCCCAAAGATGACCATGATGGCAGTCAAGGAGTGGAGCTAGCCTGTTCAACAGATCCTGACCCACAAGAAAAAGTTCTGTGTCCAAAGTACAGATGTAGATGGGGTGAACAAGGGTCATGTCACGGAAAGTGATGTCTAACCACGGCCGTTTGGTGATGCATGACTGATCCTGAGTGTAGCTGGTGATGCCCACGTTACAGGTCTCCACCTGGAACGGTTTCCCAAGAGACACCATAGCTCTGGTCACCTCATCAAACAAATCTGAACACATTAGACTGATCTCGGAACCTGTGTCTAACAGAGCATTTGCTGTGACACATCCTCCTATAACTGTCGAGCAGTACAAGCGATGCGCGTTTTCACGATGGTTTAGCTCACCTAAAAACCTTAGAAAAGGGGTTTTCTGATCACCTGCTGATGGGATCTTAGAAGGTTGTTGGTGAATTTTTGGTTGGTTCCCCCACTTAATCAGATAAACTCTGTTAGAAGGGGGAGCCTGGTCCACGCCTAGTCATGCTGACGTGGGTTTTGGGCCTGGTTTCCCAGGAGGGTTGGCAGGATTGGATGGTGGCGAGGACGGCTGCGGCGCGATCTGACGCACTGTGTCGGCTAGCAACCTGCGAAAAGTCTCCTCCATCTCCTTTCTCATTGACTCCTCCATGCGCAGGTTCCAGCCTTTGTTGTCATGTGTGCCTTTCTGCTTTTCCAACCTGTCAGTTTGCTTACCGTGTCGGGCTGGATCCGGCCTGTGCCATTTTTGAAACCTCTCACCTTCCATGCTGTCATGCTGACCTCTCCTATCATGAGAAGCTTTCTTCTGCTGCGGCTCAAAACCATGTTGCTTCTTGGAACCAAATTTAGTTTTAGGTTTGAAGGGAGGCATTTCATGTCCCTCCAGACCTAACCTCTTTTCTGGTTCGATCTGAATCTGTAGAACCTTTTTATCACTGTCGGCTCCTTTGTTGGGCCGGACACGTGTTTCCCATGCAACCTGCGCGTATTTCCTGATTTCCTGCATGGTAAGTCTCTTGGTTCTACAATGCATGGTAACCTCATAACGCACGCTTTCATGAAGATTATGGAGGAACAAAGATTTGAAAGTGTGGTCTTCCTCCAAGCCGGGAGCATTTCGTCCCTGAAAGTAAGCAGCCCGTAAACGGCGGTAATACTCCTTGGGCGCTTCAGTTCTCTTTTGCTGAATTGCAAAAGCTCCAAGAGTCGCAGAAGCTGGGTCTGTGAACACAGAATATTCTTCTCTTAAAGCCTGACAAAGAGCTGAGTAACGGTCACGTGTAGCTGGAGGGAGGCTTTCCATGAAAACATGGACACTTCTGGACGTGGTTTTCCAGATAAGCTTCAACTTTTCTCGAGCAGAGGGGTTATATAAGTCTAGCAGACAGCGCTCTACCTCTCTGAGATAGTCATCAATGGTGGATTCTGTATTGCTAGGATCAAAACGATCTATGTCTCGGGCCAGGGACTCAAGCTGACGCATCCGCAGTCCCTGTTCAGGGATCGGGGCTGGTCCATCTGAGTCCTCTCCTGACGACTCCTGCCTGCGGTAACCACGATAGCAGGGGGGCTCTGGTTCTGACCACCTACCTGGCATCGGCGGCCGTTCGTGGGACGCCGGGGGACCCTCCCTGTCATGAACTCTTGTCCGTGGACGCGGTTCAGAAGAGTGGGGTTTACCTGTGTCCCAGGAACGGTGCTCCCGTCGCCCTGGTGGGGGGAAAGGATCATAGCAGACAGTGTCAGGGGTCAGGTGGGAAGCAGGTGTTTTCCCATGATTTGCATCATGTGCATCAGTCCTGATTGCCACCGTAAGTTGTTTAGGCATTTCTTTCCGTATCACACTGCTATATCTGTCCTGACCTTCGCTTACCCCTTGCTCAGAAGGTGTCTGAGGGCCCAGTTCATCCAATGTCCTCCAGGTGTGATCCCTATGTTTTCCCTCAGATCCTTCTGGCTGCAAGCTAATGAGATCCTCCTCTCGCTCCTCTGTGAGATGACAGCTGCCCTGAACACTTCTCTGTTCTAGCTCTTTGATTCTTTCCTCAGCTGAGACACGCCTCTCAGTCTCTAGCACTAACCTTCGGTGGTACAACGCAGATAATTCACCCAAAACATCTGCTACCAATCTATCCTTTGGCTTGCTTTGGACCTCCTCCACCAATTCCTGAATTTTTCTCTCACAGTCCTCTATGTTAAACTGATTCAAGCGGTCTTGGTCCTCCGGTGTCATTTTAAGCAGTGAGCTAATGACACCCTGAGCCTCCATTCCAATGGAGGATTGTGGACCTTCAGCTCCTTTGACTGAAGAACCTTTACTATCCATTCTTTGTCAGCTATGGACAGCAGCACAACAACTGTAGCTTGGCACTACACAACAACAACAAACAAATAACAACACTGTAGTTTAGCTTAGCGCTAAACAACAGACAACAAACAACAACGCTGTATTCTAGCTTAGCACTAAGCAACAACGCATACACTTTAGTTTAGCTCAGCGCTAAACAACAACTGCTAACAACAACTGTTAAGTGGCTTCACTTTACTGTCAACAGCAACTCGCACTACGACTGACACTTTACTGCAGGAAGTGTGGTCAAATACGTGCGTTTAATTAGGCTGCGCAGGGGAAAATCAACCCTGCGACTTACAACTCCTATGTTCAGGAAACGGTTAATATGCTTGTTTAACTTTGAGAATATTCACTGTGAATGACATGGACCACTAACCTTTCGGCCAGTAATTAAGTGATAAAGCTGTGGTTTTGTTTGTGATGCAAGTTATTTAAGAACAGGTGCTCTACACATGTGTGGAAAATAGCAAAGTGTTTGGAACTTCAGAGGTGGCAAAGAATGACAGTTAAAAACCGCTAAATTGCAACCTTAGTTTCAAAATCACAGATCAACTTTGACCACTTATGATGAGCAGAAGGGGGAAAAGAAAGAAAAATAATTTAACAAAAAGTTTAAAAAAAAAATTCAAAAGGAATAAAAAAAATATTATAATAAGTTGACAAAAATTATTAAAAGGAGTAACCATAAAGAAAGTTTTAAGAAACTGACATTCAAATATCCATTCAGGGAAGCCGAGTGCTTTCACCTGAATTTTTAACCGTGACTGCAACTACCTATCCTGGCCACCAGATGGAGGCAGGGTGCCCTTCACTTTTGGGAAGACTGAGCTGTAATTACACACAATGTCCAGCAGATGGGGAATCGTTTCCCTCATCAAAACAATTATGATGCAATTACACACAACGTCCACCAGATGGAAGCAAGGTCTCTCTTTTCAGAGCAGAACACGACACAGGAGTTGACTGATCAGTAGCAGACGCTGGAGGCGCTGTACGTTCTAGTCAGTTCAGTCTAACTAACTCCAGGTTTAGAAATCAATATTCAAACCTCAGGTTAACAACCTCAAACCACCACAAACACGTACATATTTAGTAGGAGTACTTCCTTAATCAATTATGACTGAATAGCCCTTTTGGCAAGGTGAGCAGTCAAAATGCTGGAACGTAGATTGTGTTCATTAAATTCATAAGTTGCTGGTTATTCAGTTTAGTCTAAAGGAACGCCAAATAAGTAGACTAGCCCACCCAGGGACGCCAGTAAATGTTATGCCAGAAGATGGTTGAATATGCTTATTATTATTATTAATTATAATTTGGCATTATAATTTAAATAATAAATCATTCAACTCAAAATTCCGCTACAACAAAATATAGTTCAAATGGTGGTGATGTTAGCTATAAGCTTGTAAGTATTTATACCATTAATGCATTAGTTAATTTGCTGTTATGAACTCATTTATGCTGGGATAAATGATCTGGTCGGACTTGTGACCGACGAGGTTTATCCGGCAGGCTATGAGAACCCCAATGTAACTGCAATTAGAGTTTAAATCCTTATTCGTCTATCACCATCCAATGATATTGTCTCTGTATTAATGTCAGATGTTAACTCCAAAGGAGGTTAGCTCTGATTTCTGAATAACCATACAACTATGAATTGGATTGAACACAAAACAATGTCTATTCCGCAGTGGTGTTTTATTGAACCAAAAGCAATTCCCTGTTACAGTAATTCTCTGATTCAACGACTTTGGAAATCTTACTCACTACTAACTAACACGCAAAATATATATGGAGATAAAAGAATAAACAAAACAAACAAAACGAAAGGAAAGAAAAACAAATGGATTAAAATGAGCGGTTGCAACTCTTAGTTCAGCTCACGGTTGTTTAAACCACATTCAGAACATCGGCATTTGACATAGCATTGACAGACAGAGCAGCTGTGGGAGTCCTACCGGACGCTTTGATGCCTTACAAAGCTATCAGCTAAGCTACCTACAGTGCAGTCATCCGACACCCTCCCAAGATGGCGACTATGATGACGTATGCTCTGCAAATTTGCGTGAAGCGTGAGGGGAGGTCTTAATGATGTCACCGCGCTTACGCTAAGGTGAGGTGGTACCTCGCTCCGAGAGGGAGTGGTTTACGCTCTGGTTCAAAGAGAAACCGCGAACTAAGATTCAAACAAAGCGATCAAATTCTCTGATAAGGAGAAGCAAAAGAAAAGGGGGAAAAGCATGGAGGAAGATGAAAAGAACTGAAACAGTGACCCACGGCGGGGTTATAGATAAACCACAATCAACACAGCAAAATCAAATGTAAAATGCATGCACATACAAAGAAAATATTCAGCAAAATAATTCCAACTTCGTCGTGGAATAAAAGCATTAACCTAAGCCTACAAATTTCTACGTCTGCCCAGGCACTTCTAAACACCCTGTTGGTGAGACAGAAATAAAAGGGGAGAACCCGTTACTTTGAGGTGCCTCGGGGCTGGTCCGGAGTGAAAGTCCCGGCTTCGGTCCGGAGCGCTCCGGATCACGCGACGTCCTGAACGCGTCTTGACGACCGCAGGGTCCGCAGGCTGCAGCGGGGACCAGACTGAGAGAGTTCCTTCGTCTTTCTCTCTCTCTCTGGGCTCCTAGACGCTTGTTGGGCCAAACAACGCGTCGTCCTCTCTCGATCACTGGGAGATAAGGCGGCTTCCAGTATTTGATCAGAGGGAATTAAAGGTACCTTTTTGAGTCGACCTCCTGTCTGTACAGGGAATAGTTTTGCTTCGAAAAAATCTCGGTCCAGCGAGAAACTCGAGCACGTGGCGTGGGATTTTCCCAACGGAGTTAAACAGCTGTGTGTCTTCTCGGTTGGCAGGGCGCCAGGGAAGAAGATCGATTGCGGGGTGCAACCGAGTTTTATCAACTTTACCCTAGCAACGTTATCGGTTGCTAGGGCGCCGGCCATTTTGGGCCGCGTTGCATGATGGGAGTTGGTGGCCATTTTGACCACCATGCATCATGGGAAATGCAGTCTGTCACGTCCTGACATGGCACAACAACAAGAACAGGCTTAAAACTTTAGTGTCTCTAACTGCAGTAAGTATACAATTATAACAAGTCATTTGTAAAAAAAACGGGAGTGTTGGGAGTATAATTTGGAATGCTCATGATGAAAAGATCAAGAATTATCTAGATATTTAAAATTAGGGTGGGTAGGACTGTCAATAATTTCTAAAAAAAATAAAGCAACAGAAACCAAAAGCGTGTTTGTGTGTGTGGGTGGGTGGGGAGTATGATGCTCATAAGTTACACATTAATATAGAGAAGACGATGGAGATGCTGCTGGACCCCAGGGCAATTGGAGACCACAGCCCTGTGACCATACATGGACAGAACATTCAACAGGTGAGCTAATATAAATACCTGGGGGTTCATATTGATGACACTCTGGCTGGCACACACATGTGGCAGGTGTTTGTGCATAACAATAATAAGAGTGTTTGGCGTTTGTGCCATTATAATGGTAATTTATTACAGAGCTACCGTATGTTTCAGACTATAAAGCGCACTTAAAATCCTTAAATTTTCTCAAAAATTGATGGTGCGCCTTATATCTCCGTGTGCCTTATATATGATTAAAGTTGTGCTTACTGACCGATTTTATGTGGAACAATGCGCTCAAAAATCTGTTAAAATGTGTAAGTACGACTTTGGTAAGCAACAAATCTGCTCCGCTCAATGGATATTCGGAGCATAATGGTACACTGTGTCACTACCTGATTGGACCCCTGAGCTGTCTACAAGACTGCCTGACTGTAATGTCTAAACTAGAAGTGCATTCATGTAAAGCCCCCCACATACTCGGGTGTAGTTCACTCCACAGAGGTATGCGCGCTCTGAAGGCATACCCAAGGCGGACTCTGTACATACAGGTATGTGTCACACTATAAACTTCTCGGAGGCAAGGAGTTTTTACATCGAATTGCTTTCTATGCGACACCAAGCTTGATACACTGAGCAGCTCCAAGCAGGTGGTTGTAAGGACGCGTGGAATCACAGTCCCTCTCTGTTCTCACTGACAGGTGTGCGGTGGGAGCCTGCTGGAAAAGAAACGGCTCTAGGTGCTCAGCTAGCTAATCACAGATTTTTCCGTCCGTTCCGCCGCTTTGTTCCACTGGCAGAAAGTGTGGGAATTGTAGAAATTTGCCACAAGAAATGTAGGCAACACTATGCTTGATTATTTGGCTGAGGGGGTTCAGGCCTATGCAGAACAGCAGAGGGGACAGAGCATCTCCTTGCTATATTGCACATTTGATTGAGATTTGTGCAAGTTCATAAATCACAGTTTGACTAAAATGATCTTATTATAAACAGTGCAAACCAACCTTTAAAAATAGAATAATAAAAATAGAATAAATTAATCCAGTAATTAAGGCACACAGTGAATTAATGTGTCTTTGTGCGTCTTTGTCCACATATAAGGTGCACCGGATTATAAGGCGCACTAAATATTCTTCCAAGTGTGTAATATTACTCTGCCCCTTCACATACACAGTTCTCTCCTGAGAGAGAGAGCTATCTGTGCGCATAGTGTGAGCTTGATACATTCTGTGAGACTCCGCTCTGATTCTCCGGGAATGTTTTACCCTTCATATTCAACAAATCTGGCTATGGATAATGACTCAGAAATGGGGCCACTATCAGTCACCTCCAGTACATGGATGAAATAAAGCTGTACAATAACAGTGAGCGAGACATTGACTCGCTGATCCATACCACCAGGATTTACAGCAGAGACATCAGAA
Source organism: Fundulus diaphanus (assembly GCA_037039145.1). Classification (NCBI taxonomy): domain Eukaryota; kingdom Metazoa; phylum Chordata; class Actinopteri; order Cyprinodontiformes; family Fundulidae; genus Fundulus; species Fundulus diaphanus. Next base: position 53,726,471 of record CM073122.1, read on the forward strand.
TGTCATTCGGACTCCAGAAATGTCGCGGTATGGTGTCAAAGAGAGGGAAGGTAATCCAGAGAGGGCACTGCACTCCAAGAAGGGATAATAGCAGATTTTGAAGAGAATTATAAGTACCTTGAAATACCACAAGCAAATGGTAAACATGAAGAGGCCATAAGGAAAGCAGCAATAGCCAAATACCTTGCAACAAATAAGGAAAGTTCTGAAAAGACAGGTCAATGGCAAGAACAAGGTCTGAGTAATCAATAGTTATGCCTTGCCAGTAATCAGATTCGCTGCTGGGGTAATAGGTTTGAGGAAATCCAGACCACTGATGTTAAAACACGAAAGCTACTCAGCATAAATGGTGGATTCCACCCCAAATCCAGTATCCACAGGCTATACACTAAGCACAAAGAAGGAGGCAGAGGCGTAGTAAGCATCAGAGCCACCATTGAAGATGAAACATCCAAGAATATATCAGAAAGATGGCTCCAAGGAAGGAATGTCTCAGACAATATAAACTGGAAGAGAAGGACCTGAAGGGACCATTGTTCGAGGAAAAACCCCTGCATCGGATGTACCACCAACAAAAAGCTGAAGTGGCTGTTATGACCAAATCCTACCAATGGGTAGAGAGGGCTGGACTGAAGGACAGCACTGAAGCACTGATCATGGCTGCACAGGAGCAGGCCTTGAGCACCAGACCAATAGAGGCCCAGATCTACCACACCAGGCAAGACCCCAGGTGCAGGATGTGCAAAGAGGCCCCAGAAACCATCAAGCAACTCACAGCAAAGTGTAAGATACTAGCAGGGAAGGAATACATGGAACACTATAACCAAGTGGCTGGTATGGTGTACAGAAGCATCTGTTCAGAATACCAACTGGAGACCCCCAGATCAAAATGGGAGTCACCCCCCAGTTGGTGGAGAATGACAGAGTGTAATGTAAGCTGGCCTTTAGCGGTTGGAGTATGTAATGTGCGGAAGGAGAGATGCAGATGCAGGAAATGGCATGGTCCACATTTTTTAATTATTAGCATTATTTTTATAGTGCCTATTTCAGGGCTTTGAACCGGTTCAAGGAACGAAAACGAAAACCGGGAACTTTTTGTATTTTACAGGGAACAGAAACGAAACCGGAAACGTTATTATTTTTTATGTTCTGGAACTGGAACACTTATTTAAAAATAATGGTAACCGGTTAATACCGGTTTTATTTCGTTCCTCAAAGTTTTCGTTGCCTAATTAACTAAAAAAAAAGAGTAATTATTTTCCTGCGCACGTTACCATGACGGCTGAGGTTCACTTCCTGTGTGACATCACATCACACATTCGCTGACTGAATGGAGAGAGAGCGGTGTCTCCACTAGAGCTACACATCTTAAACAGTGACGTGCAGTCAGGGGAGGCAAGTGAGGCCTCACTTGTCATCATGGTAAAAAAGAAAATATATAATAATGATAACATAATATATATCTTCAAGATGGCGCTGCGCAGGCAGCAGCCAGTCACATCGGCGGTATCCCTTCTTTTCCTACTTTCTCCTACCGACACCCTGTATAAGAAGGGCCAGAGCCGGCTCCACCTCCTGAGGAGGCTGAGGTCCTTTGGAGTGAGCCGGCCTCTGCTAAAAACTTTCTATGACTCTGTGGTGGCCTCAGCCCTCCTCTACGCTGTTGTCTGCTGGGCTCCTGGCAGTGCAGAGCGGGACAGAAAGAGACTGAACAAGCTGGTGAGGAAGGCCACTTCCGTCCTAGGCTGCACTCTGGACTCAGTGGAGGAAGTGGCTGAGAGGAGGGTGTTGTCCAAGTTCACATCCATCATGGACAACACCTTCCACCCCCTGCACCAGACTGTAGAGGAGCTGAGCAGCTCCTTCAGTGCAAGACTTAGACATCCAGTCTGTAAAAAGGAGCGCTACCGCAGGTCATTTATTCCTGCTGCTATCAGATTTTACAATGCTGCACTGTAACTGCAACTGTGACCATAACTGTAATAATTAATGTGCAATAACCAAGGTGCAATAATCTATTTAATACACTGTCCTACAACCCGTGCAATAATCCTGATGTAGTGACTTCTGCTGCTATCAACACTTGAACATAAGTCAGTACACATGTATGTATGTATGTATGTACAAATGTATACAATGTACATGCACGTACATACGCGTAGGTGTGTATGTAAGTAGGCGCATAGATATATGTATATATTTAAGTATATAGATATGTTTATATATATATATATATATATCTATATCTATATATATATATATATATATATATATATATATATATATATATATATATATATATATATAGGCCACTAAGAATGTAAATGAGACATTTACATTCCTATTTCCTTTTTTGTATTTTTTTTTTTTTTGGTATTCTTTTGATCCATTGTAGATATGAAGATTCACTGTATATAACTGAATGCACCTTCCCTACTCTGCACCTTCTTGTATGAGCCGATGTGACGAGTGAATTTCTCCATTGTGAGATCAATAAAGACTATCTTATCTTATCTTATCTTATCTTATCTTATTCACTCAGTCATTTGTAATAAAAGTTCTTTTTTTATCTAATTTCCTTATTTTTTATCATATTCTCTTTAAAATCGAAGACTTTTCGCTATTTTTCACGTAAATCCTTGGTGGTGCTTGATAGCGAAGCCGGTGAGCTTGACCTCCCCTGCGATTGCGCAATCCCATGTTAACTGCGCTGACTTCCATTCCGTGAATTAGAGGTGGGCGGATCGATCCTAGGATCGATACTATCGATACCAACGCGGGTATTGATATTGAACAATATTCTTTTAACAGGATCGATCCTCTTTATTCTCTCCCGCGCGCGCTGACTGCAGAGATTCACCAGTCTCCCCTTCTGTGCCAACACCGGCACTCTGCTGGCTGCTGCTCCCCCTCCCCTCTCGTACATGGCTCAGCGGCACCAGCCAATCAGCACGCAGGCTCACCCTGTCCCTCCCACTGTGCTCTCTCAACTCAACACACACAAACAACCGCCGCGCGCGGCGCGCGGCTCCTGTTCAGACACGGAGAGAGAGAGAGACCACCAGAGCGGAGAAACATGAAGAGAGAAATATGTTTTGTAAAAAGCCGGTTAAATTCAGTGGAAACACAACAAATTTATCTAAGCACGTGAAAAACCATGAGGAAGAAAACGTCGAGCGACAGAAGAAACTTCTCTGATTGCCCCGACAGACCAGACCCACAGACTGACGTCACTGACTGAGGCGTTTCAGTCCTCCGGAGGACATCCAGGTAGATCAGAGCAGCAGTTCATGTTAGTTTTCAAAGTAGATATTATCTATCATATGTTACTGGAGCCCACACAGAAAATGTAATTAAGACCTTGAAAGAACCCAGTACATATATCCTATTAAAAAGTGTTATTTAAGATAACATTAGCTAATCCTTTATTTATCCCACGACGGGGAAAATTATAGGATTAAAGCAACAAGCAGGTGCACACAATACAGACAAAATTACACAAGGATTGAAAGATATAAGAGGTGGATTAGGAAAAAAACACTGAACATAACATTATTATTATTATTTAATTGTAATAATAAAATAAAAATCAAATGTTAAAAGTATCGGTATCGGATCGATATCGGCAATACTGCCCCTTGTATTTACTTGGTATCGGATCGATTAAAAATTCCCGGTATCGCCCACCTCTACCGTGAATGCATCTTCCTGTCTCTAGATCATAAATTCAATTGTTCAAACAGTTATGAACTGATTTTCCACAATTTAATATATGTGGATTACGAATTGTGTTTTGGTCATTAAACTGTGTGTTTTCGTGCTGCTGGGCGATCATAAAAGCCAAAGAACTGGTTGTAGGTGAGGCCGGCAGTTCCTTGGCCTCTAGGCAGGGGGCGCTCAAGGAGCACCGCTCGTGATCCCCAAATAGTAGAGTGACAGCAAGTTATGGATGTATTATCAGCGAGTTTTGCTAAACAAGTAAAGCACTAAAAAGACTTAAAACATACAGCCGGAACAGGACTGATCAAGGAAGGCTTTCCTCCCTGGCAGTGATCTCCATTGAGACTGAGAGACTTTTAAAACTGAAGAAGATAAAGAGAACTTTTACCAGAAAGTGACCGATATTTTTGTGCAGAAAGAGCGCAGCTGGACTTCATTTCTAAGTAGAGGTAAGACAGCGATAATTACTCATGTTTTGTTTTTGTGATAAAATGTGCGTAATGTGGGTTATAGTTTTTGAATGTCTTACACACGCAGAAATCCATCATAACTCATAAACTGTTACCAATCAAATGACAAATAATTTAGTTTTATTTATTTTTTTTAACAAAGAATCAATATTTTTTCCATGTCTCTTGGTGAATTTATTTGGCTCAATCAGTCTCCTTCAGCACTTTGCGATGAGTCTACTCTGTAGAGTGTATATATTTGTAAATCTGACTGATGACGTCAGTGCCTCACCAGCTATGAACCCTAACGCACGTCACTGATCTTAAATAAGAGAAGAATTACAATCCATCGTTAAGTAAAACGCTCATTCCAAACACAATATCAATAGCTATATTTGTCAAACGAAAGGAACAAAATTAACCGTTCCAGGAACAGTATTTTTTTGTTCTAACCGGTTCGGGAACGTCAATTTATTGGTGGAACTCATAACCGGAAACGTTATAATTCCGTTTCTGTTCGGAACGAACCGATTGGGGAAAAAAATCGGTTCAAAGCCCTGGCCTATTTACATAAAGTACCAAAAGTGCAAGTGCAATGGAGGTTGGGGGAGTAGCGTCTTCTCCAGCAGCAGAACCCCAAGTGATAGAAACAGGTGCCTTAAATACTGTCTCACTAACTGCCTAAAACCACTAAACGTCTCCCATGGGTGGACATGTTAAGATAAGTACATACAACTATCTAAAACCCTCCATAAACCATAACCACAACCGTAAACCATATGTAACCCAAAGCTTCTACATTGAGCACCTTTAAGGGCAATATTACCAAAACACAAAGTTTTTTTTGGGTTTGTTAGTTATGATCACCTGTTGGGCCTTTAAGAGAACAAAAGGAACAAGGGAAAAAAATGACACATCAGCCAACTGACACATGCGCCGTCCTGGCCATATTTAATACAAACAAACAAACAGTCGTGTGCTCTTTGCGCCCGATTGTTCTTAAACTCTGCACCACCTGATAAATTTAATTACGCATTGTCCAAACCCTGAAAAAATAATTGTCTCTCAAAAATCGTGTTCCTCCAGAAAATATAAAAAAAATAAAGTAAGGTGTCAAAAAAAACTCGCATAGTTCCACGTAATTCAGTCAGTTTCCAGCACAAAACAAAGAATAGTTAAAAAAAACAAAACCATTGGGGCCCATTATAAAATCCGCTGCGGCATTCAAATCAATAAGGCATAGCTCTCACCAGCGACTCTCCTACTCCTGACTTAGCAGGGCATTCCGCCATCTGTCAGAGTATCAGCTGTAGATCCTCCAGGAGTCCTTCCCATCGCTCCAGTCAACAAAACGTATACTTCTTCTCTGATAATCACGGTGTTCAGAAGATCTGGCTGTCTCCCGTTTAACGTTTATTTTCCTTTCTTGGTTGCAATTGAAGGAAAGATGAATGCGGCCAAGTACAGAGATATCCTGGAAGAAAACCTCGTCCAGAGTGCTCAGAACCTCAGACTTGGCCGAAGGTTCACCTTCCAACAAGGCAATGACCCTAAGCACACAGCTAAAATAACAAAGGAGTGGCTTCGGAACAACTCTGTGACCATTCTTGACTGGCCCAGCCAGAGCCTTGAGCATCTCTGGAGAGACCTGAAAATGGCTGTCCACCAACATTCACCATCCAACCTGACGGAACTGGAGAGGATCTGCAAGGAAGAATGGCAGAGGATCCCCAAATCCAGGTGTGAAAAACGTGTTGCATCCTTCCCAAGAAGACTCATGGCTGTACTAGCTCAAAAGGGTGCTTCTACTCAGGGATAGGCAGTATTTCTAATACAAGTATTTGAAATACGTATTTCAAATACAAAATACTATTTTGTTATTTGTATTTTATTGAGATGATGAAAATGCCTTCGTATTTTGTATCAAATTACTTCAGTGTTGCGTATTTTTGTATTTTCAAAATACTGTAAAATACTTTCTGTGAGACACAGTCTGTGATGACATCTAACGATCTATAAAGCATGAAATAGTGTCTGTGGCACCTTCGCAGTCAAGTCCCTGTGATACCACTCTCGGCCACTAGGGAATTTGGGCGCTGTATCACACTTGCTATGAGCACATTGCACGATCAACACAAAACGCACGGTGCTGCATATTAGATTGAGTCAGGTATCTGCTACTTGGTGCTTTGTCCGGACCAGTCAAGGAAGTTGTTTCAAAGCAAGGTGAGCAACCAAATTTACCTAGTTTATTTCAGTAACTCATTTATTCTCAACCATGAATCACTCTTTTTATCGCATGTTCCTGTTCAGTGTAACGTTCAGTCTTACACTGCGTAAGGCTAGGCTATTTAACTTTTGAATGTTAGTTTTTCTGTCGTTGATTTCACCAGTGAACATTCAAAGAATCCCGTTTTTAAAAGTTGTTATGTTGCACGGTTTTTTTTTGTTTCATGTAATTAGCCTATAGCCTACATATGACTTTTGTATCTCATTGTCAATATGTGTGCTGCTGCAGCACCACAGGTGACCTTCTCTGCAGGTGATAGTGCCTGATACTACTGGCAATGCTGGATACTACTCATTTGTTAGTGCCATTATCCCACTGTTTTACTCCCAAGCAAGACCCTGGAAAGCAGCAGGCCTCTGTCAGTGATAGACTAAGTGAAGACCTGTATAATATGAGTATTTATATTTACCTGGCTTTATGTGGGCAGGGCCCAGGTGAGGACCTGTATAATACGTGTGTGTGTGTGCGTGCGTGCATACGTGTGTGTTTGTGTGCGTGCCGTACTAGAGCAGTTCTTTTGATCCACAGTTTTTACAAGGTAAGGTTACACAGCAAAAGGCTTACAAGTGAGTGCACAAGCTTAGATCGCAACACTTGAGTTTGCGATTTTCCTTTCTTTTTTATGTTTTACTGTATTAATGTGACAACCTGATTTTTAATTTTTACTTTTTTTGGTATTTACATTGATCATGGTTATGCACTGTGGTAGTGATGATGTTAAATCACTTAAAATGTTAAAATGCTTACCAGTTTAAATGTCTAAATAAATCATCCATTTGGATTGTTTGTCTTTGAGTTATTGTCACTGATTCATAGTGGGCAATCTATTCCACCAATAGAGTAAATAAGTATACTTAAGGAAGGGCCACTGAACATTTCTCAGGGCAGAGGTTTATATTGGGGTGTCTAACATGAGGGGTCAACATGTCTGTTGACTTATTATGATTATGGAGTCTCTTGCTTTCAGATGTGTTTTCAGATGGTGTACAAGTGAAGGGATTGAAGAAAAAGGCTCTTACAATGAATTATTTTGAAAATACAAAAATACAGTATTTTATTTTGATAGATTTTTTGGCTGCTGTATTTTGTAGTTTATTTTGATACATCTTTTAGGTGGGTATTTGATATTTTATTTGAAAATACATTTTGATGTATTTGTGTCCATCCCTGCTTCTACTCAATACTGAGCAAAGGGTCTGAATACTTATGACCATGTGATATTTCAGTTTTTCTTTTTTAATAGATTTGCAAAAAATTCTAAATTTCTGTTGTTTTCTGTCAAGATGGGGTGCTGAGTGTACATTAATGAGAAATAAAATAAACTTTTTTGTTTTCAGCAAATGGTTGCAATGCAACAAAGAGTGAAACATTTAAAGGGGTCTAAATTAAGACATCCTTGTTTTAATTTTTAATAATCACAATGATGATAATCATTTATCGTTCATGAAATGTCAATGTTAATGCCAAATCATCATTGTCAGGGTTCTCTGTATTTGCCTGCTCTAACTCTGCTCTTCAGGTGTGTCTAGTTGGTTGTGGGGGCGTGGTCCACACCTGCAGCTCGTTGGAGGCGACTTCCTCTGGCTTCTTAAGCAGGGCACTGACAGATGGAAGACGCCAGAGCCTTAAACCAGTCGTGGTACGACGTGGCCTCTGACCAAGCTCCTGGAAAACCTGTTCGTGAGTTTTGTACACTCAACTCTGACTAATTTTGACTCTCCTGTTTTTGTCATAGTTTTTGTGCTGGATGCACTTACCTGCCTTGACGTTCCGTCCCAGAAGGTTCACCAGTATCACAAGGCTCAGATTCTGCTCTGGCGCTCTCCCTCTTACTCACTGGAGGTCACCCAGCTGGGCTCGAGGTCCCCTACCCGGATACTGGTGTTCCCACTTCAACTCTGGTCAATCCATCTGTCACTCAACCCAGCGGAGGCTAGCTCTGGATCCCTCGTCAGCTGCTGCTGCTCCCCTCCAGCCACTAGCCACCTACTCCATCTAGAGCAGGCTCACAGGGTTTCCCCGACACTCACTCCTTCCCGGTTAGGTCTGCCCGGCTAATGGGTAAGCATAGCATGTTCTGACTGGTACTGGATTCTAGCCGACGATCTAACTACTCCGTTCTCCTGCAGTCTCCTCCGCCTCGACGTTCAGACCTCGCAGCTGCAGTCATTATTTCGTCTTTTGTATTTGCACATTTCCTAATAAACTGTTTAAATCTATCTGCTGTCGCCTGGTCGTATCTGCATGTGGGCAAAACATCTGAAAACCATGACAATCATGACAACGTTACCAGCTCTACATATAAAATACTAAATCAAATACCAAAGAGTGGGTAGCACTCTTGCCTCACAGCAATTTCCCTCTGGGATTATTAAAGTATGTCTGATTCTGAAGAAGGTCCCTGGTTCAAGTCCCAGGCTCGGTAGGGGCCTTTCTGTGTGGAGTTTGCATGTTTTCCCCGTGTCTGCATAGGTTTGCTCCGGGCGCTCCAGTTTCCCCTACCACTAAAGACATGCTGGTCAGGTCGGTCATTAGTGGCGGCGCGCTCAGTCGCAGCAGCTCAGGCTAACCCTCCATCTGATCTACAAAATGTTATTGTATGTACCTTGTATGTATAATGACAAATAAAAGCATCTCATCTTACAAAGATAAATAGAAACCCTATAAAACACAAACAGCTCAACTCGGCTCCCCTATATATCTCCCTGCCTTGGTCCAGCCCAGAAACTTCTAAAGGCCCTCGTTTCTGCAGGGCCTCTTTTAGGTACGGACCTGTATACAAGGACAAGGTAAGTACAAACACAAAACATATTTCACTAAAACACTGTAAGGTGTAATAAAACACACAAACACTAAGGACTAAATGGAAATATTGCACAAATATTGACTTGTTGGTACTAATTGCTGTCACCCTGCTCCAGGGCCCAACCACTCTATTAAAGTGCTGCAGTGCCACTGGATAAAAAACAGGAAAAGGGGAAAAATTGGTTTTGCTCAAAATGTGCATTAACCAACGCACTCTAGGCTCCATACTTTAGACCTTATGCTGGCATATGGCATTGATTGTGAAGAATTAACAGTATTTTCTCACAACCCTGTCCTATCTGATCATTTTTTAATAACATTTGAGTTTAATCTAACTGAGTTCTCCACCCCCAAAAGAGGGTTCCATTATAGTAGATCTTTATCGGACAATGCTGAATCAAACTTTAAAGAGTCTGTCCCCCTTTTAATATCGTCAGTATTGCAGAAATACCCTGCAGATAGCAGCAATGTTGTTTCTTCCCATTGACAAATAGATGTCTTTGTTAACGGTGTGACTTCGTCATTGCGTTCTGCATTAGACAATGTAGCTCCCTTGAAAAAGAAGGTGATTATTCACAGGAAGCTGGCTCCCCGGTTTAATTCAGAGCTGCGTTCCTTGAAGCACAATGTTAGGAAATTGGAGAGAAAATGGCGCTCTACACACCAAGAGGAATCCTACCTAATCTGGAGGGACAGTCTATTGTTGTATAACAAGACCCTTCGCAGAGTTAGAGCAGCATATCTTTCATCATTAATTGAGGAGAATAAAAATAATCCTAGATTTCTCTTCGGTATAGTTGCCAAACTTACTCAGAGTCACAGCTCTGTTGATCCACCCATTCCCTTAGCTCTTAGCAGTAATGATTTTATGGGATTCTTCATAAATAAAATTGATTCCATTAAAAATAAAATAATTGGCATCCTCCCAAACATGATTACCTCGTCCTCAGTAAGTGAGGCAGCGTTGGAGGAATCTTTAGAACCTGCGCAGTGTCTGAACTGTTTAGAAGCAGTAGAGCTTTCTGAGCTATCTACAATTTTAGCTTCATCTAAACCTTCTACCTGTATGTTAGACCCAATCCCAACCAAGTTGTTTAAAGAGATATTCCCTTTGATCAGTGGCACTATTTTAGACATGATTAATCTATCCTTAGTAAATGGATATGTACCACAGGCTTTTAAAGTAGCTGCTATTAAACCTTTACTTAAAGTCTAACTCTTGGACTGAAAAAAAATCCTGCAAACCGTTGAATAACTTCCAGAACAAGGTAAACTTTTAATATTCATGTGTCAAAAGTGTTCAAATTAAGTTTAAATATGAAATATTGCGCATTTTATACACCGATTTTGGTATTCCGAATTTGGTGCTTTCTTCGTTTACGATCGGCCATTTCCGACGTGTGACGTCAGTTCAAGAACACCGAGAATGCGCGCAGCGAACTTTCATAGAAAAACACAGGCGTTTACGCTGTACAACCGGTACGGTGAACAAGGATATATGCATGTTTTCCAGTATCTTCTTTCACACACCAAATCTGCTGATCCACGTCTACTTTGAGCAAGCGCTTTTAAAAAAATCGCTGATCTAAGTCCACAATAAAATGCCTTTTAGTGTCGCTTATAGACCAGTTCACTGCTATTGTTTTCATCCGGGTTTTCGCGCATGCGCACCGGACTGGAAGGAAACTGACGAGTTCTCGGCGTGTTTTTCTTCTTTAGATTACGTATCACAAGATCGTTTTAAGAGTAAGTTGATGGTTGATGGTATCATATTGCCAGATTTATACAGCAAAAGCCTGAAGGGACGGAGCGAGTCTGTGAAATGCTGGCCAAAGATTCCGTACAGCTGCCTTATAAACACGGCAGGCAGCACACACGAGAGCATGAAAACTATGAAATCACTGGACGGCTACAATTATTTTATATCGGCTTCAGCAACCCCCGCGACCCCATGAGGGATTAAGCGGGTCAGAAAATGGATGGATGGACGTTCAGGCATGTTTGTTTAACATCAGAAAGCGGAGACACAGTGCCCTGCCAACACACCCATGAGGGGCCCATGCGGTTTGGATGTGGGCTGGTGAGTGCTAGTTTTGTCAGTGGGTTCCATGGTGGCCCCTTGTGGGCAAGCCCACATGGGCTGAGGGTGGGTTTCACATGGGCAACCCAGTTTTCACCCACATGGGACCCTCGGCTGATTATGGGTCCTTATGTCCTACACTGTATACCCTTTATTATTACAGGCTATTTAATTTAGGATGGGGTCATTTTGTGTTATTATTGTAATATGTATTATTTTTTGTGAATGCTGCTTGGGAAGACTTTGATGCAGTCAACTGCAAGTTGCCTCTATGCACTATATAAATAAAAATGCCATGTCATTGTTCAATGTTTTTTATTATTTCAAAAGCATAATATGTATTTTACAGATGCATAATACACACAATATGATACAGGTTATGAATGTTTTATACAAGACAAAAAATGGAACAGAAAAAAAAAATGGTCCCATAAATCAGATTTACTGCCACCCCCCCAAAAAAACTGAATGAAATTTCACTAGCCTAGACTTTACATACATACATACATACCAGGTCAGACATGAAGCTTGGGTCAGACAGTTTCTCCTCCATTTCTAACTGTCTTTAGGGGGAAACCATCTGGGATAAAAGACAGGCTGTTGCCACCGTTGCCACGCTGCGCTTGTAGCATCCTTCTAGTGGCTCGATTGTCTTCTTTAAGTTCCTCAAGAAGTTCGAGGATGCGTAAAAGTATGTCCCTCGTTGGCAGGGATTCGGGTGGTGACATGGCTGACCTAAGGAAGCGTAAAAGCAAAAAAGTGTCATTGTAGACCAGTTGGATAGAGGCAAAGGAGATGTCAGCACAGACACCTGAATCAGTACATACCTGTGGGTGGATGGAGGCAGAGGAGGTGTAGGTCTGTGGGTGGATGACAGCGATGGAGGCGTCAGCACGGACCTGAGGGAGGATGGAGGCAGAGGAGGTGTCAGCACAGACCTGAGAGAGGATGGAGGCAGAGGAGGTGTCAGTACATACCCGAGGGTGGATGGAGGTAGTGGAGGTGTAGGGCTGTCATCCTCTTCCTTGCTGGACAACACCACTTACCTAGACCTGTAAAATATAACAACACAATCAGTTATATGCACAGTTGTGCATATAATGTAGATGTTTCCATAGACTGTCAGTGTGTGTGGTGCTGGGAGACAACACTAACATGCATGCATAATCCAAATAGCCTTACCTGTTTTTGCGCTTCCCCCTTCCCATGTTCTCCGCGGAATCAGACTCTGTCAGGACATCTGTGTTCTGTTCAAACTCAACCAATTTTATACAGGCTATCTCGTATGTTGCTGTCCGAGAGATACAAAAGAAAGAGTTACAATTACTTTCATTTCAGAGAACAAATTCTAACCAAATCAATGGTGAGCTCTTCTTGTCGCATCATATCATACATTAAGAAAGATGGTTACACTACCTGCTTTCCTCTTGACAGTCAACGTGTAGGTTGCCCAGTCAGAGTGTGGGTCCTGTACGTTGCTCTATGACCGCCTTTGCAATGTTAACTCTTGCTGGTGGCCAGTAGCATTCATCAGGCCCGATAAACCATTTGGTCAGACTTTTTGCTTGCCACTTTCTGCTTCTGGGTGCGCCTGACGAGTTGATGGACAGGGTTTTGTGGTCGACGGATAGAGTTTTTTCAATTTACCTAAAAATGTCTCAAAGGGTTTTGCTTTTCGAGCATAAGCAAATGTTCCTCCACTTTTGCCAATATTTTCCTCCTCTTTGTTCTTTCTGAAGACTCCATTATTTCTAAATAAAAAAAAAAAGAAATGTTTTAGCTTTCAGCTATGATAACAAACACGGGAGATAACAAACTCCAACCAACAACTGCAAATGATTTGGTTAGAAAATTTGTTTCTGTAGTTAATCACAGATCTAAGTCCATGTAAAATGAAGCTAGATTTGTTTATCGCATCACAGAGGTGACTATAGGCTAATGTGTGCATTATAAGGCGGAGGGATTTCAGCTGGTTATATGCACTGCATCGTCACTTATTTAAGAGTCAAAAAGCGACTTCACTTTCAGAAACAAACCCAAAGAACAGCAACCTGCAAATAGAAAAAAAACTCAGTCGTACGAAATAATCCGGCTTGAAAACAATGAGCGCGGGTCACTGGAACAACCGTGTCGAGGAAAAAAAAAAAAAGTCCAGCGCGGCGAGGGAAAAACACATCAGCGCCATGAACGCGCGTTAAAAACGGTCGGCGTTGTGGTATACTCACGGCCCTTTTAACTTTTAGTCAAATACCGACTGCCAAAATAAATAAATACACTAAACAGCCCAAGCAGCTAAGGTCTAATAGTGTAAGTCCAGCTCTGATTCCCTTAAGATGGTAGAATCTGCCGCAGAGCCGACGGCGGTATTCTCAAACCTGTAGCATTCTCTAAACTATGTCTGCAGCAGACACTATAAACCTAGCTCCTGCACTCTTTATAGTTACTTCTTCTTCTTCTTCTTCTTCTTTTTGTTTACTGGCAACCTCTCTTTATAGTTACTTTCCGAAAAACAGTATTTATTAGATGTAGAGGCATATTCTTACCAGTATGTCGTCCGAAAGATACCGTCTCGTCTCCAAAGATAAAAACAACATCCTTCCAACAAGATGGCGCCTGTTAACTTCCGGCTAAGCATGGTGTCGGAATCCACTTCCGGTAGAAATAGAATTGTTTTGTTAGAGAGAATACTGGATGATCCTGGACGATCCAAGGTTTAGTTCTGTTTCAGACAATTTTCGTATTTGTTTAGTTAGCTTGGGTGATTTTCAAGCTCTTAAAAGCTACTTAATGCACAGCTGATGATGTTAGAACAGAATTAACTTAATGAAAAGTGTACAAAATCATTACGCTATACATAAAATAATAAAACAACAAAGCACATACTTTTTGGTTTGACATTAATTCCAGTGTATCAATATGAAAGTAGAATTCACCTGTGTGAAAACAATAAAGGAAGAGACATTAAAAACTTTAAGAATATGAAATACTGATCAGGGCCGGTTTATTATGAAACATATTGATCTGTCATCTCAGTAAAATTTTAAGATCTAAATTTTCAGCCGCTTCACTGAAAGGGGGGTTATGAAGTGATTTAAATTTAAATAATTTAAAAAAATTATAAATGTATCATCTAAATAGGCTGGATTAGTGTGCGATTAAAGACTTTCATTTATTAAAAATAAATAAATAAAATAGCATAAAAAAGGAGACCTTTCAGTGTCTGTTGTTATATAACATGTCAATTTGACCATTTTGAATTTGTAAGGGCTGCCCAACTGGAGCCCACCTATTGCCCATGCTTGGTCTATCTACCATGAGTCATGTGGGCAGTATATGGGCTGCCCACATGGGTCCCAGCAACACAGCCCACCCTGAGCCCATGCCCAGCTGAAGCCCATCTAGCCCAAGTGAGGCCCACATGGGCCCCACCTGGACGTGTTTGCTGGGGTGGAGACACAGCGCTTCAGCAGGGAGGACGACCGCCCGGTAGGTTAACCTACAATTGTTCACTAAGGATTATTTCGGTGTTTTTGTCCTATTAATCCTTTTCACAGACTCATGCCAGAGGGTTTGCATACATTGTAAATGTACGTATATTAAAAAAAAATCGCCGTAGTTAGTGGCTGTAGCGCAGACTGCGGTGAAGTTGGCTTGACATTGGACATTCAACCTCCGCGGAGTCAGCGGGATCGAGCTCACGGTTAATCCGGTTGAAGGACTCCGATTTCGGCCAGCGTCTCTCAGCTGCTCCCTTCTCCCATACGTAGTGGGACCGTCAACAAATCTGATTTGATTTTTGTTTCTCAAGAGTGCTCCGCTGACTCCGCGGAGCTTGAACGTCCATGTCAAACCAACTTCACCGCGGTCTAGTGCAGGCCAGAAAGTAGCGCTACATACTTGGCCGGTGGATCAAAAGGTCCGAAAGAAATGGGATAAATTTGTGAAAGAAACGCGAAAGGACTGGATTGCCGGCAGTGACAAAAGTGTTTTATGCAATTCACACTTCACGAGCGAGGATTTTGAGGGGTACTTACATGCAGCATGGGCTCTATGTCTTGGGCAACGTTAGATATAGTCTCCTCAGGTTCACCTTGTTCAAACTCCGTTTCTTCGTATATATAAATTCGGTATCGGAGTCGCCGATGCTTGAGGGGGAGTTTGAAGATGTATCAGACATTTTTTTTAATTTATTTTTTTGTACGTAGAGTAAGAGTTATTAATAAAATTGAACAAATGGTAGCGAAAGACGTAGTATTAACAGGCTGATGCACGGTACTAGTTCTGTTTGTGACGTCGCATTCCGGAACTGCCCGAATGCAAAATGTTCGGGCACTTTCGCTTATACAGCAAGTTTTATCAAAATTACTTCCAAACGGCGCACATTATTCACATATAATATACATTTCTTTACTCTGGTGACTATTTGAATGCATCTGGCAAAAAATACATTCAGTCCAAGAGTTGGACTTTAAAAATCCATCTCTTGATCAAGATGAGATAGTAAATTACAGACCTATATATAATCTTCCTATCTAAATATCTTGAGAAAGTAGTTGCTAATCAACTTTGTGAACATTTAAAAAGTAATGACCTACTTGAGGAGTTTCAGTCAGGCTTCAGAGCTCATCATAGCACTGAAACAGCTCTGGTGAAGGTCACCAATGATATTCTCATGGCCTCAGATAATGGAGTTGTGTCTATACTTGTCCTGTTAGATCTCAGTGCTGCGTTTGATACAGTTGATCACAATATTCTCCTACAAATGTAACGTTCTGTTGTGGTTTAGGTTATTTTTTCAGTTAGCCAACTTTTCTGTCTAAGGATTTATTTCTGTTTTTGTATTGTTTTGGATTTATGCTTAGTCTGTTTTAAGTTATCTGGTCTTTGTTAATATTTTATGTCAGCTCGTGTTCGTTAGTCTTTGTCTTGTTTTCTATCCTAGGTTTATTCTTTATTAGTCTGTATGTTCCCTTAATTGCTTTCATCTGTTTTGGTTAATTGGTCCCGCCCTGCTCACCTGTTCCGTCCTCCTATTTAAGCATGCCTTAGTTGTTTGTCTGTTGCCAGAACGTCTTGTTTTTTCCTCATCTGCAAGCTACTCGGTAAGAGCACTTCTGTCATGCTGCAGCTTTGCTTGCTGCACCATGGACATTTTAGGACACTTTTCACCCTCCATATACCCCAGTCTCCTCCTCACCTCAGTAATCATCTACACCTGTCAGCAACTAATCAAGCCAGAACTCACCACACCATTTATCCTCCCTATTTAAGCTCACTGCATTCTGTCCTTCCCTGTCGGTTCGTTCTGTTGGTTCTGTTAAACTCTGCTCATGACTGCTCGCCTTACCTTTTCATTACCAGCCCGGGTTCCCTTCACCTCCGTCCGCCTGCTGTGGTTCTAGTTCAGCTCCCACTCCGGTCCAGCAAGTAAGCTTATTCATCCAGTCGTGCTGCTTAATTCTGCTGGTCTAGTTCTGGTTCCAAGTCTCCACTCTGCCATGCTGCTGTCAAGTTCTGATTCCAAGTCTCCACTCTGCCGTGCTGCTGTCAAGTTCTGGTTCTCAAGTTTCCATTCTGCCGTGTTGCTGGTCCTGCTGCCTCCATGCTCTGTCTCCATCCAGCTTGCCAGCCTCAGCCACTAACAGCCTCCTACTTCCGTCTGGTCTGAACTCTGGTCTTCATGATCTTCAATAAACTCACTAAACAGAAACGCTGTGTGTGGTTGTGTTCGGGTTCATCACAAAAACATGACAACTTCACCCTTGTCTGTTTTAGTTTTACCTGCCTGTCTACCAGTTTTTGCCCGTACAGTTTTCTGCCCGCCTGGTTTTGAGTTTTGATTTTGTTCCAGCTTGCTTCTGTTCCTTGCCTGTAGTCTACCTTTTTTGCCTCCTGGATTTTGTTAATGAACCCCTTTTTTAAGCATCAGCTTTGTGTCCGGCTGAATTCTGGGTTCAGTTTAACCAATCATTACAACAAAGACTTGAGCATACTGTAGGGATTAAGGGGAAAGCATTAGGCTGGTTTAAATCTTATCTATCGGACAGATTCCAGTTTGTTGATGTTAATAATAAATCTTCTTCAAACCCTAGGGTCACTTGTGGAGTACCACAGGGTTCAGTCCTTGGACCAATTCTCTTTACTATATATATGCTTCCGATTGGCAAAATTATCAGACAGCATGGGATTCATTTCCACTGTTATGCTCAGCTATATTTATCCATAAATCCGGATGAATCCAATCAATTACTTCGACTGCAGTCATGTCTTGATGACATCAAAAGCTGGATGACTTTAAATTTCCTGCACTTAAATTCTGACAAGACAGAAGTTGTAATATTTGGACCAGAGTCCTCAAAAAATAAACTTCTTAATCAATCACTTTATCTGGATGGCATTAATTTGGCCTCTAGTAATAAAGTAAAAAATCTTGGTGTTATTTTTGACCAGGGCATTGAACCGATTTTTTCCCCCAATCGGTTCGTTCCGAACAAACGGAATTATAACGTTTCCGGTTATGAGTTCCACCAATAAATTGACGTTCCCGAACCGGTTAGAACAAAAAAATACTGTTCCTGGAACGGTTAATTTTGTTCCTTTCGTTTGACAAATATAGCTATTGATATTGTGTTTGGAATGAGCGTTTTACTTAACGATGGATTGTAATTCTTCTCTTATTTAAGATCAGTGACGTGCGTTAGGGTTCATAGCTGGTGAGGCACTGACGTCATCAGTCAGATTTACAAATATATACACTCTACAGAGTAGACTCATCGCAAAGTGCTGAAGGAGACTGATTGAGCCAAATAAATTCACCAAGAGACATGGAAAAAATATTGATTCTTTGTTAAAAAAAAAAAATAAAACTAAATTATTTGTCATTTGATTGGTAACAGTTTATGAGTTATGATGGATTTCTGCGTGTGTAAGACATTCAAAAACTATAACCCACATTACGCACATTTTATCACAAAAACAAAACATGAGTAATTATCGCTGTCTTACCTCTACTTAGAAATGAAGTCCAGCTGCGCTCTTTCTGCACAAAAATATCGGTCACTTTCTGGTAAAAGTTCTCTTTATCTTCTTCAGTTTTAAAAGTCTCTCAGTCTCAATGGAGATCACTGCCAGGGAGGAAAGCCTTCCTTGATCAGTCCTGTTCCGGCTGTATGTTTTAAGTCTTTTTAGTGCTTTACTTGTTTAGCAAAACTCGCTGATAATACATCCATAACTTGCTGTCACTCTACTATTTGGGGATCACGAGCGGTGCTCCTTGAGCGCCCCCTGCCTAGAGGCCAAGGAACTGCCGGCCTCACCTACAACCAGTTCTTTGGCTTTTATGATCGCCCAGCAGCACGAAAACACACAGTTTAATGACCAAAACACAATTCGTAATCCACATATATTAAATTGTGGAAAATCAGTTCATAACTGTTTGAACAATTGAATTTATGATCTAGAGACAGGAAGATGCATTCACGGAATGGAAGTCAGCGCAGTTAACATGGGATTGCGCAATCGCAGGGGAGGCCAAGCTCACCGGCTTCGCTATCAAGCACCACCAAGGATTTATGTGAAAAATAGCGAAAAGTCTTCGATTTTAAAGAGAATATGATAAAAAATAAGGAAATTAGATAAAAAAAAGAACTTTTATTACAAATGACTGAGTGAATAAGATAAGATAAGATAAGATAAGATAGTCTTTATTGATCTCACAATGGAGAAATTCACTCGTCACATCGGCTCATACAAGAAGGTGCAGAGTAGGGAAGGTGCATTCAGTTATATACAGTGAATCTTCATATCTACAATGGATCAAAAGAATACCAAAAAAAAAAAATACAAAAAAGGAAATAGGAATGTAAATGTCTCATTTACATTCTTAGTGGCCTATATATATATATATATATATATATATATATATATATATATATATATATATATATATAAATATATATAAATATATATATATATATATATACATATATGTATATAAACATATCTATATACTTAAATATATACATATATCTATGCGCCTACTTACATACACACCTACGCGTATGTACGTGCATGTACATTGTATACATTTGTACATACATACATACATACATGTGTACTGACTTATGTTCAAGTGTTGATAGCAGCAGAAGTCACTACATCAGGATTATTGCACGGGTTGTAGGACAGTGTATTAAATAGATTATTGCACCTTAGTTATTGCACATTAATTATTACAGTTATGGTCACAGTTGCAGTTACAGTGCAGCATTGTAAAATCTGATAGCAGCAGGAATAAATGACCTGCGGTAGCGCTCCTTTTTACAGACTGGATGTCTAAGTCTTGCACTGAAGGAGCTGCTCAGCTCCTCTACAGTCTGGTGCAGGGGGTGGAAGGTGTTGTCCATGATGGATGTGAACTTGGACAACACCCTCCTCTCAGCCACTTCCTCCACTGAGTCCAGAGTGCAGCCTAGGACGGAAGTGGCCTTCCTCACCAGCTTGTTCAGTCTCTTTCTGTCCCGCTCTGCACTGCCAGGAGCCCAGCAGACAACAGCGTAGAGGAGGGCTGAGGCCACCACAGAGTCATAGAAAGTTTTTAGCAGAGGCCGGCTCACTCCAAAGGACCTCAGCCTCCTCAGGAGGTGGAGCCGGCTCTGGCCCTTCTTATACAGGGTGTCGGTAGGAGAAAGTAGGAAAAGAAGGGATACCGCCGATGTGACTGGCTGCTGCCTGCGCAACGCCATCTTGAAGATATATATTATGTTATCATTATTATATATTTTCTTTTTTACCATGATGACAAGTGAGGCCTCACTTGCCTCCCCTGACTGCACGTCACTGTTTAAGATGTGTAGCTCTAGTGGAGACACCGCTCTCTCTCCATTCAGTCAGCGAATGTGTGATGTGATGTCACACAGGAAGTGAACCTCAGCCGTCATGGTAACGTGCGCAGGAAAATAATTACTCTTTTTTTTTAGTTAATTAGGCAACGAAAACTTTGAGGAACGAAATAAAACCGGTATTAACCGGTTACCATTATTTTTAAATAAGTGTTCCAGTTCCAGAACATAAAAAATAATAACGTTTCCGGTTTCGTTTCTGTTCCCTGTAAAATACAAAAAGTTCCCGGTTTTCGTTTTCGTTCCTTGAACCGGTTCAAAGCCCTGTTTTTGACCAAGACATGTCATTTAAATCCCATATTAAACAAGTTTCCAGAGTTTCCTTTTTCACCTCAGGAATAGTGCCAAAATTAGAAACATTCTGTCCAGGGGTGATGCTGAAAAACTAGTCCATGCATTTGTTACTTCAAGGCTGGACTATTGTAATTCTTTACTATCAGGAAGTCCACAAAATGCAGTTCAAAGTCTTCAGCTGATCCAAAATGCTGCAGCAAGAGTTCTGATGAAAATCAACAAGAGGGATCAAATTTCTCCAATTTAGCTTCCCTTCATTGGCTTCCTGTTAAATCAAGAATAAAATTTAAAATTCTTCTTCTAACGTATAAAGCCCTTAATAATCAAGCTCCATCATATATCAGAGCTCTGATTACCCCATATGTTCCTAACAGAGCACTTCGCTCTCAGACTGCAGGTCTGCTGGTGGTTCCTAGAGTCTCTAAAAGTAGAATGGGAGGCAGAGCCTTTAGCTATCAGGCTCCTCTCCTGTGGAACCAACTCCCAGTTTTGGTCCGTGAGGCAGACACCCTGTCTACTTTTAAGACTAATCTAAAAACTTTCCTTTTCGACAAAGCTTATAGTTAGAGTTATATCTCCAAGGTAGATGTTTTTGTGTTTGCAGTTCGCCCTTCACTTCCAATAAAAGGAGTTCAGTTTTTTATGGGAAATGACAGTGCTGGTGGAAAAGTGCACCCTGTTTTGGAAGTAACTGATGATCCAAAGTCTAATAGTAAGAATGATGACCTGGCGATGTGTTTGCCATCTGTGTTTCCTGCCTGTGTTCTCACCAGGGCTCAAAAACGGAGCAGAGCTGCAGAGACTGATCTGGAGGACTCTCTGTTGGCTCAGGCTCTGGCTGAGGATGGTTTGCCAATCTCGATGGAACATCAAGAAGTCTCCAAAAATTCTTCTGGGAGCAAATTAAAGGACTTTTATTTTCCTCAGTGGAACTTGCCAGTCACACGTGAGAATCTCATTGCTGCTCAGAAATCAGATCCTTCTCTGGACAAATGTTTTGCTTTCTCTAAAACAGGAAATGAGAAGGTTTCCTATTTTCTTGAGGATGGTGTTCTAATGCGTAAGTGGACTGCACATCCAACAGTATCTTTGGAGCAAGGAACTTGTTCTGATAATGAGTGGAGCGCTACTTATCAGATTGTGGTGCCTGTTGGATATCGACATGAGGTATTGTCCCTTGCACATGAACATCCTTTGGCTGGTCATTTAGGAGCCTTTTGATCATGTCATCGTGGACTGTGTTGGTCCATTGCCCAAGACAAAGAATGGTAACCAGTTTTTATTGACTATTATGTGTACTGCAACACGTTTCCCAGAAGCAATTCCTCTTAGAAGAATAACTACACCTCTGGTGATCAGAGCATTGACAAAGTTTTTCACTACGTTTGGTTTGCCAAAAGTAGTTCAAACAGATCAAGAAACCAACTTTATGTATAAACTTTTCAAGCAGGTCATGCAGACTCTTGGGATCAAACATGTTGTTTCAAGTGCTTACCATCCGGAGTCACAAGGAGCATTAGAACTCTGGCACCAGACATTCAAGGCCATGTTGCAAAAATATTGCTTGGACACTGGAAAGGATTGGGATGAAGGAGTACCCCTGATGTTGTTTGCTATTCGGGAAGCTAAGCAAGAATCCCTTGGGTTCAGTCCGACTGAACTGGTGTTTGGTCATTCTGTGAGAGGACCTTTAAAGCTCCTTAAAGAACAGTTCAGGTCCACAGATAATCCAGTTCAACCTAATGTTCTGGATTATGTTTCACAGTTCCGGGAACGCCTCCATAAGGCCCGGTCGGCAGCAGCAGAGTCCCTCTCCTCTGCTCAGGAGAAGATGAAATGTTGGTATGATAAGAAAGCTGTCCCTCGATCTTTCAATCCAGGTGACGAGGTTCTGCTTCTTTTACCAACTTCCAGTTCGGCATTATCTGCCCGATTTTGTGGACCGTATCTGGTGGACAAGAAAGTGAATGAGACTGACTATGTGGTTAAAACCCCAGACCGGAGACGAAAAACACGCTTGTGTCATGTAAACATGCTTAAAACCTTTCATTCTCGATCCGGATCTCTTTGCAGTCCTATAGAAGAGTCTTCAATGCAAAAGAAGCCGCCTCCAGAGGTTCTCTTGTGTTCTTCAGGACTGAAGGAGGGTGCAGATGAAGATGGGCTTAAGCTTTGTGATGTCAGCTACCAGAGTGCCAGAATGCTCAATTCTGAGGTATTGTCCAAGTTGTCTACATATCTCTCACACTTGACGTGTGAACAGAGATTGGACATTGAGAGGCTTATATACGCTCATCCAAAACTTTTTGGTGACATTCCGTCACGTACCACAGTGATAGAGCATGACATCAATGTTGAGGATGCTGTGCCAATTAAGCAACATGCTTATCGTGTGAATATGACTAAAAGAGAACTGATGAAAAAGGAGGTGAACTATCTGCTTGTTATGATATTTGTGTAGGATGAACCCGGACACAGCACGCACACACAGAGCTAGTTCTTAGGAGTGAGTTTATTGAAAAGTGTGGAAGATGGGTGATGATGGAACCAGAGTCTTCCAACAGACGGAGGTGTAGGGTGCAGAAGCTGGCCGGCAGGAGGAGTGCAGAGAGACTGAACGGGAGGAACTCTGGAGCCGAAGACTTGAGACCAGGACGGAGCATCTGAGCCGAGGACTTGAGACCAGAACATCTCAAGGAACGGGCGCATGACAACGCCAAAGGGAAGGAACGGGCGTACTTAACGCCAAAGGGAAGGAACGAGGAAAGAGATCGCCGAGGCGCAAGGGAAATGCCGGGGCACAAGGGAAGCAGGAACTTCTAAAACGCCAGGGATCTAAACACCAGGGAACCAAGAACCTAAACACCAGGGAACTGAGAGCGACCTAACATGCCGGGGAACCATGAACAGAGGGCGTCTAAACACGCCGGGGAACCGAGAACAGAGGGCGTCTAAACACGCTGGGGTACCAAGAACAGAGGGCGTCTAAACACGCCGGGAAACCAAGAAAACCGTAAACACCAGGAACTAGAGGGTGAGCTAGGCAGCAACAGGCCAGGCGCGCCAGAGGGCACAGACAGCGACTTATAAGCACCGGAGGGCTCTGGCGGCGACCTGCGTGCGCTGGGCAGCAACAGGTTGGCGCACCAGAGGGCTCAACCTGCGACATGGGAGCGCCGGAAGGCTCTGGCGGCGACCTGCATGCGCTGGGCAGCGACAGGTTGGCGCACCAGAGGGCTCAGCCGGCGACATGGGAGCGCCGGAGGGCTCTGGCGGCGACCTGCGTGCGCTGGGCAGCAACAGGTTGGCGCACCAGAGGGCTCAGCCAGCGACATGGGAGCGCCGGAGGGCTCTGGCGGCGACCTGCATGCGCTGGGCAGCGACAGGCCGGGCGCGCCAGAGGGCTCAGCCGGCTACTTTGGAACGCCGGAGGGCTCTGGCGGCGCCTAAACAGGAGAACAACAAGAACAAAGAGGGCTAGGGGAACAGAACAGAGACACTAGGTCAAGACAGAACAAAACATTACTGAAGGCTAGAGGGAACTAAACTCACCTAAACAGGGCAAAAACAAACAAAGAAAACAGGAGAAGAAGGGCGTAGGGACCTAGAAAGCGCAGGGACCTTTAAAAGCGCTGGAACCCATCCAACGCAGGAACCCAGACGGCGCAGGAACCCAGATGGCGCAAGAACCCAGATGCATAGACACTAAGGGGATAAACAAACAAAACTTAATAAAAACAAATACAGAACTAAGACCAGAACTACAGGGGCTAGACAGGAACTACAGGGGCTAACGAAA
Source organism: Fundulus diaphanus (assembly GCA_037039145.1). Lineage (NCBI taxonomy): Eukaryota > Metazoa > Chordata > Actinopteri > Cyprinodontiformes > Fundulidae > Fundulus > Fundulus diaphanus. The sequence goes on from CM073122.1 coordinate 53,750,808, forward strand.
CTACAGGGCTGACGAAACTACAGGGTCTAAAGCCGGATCTACGGGTCTAAAACTGAAAAATCAAAACAAGACTGGTAGACTAGAAAAGAAACCAAACGCTAAAGCAAAACTATGAAACAAAGCAGAACAGGGAGATGAGGGCAGGTACAGCTACACTGATAAAAAACTAGATAACTAAAGCTAGAACTAAGAACACAAAGGAAAACTGGAAGTCTAAGGTAAAAAAAAACTGGAACTCAAAAACAAAACTCAGAACACTAAAGGCGAACCTAGAACACTAAATCAGGGCTATGGCTAAAACAAGAAGACGGAGAACAAACCTGAACTAAAAACAAAACCTAAAGAATAAAAAGAAACCCAAAACACTCTAGTAAAATATTAACTACTGCAACCCAGTAAATAAAGCTAGAAAAAGACACAAAAACCAAACTAGCTGACTAAGAAAACCAAAAACTAGAATACTAAAGAAAAACCCGAATGACTAGAATAAACCTGGGACACAAAACCCCGGACAAAACAAAAAAATAAAACACAATACTCAAAAGCAACATAAATCCCAAAAAATCCTAAGTAAACCAAAAACTAAGGTTGAGCCTAAACAAAAGAACAGAAGGCAGAAATAATTCTTCTAAAACAGTAAAAATATACAAAAAGACTAGAAACTAAAGCTGAACTAGAACACAACAAACCAAACCTAAAAAACTCTAAGAAATAAAAAAAACACTGAAAAACTAAGGAACGTTAAGTAACTCAAAACACAAGGACCCAAAAAATAACTCAAAACAAAAACAGAAACCAGAAGGCGCTGGGCAGCAAAGTCTTAATATGCTGGGCAGCAGTAAAAGTTAACACTGGGCAGCGACGACGAGGAGCGCCGTCCTTTAATTGCTGCGCAGCGTGGGAGGCGGATCCAGGAAACAGAGTCAGAGGCGGGGCGTCGCGGATGCGACCCCGGCAGACGAACCGGAAGCGTGACGTTGCAACTCCGCGACCATGGCGAGACGAAACAGAGGCGAGGCGTCGCCGTACGGCGACCCAGGCTAGATGAACCAGAGGTGAGGCAGATCCTACCAGCTTCTGCACCAGGCTCTGTGCGTGCTCGGGTTCATCCCTTGGCCGGTCCATAATGTTATGATATTTGTCTAGGATGAACCCGGACACAGCACGCACACACAGAGCTAGTTCTTAGGAGTGAGTTTATTGAAAAGTGTGGAAGATGGGTGATGATGGAACCAGAGTCTTCCAACAGACGGAGGTGTAGGGTGCAGAAGCTGCCGGCAGGAGGAGTGCAGAGAGACTGACCGGGAGGAACTCTGGAGCCGAAGACTTGAGACCAGGACGGAGCATCTGAGCCGAGGACTTGAGACCAGAACATCAGAGCCGAGGACTTGAGACCAGAACGTCTGAGCCTTGGACTTGAGATCAGAACGTCTGAGCCGTGGACTTGAGACCAGAACGTCTGAGCCGTGGACTTGAGACCAGAACGTCGGCGCCGTGGACTTGAGACCAGAACGTCGGCGCCGCGGACTTGAGATCAGAACGTCTGAGCCGTGGACTTGAGACCAGAACGTCTGAGCCGTGGACTTGAGACCAGAACGTCGGCGCCGTGGACTTGAGATCAGAACGTCTGAGCCGTGGACTTGAGACCAGAACATCAGAGCCGAGGACTTGAGACCAGAACATCAGAGCCGAGGACTTGAGACCGGAACATCAGAGCCGTGGACTTGAGACCAGAACGTCTGAGCCGTGGACTTGAGACCAGAACGTCGGCGCAGCGGACCTGAGACCAGAACGTCGGCGCCGTGGACTTGCGACCAGAACGTCGGCGCCGTGGACTTGAGACCGGAACAGCTCACCAGGAGTTGAGAACTGGAGTGGAACAGAGCTGAGCTGGATCTAGGCTAAGACTGGAACAAAAACAAAGGTGACGGAAACTCTAATGGCTGATTGGAACAAAAAGCAAAGTTGAAGTAAATCTTCTGGCTGACTGTAACAAAAACTGAGCTGATAAGGATTCTGGCAGAGACGGAGCGGGAGTGAACGCTATGGACCGGCGACGAGAACATAATGAGGTGAGTCTTATAAAGAGGTGAACACAGGTGGCAACAGGGGTAATTGCAGCCTGACAGGTAACGGGAATGAAAACTAATTAGTGTCCAGAGGTGTGACTAAAGCTGAGCGAGGGAGAGCTAAGTGAACTACAAAATAACAAAGAAGCTAGACAAAACTTAAACCATGACACTGCAAAAGTATGGTTTGGCCATACCAAGTTGTAGTCCATGGAGTTCTCCATGTTTGGTCATACCGAAGTCAGATGGCACGCCACGATTTTGTACAGACTTCCGTAAAGTTAATGCAGTTACGGTACCTGATTCCTTCCCACTGCTCCGTATTGAAGACTGCGTTGACAGTGTTGGATCGGCTGCATATGTGTCTAAACTGGATCTTCTTAAAGGTTATTGGCAAGTACCTTTAACCAAAAAAGCCTCAGAAATCTCAGCTTTTGTTACACCCAACAACCTTTTACAATATACCGTGATGGCATTTGGGATGACAAATGCTCCTGCAACTTTTCAGAGATTGATGTCAACTGTACTATCGGACGTGGAAAACTGTAAGGTTTATCTTGATGATGTGGTTGTCTTTTCTTCCACATGGTCTGAGCATGTTGCCACTTTAGCCACTGTGTTTAAGCGTCTGGCTGATGCTTCCTTGACTCTCAACTTGGCTAAATGTGAATTTGGCAAGGCTACCGTGATGTACCTTGGAAAAGAAGTTGGACAAGGCCAGGTTCGTCCCATCAGTGCTAAGGTAAATGCAATCCTTGCTTTTCCAGTGCCAGAAACGCACCGAGAGCTACGCAGATTCTTAGGTATGGTTGGTTACTATCGGTGCTTTTGCAAAAACTTTTCTGAAGTGGTAGCACCACTGACCTCCCTGTGTAGTCCAAAATTACCATTCCTTTGGAGTACTGAATGCCAACATGCTTTCGACTGTGCAAAAGGTCTCTTGTCAAATGCTCCAGTTCTTGCTGCTCCAGATTTTTCCAAGCCTTTCAAGCTTGAAGTGGATGCTAGTGAGATTGGAGCTGGAGATGTTCTCCTTCAAGATGATGCCCAAGGAGTACCTCATCCTGTTTGTTTCTTCTGTAAGACGTTCAGCACCCATCAAAGGCACTACTCAACTATCGAGAAAGAAACTCTAGCAATGCTCCTGGCTCTTTGAAGTGTACGTGGGTTCCACTTCAAAACCTGTGGAGATTTTTACGGACCACAACCCACTTGTGTTTCTTTCACGTCTGTATAACAGCAATTAACAACTCATGAGGTGGGCATTAATTTCACAAAACTACAATATAGAAATCAAGCACAAGAAAGGATGTGACAACATCGTGGCAGACACTCTTTCCAGAGTGTGACTGTGTGCATGGTTTAACAAACAATAATGTTTGTTATTATGGGTGGGGGTGTTACATCTCCAAGGTAGATGTTTTTGTGTTTGTGCTAATTCTTTGTCCTGTGCTAGGCTCCACCTTCTCCAGGATGTGGGTATGGCTTCCAGAGTCTGATGTAATCAACCATCACCTGTGTCCTATTTAAAGTCTGTGATCCTGCACCTCAGTGCCTCTTGGCAACTTGCCTGCCATATCGCCTCTCGCATACGCTTGCCAGTGCAAAGGCCTGCCTTTGTCATGTTTTTTTTAATGCACACTTGGTCAGACTGGGTTGGTAGGGGAGAGCTGCCTTTTGGTTTAACCCCAGTTTTCTCTTGTTTAAGTGATTGTTAGGTTTAGGTTAGTTTGTAGGTTTGTACTATTTTTCTTTTATTGTTGTTAGGTAAGTTCTTCTTTTATTTTCTGACTAGGGTTGTTTTGTTTGTTATGTTGGCCTGGGCTCTCCCTGAAGTTTTAACCATCTGAATTGTAAATAATGTAAAAATTAGAAGTGAATAAATGTGTAAAAGATAACTTTGCCTCCTCAGTCCACTTCCTCATTTTATGTCTGTCTCATATAACCCCTAGACCAAGCCAAGGGACGTAACACTCATGTTACCCTGAGCTACCTCTATAGTTATGCTGCTATAGGCTTAGGCTTCTAGAGGACATCAGGGCCTATTTTTCTCACTCTACTGATTTCTACTGTTCTCCAGTCTACTGTTCTCCAGTTTTGCATTGTATTGCATTGAAATGACTGTTGTCATTTCAGCTTTTAACTTTTTGCTCTCTCTCTTTTTTCTTCATAGTAGGTACACCTGGTCTGACGTTCTGTTGACTGTGAAATCATCCAGGGAGGACAGATCACCGACTATTACCATCTAATGTAGAACAGATTACTAGATCAATGTGTGCTTCTGTGCTTTTTTGTCTGTCTTGTGTCTCTGCTCTGTCTTCTGTAACCCCCAGTCGGTCGAGGCAGATGACCGTTCATACTGAGCCCGGTTCTGCTGGAGGTTTTTCCTTCCCGTTAATGGGGAGTTTTTCTTTCCGTTGTCGCTTCATGCTTGCTCAGTATGAGGGATTGCTGCAAAGCCATGGACAATGCAGACGACTCTCCCTGTGGCTCTACGCGTCTCCAGGAGTGAATGATCAATCAATTTGACCAATCTGTATAATCTGACCCAATCTGTATAATACATGGGTTAAAGCAAAAATAATCAGCCCATATATTCCCGGGCCGTGGACATCATGCCACATTAGTTACCTCACTTGCTTATTGTGCAAAGTCAACATTAACCAAATCTGGTAGGTCTACAATATCCATTGACCATTCCTGTATCTCTCCCACCTTTTAGCTTCAATGCCTTGGCGTCATCCTGGACAGACTCCCATCCTCTCCTTCACTTTCCACATCATCACCTGGTTAACTTTCATCTCGGCAGCATCAAGTTCTTCCTTCACACTTTTGCCAAACTGGTTCACAGTCCACTCACCTCTTGACTTTGCAATTTCAGATCCCTTCCCTCCCTGTCCTCCAGAAAACCTCCATAAACTCCAGCTAGTACAAAGACAGCAGCTTCATCATTACATCATCTACTTCACTCCTGTACATTAACTCCACTGACTCCCTGTCACATTCAATATAAACCAATCCTATGATCATACAAGGCCAACCACAACCTTGGACAATGCAGGACACATAACCAACACTATGATGACGTCATATATTTTAATTTAACACAGATCGCACATTACAATAATCAGTCTGTTTTTCCTATTATTACACAGCAATTAATTATCACAACTCATGAGTTTACAAAAAAGGCATTATTTAACTTTTTTGAAGTCTAATAAAATGGTTATATTTTAGCCCTGTGACTGGCGACCTGTCCCCCCCCCCATTACCCTGTTTCCCGATCAGATAGGGCTTGACGTCACACCTGTACGGAAAAGCGGGTATAGAAAATCCATGGATGGATGGGATGTTAAATTTTTGAAAAGTTTAATACAATTGCTCAAAGTTTATCAGAAAACAACATAACTTGCTTTTTAAGATGAACACTTTAATTAGAAAAATGTTATTAAACTTTGCATAAAGTTAAATATTGCTGTAGGTAATCTTGGCTGCTGTAGCTTGTCTCTCTGGCAGGTGATTTTGGGTTGAATAAAATGAGTCCATAGAACCACAGGAGGCTTTCTCAGCTGGTTCTAGTGCAACTTGGTTCTACAGTGTCACTTCACATCGCGCTCCACTCTGTTTAAAAATAAAAAAAAACTTCATAAAAGCTTTCTGAGAATCGCCTTTCTCTGGCCTCACCCAGTTAGAACCTGCTCTCCAGTCCATGTTTTAGCTGCAGTTTTATTGACGTAGTTTCCTTAATAATCTGCATGCATCAAAATCCTTGTGATTTTATTTAACGAGTGCCCTGGTGAGCAGCTGCTCCTGAGGTGGAACTGCTGCTTATTGACTGACAGCCGATGCAGCTCTGCCCTCTTTGTTATAGAAAAGCGCAGGTGGAATTTTTTTACTTTTTCTGAATCAGACCCATTGAAATGCGGGACACTGTTTCACATTCCGACCGTTCTTAAAAAAAAAAAAAAAAGAAAAGAAAAAGCGCATCATGCTAAATTAGCCTGAGCTAGCGCGTAACTCTTTGAGTTTTAAATAAAACGTAATAGCGAATCATGAGAAGATCCCTGTTTGGTTTATCAGCTAAGTTACTGGCAGCGAGGGAATACACGCTGTCAGGTGACGTCTACAGGTGGAAATAATTCATTAATTAACTGCAGGAGCATCGACAGACACACTTACCGATGAAGCTGTTGTTAGCTGTTCATTCCGGTGAACTTTATGACCTGCTGGTTTGCATAAATCCAAAGAAAACTTTGACCACCGCTACTTTCATTCATGCCATCTGAGGGCACTTTAAAATGTTCTCCCAAAAGTTAAAATGATGAAACACCGATAAAACTGAGATTGGCAGATGTCCGCTTCACAAAGACCCGCTTCTCTTTCTGATTGGCTAATGTCCCGGCTCTGCCAGGTTTCATTAGATGAAAGCAGCTTCTGTTTAATACCTTGCATAAAAAGTCTAGACGGAACTTTTTGCGCTCATTTTCCAAATGACGGAAATCCGTCGCAGCGACGGAGAACTTTAACCCCTGGTATAATATGATTGAATTTGACTTTGTAAAGTGCCTTGAGATGACATGTTTCATGAATTGGCGCTATATAAATAAAATTGAATTGAATTGAATTGAAAAGACAATAACCAATAAACACTTACTGTATATAATCAATTGTGTACAATTATTTCTGAAATGTGCAAATATGCTTTTTTAATATACCGACTGCTATCTAAAGTGCTAAATATGTTAAAGTGCTCTAGTGAAAAGTTAAAGGTGTTTCTTCTTAGACATAACAAACGGCTGTTTGTCACACAGGGCCGAGATCCTGTGGGACTATTCGGAAGTCCCATAGGAAGGACTTAGTCAGAAAAAAGGAGCACGAGAAACTGGAGAAATACCAAGGGCTCGGAACAAGGTGAAAACAACAGTAGGGCCCGTGTTCATCGGAGCACTCAGGGCAGTAACCCCAACCCTGGAAAAGTGGCTCCAACACATACCTGGAGAAACATAAGACTTCTCAGTGCAGAAGAGCGCAATCTTAGGAACAGCTAAGATCCCAAGAAGAACCCTCAAGCTCCAAGGCTCCTGTTAGTAGAGGTGGGCAGATCAATCGTAATATCGATAATATCGATAACAATGCTGGTATTGATATTGAACAATACTCCTTTCAAAACATCGATACTTTTTATTCTCTCTCGCACGCACTGACTACAGCAAATTCACCAAAGTCTCCTTTTCTGTGTCACAGCACTTTGCTGCCCCTCCCCTCCCCTCTCGTCACCGTCTTGCACCGTCACGTGGCTCAGTGGCGCCAGCCAATCACGATGCAGGCTCAGCCAGGCCCGCCCACTCAGCTCTCTCTCCACTCGACATACAAACAACTGTGTTACTTCTCCTCAGACTCAGAAAGAGAGACTGCTGGAGCAGAAAAACATGGAGGAGACGGAAAGAAGCGCCATGTGGCTATATTTTAATGCCGCAAATGAAACAATGGCCAGCTGCATGCTTTGTAAAAAGGCGGTTAAATACAATGGAAACTCAACAAATTCATATAAGCACAGGAAAAACCATGAGCAAGAAAAATGTTGAGCTACAGAAACGGAGAGAGGAGACGAAACTTCGGTCATTGCCTGGTCCCGACAGACCCTCGAGCCACAGACAAACGTCTTTGACAAAGGCGTTTCAGACCTCCAGAGAATATCCAGGTAGATACGAGTGGTTATCTTCAGCAGCAGTCAATATTAACTTTCAAAGTAGATATTATGTCATATGTTACTGGAGCCCACTTAGAAAGTGTAATTAAGACCTTGAAAGAACCCAGTACATTTATCCCATTAAAAAGTGTTAGCTAAAATAAGCTAAGATTAGATAATCCTTTATTTATCCCATGACGAGGACATTTATAGAATTAAAGTAACAGGCAAGTGCACACAACACAAACAAAATTGCATAAGGATTGAAAGATATAATATCATAAGGTGGATTAGAAAAAAAAACCCCACTATGAACAGAACATTACTATTATCCAATTGTAATAATAAAATAAAAATCACAAAAACACCAAAAGGTCAAAATCTTCATGATACATCAAGCTTAAATATAAAAAGTATTGGTATTGGCGATACTGACCCTGTATTTACTTGGTATCGGATTGATTAAAAATTCCTGGTATCGCCCACCTCTACCTTGTAGAGGACCCATGCTTGAGAAATGTAGAACCACCCACACTGCTCAGGAGTATGAAGGGTGGGTGAGGGAGCAGTTATTTATATATATATATATATATATATATATATATATATATATATATATATATATATATATATATATATATATATATATATATATATAAATGCACCACTGTAGATGCCCGCCAAGGGTTCTGCTCCGTCGCCGGCCTCCAAGGGTCCTGCCCCGTCGCCAGCCTCTAAGGGTCCTTTTCCATCGTCGGCCTCCAAGGGTCCTGTTCCGACACCAAAATATAAACCAACCAGTCCTTTTAACCCCTGTTCTGAGGTGTGTCTGAGAGAAACATGCTTTGGTGCAGTCTCTTTAAATCTAAAGGAGGCATTTGCACCCCAACCCCCACCAGGTCGCAAAGTGTTCCACTTTACCCTGTTCGGCCATTTTTGGAGTATGCTGGGGGACGCTGTAATAAACATTGATGATCCACTTTTAGCTTTTGCATCCTTCAACTTGGACTACAAAAGTGCTCAGAGGAACTAAAATGATGGATTCGCGAGATTGGTAAACTGGAAGTCCATGACCTTGTTTAGCAGTTCCTCAGCAAATACTGTGACATAATTGTTCAAAAAACATAATAGAAAACAGAGAAACCTGAAGGGCTTGAAAAATATGACCCCAAAAGGATATAAAGATCTATCTATGTAGCACTTGGAGAGATAACATTCAAAATTTATGCACTCCTAGTAGCACCAAGTATACAATAAAATGTATTTAAAGCTAATTAAAGTGGATTTTGCATTATATGCCCCCTTTAAATGATATGATCAAATCACGTTTATAACTGGTAACTTTTCAGCAAGCATTTTGGAGGATTGTTCCCTAACATAGATGCATGGTGTCTCTTTGGTAATGATGCTGAGTCTCCCAATCTCCTCTGTATCCTGGTGTGTGTGTGTGTGTGTGTGTAAAAAAAAATGTTGTTTACGTAGTAAAAGACTAAACATTCCTTGATGAGCAACAGCATGAGTGCTTGCAAGCATCACCTGGTTCCAATGAAGAAAAGTTGACCGATCAAGAAAACCCAAAATCTTCTAAAAGGCTTCAACACACAGTGCAGCCCCTCTCACTGGCCTTGGTCATCCAGCAAGAGATTCTAACACAGATGAATGCAAAACACTCGAGTGAACCAAAGTTGTACCCATCATGAAAACATATGCTATTTCCTTTTCTAAGTGTGTTCTCTCTTATAGATTAGTGGCTCCTTGCCTCAGCAACCTACTAGTGTCCACATGCCTGCTTAGAGATTTAATATTTATGGGCTCACTCCAACTGGGACAGGGGAAAGCAATGAGACGGTAGATTTTTACCCCCCCCCCCCTCCACCCAACACGCACACACACACACACACACACACACACACACACACACACACACACACACACACACACACACACACACACGAACACACACGCACACACACACACAAACACCATCTGCTCAGCTGCTGACTCAGGCGGATATAAGTAGGTGTAAACCATGTATATGGAAGTGAGCAAATGTATGTTTTTGTGTTAAAAGAAATAGTTTGGAGTTTGTGAATGAGTTCTAGAAATGGTATTAGTTCAGAAAGATTCACATACTGAAAAAAGATGTTTTGATGTGACGACGAGACAAACATTTTATGAAAAACTGTCATATCCATACTTCCATTTATGTGATGTTATTATGACGAAAGGGAGGAACATGGAGGTCACAAGGAGTGAAAACTAGGCTGATATATACATAAACACATTAGGATTGCAGAGACAGCAGTATCGGAGAAAAGGAGTTCTCAATACATCTGTATCAGAATTTGCAATGCCTCCCACAAAAACATTCTTGTCAAGTTGAAACACGGACACACTTTGTCAAGTTTTTTTTTCTCTACAATAGACAAGGACACAGAAACCTGCAAAGCTAAATAGTTTGCTGAGATGTGTATGTGTTTGTGTGTTTATGGTTATACATATATTTAGTGATTCTCTTGGAACTATTCCTAGGACTCACTACAGCACTGTTTCACACTTAGCTGACCTTTCAGCACTCACTCACCAGCCTTGTGAGAGAGGAGTGCTGCGCTCCCTTGCAGTTGTGAGGCTGATGACTTGGCCACTGAGGTAGTAGTGGTGGATGACATGGAAGGTAGGCGGTCGGGCTGAGGTACCCAGTGTTTCTGCTGCCCTGTCCCAGTTCCTGCTGTCAGTCGCTGGCTTGGCTTGGAGGTGGCACGGCCTGCTGAGCCCCATCCCAAAGCTACGTTGGTATTCCTTAGTGACCAGCGGTTCTGAATGTGTGACACAGCCTCCTCAGCCACCATGCCACCACCTGCTGTGATGCTCAATGTTGCATGAACTGTAAATTCCTGAGTCTCGTCGGCCCAAAGATCAGACACACGACACTCATACACCCCCTCATCTTCTTTCTTCACTTTGGAAAGACTGAGGCGGTGGGAGATGGCATTCCCTTGAACACGCACGGTCTGAAAACCCAAGAGAGAGAGATGTGGAAGTATTACAAAGCTAGCAGAGGTTTGGACAACAGCATTAATCATCAGCTTAATGAGGTTGGCTTCATGCTTTATGACTGGGGGTGGAAGTGCTGGCTACAAATCCAGCACCAAATCATGATAGTGTGTCAGCTGCTCTGACTCATTCTTTCTTGTAAAACCTCAGTATTTTTATCTAATAGACAGCACTTTACCTTGACTGTAATGTAACATCATCAACCCTAAGATGCCAAGAGCATGTTTGTGTAAAGCATGCTCTTGGTGTCTTGACTATCTGAACAAAAAAAATAAGTCATTAGTAATATAAATTAGTAAATAAAACATTAACTAAAATGAGGTGTTTGATGCCACTGTTAAAACCTATTTCTTTACATAATTTAATAAACATATTCACAGCTAGAAAGGTTTATGTGTTTTATGTATTTTTCTAACCTCTGTTCCTCAGTTTATAAAAGAGGTCACTTACACTTATTTTTGTAGCTTCTCTTAAACAGCCCTGAAATGATAGGCACAGGTTGGGTTAAACAAAAACATTATTTATGATTAAAAAAATTAAAATAGATATATTAAGTACATTTTAACAAGATTTACATTTGCTCAGCAGAAAAAGCAATAGATAAACAAAGACAACTTGCTGGAGGAGAAAACCATAACATCTGAACTCCCCCACCTTCTCCTTAAAACCCATTTTTACACCCTGTGTGTGCTTAAACTGCTGAGGAAATGTTGCAAGTGTGACTGTACAAAAATAAATAAATAAATAAATAAGTAAAATAAAATCCAAATCATTTCAGTTGGGTTGTCATGCTGCAGGTAAGAATAATTAACTCTGTATCCGCCACAGTTTCCCATCACTGCAGCTTCAAGTGGCTGGCATAAGGTGAATATTTTTGATAAAAGGGCATTTCCTGCAGTCAAGGTGCAATCACTTTGGTTGTTACTTGTCTGACTGCAAACAGATGCACCAATGGTGGAACACATTTCACATGGATGTTAGGAGATGCAGATAACCTGGATAGTTTGCTGCTTTGGACCAATTGCTCAATAGGTTAAAGTTCTGAACACTAAAAATTGTGGTTGTATTGTAACAACTATTGAACTTTTTTGATGGAAAGAGATTCTTTGCATTTTGTCCTAGGGGTAATTTGTTGAAAATATGTTTTAAACAATCTTGAAATCGTCCAATGAAAATTTAAGATAAAACTAATATAGACGTTTTTAGATGTTTTCAGAAGTTTAAATGCAAACCTGTTTTAGTTGAGATTATTTTGTGGATTTATCAATCAAGACATACATTTCTGAACTGTTTGTTATCATAGCACACTACAGTACTTATGTATTTTCTGTTGACAGGATTTAGGGAACAGATTTCCTAAGACGTGTCTCATCAGAAGACGGGGGTAAAGATTGTAAGTACCTTGGCCCTGTTCGCTGGAGGACCTATCTGCAGCTCTTGAGGTGTTTCTTTGGGGCTGTTCAGCTTGATGTACCACCACTGAATTTCCAAAGACATGGGCGCAGAGCTAAGAGCTTTGAACGCACAGGGCATCTCCACGTCCTCTCCTTCCCCGACACTCACATCTTTAGGGACTTCGATGAACACAGCTTCAGTTCCACACATAATAAAGAAAAAATAGCAAATTCATAAATGAGTTAGAAATGAAACCGGATCTCTTTACTATCTTTCTTAAACCAAATAAAAGCACCACACTGCTCTTGGCCTGAAGGGCAACATCTGAACATCACCATTCTCAAACTTTACTATCAAATTGAATCTGACTTAACTTGACCAAATCAAGCTGTAACAATAAAAACACAATTTAATCAGTCCTGTTTGTTGTCCTGCTTTAACATAAAAGTTTTGAGGGGGAGTCTGTACAACATACTGTGCAGGTATAATTATAATATTCAGCAGGGGATGTAGTGCCTGGTGCGGATTGTTCCTACTGTTTATTTCAGGTTACTTACCATATGCACATATCATGAAAGGGGAGTTGAGAATGAAGTAATAGAAGAGCCTGTAGAGTCCTGCTCCTCCCATGTCACAGGCTGGCTGTCACACTCACAGCAGACATGAAACGGTTATGGTTTGAACCTGTAAGCAATGGCACCAGTCAGCCCAAATAACTCCAAATGAAAAGCAACAAGATTAAAGCCGAGCAGCAACATGTAGCTGCTCCGAGACCTGGAGCTAGAGAATTATCCTGCTCACATTTCAGCCAGGAACAGAGAGTAAGAGAACAGCAGTGTAAGGCGGCCGTATTAATCTCCTGATCAACCAGTGGCTGTTTTATTCCCCGTTGAGTCTCCTCTGTGAGGAGACAATGAAGTTCACTGCGGTCAGTGGAGAGTGGCAGCACTCCATCATCAGTCTGGCTGAAGGAAGCTTCTCAGGGGATCAGCGCCAACACCCATCACATTCCCGGCTGCAAAGAGAGTCAGAGAGGCATACAACAGTGAGACTGCAGCAGGCAGATAGGACAACTTCTCCCTGGTGATAATCTCCGAGTCTGTCCTGAATGCTGCTGTCACAGAGCTGGACTCCTCCCCCTCCGTCTCCGCCACTGTGCGCTCTCCTCTGCACTGGCCTCTAAATAATAAACACAGCCCTCCTCTTCACTAAACTAGGACTGTGGCACTATATTTTATCACAGACAGCTCATTCCAACAAATAAAAATGTTTCAGATCATATACACACTACATGTACACTTAATAAAAAAAGCTGTAGGTTTGAGCTTTGGCTTTATTATTGAACAACTACAGTGCTCTCAGAAAATCCTAAATGTTAATCAACCTTAGACCTAGGAGATCTTGGAAAGTACAGGTAATGTTATTGTTTTCCTAGTTATGTGTGTAGAAATTTTGGGCAGTAGATGTGCAGAATTATGGAAGGCAAGGCAAGGCAAGGCAAATTTATTTGTAAAGCACATTTCAGTACAGAGACAGTGCAAAGTGCTTTAGACAATGCAAAACACATTGCATTGAAATAATTAATAAAATAATGTCTAAAAATAATTAGACACCTTATTTCATAATTATGATATCTTGATCACATAATCATGCTAACTGCTGTTTCTGTTTTTGGTCAAATGGTTTGTCATAGATTCCTGTTAGTCTATAATTATTTTCAAATAATCATGTTTTACTGATATTATTTCCGATGGTTGCCACAAGGTGTCACGAAGGTGGCAGGTTTGTCATAGTTGTTATCTAATGCCTGTTGGTATATAACTACTTTCAATTATTGATGCATTACATTGATATTTAATGAACAATTTTCGAAGGTGACTCTTTATCTAAGATGGAATCTGTGTTAGTTGTGTGTTTGCATATCATGCTGAAAGAATGTTAGGAGACATTCCACAAACATTCAGTTTATTCACTCATTTTTGCAGCCTCTTTTTACATATCTTCCAAACTATAAATTATGGATCTGGTCAGCTGGACTCTCAACACAACTGATCAAATTTTCTCAATCAGAAGACTGGGCAAAGGAGAGTCCTTGTGCCCAACGGGAGATGTTCAGCTGGACACACGGTGGGAGGAGGATCATGTATCTGTCCATTTTGTCAGTCGAGGATGTTAAAAATTGGATTCATGATAACAGGTTTGAAATGCTGTGTAAGCAGAACTGCAGGCCAGCTGCAGTTTCTGAACTTGCTGGCAGAATGGAAACAATCTAGGAGAAAGCTGGAAGCTGGACTTTGGCAGAATGACCACAAATGTGGCTTTGTTTGGAATCACCATTGAGATGTACCAGTGAGACTTTAAGGGAAAAACAAGAAAAACAAGAGTCTGCCTGCCCAAAACAAATGCTGCTATCCAAACTGACTCCCCTGCAATCTTAATTTCTCCTGGGTGTTATGTAAACAAGACACTCTGCCATCTATTACCTTTAACAGACCTACTGGACTTAACATTACATCACTATCAAAGACTAATGGCTGCAAGTTCTATCTGGGACAGTTCACACACACACACACACACACACACACACACACACACACACACACACACACACACACACACACACACACACACACACACACACACACACACACACACACACACACACAAATGATTAAACCAAAACACACAGGCACACACACCGACTCTACTGTGCTTTCTTCCCTTACTCTGCTGCTTTCTGTTTTAGCTGTAGTGTCAGAAAGGTCAGATCACAGACCTCAAGCTTTAGCTTTACTTATCTTATACCTTTGTTTTTCCTTTGTTTTAGCTGTAGTGTCAGTAAGGTCTGATCAGAGACCTCAAGGTTTAGTTTTATGAATATAAACAAATAAGCTTGATGGACATACTTTTGTATGTTTGTATGTTAGTCCCGCGATACTGTCACTAAATATCGCCACGTCTGTTTATATTTGTTAATCATGCCCGAGGGCAAATCATTTTTCGGCTCTAAAAGCACTATCAAGATGGAGGCTTGTTGTTTATAACCTTATTTTATCATGATCAATGGTTTTTGGTCTTTTTTTATAAGCATATTACATGGCTGCATACCTTTAAACTAAACAACAGCGTCACAGCATGCATTTGGAAAAGCAAAAGTGTCAGGACTCAGCAGGCAGCACCGTGCAGTTTCTGCCGGCGCTGCCTCCTCTGCTCTCTCCACAGGTGACTGCGGTTAACAGGTGGGTGGGGCGCGCACACCTGCGGCTTGGTCGGCAGCATGTGGCTGAGCATAAAAGTGGCGTTCGGTCGACTGGAGGACGCCAGAATGTTAACCTTGAGTGGTATGCCTCAGTGGCCACGTTCTCACGACAGCTTACTTTTTCTCCGCGCTAATTCTCGCTTTTTGTGTCTCCCAGATCGCCTCACGCTCTGATCGCGCTCTTCAGCGCCTCCTCTGATTTTGACGTCCCGAGTCAAGCCTTCTGTTTCTCGCTGTCCCGGACCCCGTTCCAGGCGTCACCTCGGCTCCCTTGGTAGTGTCATGGTTTAAGTTGTATCTGGCTTCTTTCTTGTTATTTTGCAGTTCACTTAGCTCTCCCTCGCTCTGCTATTAGTCACACTTGTCAGGACACTAATTAGTCTTTATTCCCGTCACCTGTCAAGCTCCCTTTATAAACTCACCTTAGTTGTGTTCTCGTCGCCGGTCCATAGCGTTCACTCCCGCTCAGTCTCTGCCAGAATTCTTGTCGGCTCAGTTTTTTGTTACAGTCAGCCTGAAGACTTCCTTCAACTTGGTTTTTCGTTACAGTCAGCCAATAGACTTTCTGTCAACTTTGTTTTGTTCCAGTCTCAGTCTAGATCCAGCTCAGTTCTGTTCCCACTCCTGTTCTCATCTCCTGGTGAGCTGTTCCGGTCTCAAGTCCACGGTTCAGAGGATCTGCTCTCCAGTGCATGGCTCAGATGTTCTGCTCTCCAGTGCACGGCTCAGATGTTCTGATCTCCAGTGCACGGCTCAGACGTTCTGCTCTCCAGTGCACGGCTCAGACGTTCTGCTCTCCAGTGCACGGCTCAGACGTTCTGCTCTCCAGTGCACGGCTCAGACGTTCTGCTCTCCAGTGCACGGCTCAGATGTTCTGGTCTCAAGTCCTCGGCTCTGATGTTCTGGTGTCAAGCCCTCGGCTCTGATGTTCTGGTCTCAAGTCCTCGGTTCTGATGTTCTGGTCTCAAGTCCTCGGCTCTGATGTTCTGGTCTCAAGTCCTCGGCTCAGATGCTCCGTCCTGGTCTCAAGTCTTCGGCTCCAGAGTTCCTCCCGGTCAGTCTCTCTCCACGCCTCCTGCCGGCCAGCTTCTGCACCCTACACCTCCGTCTGTTGAAATACTCTGGGTTCCATCATCATCCATCTTCCACTCTATTCAATAAACTCACTCCTAAGAACTAGCTCTGTGTGTGCGTGCTGTGTCCGGGTTCATCCTCGAAAAATATCATAACAGGTAGTACCAAGCTGGGCTGAGGAACCCCACTGGACTTCTCTGGTTCCTCCAGAGTTAACCTTCTTTGTCTCCCGTGTGTGGTCTGCATGTGGGCTAAACACCTAAAAAACCATGACAGACCAACACTCTGGCCAACCTGACCCAGCAGACCCTCTCGGGAGGACACTCTCCTCCCACCATGAGCAGCTTCAGACGCTCGGGGTAGCCGTTCAATCTACGCAGGATCAGCTGCAGGGGCTGTCGGCTCAGATCAGTCAGCTGTCTGATGCTGTGCACGCCCTCCGGCAGAATCTCTGTTCCGCGCCTCCCAGCGCAGCCCCCGTGCCCACGCCCAGAGAGCCACTCCCACCTGTCAACGAAACCTCTTCGCCTAGCCCGGAGAAGTTTTCCAGAGACATTGGGGACTGTGGTGGTTTTTTATTTCAATGTTCTTTAGTTTTCAACCGATCACCTCGGACATATGCCCAAAATGACGCTAAGATTTCGGACGTCCTACGTCTTTTTTCCAGGAAAGCCTTAAGATGGGCTGAGGCCTGTTTTCCCAACTGTCAGTCGTTTGGCCGCACCTTTAATGATTTTGCTCAGGAGTTCAAGATGGTCCTTTCGACCGAGTCAGATCCGGTGCAGCAGTCCTGTTTGCTGCTGGCTGCCAGGCAACGTGGTCGTCGTGTATCCGATTTTGCTATTGAGTTTCGTACTCGCTCTTAAAGCCATGTTTTTCCAAGCTCTTAATGAGCCACTTAAGGATGAATTAGCGCGCCTAGAAGAACCTGGCTCGTTAAACGAACTTATCACCCTTGCTATCCGGCTAGATGATCGTTTAAAGAGTAAGAGCCGAGGTCAGACGGATAGACCTCCTCGTCTGGCTGCTCTTGCTCCCTCCGAGTGAGCATCGCCTAACCAGCTGCTGCTGCTCCTCCCTCCAGCGTATGGAAGCCAGATTGTGTATTTATTGTGCTTCACCTGAACACTACAGTAGAGCTTGCCCGGAGCGACCAAAAGATCAGGTCCGTCGGCTTTAGTGGGTAAACCGGCGGACCCTGCTAAACTCTCACCGCCCACATCACCACATAATCCCACGTTCGCTCGTTTCTGCCTTCGAGCAATCGTCCCTACGGCTCATGATCGTTTAAATCTTTCCGCCCTTGTCGATTCTGGCTGCGATTTCAATCTAATCGATCAGTCCCTAGTCCTGCAGGCCAGAATCGAGACGGTGCTGTTGCCCACTCCCCTCCAGGTTTCTGCCCTGGATGGAGGAGGTCTCCCACGGATCACACACCAAACTAAATCCCTGGAAGTGGTTATTTCTGGAAATCATCGCGAGCGGATCTCTTTTTATGTTTTCCCCGTTAAACACGCTCCCCGGGTCCTTGGTTTCTCTTGGTTACAGGAGCACAATCCCCACATTAACTGGGCTGAACGGCGAGTCGGATCCTGGTCGTCTGCCTGCCACTCTCGCTGCTTACTCTCCGTGGTCCCTTCTAATCCACCAACAGGAACAGCCGTTAAGATTGAAGACACAGTGGATTTAATTTTAGTTCCCGAACAATGTCAAAATCTACGGCAGGTGTTTAGTAAGAGTAGGGCCGAATCATTACCACCTCACTGCCCTTATGATTGCGCAATTAACCTACTGCCCGGCGCCCCACTACCTACGAGCCGCCTTTATAACATCTCCCAGGTGAAACTCGGCTTTCAAGACCTCCTGGGTCACTTTGAATACGTAGTTATGCCCTTTGGACTGTGTAACACCCCTCTGTTTTCCAAGCTCTAGTGAACGACGTCCTCCGAGACTTACTCAATGTTTTCATCTTCGTTTACCTGGATGATATTTTAATCTACTCCCGAGACTCCGCTCTCCATTCCTAAGCCCCCCTGGTCCCATATTGAATTGGATTTTGTTACCGGGTTTCCACCTTCCCAGGGAATGAAGACTATCTTAACTATAGTCGATTGTTTCTCGAAAGCCTGTCACCTAGTCGCCCTTCGTAAGCTCCCTTCTGCTCTCCAGACTGCTCAGCTCCTGGTTCAGCACGTCTACCGTTTACACGGCATCCCGCAGGACATCTTGTCTGACCGTGGTCCCCAGTTTCACCGATCGCAGGCGAACTCCAGCCCCCCGTTATCGTCCCGGACAGTGAGTCTGGTTCTACTCCCCGCAAGCTGGCTCCCAGGTATCTGGCCCGTATCTTATTGAGTCAATTATCAGCCCTATGGCCATCTGCCTCCGTCTTCCCCCACACTCCAGAGTACCCACATTCCACGTCTCTCAGATCAAGCCTGTTTTATCAAGCCCGTTGTGCCCTCCAGCCGAGCCCCCTCCACCCACCCAGTTCCATCAAGGGTGCCAGATCCAATGGATCGTGGACTCCCATCGACGGGGTAGAGGTTGGCAATACCTAGGGCAGCGGTCCCGAGGACTGGTCATGGGTGCCCGCCTCCTCCATCTCGGATCGGGCTGTGATCGAATCCTTCCTGGCCTCTCGTCGCTGCACATTGTCCTCGGGGTCGCCGGGTGGCGACCGTTGAGGGGTGGTGGGGGGTGTCAGGACTGCAGGCAGCACCGTGCAGTTTCTGCCGGCGCTGCCTCCTCTGCTCTCTACACAGGTGACTGCGGTTGACAGGTGGGCGGGGCACGCACACCTGCGGCTGGTTCGGCAGCATGTGGCTAAGCATAAAAGCGGCGTTCGGACGACTGGAGGACGCCAGAGTGTTAACCTTGAGTGGTATGCCTCAGTGGCCACTGTCTCACGACAGCTTGTGTCTCCCAGATCGCCTCACGCTCTGATCGCGCTCTCAGCGCCTCCTCTGATTTTGACGTCCCGAGTCAAGCCTTCTGTTTCTTACTCCGTTCCAGGCGTCACCTCGGCTCCCTTGGTAGTACCAAGCCGGGCTAAGGAACCCCACTGGACTTCTCTGGTTCCTCCAGTCTTCTCCGAACCATCCACTGCGCCGCTGCTCGGGCCCTTCCACGGATTCCACCAGCCCCCCCACCGGTCACTACGTCACCTGCTGCCTCCCTGTGTGGTCTCTAGCTGAGCCTGTCCTTCCACTCCACTCCCCCCAGATAGGTCCCAGTGCCCGGCGGTAAGCGTTTCCCCTCACTTACTTACGATCATCCCTCCTACGCTGTCTAATTCTCTGCCTTTATCCTTTACCCACAGATCGTTCGAGCTTGTTCCGGCACTGCCTACCGGTGTGTCCCCGCTCAGTTAACCTTCTAAACCCGTGTGTTCATTAATAAATACTGCTCTTTGTCTCCCGAGTGTGGTCTGCATGTGGGCTAAACACCAAAGAACCATGACAAAAAGAAATCTCATTGCACATAAAACATTTATGGCGTTGCATAAACAGGGAAGTCTAAATTCAGTGAATATCATCTCTAAAAAAAGACAAAAAGCCATAAGAATCAATCGAGTATCCAAATTCAAGTCACATCCATGGTTCAACAGGTTTGGTTTGATTATTTTTGAAACAACTCAAAATTAATTTAGAACAAAACACGGTGTTCTATTTTCATTCTGCCACAAACATCATCTCTAGCTACCTATTTTCAATTACCCAGAAATTGTTAGTGGCAGCAGAATTCTGGATAACCCCTCATAGAGAAGAGCTACTACTCACATCTTTGGACAGATACTGAATAATCAGTGAAAGTCTTTAATCTTTAAATCACTGTCATAAAAAGTCATTTAGAAGGTCCTTGTAAAAAAAAATAAAACTGCATTTGCCACTCCACTGGTCTTTGATCATTGGTAGGAGAGGATAACATCAGGGGGTGCAGGGTGCCTTGAATGTCCTCCTCAAGTCGGGAGACAAAACATAGAACTTCATGAAATAAAAATTAAAACTTGGTATAGCAGCTTAATTTCCAAAATCATGCAAGAACCAACAGTGTGTAAACAATGGTCAGAAAAAAAGGAACCACCAAGAAAAAAATTGTCTGAGTAAAATTTACTCAGATAACATTTGGTCCCTTTCAAAAAATATTTCTTCAATTTGAGTACATTGGACTCAGAAAGAATTTCCTGTGTACATTTCAAATTCTGTCACCAACAATCTAACAATGATTTTCTATTGAGACACAGAAGTATTTTCAACGGCGTCATTTTGCATCACATTGTTAAGAATATGGCAGAGATTGTACCGTTTGTCTTTCCTACTAGAAAAATTAGATTTTTTAATGAAAATATGAAACTTCTTTTTGTGTATGCTTGTTAATTTTTTTCATTGTGCATAGGAATTGCAAAATTATGTGGTTTTTTTTTAAATATTTTCAATTACAATCAGAGAACAAATTGTTGGCCTTGCAAATGGAAGTGTGGGGTTCGGTCCCTTTGCGGAATTACTTTTGTAATACATGTTTTGATCTTTAGCATGATTTTAGGGTTTCGGTTTGCACCACATTTCTTCAGCGAAAAAAACATACTAAGCTACATTTATCTATAGATCATGATTAATCCAATCAGTTTTGCAGAATACAGGTATGTCTTGACATAAAAACTTGGATAAGTAAAAAATTTCTACTTTTAAATTCAGACAAAACAGAAGTTTTTAACTTCAGAAAAAAAGTCAAACTTGTTTACTTTACAGATGCAGGCAAGTCCAACAATTTAATCACTTTGTGAAGAAGGGGGCAAGAATTTGCACTGAAATGGCAATGCTGTCAACAACGTGCATATAAAGCAATGCAGTGTTTAGATGAACAGGACAATCACAAGTCAGTCTGCCAGAATATAGATTAGTTTGATTATGTTAGATAGGAAAAAACTTTATAATAACATTTATTTAACAGAACCTAAAAAAATTCCTGTGTACACTAGTGTGACCTAAATGCTCAAGCTCCACTGTCACCTCAAAGCAGTAAACAAATTTCACAGTCAGAAGAATATGACTGCAACATCACACAGCATTAGATCATGGTCATGCTCATTGGATGCATCTGAAGCTCTTAGGCTGGTTCCTTTTCAGTCAAGTGGAAAATACAGTTCTGGTCAGAAGCTTTTTTTATCAGAAGTGTGCCTTTTTTACACTTTTGAAAAAATTCCTTCCAATTCAGAAATTTACATTAATTTTAGAGTTATGCCAACAAACCTGCTTGATTATGAAAATTATTATTAATTATAATTATAATTTGCTATTATAATTTAATAATAGATCATCCAAACTCAAATGCTAGCTATAACAAATTTAATTCAAATGGTTGTGATCCAAGGGCTATGAGCCTGTAATGATTAACACTAACAATTAATTTATTAATTAGCAGTTATGAAATTATTTATGCTGGAAAAGTGTGATCTGACCAGTTGTTGACCGATTAGACTTATCCAGCAAACGTTGATAACTCAAATTATAATTGCAATTGGAGTTTTAACCCTTACTTCTTTACCACAAACCAATGGAAATGTCTCAGTTTATTCAGTTATTAACTCAAAAAGGAGGTACTTCTTTGCTTTTAGAGACCATTCAACTTCTGGACCAAAATAACCACAAACAACCACGATTTCACAAGTTATTATTTATTAATCTAATAATTCCCTGTTACAGTAATTATTCTATTTAATAAAACACTAGGAAACACTACTCGCTACTCAAAAGAACATGCAAAGGAAATACATGAAAATAAAACAAGTAAAAAATTTATTAAATGAGAGGACATTCAAGAAGTCGGCACTTTGACGTAGCAGCATTGAAAGACATGGGCTAACATAGCTTTGAGGTAGCACACTGAAGTACCGAAACAGACCTGAAGCCAGATGGGAAATGCGTCTGCACAACTAGTCACTAGCAAACATGCACGGTGGCTTTCCACTCCTCCTATTACCGATGACACGGCCAGTGGCAGCTAACTGATGTTACTCCGCAACAAACTATGCTAACCGTTTAGAGCTACCTTGCACCCTTCCAAGATGGCGACTATGACGACATATGACCTACGGCCTTGCGTGGTACGTAAGGGGGGGCGGCCCTAATGGCGTATCTAACGCACCAGCCTAGTGTGGGCGGACTCTGAGTACGAGGGGGTCTCACTCCCGAACAAAAGACTTCAAAGTAAAATGCGGGAAACCGAATATGGACAAAGGAAGAAAAGATGAAGAAAAGGGCAAGAAGGAGAGCTTTGAATGCGGCCGTGGGCGCAGCAGCTTCTCATCAACAAACCAAACACAGCAGAATCACTTAATGCATGCACAATATTAGAAATATTCAGCACAGTTAAACAAACTCCCTTTCGGAGTAATCAAGCATTAAACTATTTCCTAATAGGCTCTCCCCTTTTTTATCACAAAATATCACCTTATGGGTGAAAAAAATAATTAAAAAGGAAAGTCCTTTCTTTACTTGGTGTCGCCTCAGGGAGGATGTTCCGACTCGTCCGTGGATCCGTGGTTCCAGCAGCGGCGTTGGGGGCGCGGATCACTTGAAGTAGGAAAGAAAAAAAAGTTTCTGGGCGCTCTCCGACGCGTTGTTTTGCCAAAACAACGAGCAGAGTCAGTGTCGATTGCCAGAAGGAAGCGGCTTCCAGTAGGATCAAAATTGAATTCAAGTAGTTTAAAGTCGGCGACCTCCTGTTTAGAAATACAGGGAAAAGTTTGATTCAGCAACTCTCGGACCAGCGAGAAATCGAATCACGTGCCACGTGGGGGAAAACCCAGCGTGATGAACAGCTGTTTGCCTTCTCAGTTTGGCGACTTGCCAGGGAAGAAGACAGAGTATTGTCCATCTTCGCCTTTTATGTCATTTCCATGGCAACGAGATAAGGGCCGTTTCTCAATTCACGAGAACACGAGTCCGTACTCGCGTTCTCGTCAGGTCCGGTCTTGGCGAGAACAAAGGAAAATCGGACTTGACGAGAGCATAAACCACATCCGGGGATGTGGTGCGTTTTCGATCTGGCGTTCTCTGCAATTGGAACAGTGCTCGGGCTGAGGCTGATGACGTGTCACGAGCACACGAGACCGCTCAAGAACGCATATTGAGAAACGGCCAAGATTTTCTGTGGGGTTGGCCGTCAGGGCGACCATGTTGCATGCTGGGAGCTGGAGTCTGTCACGTCATAAAATGGCATAACATTAGTAGAACTTGGTAAAATTGCCTTTTAAACTTTATGACCTGGGATTTATATTTTGGATATCCTTTCACAGGCTTCTCACAGTTGTCTCACAGCTGAAGCTTTGCTATATTTTTGATGTAACTGAGTTAGGTTTGTAAGCCACTTTGCTCACACACACCTTTTCATTTCTGACCACAAATTTAGAGTCAGACTAAGGTCAGGGCTGTGTTATGGCCACTCCAGAAAATATGCTTGTCCTTGATTAGGTTTGTTGTGGGAATGACAAAGGCTTGGCTGTCTCTCTGAGGCTGCATGATATTGCAGTATTAAAACTTTTTCTTTATTGTAACTTTTGTTTTTATTTCATCATTACTTTTTTTCTGTGGTTGGGGTGTGGGGTGATATTAAAGTGAATTATGCAAATGAAAGAATATCAAAGTAGATTTACAACTACAAGAGGAACCCTCACCCTCTTCAGACCCAGTCACTCCCAAGACAGAGTAGCCACAAGAGTCATCTCAAAGCCAGAAACCGCAACCATATTCTTTTATTGGTGCTTCTCCAGATTTCACATGGCTAAAAAATGGGAAACAGCACGTAACGGAGGAAGGACAGATTCATCAATTTCCCATGCTGGAAGTGGCCGGAGTGAATGACCCCAGCTGGTGTTTAGACCAAGGACTGCAGCTGACATCCAGGCCAGTGCTGCCCTCCTCCCAAATCCCATAGAGGACGGAAAAAAGTTTGCTGCAGAATTTAAACTTTGTCTGTTGGCTGGAGGCATGGCGTGCGGCTGGCTGATTTAAAGAAAAATGCTCTGCATAGTGGTGATGTCATCAGGGAAGGAAAGAAAATAGAAAGTCGACAAAAGAGAGGCCGCCCTAACTCTCTATTCTGGTGGATCTCAGCTAGGAAGATCTAACCCTCATGGATTTGGCCGTGAACGTCGGGGCAGAGGCCATGGTCAGGGACAGTGGTCCGGTTCTGATGCATGTCACAGCTGTGGACAATTGGGATATTGGAAAACGACTGACTGCAGGAACCGCAGAAGCCTAATAGCGGCAATTGACAGGTGGGGGTTAGGACCCTGGATCTGGCGGCCAACCTCGTTGAGCAGGGACCTGCCAAGGGGCGTGAGGCTTCATACACACACACACACCGCCACACCTATGTTTGAATGCTGAAATCATACCTGCTTCTACTGATCCACATTGTTTGCGCCCAGAGGCCATCACACACTTAAATTGTGCCACAGCTGTTTTATCAGGCACCCCTATATCCACACAGAGACCCATGCCTTAAAAAATGGCCATGTTTTCTATGATAGTGATGGGTGAAGAAATTTATTTTGTTGTTGACTCAGGTGCAACTCACTCTGTTTTGTCTTCTAAATGTATCAAGGAACAGCCAAAGCTCAGTGGTTGTTATGTTCATTCTGTCTCTGCTTCAGGTGAAAGGGTTAGGGAAAGTTTTTCTGTTCCTTTGATGTGTAGATTGAAAATAACTATCACTTAAACCTCTGACTGACTGTTCACACTCAGGAGGACTCTGGCTATAATTTTACCATAGTGCATTGGACCCCAGATCAACGTTTGAATGCATACAAATGGATGCTTCTAGCTGGTCCTGCGCCTCAACATTTTGTCTCATTAGCAGTAAATGCTGTGAAACCTGACAGTGATGTAAATAACTGCAGATGACATTGTACTTCACATGTGTCTCACGGACTTAACTCTGACTCCTGGAACCGTTCTCATTCAATATGTTGATGATTTATTAATCTGTGCAGAATCAGCTGATCAATGCAGGACAGACACCTTAAAACTGCTTAAACATCTCTATGAAAAAGGTCACAAAGTCTCAAAATCTAAAATGCAGTTTGGGCAGGAGGAAGTCACATTTGTGGCTCATGTTTTCTCACATAAAAGCAGAAAGTTGTCACTTCAACGGATAAAAGCAGTTCTAAAAATCCCAAAACCAATCACAAATAAACAAATGATGCCATTTCTGTCATGATTTCGGCACTGTTGTCTGGACTTAATTCTCTATTATACACCTGCTTAGCCCCGCCTATTTCCCATTACCACAGATCTGTTCCACCTGCCTCCACTAGTATATAACCAGCTCTAAGACCAGACAACAGTGCCAGTTTATTTCGTCAGCTTTTGATCGACTTATCCCAGCATTCTGTTTCCTGATTTCCTGATCGTGACCTGTTCTGTCCTCCGACTTCTGAGCTAGCCTAGTCCCACCTGATCCGTGTACCCGACCTGTCTTTAGACACCCGACCGACCTGAGTTTCTGCCTGTTCCTTGCCCGACTGTGTACCGAACCCTGAACTTCGACCTGACTACGATTTGGATTATCCTTTTGTACTTCATCGGCTCTCTGACCTCCCGGTTCCGACCCTCTGCCTGTCCACCGACCTTCGACTCTGCTACACGGACCCTCGAGGCTTCACATCGTGCCGCGTCTGGCGGGCTGCTCACCAGCTGGAATCTCGTCCCGTCCCCGGATCCACACTGGACATAAGGACCAGAGGATCCAGCTGCTAGCGCTGACGTCAGTCACTTCCGGTCTTTCTTTGAATAAACTGTTTGTCGCCTCGAATACTGGGTCCTTCTGTTCTATTCGTAACAGAATAAACTGGCCGTCATGGACCCATCGGACGACAAACAGTGGCGCGCTGGGGTGGAGGATTCGATTTCACAGCTCGAAGCGGGTGTGCGGGAGATTCTTTCTCATCTCCGCAATCAGGAAACCCCCGTCACTACTCTTCCGCCTACGTCAGCCTCCGCCGCTGCGTCATCTGTTGCCGGGCAGAATTACCTAGAGCCGCGTCTATCACCTCCTGAATTTTTTAAGGGTGATCCAGATCAGTGTCGGGCCTTTATCACCCAGTGTGAGATCCACTTTGAGCTCCAACCATCAGTTTATCCAACTGATTGGTCAAAAGTGGCTTATGTCATCTCGCTGTTGTCAGGAAAGGCTAAGATTTGGGGGACATCTGAATGGCAGAATAACCAGGCTCTCTGTTATTCTTATCGGGCTTTTTCTCAAGAACTTGTCAGGGTTTTTTGTCCGATTCTTCCCAGTCGAGAGGCTTCTAGAGGGCTTAAGGCGCTTAAGCAGGGTGGACGATCAGTGGCTGAGTATATCATTGACTTTCATTTACTGTCTTCAGAGATCACCTGGAATGAGGATGCTCTCATGGACACTTTCATAGGAGGACTCAATGAAAAGATTAAAGATGTGCTCTCTACCCGCGAGTTCCCTTTGACCTTGAGACAGCTCGAGGAGATGGTCACCCAGATTGACCTTCGGTTGACGGATCGTCGCAGAGAACGAAAAGCACCAATGTCTGCTAGTCCAGCTTCTGCTCCCGCCCGTACACTGGATCCAGAGCCGATGCAACTGGGACGTACCCGGCTGACACCACAGGAGAGAAGCAGACGTCACCAACTGAACCTCTGTCTCTACTGCGGCGGAGAGGGTCATTGCGTCAGCTCCTGCTCTCTAAAAGGTACAAGCTCAGTAGAGAAGAGGAGGACTCTGCTGAGTCGCACCAGACTTTCCATCTCTCCTGAACTCCTTTTCCCAGTAACTCTCTCGTTCAGTTCCAAGAGACACAAGTTGACAGCATTTGTGGACTCGGGGCAGATACCGAGTTCATGGATGAGGGTCTGGCTAGGCGACTGGGAATTAGGCTTCTTCCATCGTCAGCCTCTCGTAGGGTTTTAGCTCTAGATGGTCACCAACTGAATCAGTCATCGCTTGTTTCTGAACCTGTAGAGTTTTTGGTGGGGGGTAATCATTACGAAAAGTTATCTTTCCTCATAATCGATTCACCCCAGGTTCCTATTATACTAGGTTCTACATGGTTGCGCAAACACAACCCTCACATTGACTGGCAGAGGTTGGAGGTTCTTGGGTGGGCACCTGCCTGTTCAGGTTCTTGTTTACGTTCCGCTCAGCAGGATCATACACCTGAGAACGAGATTGAGGAGGTTTATCCGGACCTCTCTAAGGTCCCAGAAGTTTATCATGACCTGAGGGAGGTGTTTAACAAATGTAGGGCCACTGCGTTACCTGCTCATCGGCCATATGATTGCGCCATTGATTTGCGGCCTGGTACTACACCTCCCAGGGGGAGGTTGTACTCGCTGTCGGCTCCTGAGTCCCAGGCCATGCAAAGATACATTTCTGATTCCCTTAAGGCAGGGATTATCCGTCCTTCTTCCTCCCCAGCTGGGGCAGGGTTCTTTTTTGTTGGTAAGAAGGATGGTTCCTTTAGACCCTGCATTTATTACAGGGGACTCAACGAAATAACGATAAAGAATCGTCATCCTATCCCTCTCATAAATTCAGCCTTCGAGCAGATTCAGGGAGCTAGGGTGTTCACTAAGCTCGACCTCCGTAACGCTTATCATTTAGTACGCATTCGGGAGGGAGATGAATGGAAGACAGCTTTTAACACTCCGACAGGTCATTATGAGTACTTAGTGATGCCATTTGGGCTCACTAATGCGCCTGCAGTCTTCCAACACCTCGTTAATGAGGTGCTCATGGACATGATGGGACAGTTTGTGTTTGTTTACTTAGATGATATCATTATTTACTCCCGTGATCTGGATTCCCAGAAGAAGCATGTCAGGGCAGTTTTGTTACGTCTTCTACAGAATCAGTTATTTGTCAAGGCCGAGAAGTGTGAGTTTCATGTCTCTACCATGACTTTTTTGGGTTTTGTCGTTTCCCCGGATCAGATTGCTATGGACTCCACTAAGGTGAGCGCAGTGACCGACTGGTCTGTCCCAAGAGACAGAAAACAGCTACAGAGGTTTTTGGGGTTTGCTAACTTTTATCGCCGTTTTATTAGGAACTACAGCCAGGTAGCTGCTCCTCTGCATGCACTCACATCTTCCAAAGTAAGGTTCTGTTGGAACGAGCAGGCGGACAAGGCGTTCCACAAACTGAAGAAATTATTTACTTCAGCGCCTATTCTAATCTCGCCTGACCCTGAGAAGCAGTTCACTGTTGAGGTGGATGCTTCTAGTACTGGAGTTGGGGCTATCCTTAGCCAGGAGGCTAAGGAAGGTAAGATGCATCCATGTGCCTTCTTCTTCAAGGGACTTTCAAGAGCCGAGAGGAACTATGACGCGGGGGACCGGGAACTGCTAGCTGTTAAGCTAGCCCTTGAGGAGTGGAGACATTGGCTAGAGGGGGCCAAGCTTCCATTCCTGGTCTGGACGGATCATAAGAACTTAGAGTACTTGAAGTCAGCTAAGAGACTAAATCCCAGGCAAGCGAGGTGGGCACTTTTCTTTGGACGCTTTAATTTTTCTTTGTCTTACAGGCCCGGGACAAAGAATGTAAAGCCTGACGCACTTTCTCGGATGTTTGAGGTGGACGAGGAGAGATCCAGTGGCGCAGAGGAGTTTATTTTGCCCGAGTCTATAAGATGTGCTATTACTATGATAGATTTGGAGAGAGAAGTTAGAGGGGCTCTTTGTAACCTTCAGCCTCCGGAAACCTGCCCTAGAAATAAGTTGTTTGTTCCTGACTGTCTTAGAGGAAAGGTATTAGAGTTTTGTCATGGATCCCATCTGTTCTGTCATCCTGGTGTTACCCGAACTATCAAATCTATCCAAACACAGTTTTGGTGGCCTTCTCTGTCTGCCGATGCACGGGAGTTTGTGGCAGCATGCCTACAGTGCAATCGGGCGAAGACCTCTAGAAGACCTCAATCCAGCTTGTTAAGACCCTTACCTGTGCCGTCCCGACCATGGTCCAATATTGCCATGGATTTTATTACGGGTTTGCCCAGTTCCAACGGTAATACAGTTATCCTCACGATCATTGACAGATTTTCCAAAATGGTTCATCTTGTGCCACTGCCCAAACTCCCGTCCGCTAAGGAGATGGGGGGGATCCTGGCCCGAGAGGTTTTGCGGCTTCATGGTCTCCCGACAGACATCGTCTCCGACAGGGGTCCCCAGTTTGTAGCTCGTTATTGGAGAGAATTATGTGCCATGCTGGGGATCTCTGTCAGTCTGTCATCGGGATTCCACCCCCAGACGGACGGGCAGACAGAGAGGGCCAACCAGGAAGTAGAGACGAAACTGCGTATCCTGTGTGAGTCAGATCCCACTAAGTGGGCCGGTCAGCTGCCTTGGGTGGAACATGCTTTAAATTCCACTCCCTCCAGCGCTACTGGGCTCTCTCCGTTCTATATTGTTCTTGGGTTTCAGCCACCGGTGTTCTCCCTTCAGGAGAGAGATTCTAAAGTTCCTTTGGCCCGATTATCTGCTCTGAGGTGCCAGCGAGCCTGGAGGAGGGCTAGAAGGACTATCCTTAGAAAAGTGGAGAGCCAGACTAAAACTGCTAATCGCCGGAGGATCCGGCACCTGAGTACAGGGAAGGTCAGAAGGTCTGGCTCTCCACCAAGGATCTGCCACTTAGAGTGGAGAGTAGGAAGCTGGCACCTCGGTTCATCGGGCCATTCCCTATTTCCAAGGTAGTGAACCCGGTGACCGTCCGCCTCCAGCTTCCTCGTGCCATGAGAATTCACCCAACTTTTCATGTGTCCCGGGTTAAACCTGTATTGACTTCTAGGTTTGTGCCCACCTCCAGACCCCCTCCACCCACCCGACTCATCGACGGCGATCCTGTTTACACCGTTAATCGTATTCTGAAGTCTAGAAGGAGAGGCAGGGGGCTCCAGTACTTGGTCGATTGGAAAGGGTACGGACCTGAGGAGAGGTCTTGGATCCCTGCCAGGTTTATCTTGGACAAGACTTTGATTACAGCCTTTCATAGGGCTCAGCCTGAACAGCCTAGAAGGGCGTCTGGTATCCGCCCTTAAGGGGGGGGGGGGTTCTATCATGATTTTGGCACTGTTGTCTGGACTGAATTCTCTATTATACACCTGCTTAGCTCCGCCTATTTCCCATTACCACAGATCTGTTCCACCTGCCTCCACTAGTATATAACCAGCTCTAAGACCAGACAACAGTGCCAGTTTATTTCGTCAGCTTTTGATCGACTTATCCCAGCATTCTGTTTCCTGATTTCCTGATCGTGACCTGTTCTGTCCTCCGACTTCTGAGCTAGCCTAGTCCCACCTGATCCGTGTAACCCGACCTGTCTTTAGACACCCGACCGACCTGAGTTTCTGCCTGTTCCTTGCCCGACTGTGTACCGAACCCTGAACTTCGACCTGACTACGATTTGGATTATCCTTTTGTACTTCATCCGCTCTCTGACCTCCCGGTTCCAAGCCTCTGCCTGTCCACCGACCTTCGACTCTGCTACACGGACCCTCGAGGCTTCACATCGTGCCGCGTCTGGCGGGCTGCTCACCAGCTGGAATCTCGTCCCGTCCCCCCAAATCCACACTGGACATAAGGACCAGAGGATCCAGCTGCTAGCGCTGACGTCGGACACTTCCGGTCTTTCTTTGAATAAACTGTTTGTCGCCTCGAATACTGGGTCCTTCTGTTCTATTCGTAACAATTTCTGGGAATGACAGGTTACTGCCGGGCTCTTATTCCAAACTACTCTGAGTTTGGATCGCCGTTGGCTGCTTTAATACAGACAGGGACTGGCAGCTGCTGATAAAATTATATGGACTTCTGAGGCAGAATTGGCTTTCTCTGCTCTGAAAGCAGCCTTGTCCTCTGCACCGGTGCTGGATTTGCCAAACCCTGACAAAATATTTATTCAAATGGTGGATGAAAAATCTGGTTTCATGTCATCTTTTGCAATCTCATGGTGACAAATTATGACCTATGTCTTATTATTCCAGTAAACTTGACGCAGTGGCAGCTGGTTTACCTGGCTGTTTGCACGCTATTGCTGGAGCTGTGAAAGCAGTGTTAGCGTTAACATTGTTGGCTACAATTCTGACAATTTTGTTCCACATTCTGTTTCTATCATCCTCCTGGAAGAAAAGACTCATTTATCAGCAGCAAGGTGGCTTAAATATTTTTCAATTTTATAAGGCATGCCTAACATCACTGTCAAACAATGCACAATTTTAAACCCAGCCACATTTTTGCCTACAAAGGAGAATGGGGGAAAGTCATGACTGCGCTCTGTTTTAAAGGCATACTATGCAACATTTTTCAGTTAATTAATGTGTTCCATACCTTTTTGGATGATTAAATGAGTCATTTCAGGTTGAACAAAGGTTGTCTTGGCCGCCCTGGTGGTCTGTGGGGGAAATACCGCACTTGCAATTGCAGGAGCCCTCGGCCCGCACCCACAGACTCAGAATTTTGTGCAAGATCGCGAGAGTCGGTCTTGCTTTACGGCGAGAACTGCTACACGGCCCCAGTGAAAGGCATGTTTGTTGCTAGGGCAGTGGCGATATCTGTGCAGTTATCATGGCGGAACCAGCGACAAAACAGCGAAAGCCCATGTCGGAGCAGGCAAGAAAGAGGAAAAGGGCTCTGGACAGAAAGAGGAGTCGTACACGGGTGAACATCGGGCAAGCCTTTTCCGAATGGCGAGAGCTAAAAAAAAAGAGAAGGCTGCAAGAATGACGCGGACCTCGCGTTTCTGCTGATGCGATTGTAAGTAACATTGTAGGGTAACCCTCAAGCTACCTCCTCGCCAACATTCCAAAAAAAAAAAAAACAAACTAACTCCATATGCGCGCAAAGGTTGTCTCCCCCCGCTCCGTCGGTCGCGCAAAGCTTGTCTCCCCCCCCCACCCCCGCTCCGCTGGACATCGGCGTAAAGCTTGTCTCTCTCAACCCCCCGCTCCGCCGGTCGTCCGGTAAGCAAATTCCTAGGGGAAACACTGCATTGGAATGGTTTCTCTCTCTCTGTGTGCATGTTCATACTTTCACTATGTTAGTCATTGTTTGTACTGCCGTTTTTTCGACTTTTGTATTCGTTGCGTTCGCCTGTCTGCTAAGCTCAAAACAACCGCAACTGGCTTGACGGAGAAACCAGTACAACAGCTGAGCATCTGTACGACAGTGCACTTTTACTTTCGCCCTCTGGGGGGAGCCTCGCTGGAAAATCAACCCCGGTTGCATAGTATACCTTTAAATGTTGTTTGTCCCCCTCGTTCTGACTTACAAGACATTCCTTTGTCTACTGCTGTTCTTGTCTTATATGTTGACGGCTCCTCCTCCCGTTCTGCTGCAGGTTTGAATCGAGTTGGGTTTTCTATGTCTCAGGTGTTTTGCGCTCAGGTCCTTTACCACACCATTACTGTGCTCAAACAGCTGAATTCATCGCTTTAACTGAGGCTTGTAAATTGGCGGAAGGAAAAATTGTAATTTGTACAGATTGGAACACACGTCCAGAGGAGGGAAGCTGGATTTGGTTAACAATATCGGTACAGAAATGGTTTTACAGTAGTAGCTGAAAATTACTGCAAAAAAATCTTTGATCAGTCCTTCTCACAATCCGTCTAGGGTTCCTGCACAGCCCCAAGTTGCAAATCCGCCTCCACAATTTCCATTCCAACATCTGATGATGGATTTCATTGAGCTGACACCTGCTGAAGGAAAGAAATATTGTCTAGAGGTTATGGACGTGTTTTCAAAGTGTTGTGCAATTATACACTGTTTTAAAGTTATTTAATGTTTAATAAACACCTCTCTGTCTGTTAGGTATTGTCCGGTGGATATCAGCCTGAGAGCTGATATCAGGACAATAGTTGAAATGGATGATTCGAGCACTGGCGATCTTTTAACAGCAAACTCTGCACACACATAGAATAAGGAGTGACAACTTCTCTTCAAGTTCAAGAATTTATTAACAGAAATAAAATGAACATCCAGAGAACATCACTATATAATGTTGTTTATCTGAATTAACACTATATTTCAATCAACAAATCCTCTACTAGGCGAGTGAACTAAACTAAAACTACTAAGCAAAATGAAGATAAAAAGAAGCTAAGCTAAGAAACTATGTACATGCAAAAGAAAACATAAAAGTGGTGATCATCAGAATAATTCAGTGAGTCCTGGTTCAGTGCAGATCTGAGTTAAAGAACCAAACTTCAACTTAAAGAACATGGAATGGAGCTAAATCAGCTTAACTAATTTAGAACAACATTTGGCATGTGTTTCAACCCATTCACAGTGCAAATCCTGAGTTAAACAAAACATTATTTGAGGAAATAACATTTTATTTGAGTTAAAGAACTAAAGTTAACCTTAAAGAACATGGAATGATCTTAAATTAGCTCAACTAATTCAGAACATCATTTGGTATGTGTTTCAGCCCATTCATAATGCAAATCCTGAGATAAACAAAACATTATTTGACAAAATAACATTTTAAAGAAAGATTTTCTCAGAAAGAATCTGTAAACTTTAGGAACGCTTGATTTTACTAATGCGATTATACCTCCGGGAGGCTAGGGGTCGCTGTAGCAATTGGTTGTTACTTCTAAAGTTATACAAAACGGCTTTAAATCGACATTAATATTCTGTATTAATGCTGTAATAATGCTCATAGCACTATCGAACGATGGTGGAGTGAAACGAAGCAAACCTTATGCTTAAAACAAGCCTTTTTCGTGCCTATCCAGAGCTGGTAGCATTTAGGCTAGCAGGCTTCCGGCACTAATTTTACAAAGCTTTGGCCTTATTTTTAGCCATAATGAATGAGCCAGATAACATAAACATTAATATCCCATCAATGTATGAAACCCTTGTGGAGATAACGTCTGTTATAACCATAAAAACACACTCGACAATGGCATGGTATCAACATGCTAACGGGAGCTACTCGGTAGTTCCATGTGTTTAAAACACCATGTGGAAGCATTACACAAGCTTTCCAACAACCAGTTAGCTTTCCCTGTTTGTCCTCTGCCAAACCTGTCGGTGCCTCGTGTGAGTTCGGTTCACTTTGGCCATCCAAGGAAGAGCGGGAGTCCAGGGAAAATGTTGGTCATTTCAGTAGTAGACATGCGGCTCTGCGGCTATGAGCTAGCCGAAAAGTGGTCGAGGGTAGGCCGGCCCGACGTCCTGCCTGCAGTCTCTGACCCGGTTGCAGTCGCAATTTCGGCTCCCTTTTGTTCCCAGCTTGTCTGGTGAGGGAAGGCGACCGATCCACCGTCTCGTGTCCGATTTCCTGCAACAGCTGACAAAAGTAAACAAAGCTGTTTCGGCATTCTTTACTTCACGGCTGGTTGCGCAGAAGTCAGAGTGCAACTTAGCTTCGATCTGGTCGGTGAATCTTCGAACTCAGTCGGGTCCTCCGCTCCGCGGAGGACAAGTTTCTCCCCATTGCTGTCCCAACAAAACAGCAGGAACTGAGTTTCAGAGAGGCACATTTTTTATTCAGCTTGTGGGTCTTTCACGCCCCATGGCGGAATCTCTCTCCTTGAGAGTCCCAGGAAGAAGTGTGTTGAGAGTGGGCGTCTGAGTCCCATGTGGCTCGCATGGCCGGCTGGCCTCAGCCCCCTCTCCTCGAGAGCCCCAGGCAGAAGTGGGAAGAGTCTGAGGGGTGGTCTAGGCTCATAGCAGGGAATCCCTGCTGTGAGGGCTGTCTCAGCATGGGTGCGAACTTCCTTGCTCACAATCCATTTTGATTCCTTCCCCATGTCACATGTTGCCAATTCAATCTGACTCATTTTTCTCATCATGGGTTAAATGGCACTACAGTATGTTGAAGCTT
This sequence comes from Fundulus diaphanus, assembly GCA_037039145.1. Taxonomy (NCBI): domain Eukaryota; kingdom Metazoa; phylum Chordata; class Actinopteri; order Cyprinodontiformes; family Fundulidae; genus Fundulus; species Fundulus diaphanus. The sequence goes on from CM073122.1 coordinate 53,786,206, forward strand.
TTTCAACAAAACACGCAGACAGTAGTGCTGTCGCAAAAGCTTTATTGATTGATCATTCTGGGGGGTTCCCGGAGGTCATTTCCAGTGATAATGTGACACATTTTGTAAACAAATCTCTGTAGGGAATTAGCAAACCTCTGGGTTTCCAATTAAAAACACATTGTGCTTATTATCCACAATCAGTGGGAGCCGTGGAAAGGGAAAATGGCACTTTAAAAAAACAAACTGGCTAAATGTTGTGAAGAAACAGGTTTGTCTTGGCCAAAAACTCTGCCTCTGGTTCTCATGTGCATGCAGATGTGAAATAGATCCAGAGCTAATCTAAGTCCCTTTGAAATCCTTTTTAGGAGGCTACTCCTCCAAAATGTTTCTGCCCATCTGTTTCTCATTGCTCCCCAAAATCCTTTTGTACGTGTCTCTGTCACTGCTTGGGTATGGCTGACTCATTCGTGGTGTGGGATGGAAACAGGCTCTCACGTAACCGGAAATGCAATTTGTGTGCTTATGCACCCTTTCAGATGACTTCAGCTACTTCAAAAATAGGAAGAAAGTTTTCACACATCCTATTGGAGAATTCAATATCTTGTTGATTACCGCGTTTAATTTAAGGCACCTGTCCAGGCGCTTCAAGTCTCTCATCCCACTCAGCTCTTAGTACATGATGATCTCATCACCTCTTAACACTTCTATTCTCTAAAAAGGTCAGGAACTGATATTTTGGAAAGTACTCTTTTTTAAAAATATGCTTTAGATTGATCGTAAGGTGTTGTTTCACCACCTTTGTTGATGTGCGGGATCGCGAGTCTCAGAATCGCCAAATCATTATACGTCAAGTTGCACAAATCTGATAAGGGTGTGAGCTCCTCTTCTGGGTCAAGTTGTTAAAGTTGGAGCTCGCCTGTTTAATACTTGAATTTGTACCCCCATTTACCAAACATTTATAGAATTATTTTTACTATTTACTATTTTTACTATTTTCTATTTTACTATTATTTACTATGTTCATTGCATTTATCACGTATATACTACTACTAAGAAGTTTTAAGGTTTTATTAAAGTGTATTTTATATGACTGATCTCTCACTACTTTAGTTTATTGTTCATTAGTTTATTGTGGTAATCATATATTTGCTGGAATATATAGACCAGTGGTTACCATTTTATATTACTATGTATGTGTATTGATTTACTCTCTCTCTCTTGTCATTGCAGAAAGCCTGCAGAAAGCAGAGAAATATGCTGTGACGATAATAAGTGTTTTTCTAAATATGTCTGAAACTGTTATGAACTGTATTCAGCCATCTGGAGTGCTTACGTATAACTGTACTGTGTGGACTGCTTGGTATTATCTCGAAGGTCACAGAGTGTTTTGCTTATCCCTAACCCCTAGCTTGACAAATGTAACCAGGCTTTCCTAACAAAAAGAGAAGAGGGGACAGAGTGCTTTACAGCGAGTTTTGGAGATCTGTATTAAGCATCTCCGCTCCTCTTCTTGCAAGATCTATGATGAAAACTAACCTCATTGTTGTCTCTCCTCCTTGTGTTTGTTTAATGAATGTTTTAGGTGTTTGAACCTGATATAAGGTTTTAAAGACAACTCCTCATGTTTCACTTTGAACGAAGCCATCTGCAACCGACATAGATAAAACATTGATTTCCAGGGGGCGTCTGTTGTATGGCTCAAATCTTAGAAGATGGAGATTGGGGTCTGACATAGAAGCGATGTCCCGCTTGAGAGGATTTGTCGATTGTTTGAGGTTGTTAAAGCTATTGTTTTTCTCATGGAGGGGGGTGTCCCAGGGTCATTCTCAACGTTTTTCATTTCTCAGGGTTGAATAATAGCGATTTCGCACGCTGCATCCGTGTTATCGAAGACGGCTGGGCCTAGTTCGTCATCCATCTCTATCACAACTGTTCCAGTGATCGCATCTCCAATGTGTGGTGAGTCGTTGATTTTTAAGCAAAAGAATGTTTTACTTGATGCAATTTCTTCGACCATATTTAAGCCGGAAACTCCACCCACATGGTTAGTGTCAGGATTTGTCCTGATGAACCCGAACACACACCACACACGGAGCTTCGTTTAAGAGAGTTTATTGAAGGGTTTTGGTGGTTGTGGAGGAAGAGAACCAGAGTCTATACCAGGATGGAGCAGGTGAGTGATGAGTGCAGGAGCCGGAGGGCTGGAGGGAGCTGTAGGGCTGCGGGTGCTGCGCTGCTCAGACAGGAAGCCTTCAGAGCAGATGAGACAGTTCTTAGGAAGCAGGGACTGCAGTAGAACCAGAAGCGCAGAAGAGAGAGTTCTTGGAGGCGCAGGGACTGCAGTAGAACCAGCAGCATGGCAGAGAAAGTTCTTGAAGGCGCAGGGACTGCAGTAGAACCAGCAGCGTAGCAGAGTAAGTTCTTGAAGGCGCAGACGGACGCAGAAGCTGGAACCCAGGCAGGCAGACGGAGGAGGATCTCTGACCGGTAGACGTGGGAGAAATCTCTGACTGGGAGACGAGGGAAACTCTGGCAGACTGACGAGGAAAAATCTCTGACTGCCAGTCGTGAGATGATTGACGCTCAGACAGACGTGGGAAAATCTCTGACTGAGGGGCATCAGATGATTGAAGATGGACTGGCGGTGACAAGCTGACTGTGGGAGGCTTTTATAGAGAGGCTGGGAGGTGGAATGAGTCCGGGTTGATTGAAGGCTGAACAGGTTGAGATGATTAGTGGAGGGAGATGGAGCAGGGCAGGAGGAGGAAGGTGCTAGAATGTTCCTGAGACAGGCAGGCCAGAACTGCACCATGACATCACCCTCCCTCAAGGCCGGCTTCCAGACGGCCTCAAAAACCTAGTCCGAAAAAAACAACCCACCCAGGGTGGGCGGAGGGAGGCTAAGGACGGCGGGTTAGGGTCCAAATGAAAGAGTTCAGGTGGCCGACCAGGAGGCCAACAGCCACGGAGACAGAGAGTCACTGGGGAGCGTAGGTGAACCCAGGAACTAGGGAGCGCAGGTTAACTCAGGAACTGAGAGCGGTGGGAGAACTCAGGAACTTGGGAGCGGTGGGATAACTCAGGAACTTGAGAGCACTGGGATAACTCAGGAACTTGAGAGCGCTGGGATAACTCAGGAACTTAGAGAGCGCTGGAGAACTCAGGAACTTAGAGAGTGCTGGAGAACTCAGGAACTTAGAGAGCGTGGAGAACACAGGAACTTGAGAACGTGGAGAACAGAGGAACATGAGAACGCTGGGAGAGCACAGGAACTTGAGAACGTTGGGAGAGCACAGGAACTTGAGAGCGACAGTTGAGGGCTCGAGCGGACGCTTGAGAGCGGCGGCTGGAGGGCTCGAGCGGCGGCTGCTCGGGAGCGGCGGCTGCTTGGGAGCGGCGGCTGCTTGGGAGCGGCGGCTGCTTGGCCAGATGGAGCCGGCGGAGGACGGCCCGGGCGTGGCAGGCGGCAGAGCAGCAGAGTCAGGTGAGGGCATCGCGGAGGGCGACCTCGTCGTGGCTTGATCTGAGGCGGGCGTCGCGGAGGGCGACCCCGGCGAGGCAGAGTCATCCGGTGGCGGAACAGCAGGTTCTCCGGTGGCGGTCGTCGCAGAGGACGACCTCAGCGAGGCGGAGTCATCCGGCGGCGGGACAGCAGGTTCTCTGGTGGCGGTCATCGCAGAGGACGACCTCGGCGAGGCGGAGTCATCCAGCGGCGGAACAGCAGGGTCTCTGGTGGCGGTCGCCCCGGAGGTTGACCTCGGCGAGGCTGGACCAGAGGTGGGCGTCGCGGAGGGCGACCCCGTCGTGGCTGGATCAGAGGCGGGCGTCGCAAAAGGCGACCTTGGCGAGGCAGAGTCAGCTGAGTGGAGGCCAGAGTTGGGTCCACCTGGACCCCCTCTTGGGACTTGAGAGCGACGTGGAAGGGAGGCAGGTCCACCTGGACCCCCTCACCGGATTCGGGAGAGTCGGAGGCCTCGGGATGAGGCGGAGCGAGGCTTTCGTCGGGCTGAAGCGGAGCAGAACCTTGGTTGGCCGGCAGAGCAGAAGTGGGTCTTTCTTCGGCCGGCGGGACTGAGCATTCGTCGGCCGGTGGAGCAGGAAGAGGGCTTTCGTCGGCCAGCGGAGCAGGAACCTCCGGAGCGACCGGCGAGGCAGGAGCAGGAACCTCCGGTGCGGCTGGCGAAGCAGGAGCAGGAGGCGCAGACGGGCGCAGAAGCAGGAACCCAGGCAGGCAGACGGAGGAGGATCTCTGACCGGGAGACGAGGGAAACTCTGGCAGACTGACGAGGAAAAATCTCTGACTGCCAGTCGTGAGATGATTGACACTCAGACAGACGTGGGAAAATCTCTGACTGAGGGGCATCAGATGATTGAATACGGACCGGCGGTGACAAGCTGACTGGGGGAGGCTTTTATAGAGAGGCTGGCAGGTGGAATGAGTCCGGGTTGATTGAAGACTGAGGTGTAGATGATTAGTGGAAGCAGGGCAGGAGGAGGAAGGTGCTAGAAAGTTCCTGAGACAGGCAGGCCAGAACTGCACCATGACAGTTAGGAGGTGACATAGTTAAGAGGCAGTCATTAGACGGTTAAAAAAGGCGATAATGTGGTATGTGATAATGTGATAATGTCTCAAAATTGCCACTAGCATCTGGTCATCTTTAAGTCGGTCATAGGATACAAATCATACATACCATGTCACAGGTCTTAGGCTACATGTCATAAATCTTAGGTCATAGAGGAAGATCAAATCCTTCACATAATCTTATCCTCAGCTGTCTAAACTGCTGGTTCTTCTCCCTCTCTCATGATGTGAGTTATTGGTTTTAGTATTTGTCTAGTTTTAGTTTGGGTTCCTATTTTAGGTTTGGTCTTTGTGGTTATTTATGTTCTGATTGGTTTAGTTTCTGTCTCCTTTCGCTTATTTTCTGTCAGCTTTTTTTCCTCCTTCAGCCACTTACCTTCCCCTGATGATCTCCACCTGTTCTGTCTAATTAGCTACCTCTGCTCACTTTTGTTCTCCTGTCTATTTAAACCTGCCTTAGTTCTCTGCTCCCTGTCGGTTCATCACACTTACATGCCCATGCGTCTGTTCCTCCTCGTCTGTTTCGGTAAGAGCCCCAGCACCTTGATCCTGTTTTGGTTAACCTGTTTATTCTGCCCAGTTCTGTTCCTGTCAAGTGTTTTGGATGTCTGCCTTACCCCCTTTTGGATCCGGTTTTTGTTAATTTGCTCTTCAATAAAATCCAGCTAAAGGAAAACATTGTTTTGGCTGAATTCCGGGTTCTGCTCCACACCATTCATTACACCCTCTTTGTCGGATCATCCGTTATGCTGCCTCCTGTGTGTTCCTTCATTCTCCAAGCCTAGTTCTCCCCTTGTATTCTGTAAGTTTACTTTTTGGATCTCTTCATTAAACCATGATCCTCACTATGTGGCTCCTGAACAATGAGACTTTAAATGGCTTATGGAAAACAAAAAAACAATTTTGGACTTTAAACTTTCAATTTTATATAGCACCAGTTCACAACATAGGCCATCTCAAGGAAGTTTACAGAAGAGGGTACATTCCAACCAATCATTCAGACATATTCAATGACAAACATTCCAAATTGATCCTAGCTATCAAACAAGGAAGAGAATTCAGTTTAATAATCAAAGTAGTTAATAAGTTTTCTATCTAAGGAAACCCAGCAGATTGCTTCAAATTATTAATTTGCAGCATTCACTCCTCGTGATTGATCATGTAGCAACAAAGGACAGTCCCATGCTTTGTGTCTTTGAGAGTGAGTAATACATTTTCAACCTTACTTGTCTTGGATCACAGATTTCATAAATTCATAAAGCCTTGTTTGGTCATCACTACAAGGAAGTAATGAGAATACTAACATATGCAGATGCAGGGCAGGAAAACATCCAATCTTACTTTCAATCACTCCAGTAAGTGCTCCTATATATGCAGTACTGAAGTAGTAAACGTCCAGAATGAAAAAAGCTAATGCTAATGTTTACATATTAGCTACCACTGACATCAGAATCAGAAACAAGTTTATTGCCAAGTAGGTTTGCACTTACGGGGAATTTGACTTGGTGTTGATGGTGCATACTATATTATATATATATATATATATATATATATATATATATATATATATATATATATATATACTAGAGCTATATACACTGTAGACTGTGCATTGATGTAACACAGAAGACATCCCCATGATAGTCACCAACGAGTAAGTACCTAAAACATGAACTGAACAGGGCTGCTGCTGAGTACATTTTCATGGACCACATCCTTGTCCAGACTGTAAAGAAATCTTTTGCATGAACCTGACCCTTGTCTTCTCTGAAAAATCTTGTTGTGTGAACGGCATCTGTGTTTCCACTTAGAAAAGAATAAAATACAATAATCGTTTACCTATCCTTCAAGAAATATTATATATTCAAGAAATATTTATATATTTATTTATTTAAGTGTCAGCATCACATGGAAGTACACAGATGCAGACTATATTAATATACAATTGCACAATTTATTTAAGGTACATACAATCATAAATAATGCAAATACATTTTGCAATGTGAACTTGTCTGCTGTTTTGGAATCCAGCAAATAATTATTTTAATAATTTTTTTTAAACTGGTTCTGAATTTCTACTCATTGGTTTTGTCATAATTTATGCATTGGAACCATTGTCTGGTTAGATGAGCAGATAAGTAAATTGACCACTAGATGGAAACGTTGCACTCCTTAATGTAATCAGCTTCTTGAACACTAAAGCATACAGTTTATGTTTTTATGCTCAATAATCTATTATTGGTATTTGCCATCTATCTGAGTATGTAATGCATTTGTTGAACAACATTGTCAAGTTGGATTTTTGCAATAAATGGTATTCAAAGGGGCAGTGTGTATAATATGTATAAGAAAAGTAGATTTATATCAGTAATTCCATTCAAAGAGTGAAACATATATATTCATTATTTACACACAGACTGATATATTTCAAGTGTTTATTTCTTTTACTTTTGATGATTATAACTGACAACTAATGAAAACCCCAAACTTAGTAACCAATACAAAAAAGGGATTTCCAGAAATGTTGGCCAACTGAAATGTATGAACATGAAAAGTATGAGCATGTTTCTTTTTCTTTTTTTTACTGCACCAATGCGGTGTGGCATGGAGTCGATCAGTCTGTGGCACTGCTAAGGTGTTTTGAAAGCCCAGGTTTCTCTGATAGTGGCTTTGAGCTCTTCTGCATTGTTAGGTCTGGTGTATCGCATTTGCCTCTTCACAATGTCCCCTAGGTTTTCTATGAGGTTAAGGTCAGGCGAGTTTGCAGGCCAATAGAGAACAGTGATATCATGGTGGGTTCAGGTGGGCTCTCCTCCTCCTCCGCAGGAAGTACAGGCGCTTCTGTGCCCTCTTCACCAGTGACGTGGTGTTCACAGACCAGGTGAGGTTGTCCGTGATGTACACCCCTAGGAATTTGGTGCTGCTGACCACCTCCACAGCTGAGCTGTTGATGAGCAGTGGAGCGTGGCGAGACCGGTTCTTCCTGAAGTCGACGATGATCTCCTTCATCTTCTCCACGTTCAGGATCAGGCTGTTGTCTTTGCACCAGCTCACCAGCTGCTCCACCTCCTCTCTGTAGTCCCGGTCGTTGTCGTCTCTGATCAGGCCCACCACCGTTGTGTCATCTGCAAACTTCACGATGTGATTGGTGGTGAACCTGGGTACGCAGTCGTGTGTCATCAGAGTGAACAGCAGGGGGCTCATGACGCAGCCCTGGGGGGAGCCCGTGCTGAGGGTGATGACATCAGAGGTGTTCTGTCCGACTGACTGAGGTCTGTTGGTGAGGAAGTCTAGCAGCCAGTTGTGAAGAGGTGTGCTGAAGCCCAGATGTTCCAGTTTTCCCACCAGATGCTGTGGGATGATGGTGTTCAACGCTGAACTGAAGCCCAGGAACATGCGTGCTCTTCTCCTCCAGGTGTGCCAAGCTCAGGTGAAGAGCGGAGGAGATGGCGTCCTCAGTGGAGCGGTTCCACCGGTAGGCAAACTGGAACTGGTCGAGTGTTGGGGGGAGACTGGAGATGATGTGTTCCTTTACCAGCCTTTCAAAGCACTTCATCATGATGGGAGTCAGTGCAACAGGCCGGTAGTCGTTAAAACAGGTGACTTGAGGTTTCTTCGTCACCGGAATGATGGAGGCAGACTTAAAGCATGCTGGCACTGTGGCTTGGTCCAGCAAGGTGTTAAAAATGTCTGTGAGGACACCAGCCAGCTGACCTGCACACTCCTTGAACACACGCCCAGGTATGTTGTCGGGGCCTGGGGCCTTCCGCGGGTTGACTCTCCTCAGAGTCTTCCACACGTCAGCTGTGTCAAGGCAGAGTACCTCCTCTTCCTGATGGGGAACAGCTTTCACTGCTGGAGTGCTGTTTAGTGCCTCAAACCTCCCAAAGAAGTTGTTTAGTCCATTGAGGAAGTCAGCATCAACTTCACTGGGGGGGAGGGTGTGTTGTAGTCTGTAATCGCCCGTATGCCTTTCCACATGCTCCTGGTGTTGCTGGCGTTGTGGAAAAGATCCTGGATTTTCTGTACGTCTATGTGTGTTGATTCTTGAAGCACTGACTCCAGCTGACGTCCACTCTGTGAATCCCCCCACATTTTTGAATGAGTTTTGTTTCACAATCTTCTCCAGGGTGCGGCCATCCCTATTGCAATCATCCCTATTGCTTGTATACTTTTCCCTTCACCCCCCTATTAATGTGCTTGGACACAGACCTCTGTGAACAGCCAGCCTCTTTAGCAATAACCTTTTGTGTCTTGTCCTCCTTGTGCAAGGTGTCAATGGTCGTCTTTTGGACAACTGTCAAGTCAGCAGTCTTCCCCATGATTGTGTAGCCTACAGAACTAGACTGAAAAACCATTTAAAGGCCTTTGCAGGTGTTTTGAGTTAAGTTAATTAGCAGATTAGAGTGTGACACCAGGTGTCTTCAATATTGGACCTTTTCACAATATTCTAATTTTCTGAGATACCAAATTTGGGGTTTTCATTAGTTGTCAGTTCTAGTCATCAAAATTAAAAGAAATAAACACTTGAAATATATCACTCTGTGTGTAATGAACGGATATAATATACTAATAATAATATGAATTGATTATATATAATAATATGATTAAAGTTTTATATGGAGTGACAATGGAGTCAAATTCAACATCTGAGAGGAATCGTGATGCAATTCGGCTGTAATTCACCACTTTACCATCGGTGTTACCAATTTCCCCATCTCCAAAATGAGGGTATACATGGGTCAGAGTTGCTGTGAGGAACGTACATTTTCCACTCAAGTTTAGTTTTTTTACAGATCCCAACTTTTGCTTGGAAAGTGATGTACACAAGTTTCAGGCCCCAGTTTGTGTGTAAGCAAGCTTTAGAAATTAGGCCCCAGGACCTTTTAGGTAAAGCCCCAGGAAAGTGTAATTACTCAGAAAAATTTGTATCAAAACACACCCAATGCTTTTGAAGCCCAGGGCTTTTCCAATGCCTTGAGCTTTCCACAAGCAATGGAAAAGTGCTTTTGCAGATAGATAATAGATCTAAAATGCAGCCATCTTAACTGATGCTGACACATGTGAGTTCATTGGTGTTTTTACTTTCTCCTGTAATTCAGTTGAACTTCTTTTAACTGTCCACTATTCATAAGTTGTATGGAAAATAATGTTGATGTCAAAGGTCAGAGGATAATGAGCTGACTAGTATAAAATGAACAAAAGAAAACAGCAGCTCAAACAACCATTTGTTACAACGAAGATATATGGAATGCCATCTCTGAATGCACAGTATGTCACACCTTGAAACAGATAAGCTACAGCAACCAAACACCACACCCTGTGCCACTCATGTCAGCTGAAAACAGGAGGCTAAAATTCACTCAGTCTTACCACAATAAGACAATAACAGATTGTAAAATCTAGTCTTGATGTGGGATTTTAGCTGCAATTTTCTTCTTACACTTAATTTAATCAGGTAGGTTAGCTGAGAACTAATTCTCATTTACAATTGCCATCTGGCAAGTAGGAAGCATGGAAAGCAGTTTGTATAGTCAGAATTTGGCATTCATGACATCAAAGCACAGATCCATCCTGCTTTTTTTTACAATGGTTCAGGCTCTTTGTGATGGTTTAGAGGTGTGGAGAAGGTTTTCGTGGTACTCTTTTGGCACTTTAGTACAGGGTTTCCGCGGGTCATTAAAAATCATTAAAAGTCATTAAATTATTAAAAAAAAAATTAAGGCCTTAATTGGCATTAAAAGTAATTAAATGGGATTATTGGTGGCATTTAAAATGCCTTATTTTTTTCTAAAAATACGTTCATAAAAACAGTTTCGTCAGATATATTATATCAGATATAACCAGGGATGGGCACAAATACATCAAAATGTATTTCCAAATAAAATACCAAATACCCACCTTAAAAATGTATCAAAATAAACTACAAAATACAGCAGCCAAAAAATGTATCGAAATAAAATACTGTATTTTTGTATTTTCAAAATACTACAAAATAAGATAAGATAAGATAGGCTTTATTGATCTCACATTGGAGAAATTCACATGTCACATCGGGTCAGTAATCAGAAGAAGGTGCCAAAAGTAGGACAAGGTGCATCAGGTATATACAGAATACTTCATTCTAAGAGCCTTTTTCTTCAATCCCTTCACTTGTACACTATCTGGAAAAACATCTGAAAGCAAGAGACTCCTTCCATAATCAGTCAACAGATATGTTGACACCTCACGTTAGACACCCCAATATAAACCTCTGCCCTGAGAAATGTTCAGTGACTCAAGAAGCCCTTCCTTAAGTATACTTATTTACTCTATTGGTGGAATAGATTGCCCACTATGAATCAGTGACAATAACTCAAAGACAAACAATCCAAATGGATGATTTATTTAGACATTTAAACTGGTAAGCATTTTAACATTTTAAGTGATTTAACACCATCACTACCGCAGTGCATAACCTTGATCAATTTAAATACCAAAAAAAGTAAAAATTAAAAATCAGGTTGTCACATTAATACTGTAAAACATAAAAAAAAGAAAGGAAAATCGCAAACTCAAGTGTTGCGATCTAAGCTTGTGAACTCACTTATAAGCCTTGTGCTGTGTATCCTTACCTTGTAAAAACTGTGGATCAAAAGAACTGCTCTAGTTCGGCACGCACGCACGCACGCACGCACACGTATTATACAGGACCTCACCTGCGCCCTGCCCACATAAAGCCAGGTAAATATAAATACACATATTATACAGGTCATCACTTTCATCATCACTGACAAAGGCCTGCTGCTTTCCAGGGTCTTGCTTGGGAGTAAAACAGTGGGATAATGGCACTAACAAATGAGTAGTATCCAGCATTGCCAGTAGTATCAGGCACTATCACCTGCAGAGAAGGTCACCTGTGGTGCTGCAGCAGCACACATATTGACAATAAGATACAAAAGTCCTATGTAGGCTATAGGCTAATTACATGAAAAAAAGAAAACCGTGCAACATAACTTTTAAAAATGTGATTCTTTGAATGTTCACTGGTGAAATCAACGACAGTAAAACTAACAGTTACTTAGCAGCTAACATTCAAAAGTTAAATAGCCTAGCCTTACGCAGTGTAAGACTGAACGTTACACTGAACAGGAACATGCGATAAAAAGAGTGATTCATGGTTGAGAATAAATGAGTTACTGAAATAAACTAGGTAAATTTGGTTGCTCACCTTGCTTTGAAACAACTTCCTTGACTGGTCCGGACAAAGCACCAAGTAGCAGATACCTGACTCAATCTAATATGCAGCACCGTGCGTTTTGTGTTGATCGTGCAATGTGCTCATAGCAAGTGTGATACAGCGCCCAAATTCCCTAGTGGCCGAGAGTGGTATCACAGGGACTTGACTGCGAAGGTGCCACAGACACTATTTCATGCTTTATAGATCGTTAGATGTCATCACAGACTGTCTCACAGAAAGTATTTTACAGTATTTTGAAAATACAAAAATACACAACACTGAAGTAATTTGATACAAAATACGAAGGCATTTTCATCATCTCAATAAAATACAAATTACAAAATAGTATTTTGTATTTGAAATACATATTTCAAATACTTGTATTAGAAATACTGCCCAACCCTGAATATAACCACTGATCTCTATTTATTCACTGGATTGCTGATTTGCCCGAAAAACTGAAGTCACTGGCCGCCATCTTGCTACTCCCTACTCTCACAGAACCCCATAGGATTTGGTTGCAACAACAAGCAGTTTTCTGGCTGTGTGAAAACGTTTGACAGGTAATTTTACAGTCAGTGGATGTACTAACAGTATCAAGTACTAGGAAATCATGTGCTGAAATATTTTGCATGCTATTTATATTATATATATGTGTGTGTGCGTATATATATGTAGATATATATACACATATATATATATATATATGTATATGTTTTTGTATATTGTTATTTATATATTTATAAATGTTATATATATATATATATATATATATATATATATATATATATATATATATATATATATATATATATATATATAAATAACATGCAAAATATTTCAGCACATGACTTTCTCAGTAGTTGATAGTTTAAGTACATAACATAAGAGTATATGGCGCGTCATAAGCGCCCCCTGAACATGATAAAAGCATCGCTGTTCGATGCTGTGGTGCACATATTCCCTAGTTACTGGAGGAAAACAGGGAGTACCAATATGGCGGCTGGTGGCTTCACAGCGACGTGTATTACATACTGTCATGATATTTTTTGAGGATGAACCCGAACATAGCGCGCACACACAGGGTTGGATATTAAGAGAGTTTATTTTACAGTTGGGTGTGTAATGACATGAAAAAACCAAAGTCTCTTTCCAGGCAGAGTTGTTGGGTGCAGAAGCTGGCTGACAGGAGTAGAGCGGAGAGAAACTGACCAGGACCTGATGACTTCACAGAAGACCAAGATGAGACGCAGGAAACGAGAAGCAGAGCGTCGGAGCGGGTGCCTGGAGATCTGGGCGGAGTGCCTGAGCCGAAGACTGGAAGTCGAGGCAGATTGACAGAGCCGAAGACTGGGAGCCGAGGCAGCGCCGATGACTGGAGCTGAGGCAGCGCCGATAACTGAAGCTGAGGCAGCGCCGATGACTGAAGCCGAGGTAGCGCCGATGACTGGAGCCGAGGCAACGGCGATGACTGGAGCTGAGGCATCGCCGGCGACTGGAGCTGAGGCAGCGCCGATGACTGGAGCCGAGGCAGCGCCGATGACTGAAGCCGAGGCAGCGCCAATGACTGAAGCCGAGGCAGCGCCGATGACTGGAGCCGAGGCCGGAACGGAGCTTCAGGCTGTGACTGAGCTGGAACAGAGCTGAAGCTGAGTCTCTGGCTATGACTGAGCAAAAACAGAGCTGAAGAAAAGTCTCTGGCTGACTGAGCAGGAACAGAGCTGAAATAAAGTCTCTGGCCATGACTGAGCAAAACAGAGCTGAAGGAAAGTCTCTGGCTGTGACTGAGCAAAACAGAACTGACACAGGAGTACTGGCTGAGACTGAGCAGGAGTTGAACACTACGGACCGGCAACGAGAACAGACTGAGGTGAGTACATATAGAGGTGACAACAGGTGGAAACAAATCAGAGATAATTGCAGCCTGACAGGTGGAACCAATCAGGCTGCGCAGGGAAGGGAGAGAGGCAGGGAGGCTCAGCATGCAGCCAACAAGCTGTATCCTGACACGACCAATGCGCAATCCAGTGAATAAATAGAGATCAGTGGATATAACTGATTCCGCGTGTTTGCGCGGAACCAAACACGCTTGAACTGCTTCTGGTTGATTGTAAAGCCTTATGTTTTTACAATGTTCGGAAAAGAAGCTCGAGGCGGAGAAAGAGCTAGAGAATGTCCATCTCACCAGCCAATCACAGACAGGTTTCTTTCCATCCAATCAGAGTATGGCTTGCAAATACTGCATTCAGATGGATTAAATCAAAATGCTGCAGCTTTTGGCAGAAATTACTAAAAATAACGGTGGGGTTGAAGAAAAAACAACAACCAATAAGCAGTTTAATATTTTAGCCTAAAATATTTAGTTTAAAATAATTCCTTGAGTTACTAAGTGAGGTGTGAAAAACGTTTTTGTCTCTTTTCTTTCCAGCTTCTGGGAGGTGATGCAAAAGTTTCTTGTGATCATAATCATCATCATTGTCATCATTATTTAAAAAGCACTTTATCACGAGGTAAAACAAAATAACATCTAATAAAATGACTTGGGTAAAGACTCAACAGTTTAAAACAACAACAACAACAATAATAATAATAATAATAATAAAAACTTGATATCAAACATAATAGAACCGGCCGGCACAGCAGAAATACAAGTACCAAGAAAAGTTGCGAAAGATAAAATCTCAGTAAGGTTGAAGGCCAATGAGTAAAAATAGGTTTTAAGACAGGTTTTAAAACTAGACAGTGGAGGGGCCTGTCAAATGTACAAAGGTAAGTCGTTCTATAACTTAGGACCCAACAGAGAAGGCCCTGTTCCCTCTAAGCTTCTGCTCAGAACTGTGAATGACCATGAGCAGTTGGTCAGCAGACGTGAATGAGCAAGCAGGGGTGAAAAGGTGAAGGAGAGGCTCATTTAAGTAAGGTGGGCAAAGCTGTTTAAAACCTTAAAAACAAACAGAAGTTCTTTAAACTGAACTCTAAGATAAACAGGTAACCAGTGAAAGGAGGCCAGGATGGGGTAATGTGCTGTCTATGTTTTTCCGTTTAAAGGTGTGCAGCAGCGTTTGGACCAGCTGCAGACGTTTGAGTGAGGACTGACCGATTCAGAGATAAAGAGAATTACACTAATCCAGCCATGATGAAATGAAGGCTTGGAGTAGGGTTTCCATATTTTTGCCTTGAAAGAATAGGTTTTACCTTTGCTCTGTTCCTTAAATGATAAAAACGACTTAACTGAGGTCCTTTTTTGACTGTCAAGTTTTAAATCACCGTCCATTTTAAAATCGAGGTTCATAAATTGGGGCCAAACATTCATTGTCAGGGGGTCTAAATCAACAGGATCAACACTTCTTGTGTTTGAACTGGTATATTTGACAATTCATGATTTGCAAAGACAAAGATTCGAGTTTTGATGCTCTCCTCGTCATTACCTTTTTCTCTTTCTACAGATTCTCTTTCTCATTCAATTCAGGACTTTCCATATGCCTTATTATCTAGGTCTATATTGAAAAACCTACAGTAAAGTAATGAAATGTTGAACCTGGATGTAGTGTAGGAATTCCTTCAATATAAACCAAAGAAAATTTTACGTCGGGAAATCAGACGGTCTTCGAACAACATTTGGGGAGGTGTTCTGGTGTCTCTCCTATACTCTCCTATACACACACACACACACACACACACACACACACACACACACACACACACACACACACACACACACACACACACACATATATATATATATATATATATATATATATATATATATATATATATATATATATATATATATATATATATATATAGGAGAGTCATGGGTACTTGTTGATGCCATTGTTGATGCCATTAAATTATTTCTAAGAGCATTAAAAGAGCATTAAAAAGCATTAAATTAGAGTTACTCATTAGGCTGTATTAACCCTATAGTAAGAACCGAGCATAACTTTTTTTTTTTTTTCCCCAGTGTCCTGTCTAGCAATGTGGCAATAAGAATTGATGTCTTAATGCCAAATAGAGCTCGACAGATTTTGCTTTCACAAGTGGAGCAAACAGCTTTCGCCATAGTTCCCCGCTTGATTTGTGCATTCTCCTGCAAGGAGAATTTCAAATTATATGGACACTACAATGGGAAAGTAGGAGAGTAAAGGAAGAACAAGAAGAGAAAAAAAAGAAAGAGATGAGGTGAAAGAAAGAAGAGATAAAAGGTAGAGAATGATAAAACGTCCTCTGTCTGCTCCATCACCTGGAAAGAGACGCAAAAAGAACAGCACAACCAACAGACATAAAGCAACAGATACAATCGAGTAACACCTTGATGCCATTGCTAAATCATATGTATTATTATTTAAGATGACATGTGAAATGTGATACCTGAAAAAAGAAAGTGAAAGAAAATAAATAAATTACAGGCTTTCTGTATATAAGTGAACACTTAATACCTGGAACCCTGCACCTGTGGGAGTTTGTGAGAGTGCACTAGTTTAGGTGAAAGTTATCCGCTGCGGTTAGCCAGCGGCTTACCGGCTCTGGGGCTGACGCCTCTGCTCTCCCCAGGAAGGGATGGGGGGCAGGGGTGGCTAGGGTAAGGTCGGGGTGGGAGGGGGTTTATGAGGTATATAGTGGGTGAGGGGGGGCTCTGGTCGGGTGGCCCGTATGGGTCGTGTCGGCCCCCCCTCTTTGGGGGGCCTGGTCCGGGGGGCGTCTGGTCCGGGGGCGGGGCCGGGGGTCGGGCACAGGCAGTCGTATTGTTGAATTGTGGTGACCCCCCCCCCACTTGGGATTTTTGGATGTGAATGCTATGTGGGAATGTGTGTACAGCGTCCATTTTTTTTTTTTTTTTTCTTTTGTGTGTCTGTGTGTGGCGAGTGGGGCACAAGGGAGGGATGGTGTGAATGAGTTTTTTTTTTTGTTTTTTTTCCAGGTTCGGGTCCGGTCCGCTCCCTCTCCCAAGATCATCTCAAGTCTCCGATAGGTGCGGAGCCCATCCCCCCACGTCCTGCCCTCCCCCGCTGCGTTGGCAGGCGCCTTGGCCCTCTGGCGCGTTGACGGTCCTCGGGTTTGGGGCGGGTTCCCGGGTGGGCGCCGGCCCATTCCCGGCGGTGGCTTCGCGGGGCCTGGCCCCCCGTGGGGCGGCTGGGACCCCTGCCGTGGGGGCGGGGCGCCCCTGGGGCCTCTGGCCCCCAGGGCCCATGGCCGGGACCACTTCAGCACGGCCGGTTGCCGGCGGAGCCCACGGGCTCGTCCCCGCGGCTCTTGGGGGCGTTGGCATTGCGGTGGCTGGGGGATTTCCTCGGGGTCGTCTCTCCTCTTTCCTCGGGGGGGGGGGGGGGGGGGGGGTTACAGATTTCCTGTGAAGGCCCCTCTCGGGCGCACTGCTTTGGGGGCCCCTTTAGGAGTCCGGGGTTACGGGTCCCCTGACTCCTGCCTCTGTGCTCGGGGAAGATGGGTCTTCGGTTCTCCACAATCACTATCGAACTATTTCCTTCTGGATAAATTTTCACCTAAACTAGTGCACTCTCACAAACTCCCACAGGTGCTGGGTCCCAGGTATTAAATGTTCACTTATATACAGAAAGGCTATAATTCATTTATTTACTTTCTTTTACTTTCTTTTTTAGGTATCACATTACACATGTCAGCTTAAATAATAATACATATGATTTAGCAATGGTATCAAGGTGTTGCTTTATGTCTGTTGGTTGTGCTGTTCTTTTTGTGTCTCTTTCCAGGTGATGGGGCAGACAGAGGACGTTTTATCATTCTCTTCCTTTTATCTCTTCTTTCTTTCACCTCTTCTTTCTTTTTTTTTTCTTCTCTTCTTGTTTTTCTTTTACTCTCCTACTTTCCCATTGTAGTGTCCATATAATTTGAAATTCTCCCTGCAGGAATCACAATAAAGCTATTTACACGCACAAATCAAGCGGAGCATTATGGCGAAAGCTGTTTGCTCCACTTGTGAAAGTAAAATCTGTCGAGCTCTATTTGGCATTAAGATATCAATTCTTATTGCCACATTGCTAGACAAGACACTGGGTAAAAAAAAAAAGAAAAAAAAAAAAGAAAGTTATCCAGAAGGAAATAGCTTGGTAGTGGTTGTGGAGAACCAAAAACCCGCCTTCCCCGAGCACAGAGGCAGGGATCAGGGGACCCATAATCCCGGACTCCCAAAGGGGCCCCCAAAGCAGGGCGCCCATGAGGGGCCATCACAGGAAATCTGCAACCCCCCCCCCCCCCCCGAGGAAAGAGGAGAGATGACCCCGAGGAAATACCCCAGCCACCGCAATGCCAACACCCCCAGAAGCCACGGGGACGAGCCCGTGGGCTCCGCCGGCAGCCAGCCGCGCTGAAGTGGTCCCGGGCCATGGGCCCTGAGGGCCAAAGGCCCCAGGGGCGCCCCGCCCCCGCTGCGGGGGCCCCGGCCGACCCCCAAGGGGCCAGGCCCCGCGAAGCCGCCACCGGGAGTGGGCCACCACCCACCCGGGAACCGGCCCCAAACCCGAGGACCGCCAATGTGCCAGCGGGCCAAGGCGCCTGCCAGCGCAGTGGAGGAGGGCAGGACGTGGGGGGATGGGCTCCGCACCTAGCGGAGACTTGAGATATTCTTGGGAGAGGGAGCGGACCGAACCCGAACCTAAGAAAAAAAAAACATTCACACCATCCCTCCCTAATGCCCCACTCACCACACACAGACTTACAAAAAAAGGACGCTGTACACACATTCCCACATAACACTCACATCCAAAAATCCCAAGTGGGGGGGGGGGGGGGGGTCACCACAATTCAACTATACGACTGCCTGTGCCCGACCCCCGGCCCCGGAGCAGACGCCCCCCGGACCAGGCCCCCCAAAGAGGGGGGGCCAACACGACCCGTACGGGCCACCCAACCAGAACCCCCCTCACCCACTAAATACCTAATAAACCCCCACCCTCCCCGAACTTACCCTAGCCACCCCTGCCCCTCACCCCTTTCTGGGGAGAGCAGAGGCGTCAGCCCCAGACCAGGCAAGCCGCTGGCTACCCACAGCAGCCCCCGGCCAAGACCCCGGACCCAGTGGCCCGCACCTCCTCCAGGCCCCAGACTCTGTGCCACGATCAGAGATCGGGGGTGTGCAAAAGACCCCGATCCTCCCTACGCCCGCTCAGATGTTGTGTTGTTGCAAGTTCTCAAGTGTGTTTAAAACTGGGAGCGCCGAAGAGGGTGCATGGCACAGCCCACCCCCCCTCCGGAAGGAAGCTGGTGCCAGCGCCCCCCCTCCAAGCAACTACCCAGAACCCTCAATGTCTAAATGCTAGAGGGGGTGAAGGGAGGCGTCCGAGGTGAGGCCCACACAACATAAGCCCCCCCCCCCCCCCCCCCCCCAGACGCCTTCACCCCCACCCCCCCATACCGTGGCCTACATGAATGTGTGTTGTGAAAATGTTTGGAGTGAAAGTGTCTAAAATGCATGATAAAATTGGGGAGAACCGAGCATAACTTAAGCATCACAGCCTACCTTTGTACTGTGCATTTGACTATTTCATTTATTTGGACCTTATTATACTAAACATCATTGCTAACAATGTCCAACCCCTAATGACTACATTGTACTCATCTATATATAGTGATTTATTTATTGGGTCATGTCACAAAGCTCAAATAATCTTAAACTGTTTTCTCAAATTTAACAGTGAATCCACTCCAAAATCTCAAAGGAATATTTGACACTTTGTTGAACCTATATGTCAGAGAGTTAAGGGAGGTCTGAAGCAAGTGTATATGAAAAAGGTTTACTGGTGATTGGAGCAAACTGAATAATGTGTACTATACGGGTATTTCACTAGATGTCAGCAAAGTTTATAACAAAAAAAAAAACGTTTCCATGTAAAGAAGCACTGATGCTTCTGAAAACCATGCATAATATCAATGGGCCTAGTTCAGTACAGTAGCATACATAATTGACAGTGTTCGTGTGTGTCTCGTGACTTTTTCAACTAAAACATATAATTCTAGTTTTTTTTAGTTACTTTTGTTTGTTCAATGTTTTTTAATGAAAAAGTAAGAAAGCTTTAATACTTTATGGTTAACTTTAAAGAGTAAGTTCTGTTTTTTTACACTAAGTTCTTTGATGTAATTATCAGAAATAGTTTCCTTACATGTAGTAGAAAGATACCACATCACTGTGAGCTTTCTGGAAATTAAATAAGTCTTGAGTGGCGACAGCTAACAGCTGGCCAGACATACATTGTATTGCGCCAGAACAGAGAACCCAATATACAACCAGACATCGT
This sequence comes from Fundulus diaphanus, assembly GCA_037039145.1. Classification (NCBI taxonomy): domain Eukaryota; kingdom Metazoa; phylum Chordata; class Actinopteri; order Cyprinodontiformes; family Fundulidae; genus Fundulus; species Fundulus diaphanus. Next base: position 53,806,259 of record CM073122.1, read on the forward strand.
GTGTGTATTTACAAGTTTATTTAAATGGAGAATAAAGCTCTGACGCAGGTGAACACAGATGGCTCTGGGCAGACACTCAGTGGCAGCACAGGCTATGATCCGCGGCGTGGTAGCTGAAAGGTTAAAAGGGCTTGGCCAGGTTCATGGTTGAGGTAAATAGTCCAGGTAGATGTCCGGAAACAGAAGCCAAGGAGGAATCCATACAAGGGCAAGGGAAATCCAGAAAAACAAGAAATGGGTCAGGGATGACAGGCAAGGAATGCTGGACATCTACTCACTATAACTTTTCAAAAGTCTGGCACTGGCTATCTGTGGAAACCCTGTATATAAAGGCAGAGGACCAGGTGAACTGGAAGACGCTGATTAAGCCGTGCCAGAGGAGGGTAAGTGCAGCTGGTAATCATAATTACTGAGTGCAGGAGAAGATGACATCCAGCCTGTTTTGATTTAGTTTAACAATTCAAATCAAAATGCAAATGTTCATATTAGTGAGATACAATGTGTTTAGCAAGATATTAAATTTCTACAATTTCATGACACACCATTGTAACATTTGGTGCTTTTTTGTCAAACCAAAAAATATTAATGATTATATGGGAAATTATCTTGGTTGTGCTAGATCAGCCTTGACAATCCACTCTAGTTCAGCCAAGAACAAAGTGAACTTTTGGGTTTTGCCTTAGTTGTGCACAGCATTGAAGGTGGTATTTTCCTGTGCTTTCTTCGTTGTATAGTTGCTTGGAAATGATACTGACAGATTCAGAAGCAGTGGCTTGACCTTGTAAGCTTAAGAGGCAGATTGATATGGTGTTCATTTAACTTGCTTGTTAGCTTCCACCACTCAAAGGATATACTTGATTTTCCAGCAAGCTTTCGGTTATATGCCAACCTTTATTAAACTCACTTCAACTAAGCCTAGCTTACCCCTAAAACACTGTTAGGCCATCATCACTGGAGAAGACTGACAGACTACACCTCCCAGCATGCATTGTGGGTGTGACATCACAGAGTTTATATCATAGACATTATATATGTAGACACCTCGTTAGGTGCTGGAGTGCATCCTGCATCGCTGCCATATTGTATGGGTCTCTCCTACTATAGGCTAACACAAATGCCAGCAGGAGCAAATGCAGAGGGAGCAACTATGACTGTATTTTGTGCAACTTACAGTTGCAATAATTGGCACACTACTCAAAGTAGATCAAACAGTGCAGATCACCATTTTATTCAGGCTGAGATTGGTTCAGATGATATGTTTTTACTCCATCTGTTGTTGACAAGCACTGCCAATCCACCTCCTTTCCTTTTCCTGCTGCTCTTTAAATCTCTGTCTGCTCGTATAGTCAGGAAGCCCAAAAGAGACACGTTGAAGTCAGGGATATGATCCTGCAGGCATGTCTCAGTAAAACACATAATACTGCATTCATAATAGTCCTTGTCAGGGGATGTCCATGATGATGAATGGCAGAGATGGTTTGAACTTCCTCCTTCTCTCTCTCCTCTTTGCCACTACTCTGCAACCACGATGCCTCCTTTTCAACTCCTGTGGGATTTCTGGCTTTATTTGTCATATTATTTCTGCTTTTGCAATGTTAGCAGCTCCCTGTTGTGAACAGGACCCTGTAGCAACCCTGTTGCTATGGTTACAAATATAGAAAAGTATTGGGGAAAAATCAATCCAGCTGCACAGTATCCAATACAAGAGGAAATGGTTGTCCAAAAAAGGCAAATTTTTTTCCAAGAAATCCAGGAATGAAATTTTGAAAAAAAAAAAATCTCAATCAAATTTACAGAACTACTTCAACGTGCTGCCACCCTGAACAGCACAATTGAGGGAGGATATGACACAGAAAATACCCTCATTAACCACCGATCAGCTGAACATTGAGAATCTTATCATACATATTGAAACTTATGACCTGACCAAGAAAAAATATCAGAAATTCTGAAAAATGACTTTTTTCATCTTCTAAGCACAGTCAGAAGTCTGGGAAAGAAGGTGTTTATCAGTGGACCCATACCACAAGCTGAATATGGTGATGAGAATTACAGCAGACAGCTTATAATTAATAAATGGCTTATAAAAGAATGCTCTGCCAGCTCCATGAACTGCATTGACAATCATAAGATTTTCTGGGAGTGCTATCATCTCTTCAGACACAATGGAGTTGGCCTAAATCAAGATGGGGGAAAACTTTTCACTGCCAATATTTTCAGTGCTGTTAACGACAGGTCATTTCTCCAAACACAGGATGGCATCACTGCCCCAGCAAATATGTAGAAGGAAAAGCACAAAGGCAGCAGATGCACACTGGCCCAAAACAAACAGCCGTCTCCCAGAACTTCAGCTGGAAATAGAGCTGAGAGGGGTGGGAGCCACCTCTCTCACCCGCCTTGGCTCCCCCCCTCCACCACCGACAGGGAACCTACAGTGCTTATTGGAGGATGCGTCTCCTCAAGGACAGGACAGTTCAGAAGTTTTGTCACCTGGGATGATGTTTTTGAACTTTAGTGAGAAAATGGACCACCATGTGTTGCCCGGTTTTTCTCTTCTGAGAAACCTATGTTCCTTCAGAATGCATCTAGCCCTTCCACAGTATATTACAGGAGAATAGCTCTTCGGATCACTAAAAGAAAAATAAACCAGAAAATACAATGGCCTATATTCAAATCTTAGAACAATTCCCTGTTTAAAGCAACCTCAAACTGAAAAACTGTCTACCACCAAGTCACTAAGACTGGCTCTGCTAAATATAAGGACTTCTGGTTCATGACTTCATCACTGAACATAATATTGATGTTATGTTTTTAACTGAAAGATGGTTGGATGACAGTAACCTGTACTAATTGAATCAGTGCCTCCTAACTGCAATTTATTAAATAAAAATAGAAAGCATAAGAAGGGTGGAGGGTAGAGGTGGGCGGATCGATCCTAGGATCGATACTATCGATACCAACGTGGGTATTGATATTGAACAATATTCTTTTAACAGGATCGATCCTTTTTATTCTCTCCCGCGCACGCTGACTGCAGCAGTTTCACCAGTCTCCCCTTCTGTGTCATGGCACTCTGCTGCTCCCCCTCCCCTCTCGTACATGGCTCAGCGGCGCCAGCCAATCAGCATGCAGGCTCAGCCTGGCCCGCCCACTCTGCTCTCTCCACTCAACACACACAAACAACCGCCGCGGTTCTTTGTGTGTGTTAAATTTATCTAAGCACGTGAAAAACCATGAGCAAGAAAACGTCGAGCGACAGAAATGGAGAAAGGAGACGAAACTTCTCTCATTGCCCCGACAGACTCAGACCCACAGACTGACGTCACTGACTGAGGCATTTCAGTCCTCCAGAGAACATCCAGGTAGATCAGAGTGGTCATCTTCAGCAGCCGTTCATGTTAACTTTCAAAGTAGATATTATCTATCATATGTTACTGGAGCCCACACAGAAAATTTAATTAAGACCTTGAAAGAACCCAGTACATATATCCCATTAAAAAGTGTTATTTAAGATAAGATAACATTAGCTAATCCTTTATTTTTCCCACAATGGCAAAATTTATAGAATTAAAGCAACAGGCAAGTGGACACAACACACACAAAATTACATAAGGATTGAAAGATATAAGAAATGGATTAGAAAAAAAACACTGAACATAAAATTATTGTTATTATTATTATTATTATTATTATGATCATTATTTAATTGTAATAATAAAATAAAAATCACAAAACCCGAAAGGTCAAAGGTTTCATGATACATCAAGCTTAAATGTTAAAAGTATCGGTATCGGATCGATATCAGCGATACTTCCCCTGTATTTACCTGGTATCGGATCGATTAAAAATTCCCGATATCGCACACCTCTAGTGGAGGGGTTGCTCCAATATTTCATTTTTCACTAAACTGTAAGAAGGTTTTCCTTGGAAAATTTTACTCTTTTGAATATTTGGGAATTGGGATAAAAGGCCATAAACAAACTCTGACACTAACTAGTTACAAAACCCCAAAATATGAAAAAATGTATTCAATGACTTGAATGACATTTTATCTGTTATATGCATTGATTATGACTGTTTAATAATTGTGGCAGATTTTACACCCATTTTGACAAGCAAAAACAAAGAGATGCAAAAAACCTGTGTGATATACTTCATAACTTTGGTTTGACTCAACATATAAAAAAAGAGTAACACACAATTGAGGACTCACTCTGGTCTTGATTATCAGCAAGGGTGTAAATATTTCCAACCTCTCTGTAATTTATGTCATCCTATCAGATCATTTCTATGTTATCTTTGAAAGTACAATCTCCGTTGACTCGCTTAGCAAAACAGATATTGTATCAAAACGTTCTTTTACAGACGGCCCAGCTGAAACCTTTAATCAAATATTCCAAAAAAAAGCTTTCTCAATTCAAGAAGTCTGGATAATGTGGAGTATCAAGCTGCCCAACAAAGGCCTTGTAATGGATTAGATAACATGCAAATTCAACAGAAACAGGTCCACCCCCTTAGTAATGGGCAGTCGTTAAAGTCATTAAGGCATCAGATTGAACCGAAACTGGTCCACTCCTCTGTAACGGGAGTCATTAGGGTCGTTATTGGCCTGGCTTGCAGGAACGATGTTTTGATCACCCGCATGGGGGTGAGAATTGAGGTGATGATTGGCCGGAATTAATCCTATGGCTGTATTATAAGTTTTTGAGAGTTGGAACCTAAGGCCCCCTCCTCTGTTTAAATCTGGTTTTCCCTCTTAACGTAGATGGCTTTCTTCACCTTCTTTGTCCAAAATGTGAACATTTTGGTCCTCAAAAGAGTGTCCTTTGTCCTTTAGATGTAGGTGGACAGCAGAGTCTTGTCCTGAGGAGGTAGCTCTCCTGTGTTGAGCCATGCGTCTGTGGAGAGGTTGTTTGGTTTCTCCAATATAAAGATCAGATCATTCTTCACTGCACTGAACTGCATACACCACTCCGCTCATTTTAGGTTTGGGGGTTTTGTCCTTGGGATGCACCAGCCTCTGTCTGAGGGTCCTGTTCGGTTTGAAATGTACTGGGATTTTGTGTTTGGAGAAAATCCTCTTGAGTTTTTCAGAGACTCCAGCAACATATGGGATTACGATGTTTTTGCGTTTATTCTTCTCACCATTATGTTCTGCAGCGGATATTTTGGATTTTCTTGCTGATTTGACAAAAGCCCAGGTAGGGTACCCACAGGTTAGGAGGGCATCTTTGATGTGTATCTGTTCCTTGTGCTTCCCTTCTGTTTTAGTTGGGACATGCTCAGCCCGGTGTTGTAAGGTTCTGATAACCGAAAGTTTGTGCTCCAGTGGGTGGTGTGAGTCAAAAAAAGATATTGGTCTGTGTGAGTGGGTTTCCTATATACTTCAATGTTGAGGTTTCCATCTCCTTCCATGTTCACCAAACAGTCGAGAAAAGGTAGCTTGTTGTCATTGGCATCCTCTCTGGTAAACTTGATGTTGTTGTCCACCGAGTTGATGTGTCTTGTGAAAGCTTCCACTTCTTTTAACTGGATTTTGACAAAGGTGTCGTCCACATATCTAAACCAGTGGCTTGGTGGTGTTCCTCTGAAGGTTCCCAAAGATCTCTTTTCCATTTCTTCCTTGTGAAGATTGGCTACAATTGGTGACACTGGAGATCCCATGGCACAACCATGCTTCTGTCTGTAAAAATGATCGCTGAACTTGAAATAAGTTGTTGAAAGACAAAGGTCCAGTAGTGTACCGATCTGGTCCGGAGTGAAATTAGTTTTTTCTTTTTCTTTTTTCTTTTTTCTCTTTACATTATGTGGACAATGGGAAAGTAGAAGAGTAAAGGGAGAACAAGAAGAGAAAAGAAATAGAGAAGAGGTGAAAGAAAGAAAGAGGAGTGAAAATTAGTTCTGTTATTTAGGTCACTATCTTGTTGAAGACGTTTCCTGACTGTTTCTACTGCCTCTGATGTAGTTATGCAAGTGAAAAGTGAAGTGACATCGAAAGACACCAGAGTTTCTCCTGGCGCCATCTTTAAATGTTTGACTTTGTTTGCAAAGTCTTTGGAGTTTTCTATGTAATGTGGTGTGTTACCCACCAGGGGGGCTAAAATACTAGCAAGCTGTTTAGCAATGTTATATGTTACTGAGTTAATGCTGCTGACAATGGGTCTGAGTGGTGTTCCTTCCTTGTGAATTTTTGGGAGTCCATTACCCTGTTTCCCCATCAGATAGGGCTTGACGTCACACCTGTACGGAAAAGCGGGTATAGAAAATTCATGGATGGATGGGATGTTAAATTTTTGAAAAGTTTAATACAATTGCTCAAAGTTTATCAGAAAACAACATAACTTGCTTTTTAAGATGAACACGTTAATTAGAAAAATGTTATTATACTTTGCATAAAGTTAAATATTGCTGTATGTAATCTTGGCTGCTGTAGCTTGTCTCTCTGGCAGGTGATTTTGGGTTGAATAAAATGAGTCCATAGAACCACAGGAGGCTTTCTCAGCTGGTTCTAGTGCGACTTGGTTCTACAGTGTCGCTTCACATCGCGCTCCACTCTGTTTAAAAATAAAAAATAACTTCATAAAAGCTTTCTGAGAATCGCCTTTCTCTGGCCTCACCCAGTTAGAACCCGTTCTCCAGTCCATGTTGTAGCTGCAGTTTTTTTTTATTTATTGACGTAGTTTCCTTAATAATCTGCATGCATCAAAATCCTTGTGATTTTATTTAACGAGTGCCCTGGTGAGCAGCTGCTCCTGAGGTGGAACTGCTGCTTATTGACTGACAGCCGATGCAGCTCTGCCCTCTTTGTTACAGAAAAGCGCAGGTGGATTTTTTTTACATTTTCTCAATCAGAGCCATTGAAATGCGGGACACTGTTTCACATTCCGACCGTTCTTAAAAAAGAATAGAAAAGAAAAAGCGCATCATGCTAAATTAGCCTGAGCTAGCACGTAACTCTTTAGTTTTAAATAAAACGTAATAGCGAATCATGAGGAGATCCCTGTTTGGTTTATCAGCTAAGTTACTGGCAGCGAGGGAATACACGCTGACAGGTGACGTGGCTACAGGTGGAAATAATTCATTAATTAACTGCAGGAGCAGCGACAGACACACTTACCGATGAAGCTGTTGTCAGCTGTTCATTCCGGTAAACTTTATGGTGAACTCCGGTTTGCATAAATCCAAAGAAAACTTTGACCACCGCTACTTTCATTCATGCCATCTGAGGGCACTTTAAAATGCTCTCCCAAAAGTTAAAATGATGAAACACCGATAAAACTCAGATTGGCAGATGTCCGCTTCACAAAAACCCGCCCTACTCTCTTTCTGATTGGCTAATGTCCCGGCTCTGCCAGGTTTCATTGGATGAAAGCAGCTTCTGTTTAATACCTTGCATAAAAAGTCTAGACAACTTTTTGCGCTCATTTTCCAAATGACGGAAATCCGTCACAGCGACGGAGAACTTTAACCCCTGGTGTATGCTCAGACATATGTAAAATTAGGGGAAACATTGATTGATACCCATGATCGAATATCACACATAGCACGCTTAACTGATTAGCTTAGCCTAGCACAACACTACTTTGACACCAGTTTTCTATTCTTCACTCAAAATGAATTCAATGTGTTCAAATGTTTTCTGAATAAACATTACACACAAAGACCAAAGTTTTCTAAGGCAGAAGTGTGTACAACACATGTAGCGTGAGCATGATCTGTTTTCTCTCGCTTTGTTGGTTCTCCGGAGAAATACGTCAAAGATAGGTGTACGGTAAGAGCGCTCACTACGTCATGTAATGCATAGACATCATATACGTAGACGCCTCGTCGGGCGGGTTCTGCCCATTGATCTCTATTTATTCACTGGATTGCTGATTTGCCCGAAAAACTGGAGAAGGGTATAACTGCAGAGCGTAAGAACGCCCGTCGGAACGCCCACACAGTCGGAACGCCCCCACGCCAACGCAAACGCTGATTGGTTCGTTGATTTGCCCACTTCAATACATATATTTTTTCCCTCCATCTCCTTCATTCAGCGGGACGGACGAAAAATGTCCGTCCCGCTGAAAAAATCCGTCCCGACGAAAAAAATCCCTATCGCAGAGTATTAGTTTTACCTAGGGACCACATGTGATTTGTAATAGTTACGGCGTTGTATGCAGACAGATATTATCCGGCTCGCGCTGTCAGGAGAAAGCAACAGCGCGAGGACTATTGTGTAGTACGATAGAATCCTATCCTGTCAGGATAAGGGCTTCTACTGGAGAAACACCCCAAATATGCGACTGCACGTTCAAAAATAAAGCTAAAAAAAACGCAACTCACAAAATTTACCAGCGACTGTAGAAAAACAAGAAAGCATACAGAGGCGGAGTTGACAGCTCTGCTTCTGTCACACAGCTGCAGCGTATTAATTACATGTAATCCCAGGTAAAAACCAGATCCGTGCGAGTAGGCGATTGGACATTTTGCTGCATGGAGCCAGGCAAAGTTGGAAAAAAAATCCGCTTCCAAGCATAAAGCCTGAAAAAGAAGGACAAATATGCGTGTGGGGCATTCAAAATCCGGACTGTCACCTGCCTTACAACGGACGAAAGCTTCGGATGCTTTTGTGTAACTCTGCAACATTTTTCAATGTATGGTTAGTTTAATAAAAAACAAGTGTCCTAGTGTCCTTTTATTTGCGCACCCATAAGCGGAGCAAAAATCGGGCATCCTCAGACGGAGCTCTGGAAGTTTGCTTACTTTCAATACAAATTCGAAATCATTTATTAAGTTAGACAATAATTTAATTCAATCAATTGGTCCCATGTAGCCCCTAAAGGGGTGACGTTTTCAGTCAGTTGATTTATCTGGAAATCGGGTGAGAATTCACCGGATACAGAGTGTCTGAAAACATAAAGTACATTTTCCTTGTATTCTGTCTGACTGCAGCTTGGTCTGACCTAAGATGGCCGCTCTGTCGGCACGCCTCCCACCCGACAACGCGGCGTCTACGTATACATGTCTGTGCGCAGAAGGACCGCCCAGTCGGAACGCCCCCAATCGGAACGCCCACACAGCTCTGCAGTTACCCCTTATTGAAAAACTGAAGTCACTGGCCGCGATTTTGCTACTCCCTACTCTCACAGAATCCCATAGGATTTGGTTGCAACAAAAAGCAGTTTTTTGGCTGTGTGAAAACGTTTCACAGGTAATTCTACAGTCAGTGGATGTACTAACAGTATCAACTACTAGGAAATTATGTGCTGAAATATTTTACGTGTTATTCATATTAAATATATATATATATGTATATATAAATATGTGTATATGTGTATATATATATGTATACATATATGTAAATATATGTTTTTTTATATTGTTATTTATATATTTATAAATGTTATTTATATATATCTATAAATAAATAACATGCAAAATATTTCAGCACATGACTTTCTCAGTACTTGATAGTTTTAGTACATAACATAAAAGTATATCGCATTTGACATTTTAAAAGTTTTAAGCCCCCCCTGAACATGAGAAAATCCTCGTTATTCGATGCTGTAGCGCACATATTCCCTAGTTACTGGAGGAAAATAGGGAGTACCATTATGGCGGCTGGTGGCTTCAAAGCGACTCGTTGTAACAGTGGGCTATTAGCAATCCAGTGTATAATAGAGATCAGTGGTTCTGCCTATGCTGCGAATGCGTCAGAGCGTCCACCATGTTGAATGTGGCAAATCTGGAGTTAGACTCAGTCACTTAAACAGTATCAGAGGGAGTTTAATCTCAGAACATACTTTATATTTGTAATATTTTTATTTTTGTAATATTACAAGTTTATTTTCGTATCCCTTTGGCTTCATTCTCCTGACTTTATACTCGTAAAGAATAAAAATAATTAAAAGAATCTAACCTGGCCCTATTACTCCAGGACTGAAATAGTTCTGCAAACTGTGACTATTCTGGAAATGTCCCCCCTTAATTCTCATAATATGACGTTTTTCTCATAATATTACCATTTTTGTCTTTTTTTTACTTTATTATCCTAGGACTTTTTTTTCCTCATATTAGTAACTTTCTCTTTAATACTCCCCCAAAACGTCTGTTCCTAATCTGTGACTATACAATGAATTTAAAAGGTTCATTGTGACACGGTTTTATGAAATAATGAAGACCACAATGTTTAGATTTAACCAGTTGACTTTTATATTCACAACACACACACACACACACACACACACACACACACACACACACACACACACACACACACACACACACACACACACACACACACATATATACATATATATATATATATATATATATATATATACACATACAAATATACATATATACACACACACACATATATATACAGGGGTTGGACAATGAAACTGAAACACCTCTCATTTTAGTGTGGGAGGTTTCATGGCTAAATTGGACCAGCCTGGTGGCCAATCTTCATTAATTGCACATTGAACCAATAAGAGCAGAGTGTGAAGGTCCAATTAGCAGGGTAAGAGCACAGTTTTGCTCAAAATATTGCAATGCACACAAGATTATGGGTGACATACCAGAGTTCAAAAGAGGACAAATTGTTGGTGCACGTCATGCTGGTGCATCTGTGACCAAGACAGCAAGTCTTTGTGATGTATCAAGAGCCACGGTATCCAGGGTAATGTCAGCATACCACCAAGAAGGACGAATCACATCCAACAGGATTAATTGTGGACGCAAGAGGAAGCTGTCTGAAAGGGATGTTCGGGTGCTAACCCGGATTGTATCCAAAAAACATAAAACCACAGCTCCCCAAATCACGGCAGAATTAAATGTGCACCTCAACTCTCCTGTTTCCACCAAAACTGTCCGTCGGGAGCTCCACAGGGTCAACATCCACGGCCGGGCTGCTATAGTCAAACCTTTGGTCACCCGTGCCAATGCCAAACGTCGGTTTCAATGGTGCAAGGAGCGCAAATCTTGGGCTGTGGACAGTTTGAAACATTTATTGTTCTCTGATGAGTCCACCTTTACTGTTTTCCCCACATCCGGGAGAGTTACGGTGTGTAGAAGCCCCAAAGAAGCGTACCACCCAGACTGTTGCATGCCCAGAGTGAAGCATGGGGGTGGATCAGTGATGGTTTGGGCTGCCATATCATGGCATTCCCTTTGCCCCATACTTGGCCGCTAGATTGTTGCGTCACTGCCAAGGACTACCGAACCATTCTGGAGGACCATGTGCATCCAATGGTTCAAACATTGTATCCTGAAGGAGGTGCCGTATATCAGGATGACAATGCACCAATACACACAGCAAGACTGGTGAAAGATTGGTTTGATGAACATGAAAGTGAAGCTGAACATCTCCCATGGCCTGCACAGTCACCAGATCTAAATATTATTGAGCCACTTTGGGGTGTTTTGGAGGAGCGAGTCAGGAAACATTTTCCTCCACCAGCATCACGTCGTGACCTGGCCACTATCCTGCAAGAAGAATGGCTTAAAATCCCTCTGACCACTGTGCAGGACTTGTATATGTCATTCCCAAGACGAATTGACGCTGTATTGGCCGCCAAAGGAGGCCCTACACCAAACTAATAAATTATTGTGGTCTAAAACCAGGTGTTTCAGTTTCATTGTCCAACCCCTGTATATATATATATATATATATATATATATATATATATATATATATATATATATATATATATATATATATATAAAACGGTTGGTACATTTCCATGCAGCACAGGAATGAGGCATCATCTCTGGTCGACGTTCACTACAACAGAATTTAACTTCTTTCTGCCACATACAATATGCCGGTGACGTTGACGTACGAACCCGCGCCCAACGAGGCGTCTACGTATATGATGTCTTTGATGTAATGAGCGTAGGATTCTGAAAAAAGGTTAGATGTCTCCCTCTGATTAAATTTCAAACCCAAAACATTTTAACAGATTTTAACATGGATTTACATAAAATAACGATAAACTATGAACTCAATTATGTCTTTTCACAAAAGGCAGCACAAAAATTGGTAAAACTTGTATCACATAAATTATCTTTTCTTTGTTTGATAATCAAATGAAGAATCTGTGTAAAATAACCTGTAAGCTACCTGTGGTTGATGGACAACCAGCTCTACCTGAGCGAAAGCAACTGACATTTTTTGCACTGAAGTTGATATCCTGCTTGTGTAAGAAAATAGCTGTATTGGAGGGATGGATTGTTGCTGATTTTGTTGTATGTACGATATTCTTTTTACATATAATCAACAAATTATAACCTAGTCGAAACTAGGAAAACGAGGAAATGCCAGGTTGCCAGATCCTCCACAGATTTATTTGATTTAATTTGGAATCACATTGTCTTTCAGAATTATAAAAACAGGATAGATGGAACACACTGACTGGTCAATCCAAGACATAGGTTAGGGCATATGTACTTAATTTAGAGCTATTACAGCCCAAGTAAAACAATGTCTAGCTAAGGCAAACTGTTTAGAGCATGTGTGCAGTGCATTAGACAGTCTGTGTTGAAGCCCTGGGGTCTCCCTTGGAGGATAAAGGTCAGCGTCTTCAGGTCCTAGTTAGGGATGGTGGGTATGCAGTATGAAGTGGGGAGTCTATAGAAGGTGTCTGACATGATAAACATGTACAAAGAACAATCGATGCCCAAGTCAGTAACCCGTTTTTGTTCTGTATCTATGATTTAGTGTGAACATAAATGGAGGGTAGCCAGTCACTCTGTAACACTTCATAATGGGGATTACCAGCAGCACAGAGGCACTCTCAAACTACAATGATAAAATGGTTTGCATTCAAATGTACAGAATAAAGTCTAGAGGAAGGCTATGTTATAAAACTATAGAGTTTTTTAATGTGGAAAGAGTGTTTGACGTACGATACTAAATTACGTAATAATTCAAATGTGCTAATAATATCCATATATCATCAGCCTCAGTTGTTGAATACTACCATTCAGAAATGAATCTACAAAGAAGACAGAAAACCTAGAAACAAAATGTAGAGTTATTTTACAGCAGTGAGAATAAATCCTTCTGGAAAAACTCATCTGCCAGACCATTTTGAGAAGTTCCAGTACAGCTGCTTAAACAAGGTTTACAGAAACTCACTTTTTTCTTGAATTTTGGCAAATTATAGGTGGTGTAAATAAATTTTCCACCTAAATACATAATATAGTGGTCAATTATCCTTTGGATTTCCAAGACTCTGGAAGAAATATTGTACTCAATAATATTACATTATTATGTATTTTATTTAAGAGAATATGATAAAACTGTCTCAAAGCAGCAAAACAGTGTACGAGAAAGACTAAAGTGTAACACAATGATTATGTTTGAGCAGGGGGAGCAGTGGCTCTTGCAGCTGTCATGAGGGCAAGGCCTTGGATGCCTGTGATCAATTAACCATGAAATCTGGCCTGTACAACTTTGCATTCAGTTGTGCACACAAAAACAGGTTCCTTTCCGTGTTCAATCTTGAAGCATTTTGATTATTTTAATGCATTGTGTAAGAACTACAATTTTAAATAAAAATACACCTAAACACCAGCATTTTGTCAGTTTTGTAATTGTGTTTGTGAGTGCAATGAGAACGTATGGAGAGACTTGACTTCCTTTCTTCTATGATACCATACCATACAATACTTTT